>JARBWK010000016.1:36889431-37526931 GCA_030556195.1 Anolis apletophallus
CGGGGCTGCCAATGACTCTCCCAGCCTCTACATTCTGACAACATGATTGGCTGCCAATAAGGGCGGATTTGCATAACTCTGTACTGGCCAGCCAACATGAACATTTCGACTCTAATAAACTGTCAGAGGAGGATAAGGCAAAGGGCTGAGGCACAAACACAAACACCCAATTCACTTCCCACAGAAAATTTACACCCCTACAAATCACAGACCATGCCCAAATTGACAGTAAGGCTTCATTAACTTAATTTCCCTGACTAGGCCTCACTTAATGGAATGCTGTTTACGCTCTGAATTGACAGTAAGGCTTGATTCTCCCGACTACGCCTCAGCTCATTGGACATAGTGTATGGCCTGAATTGACAGTAAGGCTTCATTAACTTGATTCTCCCAACTAGCCCTCAGTTCATTGGACATTGTGTATGGCCTGAATTGACAGTAAGGCTTCATTAACTTGCTGTTCCTGACTAGGCCTCAGCTCATGGGACATTGTGTATGGCCTGAATTTACAGTAACCTACCTTGGCACACAGAGCCCCTATGACCCACGCTACATTCTACTACAGTTTGGAGGAGGGTGGACCATGGATTATGGGACTTGAAGTACCTCCATGGATAATGGGATTTGTACTACTTCAAAACCCATCATTCCCCATAGACCACTGTGTCCCAGAACCAAGACCGATAAAGAGACCAAACTTGGCAAACAATGCCCCCATGACCCACACTCCATCCGACTGCAGATTAGAGGAGGACACACCATGGATAATGGGATTTCAAGTACCTCCACTCACTTCCAAAGTACCCCACCCACACACGCATCAACCTCTACATCAACACAGCAGACGGAAAGACAAAAAACATTGTATATCCACAAGCTATGCAGAACGCCAGCAACACCACACACCAACAACTCCCCAGGACTTCAACATCCCACCCACCAGAACAACCCACAACGACACAGCCATGGCCCCAACAACACCATAACTAACAACAACTCCAACCCTTACATACTCAGACTTCCTCGCATCTCCAAAATAGGGCACAGCAACGCGTGCCGGGTAAAGCTAGTGTTATATAATCCTGGGATTTGTAGTTTGATGAGACACAGGGGTGGATCAACGCACTTGGCGGAGTAGGTGCCCGCCAAAAGCGCCAGATCCGCAGGGGCGCGCTGCCACCGACTGGTGTGCCGTGGTGTGCCGTGGGAATTGGAACCTCCAATACCCTTTCTTCCCCCTCCTGCCGAACACTTTTTCTTCTCCACTCGGGCTCCTTTCTTCCCAGCCTCCCTCTGCTCGCTTTGCTTCGCTTTGCTCACGCTGCTGCCATTTTGATCTGAAGGGGCAGCGTGACCGTGTTCAGGAGGGGAGGGGGGAGGGAGGAAGACGTGGGGCGAGTCTGCGTAGTAGCGCCTGCACGAGTCACATATTCCTCCCTTCCCCCCTCCCCTCCTGAAGAAGGGAGCCTGAGTGGAGAAGAAAAAGCGTTCGGCAGGAGGGGGAAGAAAGGGGAAGTTTTCCCATGCCTGTTTTAGGGACCTTAAAGTGGTGAGCCTCCTTCCAACATTGTGATTCTGGATAGAAAACAAACAACAACATAACACAACATTGTTTGAGTCCACAGTGCTCTCTGGGTGTAGGTGAACTACAACTTCCAAACTCAAGGTCAATTCCCAAGCAAACCCTTTCAGTGCTTTCTGTTGGTAATGAGAGTTCAATATGCCAAGTTTGGTTCAATTCCATTGTTGCAAGAGTTCGGGATGCTCTTTGATTGTGTGTTAACTATAAATCCCAGAAACTGTAACTCCCAAATGTCAAGGTCTATTTTCCCCAAACTCCATCTGTGTTCACATTTGGGCATATTGAGTATTCATGCCAAGTGTGTTCCTGATCCAACATTGTTTGAGTCCACAGTGATCTGGATATAGGTGAACTACAACTCCAAAACCCAAGGTCAATGCCCACCAAACCCTTCCAGTATTTTCTGTTGGTCTATTTTGACATTGCTTCAGTTTTCAACCACATATCTGTGTGAGATGAGCTTCTCTAGCTTGACTGAGATAAAAACTAAACACAGAGAGAGACTGACAGCTGTTGAGCAAGACCTTCGTGTGTGTCTTTCTGCCATTTTTGCGAAGATATCTATGTTGTGTTCATCGAAACAGGCCCAGGTTTCACACTGAGTGTATAAATACATTCAAAAACATATTAACTATATGTATTACTGTGTTAGAGTGTCATTTTGTGTCATTTTGGTTGGTGGTGTGCCCCAGGATTTTGTAAATGTAAAAAATGTGCCGCGGCTCAAAAAAGGTTGGAAAACACTGGTTTAGAGCCTTATTGTGAGCCCTCAGACGGCTTAAGTTGAACAAGCTGCCATTAGTACGATAGCGTATATAAATGCCTTCTTCGAGATCTGCCGTAGCCCTTTGGAGCATCATGCCGAAGAAGATTGTAAATAGGGTTGGTGCAAGAACACAACCTTGTTTCACTCCGTTAGTTATGAGAAAGGGCTCCGAGAGAGCATCACCGTATCTGACTTGACCGTGCTGGCCCTCATGTAGCAGGATAGTCATTTTGAGGAATTAGGAGGGACATCCTAGTCTTTCCAGGATCTGCCACAGACCTTTCCTGCTCATTATCTCCCCAAAAGATAACTATGCATCAGCAGAGATCTTAGTAAAGTATCCACATTGCAAATCCATGATCACAGAACCCTTGAAAAGTACCCTTCTTTATCATATAGATTCCCACTATATTCTACCCCAATCCACATCAGCAGGGGCGGACCTACCTGTTCCCGGGGGGCACGCGAAAAAAATTTGGGCCCCCCCCCCGTTGCTCCCGAGGGGAGCCCAGTGCGCATGCGCCAATCTGTGCGCACACGCACTGGCTCCAGAGCGTGCCTCCTGCTTTGGAGCCCAGTGCGCATGCATGAAACTGCATGCATGCGCACTGGCTCCAAAGCGGGAGGTGCGTTCTGGAGCCAGTACGCATGCGCAGAGCTTTTTGTGCATGCGCAGAAGCTCCTACAGGCGCGCAGCACCTGTAGAAGCTTCTGTGCATGCGAGGAGCGGCCGGCCTAACAAAGGCCCGGCCGGTGTGACGGCGCGGCGCAGGCCGCGGAGCCGGCTGCGGAGGCCTGGCCTGTGCAACACCGGGCGGGGCAGCACGGCGTGGGCAGCAGGCGGGGCGGGGCAGCGACCCTCCCAGGTGGCGACGCCCCTCCCCGGGTGACGTCGCCCTACGCGCCTGCGTAGTCCGCCTAATGTACAAACCGGCCCCGCACATCAGAGCCGCTTACAACTAAGATTAAATCAACAGGTAATATACCTTTAAGAAGTGGAAATGGGAAACTACACATTCATTATCTGATTTCAATTTTTTTAGCGGTTGCAGTGACGAAGATTTCTCTTTTAAGTCAACCAGGAAATGCAGCTTCATGGAAATTCCTCTTAAAATTATATTATAGCATAACATCAAAGATAAATACAGATGTAGCATAACTTGTCTTATGAGGAAGTTTGCGTGTAAAACACACAAATAAAGGAAAGCAATGCTGGTTGCCACTTCACAATCCACTTTAAATCCGGTTTCTGCCTTCTGCAGAAGTCAGGGGTTTGTAGTTTAGTGAGGCTGTTAAAGACTCCTCCCTAAACTACAAACCCCAGAATTCTGCAGGAGGCAGAAATCAGATTTAAAGTGGATTCATTCTCTAGTGTGATGAAGTCTAAAGAAAGCTTTTCTTAGCTGGACGGGATCCAACCAATGCAATCGAGGCAAAACAATTATATTACGCCTCTTTCATAGCGTCTGCAAACTCACGCCCAGCTAAATTGTTTAAAATAATTTGTTCCTTGACTACGGTCCCTATCGTCCCAAATAATGACGATCAGGCCCTCACAGCTGAGGTTTTTCAGAGTTACTTCACAGACAAGATCTCGGAGCTCCGCCGGTAACTCCCTGCCACATTTGATACAGTTAGCGAACTTGAGACTCCGTGGCCACTTGCTGGGCCCACCCTCGATCGGTTCGTCCCGCTGGACACAGAGGCTGTCAATGAACTCATAGCTGCAGCTAGATCGACCACTTGCTCCCTCGATCCGTGTCCCTCTTGGTTAGTGAAATCTTGCTTAGAGAGACTACGTGACCCTCTGTTGAAGATAATCAATACCTCTCTTGAGCAAGGAATATTTCCAGAGGGTTTAAAAGAGGCAGTGGTCTCCCCGTTGCTGAAGAAACCGAATTTAGAGCGATCGGTTCCCTCCAATTACCGCCCGGTTTCGAACGTTTCGTTCCTGGGCAAGGTGATTGAGAGGGCGGTAGCGGGCAGGGCCGGACCTAGGTAATTTTAAATGGTAAGTGAACATTATTTTGGCGCCCCCCAACCAAGCACTTATCTATTATATAAAGGAGGTCTCGTCGTCGAACGACTGCCACAGACAGAGAAACCTTCCAAGGCAGAGACACCAAACTTGCCAACACAAATAGGCCTCAGGCAAGGAAGGTTTTTAGCAAAGAAACTTTCCCACCCAAAACCTAGAAGGCCCCCAAAACGATACAAAAACTACCGGCGCGAGGGACAAGGCGCCGAGGAAAGTCCCGCCCCTAGGGCGACTGGCGCAGCTTCCCCCGCCGCCGCCTCACTCGCACCGCGCGCCTCCTTCCTTCAGTGAAGGGAGGAGGCGCCGATGCAAGCGAGGCGGCGGCGGGGAAAGCTGCATCAGTCGCCCTAGGGGCGGGACTTCCCCCGGCGCCTTGTCCCTTACGCCAGCAGCGGCTCTGCCCCTCCTCCCTGACGGGAGGAGGGGCGGAGCCGCTGCCGGCCCCTAGGGCGACTGATGCAGCTTTTCCCGCCGCCGCCTGCACCGGCGCCCCCTCCCTTCACTGAAGGAAGGAGTGGTGCCCGCCGAGCGTGGCAGCGGCGGGGAGGTTGCATCAGACGCCTAGGGGGGCAGGGCTTCCCCCTCAGGCCCGCTACCCCAAAGCCGCCACCCAAGGCCATGGTCTCGGGTGGCCTTATGGGTAATCCGGGCCTGCAACAACCCAAGAAGGGAATGGCTGAGTGCCTCTTAGTCTTAAAAACCACCGGTTCTTGGCACGCTTCATTGGAAGAGAATTATCAAATCCAGTGGGAGCATACATAATACTAATACTGATATGATTAATTTTTCTAAATGGTATTGCAATTTAGAAATAAACACCTAGAGATGTCCTTTCAATCTCCGATCTAGATGTGTACGAGGAGATATGTCCTCGTTTCTAATGGCACTTTGTGGTTTTCGGAGTCGGCTTCCCCTCTGCTGTTTTTTGCAATTCTGAATCTGATTTCTTTGAAACAGATACGATCATGGCGCATTACATGCTCAGTGTTAAGGCTCTTGGGGTCAAACCAACAGGAAGCTGCTGCTTTAAGCTGAGTCGGAGCATTCATATTATGGGTTTGCTGCTGTTTACCGAAGGCAGCTCTCCGAGGTTTTAGGTTGGGGACTTTCTCAGACCGGTGTGGAGACAACATTTCAGGTCCCTTGTACACTGCCATATAATACACATTATATTCACATTATCTACTTTGAAGTGGATTACAATAATTCTGTGACTTTTTGAATGAAACACAAGTTTTTGGATTTTAAAAAATCATTTTATTTTTCGACGTCGTCTCCTTTGAGCTCTCTACACTTTGTCCAACGTTTCTCCAATTTTTTTATCCCTTCCAAAAAATAAGATTTGTCGAGGTCATCAAAATAGGTATTTGTTTGTGAGATGATTTCATCGTTGAGTCAAATCTCTTTCCACCAAGCCATTTCTTCAGGTTTGGAAACAATAAATAGTCACTCAGGGCTAAATCCGGAGAATAGGGCGGATGAGGGAGCAATTCGTATCCCAATTCATGGATTGTTGCCATGGCAACTGCACATGTGTGCACCCTTGCATTGTCCTGGTGCAAAAGAACTTTTTTCTTGGCCAAATGTAGTCAAATCCTCATTAAATCGACCCAATAAGTTGGCATAATATTCGCTATTGATTGTTTTACCCTTTTGGAGGTAGTCAATGTGGATTATACCGCATGCGTCCCAAAAAACGGTCACCATGACTTTATTGGCTGACAAACCCACCTTGGCCTTCTTTGGTGCCGATTCACCCCGAGAAACCCACTGTTTTGACTGCTGTTTGGTCTCTGGTGTGTTGTGGTGGATCCACGTTTCATCCACGGTTACGAAACGGTGCAAAAACTCGTCCACATTGCGGTTGAACAACGCCAAACACTCCTGCGAAATTGTCACACGATTGCATTTGTGGTCGATTGTGAGCAAATGTGGCACCCATCCTGCGGAAAGCTTTCTCATACCCAAGGGATCATTTAAAATCGAAACCACTGAGCCACGTGAGATGCCTATGGCTTCCACAATCTCTCGCACTTTCAATCTCCGATCGGCCACCACCATATCGTGAATTTTTTCAATTGTTTCAGGTGTAGAGACCTCAACTGGGCGCCCAGAACGTTCGGCACCTTCCGTGCTTGTACAACAAAATTCAGTAAACTTCTTTTTTACCATTGAAATTGATGGTGCAGAGTCCCCATCGTATTTATCAAGCTTAGTATTGGTTTGAGGGATGGGTTTTTTCTGAAAAAAAAAAAAGCACATTAGTTTTTTTCCAACCTCGGAGTTGGTTGAGGTAGGCAGGATTTCCCTGGGTACTGGTTGTGGGGGTCGGGAGCAGGTCAGGGTTTTGCCCTCCCTTCTGCTCGAGATTTTCCATTACAGAATGCTGGACTAGATGGGCTGAGGTCAAATCACTTATGTTCTTATGTAATCACGCGGTAGCCTGCTATCAATGGCAGTCAAACACAAACTAAATGACGCAGCTTGTTCAAATTTCGACAGGAGTCAACTGACAGATGCTGTTGACAGGAGCAGTGTTGCCCTTTCAGTTCAGAGGCGGGAAATTCAAAAAGTCACGGACTTATTGACCCGCCCTCGTATATTGAGGTTGAATTTAGCCTAGGACTACGGTTAAAGGAAGGCCCTGCCTGGCGAGCATTTATGTAAACACCCAAAGTTCCAGATTAAGGAACACATTCACTAGAGGTGAAGAGATCCACAGAGGTTTAATTACGATCTGGCCAGAAAGGATGCAAGCATGGCTAGTGCCAAAAACACAAGCATAAACAAACAGAGAAATACAGGATATCTAATAGCTATTCAGACTTTCCGCCTCTTCTCCTGGTTGGCCAGAAAAAAGGCTGGCTCGGATTCATGCCAGGATTGGTTGGCAGGGGAGAAGGGCAGCCGAGAATTGGTCAGAGCAAAGGACTGGTCAGTTGCAGAGCCGCCCCGCTGGGAGGGCACATTCTGGGAAACACAGAGCAAATATATGTTTATGGCTTTTGATGTGTCTGGTTGCATGCCAAACAAAGGTAGGGGCTTCAGAAAACAAAGGTGTAAGACAGAGGTTGTTCTTGGGTACTCTAAGGCAGTGTTTCCCAACCTTTTTTGAGCTGCGGCACACTTTTTACATTTACAAAATCCTGGGGCACACCACCAACCAAAATGACACAAAATGACACTCTAACACAGTAATACATCTAGTTAATATGTTTTTTAATGTATTTATACACTCAGTGTGAAACCTGGGCCTGTTTCGATGAACACAACATAGATATCTTGGCAGGAATGGCAGAAAGACACAAACTTCCCACACAGAACTCCCATAACCAAGAGAAAATGCTATAAGAGTTTGGTGGGCATTGACCCTGAGTTTTGGAGTTGTAGTTCACCTATATCCAGAGAGCACTGTGGACTCAAACAATGTTGGATCAGGACCAAACTTGGCATGAATACTCAATATGCCCAAATGTGAACACAGGCGGAATTTGGGGGAAATAGACCTTGACATTTGGGAATTACAGTTTCTGGGATTTATAGTTAACACACAATCAAAGATCATCCTGAACTCTTGCAACAATGGAATTGAACCAAACTTGGCACATTGAACTCTCATTACCAACAGAAAGTAATGAAAGGGTTTGCTTGAGAATTGACCTTGAGTTTGGAAGTTGTAGTTCACCTACACCCAGAGAGTACTGTGGACTCAAACAATGTTATGTTATGTTGTTGTTTGTTTTCTATCCAGAATCACAATGTTGGAAGGAGGCTCGCCACTTTAAGGTCCCTAAAACAGGCATGGAAAAACTTCAGCCCTCGGGTGCTTTGGACTTCAACTCCCACCATTCCTAACAGCCTGAGGCCCTTTCCTGCTTAAGTGGCTGAGGGGGGGAAGGAAAAGGGCCTGAGGCTGCTAGGAATGGTGGGAGTTGGAGTCCAAAACACCTGGAAGGTCCAAGTTTGCCCATGCCAGCTTTCGACAGAGACCTCTTCCTCCCCCTTCCCCTTCGCGCCCTTTATTCCCTCTCCTGCCAAACACTTACTTTTTCTTCTACACTGCCGATTCTGCCGCCATTTTGATCCGAGGGGGCAGCGTGAGCGTGTTCAGGAGGGGAGGGGGAGGGAGGAAGACGTGACCCGTGCGGGCGCTACTGCGCAGACTCGCCCCAGAGCAAAGCGAGGCAAAGCGAGCAGAGCGAGGCTGAGGAAGAAGGGAGCCCGAGTGGAGAAGAAAAAGCGTTCGGCAGGAGGGGGAAGAAATGGTATTATTGGAGGTTCCAATTTCCCACGGCACTCCTGATGATTGCTCACGGCACACCAGTTGGGAAACACTGCCCTATGCAATGCAAAGCTGGACTAGGGTTCCCATATGTCCCTTATTCTAAGGGACGTCCCTTATTTTGGCCCTCAAATTTGTGTCCCTTATTTTCAGGCCCTGTCCCTTATTTTTGACTACCGTGTTTCCCCGAAAGTATGACACCCCCGATTGTAAGACGTATCGGGGGTGTCAGGGGGGTCGGCTAATGTAAGCCGTACTCGAATAAGCCGTACCCCGGCCGCCGCGCACTCAGTCCCGCCTCCTCCTCGGTCCCGCCTCCTCCGCCGCCTCCTCCTCCGCTTCCCCCGCCACCGCTTGCCTCCGCCGCTGCTGCTTGCCGCCGCTGCCTCCCCCCCGCCGCCTCCCCGCCGCCACTTGCCGCCGCCTCTCCCTCCGCTCCGGTGCCTCCCCCCCCGCCGCCTCCCCCGCCGCCACTTGCCGCTGCCGCCGCCTCCCTCCGCTCCGGTGCCCCTACCTCCGCGCCGCTTGGCACCGCCGCCGCTTGCCTCCTCCATAGCGGCCCCACGCCTGCGCCAGACGCGGCTGCGCCGGGTGCACTCCAGGCCTTCTGCCCATGCGCGAATGTCTGCGCATGGGCGAAGGTACTGAGCGCGTCTGACGCAGGCGCGCTGACGCAGACGCGCTGACGCAGCCGCGCCGGGCGCGCTCCAGGCCTTCTGCCCATGCGCAGACATTCGCGCATGGGCAGAAGGCCTGAGTGCGCCGCGCAGCCGCACCGGGCACAGGCGTGGGGCCGCTATGGAGGAGGAGGCAAGCGCGGCGGTGCTAAGCGGCGGCGGTGCTAAGCGGCGGCGGTGCTAAGCGGCGGCGGAGGCAAGCGGCGGCGGAGGCAAGCGGCGGCGGAGGTAGGCGGCGGCGGAGGTAGGTGGCACCGAGGCGGAGGGAGGTGGCGGCAGCGGCAAGTGGCGGCGGGGGAGGCGGCGGCAGGGGGAGGCGGCACCGAGGCGGAGGGGAGGCGCGGCAGCGGCAAGTGGCGGCGGGGGACTGGAGGCGGAGGAGGAGGCAAGCGGCGGGCGGAGGAGGTGGAGGAGGAGGCGGCCAGGGGAAAGGCTTACTTTCGGGTACGGTAATGTGCCGTACTCAAAGTAAGCCGTAGGGGGGATTTGGGGGGTCAAAAGAAAGTAAGACGCTGTCTTACTTTCGGGGAAACACGGTAGCAGCCCAGGACTGGGCGGGGTTGACCAGAGGAAGGTGCGCGCTGTGGTTTCCACGGCAATGCCTGCCCGGGGATTCCCACTCGCAGGGCAGCCTGCGTCCCCGTTGGAAGGAAGAGGCGATACAGGACTTTTTCAAAGGACAGTAGACTAATTAACCGTTACCCAAGGGGAATGTTGGATCATGTTGGATAAAGATAGTTTCTGGTTGCTTGAGAGTTACTCTTAAAATAGGCCTAGCTGTGCATCCCAATACTATACAATGCTGTGCATCCCATACTATACTATACCATTAACTATCGACATAATAATCATGAAGATGTACTGTCTTATAAAATGTATTTTGTTTTAATGTTTAGACAGTGCACTTTTAAAGTCAGCAAAGTCAAGGACTAAATACAGATGGAGAAAATTAGGTAGTTCTAATAATGTTTTTTCTGCATGACAAAGCATGCAGAAACACACCATATACTGTTAAGAGGGTGTAAGTCAGTTTTTTTTGTGAGTTTCAATCATTATCTTATTCTGTTAATAAAACTATTTCTACCTAATGTTTGAGTTTCAAGTTTTTAATGAAGTGTCCCTTATTTTTGTGAAAAATCCCGTAAATGTCCCTTTATTTTTTTATATCAAAAATGGCAACCCTAAGCTGTACATCTATATGAGGATCAGGGCCGTAGCCAGGATTTTGGTTCCGGGGGCTGAGTTTGGTTGAGGGGGGGGGCGGAGACTGGGTGGAAGAGGGTTTACCCTAGCAAACCTTTTGTATTGTTATCCCAATAACCCCATTAATGTGGGATATAATGAGCATGGTGATCAGATCATGATATGAATAAACATAACAGTTTAAATAATGTACCAGTAAGGCCTTCTCGCGGACCACCCTGAGAATTTGGGGGGCTGAAGCCCCCTTAGCCCCCCTCCCCTGGCTACATGCCTGATGAGGATGCATCAAAACTTAGATATAATGCAGCTTAGAAATAATTCTACACTGTAGAACTAACACAGTTCGAAACTACTTCAACTGCAACAATTCTACAATCCCAATGCACCCTGAGACAAGTTCTGCAGGAGAACAGCACTTGGCCCTCCAGAAATTAAAAACCTTTCCAGATGGTGAAACAATTATTTCTTTGACGAACGGGCTCATTAGCCAGGATTGCCCCCTTCTGGCTGTCTCGTTCTCTACGATTTCTGGCAAAAATAATGAATAAGTAGCTGGCTTGGCAGAAATGCAAGAGGGAACGTGTCAATTTCCATGCAAGAACTGGTCTTGCCAATCATACCAACTCACTTGGCGGATGCAGAGCGCAGAACAGAAAATTAGTTGTTGCAGATCTGGCACATCTATACTCTCCCAAAGGAAGCCCAGCAAAAAGGACTTGAACTCCTCACTGAAATCAAATGCTAGCTACGAAAGGGCTAAAGCGGTGTTTCCCAACCTTTTTTGAGCCGCGGCACACTTTTTACATTTGCAAAATCCTGACGCACACCACCAACCAAAATGACACAGAATGACACTCTAACACAGTAATACATATAGATAATATGTTTTTAAATGTATTTATACACTCAGTGTGAAACCTGGGCCTGTTTCGATGGACACAACGTAGATATCCTGGCAGGAAAGGCAAAAAGACACAGACTTCCCACACAGAACTCCCATAACCAAGAGAAAATACTATAAGGGTTTGGTGGGCATTGACCTTGAGTTTTGGAGTTGTAGTTCACCTATATCCAGAGAGCACTGTGGACTCAAACAATGTTGGATCAGGACCAAACTTGCCATGAATGCTCAATATGCCCAAATGTGAACACAGATGGAGTTCAGGAGAAATAGACCTTGACTTTTGGGAGTTGTAGTTTCTGGGATTTATAGTTCCCCTACAATCAAAGAGCATTCTGAACCCCAGCAATGATAGAACTGGGCCAAACTTCCCACGCAGAACCCCCCAGGAGGCAAGAGGAGGTCCCCCTGCTGGAGGTTCCAATTTCCCACGGCACACCTGATGATCGCTCACGGCACACTAGTGTGCCCCGGCACACTGGTTGGGAAACACTGGGCTAAAGGATGGAGACATTGCCACCACATAAGAGTTTTGCCACCCCCAAAATATTTCTTCACTCCTCAAATTACTAGCATTGCATAGAGTGAAACATTGGGAATTACCTGCATCTAGAAACTTTTTCATTTCTGATGTAGATATCACAACCCCGATCCTTTTATTTATTTATTTGTGTTATTTAGATTTCATTTCTAAATGCTAGGCCTGTGCATTCATACTTCTAAATGTTTCTAAAGTATTTACAAAACAAAAATTCTGAGGGCGAACACTAGGTGGCGCTGGTACTTTGTTTCTATAGTGTTGCTGAAATTCTGGTGATGAAATGTTCCCCACCAGAATTTTAGCAACACTGTAGAAGAAAAGCACCAGCGCCATCTAGTTTCCATGGCGGTTTCCCAAGTACGCTAAGTACCAGATATATTATCTATCATAGTGTGTATTATTGTGTGATCTTGCGATGATTTGTATATACAGCCCCTAATGTCTGCTAAGTATTGTGTAAAATGATATAAATGATATATTTATGGTATACACTATTTATTGACGGTTTTTCACTCTAATATAGTGCATACTTTTGCTCGGTCCTAGTGTTTTGTCTCGGCATTACTTCACGAACGAAGATTCTTAGGAAGGACTCATCCCACACTTTTTGCAAGCGCGTTGATGACTAAAAAGGCCAATCTGAGATAGGCAAGTTCGGTTGCAGAAAGCACAGCAGAAAGTCTCCTTGGGTGATGTTGTTTCCAAGTTGCGGTTCTTTCTGCGTTGTCGTTTCTCTTCGAGATCCATTTGGCGTGTCTTCTCGAAAGAGGCCACAGCATTGTGGATAGTGCGTCTCCATGCCTCCCGATGTGAGGCCAGGGTGGACCATTGTTGGTGATCAATCTGGCCGAGCCTGAGATGTTGTTTCAGGGAGTCCTAAGATCTCTTTTTGGGGGCACCTCTCTTGCGCTGACCCGTGGCGAGTTCACCGTAGAGTAGTATCTTTGGGAGGTGATGGTCCTCCATTCTAGAGACGTGCCCTGCCCAGCACAGCTGCGTTCTCAAGAGCATGGCCTCAATGCTGGTGATCCCTGTCTGCTCAAGGACAGCAACATTCGTCACATAGTCGGTCCAGTGTATATTTAGGATTGTGCGAAGACAGCGCTGATGAAAGCGTTAAAAGAGTTGCAGGTGTTGGCGATAGGTGACCCATGTTTCAGACCCATATAGGAGAATAGACAGTACGATAGCTCTGTACACACTGATTTTGGTGCTTTGCCTCAGGTGCTTGTTTCTCCAGACTCTTTTGTGAAGCCTTCCGAATGCACTCTATGCCTTTGCTAATCTGTGATCGATCTCTTTATCAATCTTGCCGTCTGAAGAGATGATGCTTCCCAGGGAGGTGAACTGCTGAACGGACTTAAGCACAGATTTGCCTATGCTGACAATGATGGTGTTCTCCCTGTGGTGCAGGCTGGTAGAGGACTTCCGTTTTCTTCAGGCTGACTTCCAGCCCAAACAGCTCTGCAGCTGTTGCAAAGCAGGATGTGAGGCGCTGCAGGGCTGCTTCTGAATGGGTGACAAGGGCAGCATCGTCAGCAGAAAGCAGCTCATGGACTAGATAGTTTAGAGTCTTAGTGCGAGCCCTCAGGCGGCTTAAGTTGAACAAGCTACCATGGGTACGATAGCGTATATATATGCCATCTTCTTCTTCAAGATCTGCCATAGCCCTTTGGAGCATCATGCTGAAGAAGATTGTAAATAGGGTTGGTGCAAGAACACAACCTTGTTTCACTCCATTAGTTATGAGAAAGGGCTCCGAGAGAGCATCGGACTGTTTTGTAGTTGCAAGGTATTACGGCTTAACCCATTACTGTGTTTAAACAGATATATAAACCCCATTTTCCTAGTTTTCAAGAGACCTCACAACCTCTGAGGATGCCTGCCATAGGGGCAGGCAAAACATCAGGAGATAATGTTTCTGGAACGTGGCCATACAGCTCGAAAAACTCACAACATGAAAGCCTTGGACAATACATACATAGAATTAATGTTATTTTCTATCATGTCTAGGATTCACCAAGATGAGGTTCCTACAACGAGGCTCAGATTATGTATTTTTCCAACCATATTATTGGTCCTACTAACTAATCCAGTGTTTCCCAACCTTTTTTGAGCTGCGGCACACTTTTAACATTAAAAAAAAATCCGGGGGCACACCACCAACCAAAATGACACAAAAGACACTCTAACACAGTAATACATATAGTTAATTGACCTTGAGTTTTGGAGTTGTAGTTCACCTACATTCAGAGAGCACTGTGGACTCAAACAATGATGGATCTGGACCAACCTTGGCAAGCGGGCCCCTCAGGCGGTAGAGCAGGCCGAGGGCCGCCACCAAGCCCAGGCTCCGGCCCAGGGTCCCGCCACGGGTAGCGGCTCACGGGCGAAAGGGGCAGCGGGGGAGAGGGAGGAGCCAGCAATTCCCTGTTTCCGGCACTGCTCTCCGCCATGACTCCGGCCCCCCGCTCGCTGAGGTCGCGCAGAGGAAGAGAAGCATAAGCGGTGGACGGGCTTCAGCCCCGCCCACTGAAGCCCGTCCGCCGCTCATGCTCCTCCTCCGCGGGGCCTAAGCAAGTGAGGGGCTGGAGTCATGGCGAAGAGTGGCGCCGGGGACAGGGGCCGTTCTCCGCCATGACTCCCGCCATGACTCCGGTCCCTCGCTCGCTGAGGCTGCGCAGAGGAGGAGGAGCATGAGTGGTGGATGGGCTTCAGCCCCGCCCACTGAAGCCCGTCCGCCGCTCATCCTCCTCCTCCGCGCGGTCTCAGCGAGCGAGGGGCTGGAGTCATGGCGAAGAGCAGGGATGGGGACCGCTCTCCGCCATGACTCCCGCCATGACTCTGTCCCCTCGCTCGCTGAGGCCGCGCAGAGGAGGAGGAGCATGAGCGGTGGACGGGCTTCAGCCCCGCCCACTGAAGCCCGTCCACTGCTCATGCTCCTCCTCCTCCACGCGACCTCAGCGAGTGAGGGGCCGGAGTCATGGCGGCGAGCGGCGCCGGGGACAGGGGCCGCTCTCCGCCATGACTCCCACCATGATTCAATCAGGCACGAGCAAGCTTCTGCTGCTGGGAAGGGGGCGGGGCCCGAGTGACGTCACCCTTCCCTCCTCCCTCCCTCGATTGGAGGCTGGCTGGGGAACCCCCGCCCGGCCATTCTTCGGCGCTGCCCGGTTTTTCCTCCCCCCCCCCAATCAGCAGGAGTTCGGCAAGAGGGGGAGAAAGGGGGGGAGACGTTTTTCGCGGCACACCAGATGACCCGTCACGGAACAATAGTGTGCCGCGGCACAGCGGTTGGGAAACACTGGACTAATCTATACCCCGTCATTCTATTTATTTTATAGTTAACTAGCTGAACCCGGCACGCGTTGCTGTGCCCTATTTAGGAGATGCGAGAAAGTCTGAGTATGTAAGGGTTGGAATTGATGTTACTTATGGTCTTGGTGGGGCCATGGCTGTGTCGTTGTGGGTTGTTCTGGTGGGTGGGATGTTGAAGTCCTGGGGAGTTGTTGGTGTGTGGTGTTGCTGGCGTTCTGCATAGCTTGTGGATATACAATGTTTTTTGTCTTTCCGTCTGCTGTGTTGATGTAGAGGTTGATGCTTGTGTGGGTGGGGTACTTTGGAAGTGAGTGGAGGTACTTAAAATCCCATCATCCATGGTGTGCCCTCCTCTAAACTGCAGTTGGATGGAGTGTGGGTCATGGGGGCACTGTGTGCCAAGTTTGGTCTTTATCGGTCTTGGTTCTGGGCCACAGTGGTCTGTGGGGGAATGAAGGGTTTGAAAGTACTACAAATCCCATAATCCATGGAGGTACATCAAATCCCATCATCCATGGTCCACCCTCCTCCAAACTGTAGTAGAATGTAGCGTGGGTCATAGGGGCTCTGTGTGCCAAGGTAGGTTACTGCAAATTCAGGCCATACACAATGTCCCATGAGCTGAGGCCTAGTCAGGAAAATCAAGTTAATGAAGCCTTACTGTCAATTCAGGCCATACACAATGTCCCATGAGCTGAGGCCTAGTCGGGAAAATCAAGTTAATGAAGCCTTACTGTCAATTCAGGCCATACACAATGTCCCATGAGCTGAGGCCTAGTCGGGAAAATCAAGTTAATGAAGCCTTACTGTCAATTCGGAGCTTAAACAGCATCCCATTAAGTGAGGCCTAGTCAGGAAATTCATGTTAATGAAGCCTTACTGTCAATTTTGGGCGTTGTCTGTGATTTGTAGGGGTTTACATTTTCTGTGGGAAGTGAATTGGGTGTTTATGTTGGCGACTGCCTCAGGCCTTTGCCTTATCCTCCTCTGCCAGTTTATAGGGTCGGAATGTTCATGTTGGCTGGCCAATAGAGGCGTTATGCAAATACTCCCTCACTGGCAACCAATCATGTTGTCAGAATGTGGAGGCTGGGAGATTGGCTGGCGGCCTCAGAGGACGCTGGGAAATGTAGTTTTTTTGTATTGTTGTTTTGGGGGCCTTCTAGGTTTTGGGGAGGAAGTTTCTTTGCTAAAAACCTATCTTGCCTGAGGCCTATTTTTGTTGCCAAGTTTGGTGTCTCTGCCTTGTAAGGTTTCTCTGCCTAGGACAGTCGTTCCATGACGGGACCTCCTTTATATAATAGATAGTTGTCAATGTCGAACCAAACAAGTAAATGTCACAAATCTAATTCTGATTTTTTTTCTCTCTCTCTCTCCTTCATCCCATCTTTGCAGGGCAGGTTTTCAGTCAAATTCAATGGCTCCCGGTGGAAACATGATGCCAAATCTAACGTGCAACGCCACGATCGATGAGTTCCGAAGCCGAGTGTACCCTATGACGTACTCTGTGATTTCCGTGCTGGGGTTTGTCGAAAATGGCTTTGTGCTCTGCGTCCTCATAAGGACATACCACGAGAAGACGGCCTTCCAGATATACATGCTCAACCTTGCTATTTCGGACCTGCTGTTTGTTTGCACGCTCCCCTTACGAGTGATATACTATGTTTACAAAGGCGACTGGTTCTTTGGCGATTTCTTATGCCGCATCAGTTCTTACACCATGTACGTCAACTTGTACACGAGCATCCTCTTCATGACTGCCATGAGCTTCTTCCGCTGCGTCGCCATCGTGTTTCCCATCCGGAACATCCATTTTATCACGGAGAAAAAAGCCAAAGTCGTCTCCGTTGCCATTTGGATCTTTGTGACACTCATAAGCTCGCCGTTCTTACTGAGAGGTTCGCACTGGGACGCGGCGACGAACAAGACCAAATGTTTTGAGCCTCCGGAAAACGGGCAGATGCTAAAGCTGGTGGTCCTGCATTACATTGCCTTGGTGGTTGGCTTCGTCTTCCCCTTCGTCACCATTGTGATCTGCTACGCCATGATCATCCGGACCTTGTTAAAGAAAGCCTTGCATAAGAAGGAAGCCTCCCGTCGGAAGGCCGTCTGGATGATGGTCATCGTGACCGCCGTGTTCCTCTTGAGCTTCACGCCGTACCATATCCAACGCACTGTCCACATCCATGTCATGATGAGAAACGACACCACTTGCGAGGATACGCTCTACATGCAGAAGTCCGTGGTGATCACGCTTTCCCTGGCCGCTTTCAACTGCTGCTTTGACCCTCTTCTCTATTTCTTCTCCGGCGGCAACTTTCGGAAGCGGCTCTCGACCTTCCGAAAGACTTCCACCTCCAGCGTGTCACAGACACAGAAGAGGAAGTACTTTAAGGAGGTTACCGTTGACGAAAAAATGCCAGAAGATGCGGAACTATAGCCCCTCTGAAGTTTTTGAAGAAGCTGGCGCAGAAGCTGGCGCAGTTTTGAAGAAGCGGGCGCAGTTCAAGTTGAGATAGGAAGTCAGGAGATACTGTGGTGCAGTGTTTCTCAACCTGGGGGTTAAAAAGGGGTCACCAAAGACCACCAGAAAACACATGTTTCTGATGCTCTTCGAATCCTTTTGGCAGAGTAGGCTGAAGATCTCTCCGCCTAACCTTCTCTTCCTTTTTGGTGTTGGTGAACTACAACTCCCAGAAGTCAGAAACAGCCACCCCAACCCCACCAGTATTCAATGTTGCCTACAGGCCCGGATTAACACCTTTTTGCACCCTAGGCCACACTTTGGAATTACGCCCCCTTTAAGCCAGCCTCTACCGCACGCTCCCCCACCAGGAAAGGGCCGGGCCCCCTCCTTACCTGCCGGGCAACAGAGCAGGAAGGCCAAGGACACCAGGAGGCTCCGGCAGGCGCTTCCCATTGCCAGGCGGAAAGAGGAGTGTCCCGGGCAGCCGAGAGCCAGGGGCTGGGCCGGGACAGGAGAGCCGAGCAAAGCAAGCGGGCGGGCAGCCCGGTGTCCTCCGTCCCGGTGTCCGTCCGTCCATGCCTGGCCGGTGTGCCAGGAAGGCAGAAGAGTCCCACCTGGCAGGGCAAGGGGCAGGCCATGTTCTCCCACCACCACGCACGGACCTTGAAGCCTTGACCCCGGCCCTCTCTCGGCCCAAGTCTTCTGGAGGAGCCCCCTCCCTCCCTGCCTGATGGTTGCAAAGGTCCTGGGCTGCTCCCCTCCCCCGAAGATGTGCCCTCAAGGGCAAAGGCTCCCCAAGGGGGTGGGTCCGTTGTCAAACGAGAGCGAAAGAGGCCCCCTCCCTCCCTTTCTCCCTCCCGCAAAAGCCACATTTCGGCAGCTGAACCCATTCTCCCCACCCATGTTTTGATGATAGAAGCCACGAGGAAAGACTGGCTGACATGGGCAACTCACCAGCCCTGGAGGAGACTCTGGCAAGAAAGACCCTCCCCCCGGGACTGCCCCCCTCCGTGCAACCCATTCAGAACACACACACACTCGTAAGGGTCATTATTTGCACAAAAGCAGAGAGTTCCCCTGCTGAACAATAGCGCTCTCTCTCATACACACACAGTCAGGAAGCTCTTCCTCTCTTTCCCCCTCCCAAGAAGAAGAGCCCCCCAACTAGCTGGCCTCCTTCTCCTTCCCAGCCAAGGGAGCAGCCAAGGGAGCAGCCAAGGGCCCCGGGGACAGCCCCCCCCCCGAAAGATGGAGGGAGGGGACTAGCCAGGTTGGGGCGCCCGCTTGCACACCATCCGCTCCCTCCCTCCGCAAAGGAGGCCATGTCCGAGAGGGAGGGAGGGAGAAGAGGGAGGGAGGGAAGGATTGGACCCGGGGACAGAGCCAGGCACCCTCCCCACAAGCAACACACCCAACTCCCCCTTGACATTCACAAGCTCTGAGAGTTGGAAGAGACCCCAGGGGCCGGCCACGGCGTTTTTATTTGTTTCATTTTTTTTGGTCCATGATCTGCGCCCCCCTCGGCTTGCACCCCTAGGCCATGGCCTAGGTTGGCCTTATGGGTAATCCAGGCCTGGTTGGCTATGTAGGTCAGTGATTTTCAACCAGTGTGCCGCGGAACACTAGTGTGCCGTGAGAGATCATCAGGTGTGCCGTGGGAAATTACAGTGTAGAGAGAGAGAGAGAGCCTAGCAGGAAACTTCAGGCAGCGGAAATGAGGCTTTCCTGGCCGAAGCAGCAATGCCAGCCAGCCTGGCTGCAGTCAGGGAGAGCCCTCGGCATCCAGAACTTTCCTCCCTCCCTCCTCTCTCTCTCCTTCCCTTCCTTCCTTCCTTCCTTCCCTCCCTCTGCGCACCAAGGGCTACCTGGCCGGGCTGCAGCTCCTCCTGCTTCCTGGCTCCTGGGCGCTCTTCTGCCCTCCTCCCCTCCGGCAGCAAGGAGGAGGAGAGGGAGGAGTCCACAGGAGCTGCCCCCGTCCGCTCCCGCTCCCGGAGGCTCGAGGTGAGGCTTTCCGCCCTATAGCCCCTCTGCGCCGGGGAGGGAGAGCAACCCCTCATCTCCTGGACTCTCCTCAGGCCCCATAAGGCCAACCTAGGCCAAGGCCTAGGGTGGCACATATAGGGGGGGCAGCAGATCCGGACCCCCCCCCCAAAGTAAAAAAAATTCGATAAAAATATTCCAAAAAATATTTTTAAAAAATAATAAAAAGATTAAGTGTGCATGTGCGCAGCCGCCCCCCCCTTGCTCGCTCCAAAGGCTCTGCCCCCGCCCCTGCCCCATGCTGCCCCGCCTCCTTGCCAGCATGGTGGCTTTAGGAGGGAGGGAGGAGCCGTGGGGAGGCCCCGGGGGTGGGGCTTTCCTCCTCTTCGCCAGTGAGGGGGCAGGGCGGGGTGAAGCCAGGGGTGGGGCTTTCCTCCTTGTCACCGGTGAGGGGGCGGGGGCGGGCGGAGCGAGCCGGGGCAGAGCAGAGGTGGGGCAGATGGCACCTCCTTGGCCTAGGGGAGGGCAAAGAGCGAGCCGGGCCTGCACTCTCCTGGCTGGGCTCCAGCTTCGCTGCAGAACAGAGCAGAGCAAAGGCCGGGATGCGCAGCTCCACAGCCCAGCTTGGTTCCTTCCCAATCTTGCCCCAAGACGACAGCAGGGAAGCCGAAGGGACGCGGGGGGGGGCACTCATGGGGGGGCTGAACCCCTTCGGGAAGTAGAGCTGGGGGTGACGACGGCTGCGAGCCTCTGCCGCAGTTTGTTCTGAGGCTCGAAGCCATCCCGTGTGCTCAATTCCTATTCGTCCTGCTCAGCCGAGCCCGCGTGCGCGCTTCAGCCACTCAGCGCAGCCCTCCCCCGCAGGACGGTGACGGGCCTCCTGCACGTGGGCTTCCCAGGGGGGGCGGCGGGAGGGGGGTTTGGCGGAAGCAGTGGCGTCACGAGGGGGGAGGGTGACAGTTAGTAAAATGACAGTCATTTTGTGTCCATTTTGGTTGGTGGTGTGCCCCAGGATTTTGTAAATGTAAAAAATGTGCCGCGGCTCAAAAAAGGTTGAAGATCACTGAGTAGGTAATGTGCCAAGTTTGGTGCAAATCTATTGTGGGCTGGGTTCAGAGTGCTCTTTGATTACAGGTGAACTATAAATCCCATTGGCACTCCCTTGTCGTGGGGGTGAGGTTTGCGTACCTTAATGAAGTTGTGAGCTATGCTGGCGCTGGCATAATAGACACCAGTAGGGCCTCCCAGGCCAGGCAGATCACAACCGAAGGGTCTGACAAAGAGCGTCAAAGGGCAGGATGGGCTCTCTAGCCTTTTGGCAACCATCCTAAGAGAAGGAACACTCTGATTTCAAACCCGGGCAGATGGTGCTCATCTAACCCTGTAAGGTCAACCATCTAAGAGAAGGAAACTCGAACCAAACCTACGACCTGAGGACAGCAACATTCGTCACAAAGTCGGTCCAGTGTACATTTAGGATTGTGCGAAGACAGCGCTGATGAAAGCGTTCGAGGAGTCGTAGGTGTTGGCGATAGGTGACCCATGTTTCAGACCCATAGGGGAGAATAGACAGTACGATAGCTCTGTACACACTGATTTTGGTGTTTTGCCTCAGGTGCTTCTTGCTCCAGACTCTTTTGTGAAGCCTTCCGAATGCACTCTATGCCTTTGCTAATCTGTGATCTATCCCTTTGTCAATCTTGGCGTCTGAAGAGATGATGCTTCCCAGGGAGGCAGGCCCAGATTACCCATAAGGCCACCCTAGGCCACGGCCTAGGGCGGCGGCCATGGGGGGGCAGCAGATCCAACCCCCCCAAAATTTATAAAAAATGTTAAAAAATTTAAAAAAATAGTTCCATCCTCAGGTTCTCCTGCGCCTGCGCGCAGAGCACCATAGGCCCTAAAGAAGCCCGGCTGCGCCGCCCCCTCCTCGCGCCGCCCCCTTGGCGTCGGCCCCGCCCGTCTTTTCTCAAGATGGGCGAGGCCGACGGCGAGGACGCGGCGCGAGAGAGGAGGAGGCAGAGAGAAACCCCAGCGCGCCGCCCCCTCCTCGCGCCGCCCCCTCGGCGTCAGCCCACCCGTCTCAAGGAAAGACGGGTGGGGCCGACGCCAAAGACACAGCGCGAGGAGGGGGCAGCGCGGGTGGGGCTTCTCTCCTCCTCTTCCTCCTTCCTTGCGCCGCCCCCTCAGCATCGGCCCCGCCCGTCTTAAGGAAAGATGGGCGGGGCACCGCCAAGGATGCGGTGCGAGGACCACGTGGCCACGGATGCCCCGCCCCTCTGCTCCCTCTGCGCAAGGGCGCGGGGACGGAGCGGAGCCGGGTGCGGGGAGGGGGCGGAGCCAGGGGCAGCGGAAGAGCCCGTGGCCTAGTATGCGTGGGGACGGGGCGGAGCCGGGCGTGGGGAGGGGGTGGAGCCAGGGGCAGCGGAAGAGCCCGTGGCCTAGGGTGCCAAAAGGGCATGATCCAGGCCTGCAGGGAGGGGAACTGCTGAACGGACTTAAGCACCGATTTGCCTATGCTGACATGGGGATGATGGTGTTCTTCCTATAGTGTGGGCTGGTAGAGGACTTCCATTTCTTTCAGGCTGACTTCTAGCCCAAACAGCTCTGCAGCTGTTACAAAGCAGGACGTCAGGCGCTGCAGGGCTGCTTCTGAATGGGCGACAAGGGCAGCATCATCAGCAAAAAGCAGATCTCAGACTAGGTAGTTTAGAGTCCTCAGACGGCTTAAGTTGAACAAGCTACCATCAGTACGATAGCGTATATATATGCCGTCTTCTTTGGTTGTAGGTGAACTATAAATCCCAGCAACTACAACTCCCAAATGACAAAATCAACCCACCACCCCTCAACCCCAACAGTATTCAAATTTGGGTGTATTGGGTATTTGTGCCAAATTTGGTCCAGTGAGTGAAAAGACATCCTGAATATCAGATATTTACATTACGATTCATAACAGAAGCAAAATGGCAGTTATGAAGTAGCAACAAAAATAATGTTCTGGTTGGGGGGTCACCACAACGTGAGGAACTGGATTAAGGGGTTGCGGCATTAGGAAGGTTGAGAACCACTGTCGTAGTGCAATATTCATTTTCTCCCACATCAAACTAACCTTTGCCGTTGAATGTTTTTCTTGCAAACTCAGCAGCCTCCTTTTTTTTTAAACCCAAATCAAAGGGGGGAAATGCCAAAACTGAAATACATTTGAGGGAACTGTTAGCAGGGACATGGTGGGAAAACACAGGCATTCTTTGGGGGCTCAGGAGGTTACAGCGGAGCAGCCACCGAGAAATGCAGCCTGCTATTGGGTTAATGCAAACAGGCCTGGAATCCCCCATCAGGGCCTTTGGGCAAACTTTCAAGACGTTATTAATGGCGGTACCAGTGGGAAATGTAAACACTGGCCGCAGTGGGAATGAATGGAGCACAGAAGAGCGAGGTACGTGTTCTGCATCTGCAAAGAGGCAAGGAGGTCGCAATCTTCAAAACCTTCCCCATCCCCAGCACCAGAAATATGCTAGATATTATTAAAAAGATAGGCTCTACATCAGTGTTCCTCAACCTGGGGGTCAGGACCCTTTGGGGGGGGTCGTGAGGGGGTGTCAAAGGGGTTGCCAAAAGACCATCAGAAAACACAGTATTTTCTGTTGGTCATGGGGGTTCTGTATGAGAAGTTTGGCCCAATTCTATCATTGGTGAGGTTCAGAATGCTCTTTGATTGTAGGTCAACTATAAATCCCAGCAACTACAAGTCCCACGTGTCAAGATCTATTGTCCTTAAACTCCACCGGTGTTCACATTTGGGCATACTGAGTATCTGTGCCTAGTTTGGTCCAGATCAATAATTGTTTGGGCCCACAGTGCTCTCTGGATGGAGGTGAACTACAACTCCAAAACTCAAGGTCAATGCGCACAACACCCTTCCAGTATTTTCTGTTGGTCATGGGCGTTTTGTGTGCCAAGCTTGGTTCAGTTCTATCACTGGTGAAGTTCAGAAAGCTCTTTGATTGCAGGTGAACTATAAATCCCAGCAACTACAACTCCCAAGTGTCAAGGTCTATTTTCCCCAAACTCCATCTGCGTTCATATTTGGGCATATTGAGTATTCATGCCAAGTTTGGTCCTGATCCAACATTGTTTGAGTCCACAGTGCTCTCTGGATATAGGTGGACTACAACTCCAAAACTCAAGGTCAATGCCCACAATACCCTTTCAGTATTTTCTGTTGGTCATGGGAGTTCTGTGTGCCAAGTTTGGTTCAGTTCCATCATTGGTGAAGTTCAGAAAGCTCTTTGATTGCAGGTGAACTATAAATCCCAGCAACTACAACTCCCAAGTGTCAAGATCTATTTCCCTTAAACTCAACCAGTGTTCACATTTGGGCATATTGAGTATCTGTGCCAAGTTTGGTCCAGATCCATCATTGTTTGGACCCACAGTGCTCTCTGGATATAGGTGAACTACAACTCCAAAACTCAAGGTCAATGCGCACAATACCCTTCCAGTATTTTCTGTTGGTCATGGGAGTTTTGTGTGCCAAGCTTGGTTCAGTTCTATCGCTGGTGGAGTTCAGAATGCTCTTTGATTGTAGGTGAACTATAAATCCCAGCAGCTACAACTCCCAAATGATTTGGTAGCAACCTAACAATTGGATGCTTCCTTGGGACACATGAGTTTTGAGGGCTCAATAGAACATCAACTGCAACGATCAGAATGACTTTTTTATTACTTTTTTTTGCAAAGTGAGTTATAAATGATCAGTGTTGGATGTCATGTATGTACATAAACATATTATTTAATGTGGATATGTGTATGTAACTGTCCCTTCTGCCTTCGTGGTCCTTTCTTGCTTGTGTAAATAAAATGAAGACTATAATGATGAGTAGTGCGTCCTTTGTTATGGTGGTTGTACCCGAAAGCTTGACCCTGTTCCAACTGTCCTGGTGTTATCGAACAACCGCCAATCCCCCCAGGTCGGTTGTCAGACAACCGGGCAAGCCCCTTGGACCGACCGCGGGGCAGAGACCGCGAGGGTTCAGTTAACCTGGCGAGCCCGGAGCGACTAGGTCCTCGTATCCTACCCGCCTCCCTTGATCCAATTATGCTCACCAATGCTGCAAGGTAGAAGCCACGAAATTGTTTATTCTGCTCAGCTGAGAGGATGCGAACCGCAATACCCTGATTCTCGCAAAGAACGCATGCGTGTACATTCAAAACATTGGTTTTTAAAGGTTACAGAACTGTCAAAACAATTGAATTTCCCGCCCGCCTTCTTCTGGGCCGGCTCTGCTGGTGATTGGTTGGAATGTTTGAGGCCAGCTGATGGGTGGGAGGCCGGTCAGTTCCAGGGAGCCTATCAGCGCTCGCTCCCATTTGCCGGCTTCGGCCAATCAGAGGTCTGTGGCCATATATGGAGTTCCAGGAAGGGAAGCTTAGACGGAAATCGCTGTCAATATAGCATATGAATAAAACAAAAGAATCCTAGCCAGGTAAACGACCTGAAGTGACACCTGGGAGTGATGAAATCATTGAGTTGATGTGTCCCATCCGTATGTGAATGGGGAAGAAGAAGAAGAAAGGCCTGGTGATTCACTCAGACCCCTTTGGTGACAAAAGGGCTTATTTTGGGGCACACCTGGGTTCCGAGGCCAGCTGTGGTACCCGCTATGAAGAACAAACTTTCATTGTCCAGGTTCCAAAGGCGAGCTAAGCTTGACGACTCAGACCTACGAAACTGCCTCCAGATCCAGCCAGACGTGGAGTTGAAACAAGAGTTCAATTTCCATAACAAGACTCTGACCGGGCAACGCATGCAATATGAAATGGTGGTCAATAAAGAGGTGTGGAACAGGGCTTGGCAGCATTTCCTCTTGGCGAACATAGTAAACATTCTCAAAGCAGTCTTTTCTTAACAAGGGCAAGAAGGGGAAGGGTTACAAGGGGTCAAAGGGAAAACTTATGAAGCCACACTGTACATACAGGGAGATCCCCAGCAATTTCCCAGATTTTTCCATACAGTTCTTGCTCCCAGAGTTATGATCTTTAAAACAGGCAACGCAGTGCTGCCTTCCTTTGGGAGTTGTAGTTCTCCTTGATGTAATTACTGTCCTTGGGTGAACTGCAGAGCCTTTGGGGCTTGGGGTGCAAAGCAGTGAGAATAGCAGCAAGAGGAGTCCATAACCAGTGTCCTTGGGTGAACTTCAGGTCCCAGCTGGGGCCAGGCCACTGATTGCGAGCAGCCGCTTTCGGGCTTTCCCAGGCATGGGAGGGAGAACGGAGAGAAGAAAAGAGCAGAGACAAGATGGGGAAGAGGCAGAGTGCCTTGGGGCAACAACTGGGCAGATTGGGGAACTTCCAACTTGTGGATACTGAATGCATGGGTTCTATTGGCTGTGCAAATGTTGTGCGGATGGGGCAATGGGAGGCAATGGTGGCTGGGTGTACTGGGAGGGACGAAGTTGGTGCAGTGTGATGTATGGAACTGAATGAGGCAGAAGGGAAGGGGGAAAAGGGGTCTGGTACTGGTGTAACTTAGGCCATGGGCCAAAAGGAATACTGGGGACTCTCTGCGGTTTGACCTTCTGGATTTGGGGCTTCCTGGTTCGACTACACTGGCCCAATGCAATTTGGGGAGGCATCATCACCTTTTGGCATACTACAATTCCCATGATTCCATAGTATTGAGCCATGGCAGTCAAAGTGGTGTCAAACTGCATAAACTCTACAGCAGGGGTGCTCACACTTTTTCAGCATGCGAGCTACTCTTAAAGCAACCAAGTCCAAAAGATCTATCCGCCCCCGCCGCCGTGCACTCCCGCCGCCACACGCTCTTGCCACCGCGCATGCTCCTGCTGCTGATTTCCACCCACGCAGCGTTTCTTCCGCCTGCGGGGCATTGCAGGAAGGAGAAAGCACAAGGCGGGCATCCAGAGGGAGCGCTCCGCCCTGCCTGTCTCGCCGGCAACGGAGGCTGCACAGCTGCTTCTGGACGAGAGAGGCAGGGCGCCCTCCAGAGGCCCCGCCTCGTGCTTCCTTCTTCCTGCAATGCGCCGCAGGCTAAAGAAGCACCGCGAGAGCGGAAGCCAGCAGCAGGAGCGCGCGTGTGCGCAGGGTGTGCGCGCATGGCAGGAGCGCCCCATCCGGCTGGTGAGGCCCGAAGATCACCTGGAAGAGGGCCGAAGATCTACTAGTAGCTCCCGAGCTACCTAATGAGCACAGTCAATAATACACGGGGGAGTGCCCCAAAGTAAACACACAAAAAGGACGCAATGTCCCCGTAAATATATCTATTATATAAAGGAGGTCCCATCGTCGAACGACTGAGAGAGACAGAGAAACCTTCCAAGGCAGAGACACCAAACTTGCCAATAAGCCTCAGGCAAGGAAGGTTTTTAGCAAAGAAACTTTCCCCCCCAAAACCTAGAAGGCCCCCAAAACAACGATACAAAAAACTATATTTCTCAGCATCCTCTGCGGCTGCCAGCGAAACCCATTGGCCAACATCAGTTACCATAGTAACGGTGGGCAAAGCCACTTAGAATGCTGAGTGATTTCAGTTGAGGGTTAAACTGCCACGGTCAAGATCGAGGAGGGAGACAAATAGGGCACCAGGGACACAGGCACCACTGACAAACACATACCCCCAGAATAACACAAAAGTAATACCTACACACAACACAATACGCACATAACACAACCTTGCGTCTACTGTTCAACCCGTTTGTATGCCATTCCTTCCTTCCACACAGGCATAAGCTGACCCAAAAGACAAGCCATGCCTCCTAAAAAGAACAGCATCGGACGACACACTCGCAACGCTACATACATCACACAAAAAAGGGCAGAACAAACGCCAGAACAGAAAGACACTGCACTACACTAGCTTTTGCCATCCCCATAAACAAGGCTCAAGGACAAACACTACAAATCTGTGGCATAGACCTTGACACAGAATGCTTCTCCCACGGACAACTCTACGTAGCATGCTCCAGAGTTGGGAAACCACAGAACCTCTACATCAACACAGCAGACGGAAAGCCAAAAAGATTGTATATCCACAAGCTATGCAGAACGCCAGCAACACCACACACCGACAACTCCACAGGACTTCAGCATCCCACCCACCAGAACAACCCACAACGACACAGCCATGACCCCACCAAGACCATAAGTAACATCAATTCCAACCCTTACATACTCAGACTTTCTCGCATCTCCTAAATAGGGCACAGCAACGCGTGCCAGGTACAGCTAGTGGATTATAAAATAAATAGAATGACGGGGTATAGATTAGTCCAGTGTTTCCCAACCGCTGTGTCGCGGCACACTATTGTTCCGTGACGGGTCATCTGGTGTGCCGCGAAAAACGTCTCCCCCCCTTTTCTCCCCCTCTTGCCGAACTCCTGCTGCTTGGGGGGGGGAGGAAAAGCCGGGCAGCGCCGAAGAATGGCCGGGCGGCGTTTCCCCAGCCAGCCTCCAATTGAGGCAGGGAGGAGGGAAGTGTGACGTCACAACCCTTACATACTCAGACTTTCTTGCATCTCCTAAATAGGGCACAGCAACACGTGCCGGGTACAGCTAGTACAATATATATGTGTGTGTGTGTGTGTGTGTGTGTGTGTGTGCGTGCGTGCATGTGGTTCAGTCCCGAATGGGGTTACCGTTCATGGCAAAAGTTCAAAATTGGAGTCCAATCAATGTGGTGTAGTCCAACAGCTTTTATAAATCCACCGGGTGTGTCAATGCACAAATATACAATATCGTCAGTCAATAATCATATTTCACTTGCGGTGCCTCCCGATGTAAGTATCCTCAGTATATTATAGTTGGACCAAACACTGTCAAATTGAAATCAAATCAAATTCCTCCTGGAATATGGTGAAGCCAAAAGACCCAAATCATATATTGTCGGATAAGCCGGTATAACAGGTCGTGGCGAAACCGTTTCCAGATCCTTGGGGTATACGCAGCCGACGAGCAATTAATTAAACCGGAACTCCATGACTCGTTTCGACCGTATTCCAGTCTTTTTCATGGCTCAGTGTAGTCCCCTGCACATAGATTTGTGTGGGTCCCCAAACGGTATGCAATCATTCTGAAATGCAAAGGCTTAATCCTGAATCAACCGTAGGGAACGCGGCCAATGGCAACCAGCTATCCCATGTTATCCCAATTTATGCTGTGTCCAAAACTCCAAAACTCAAGGAACCCACCAAACTCTTACAGCATTTTCTCTTGGTTATGGGAGTTCTGTGTGGGAAGTTTGTGTCTTTCTGTCATTCCTGCCAGGATATCTATGTTGTGTTCATCGAAACAGGCCCAGGTTTCACACTGAGTGTACAAATACATTTAAAAACGTATTAACTATATGTAATACTGTGTTAGAGTGTCGTTTTGTGTCATTTTGGTTGGTGGTGTGCCCCAGGATTTTGTAAATGTAAAAAATGTGCCACGGCAAACACTGGCATAGGGAATTGGGTAAGGTGAGGAAGACAATGTATCGTTTAAACTTTTTTATTGTAATATAAACTTGAATACATATTATACCAGTAGTTTTGGACTCCAACTCCCACCATTCCTAGTAGCCTCAGGCCCTTTTCCTTTCCCCCAGCCACTTAAGCAGGAAAGGGCCTCAGGCTGTTAGGAATGGTGGGAGTTGAAGTCCAAAGCACCCAGAGGGCCACAGTTTTCCCATGCCTGTTTTAGGGACCTTAAAGTGGTGAGCCTCCTTCCAACATTGTGATTCTGGACAGAAAACAAACAACAACATAACATTGTTTGAGTCCACAGTGCTCTCTGGGTGTAGGTGAACTACAACTTTCAAATTTATTCATTTATTTATTTATTTCAGGATTTTACCCCGCTCTTCTCAACCCCCGAGGGGGGACTCAGAGCGGCTTACAGTATGGCACAATTCGATGCCCACATCGTAACAGCATAAAACCCCCAAACCCCACAACAATTAAAATACATTAAGATACATTAAAATACAGTTTCAACAGCATCATACACAGTCATTCGAAGTTAAAACAATATTCAATCCATAAAAACATTGACCCTCTTCATCCAAACTCAAGGTCAATTCCCAAGCAAACCCTTTCAGTAAGTAATGTTGGTAATGAGAGTTCAATATGCCAAGTTTGGTTCAATTCCATTATTGCAAGAGTTCAGGATGCTCTTTGATTGTGTGTTAACTATGAATCCCAGAAACTGTAACTCCCAAATGTCAAGGTCTATTTTCCCCAAACTCCATCTGTGTTCACATTTGGGCATATTGAGTATTCATGCCAAGTTTGGTCCTGATCCAACATTGTTTGAGTCCACAGTGCTCACTGGATATAGGTGAACTACCATACAACTCCAAAACTCAAGGTCAATGCTCACCAAACTCTTATAGTATGTTCTCTTGGTTATGGGAGTTCTGTGTGGGAAGTTTGTGTCTTTCTGCCATTCCTGCCAGGATATCTATGTTGGGTTCATAGAAACAGGTCCAGGTTTCACACTGAGTGTATAAATACATTAAAAAACATATTAACTGTATGTATTACTGTGTTAGAGTGTCATTTTGTGTCATTTTGGTTGGTGGTGTGCCCCAGGATTTTGCAAATGTAGAAAGTGTGCCGCGGCTCAAAAGAGGTTGAAAAACACTGATGACAGCACAAAGCAAGAAAATATTCAGCATAAATTAAGTGGCTCAAGCGGAAGAGGATTGTGTTCTGGAATAGCTCTTAGGCCTGGGTTTTAATCCATAGGAGTCTAGCGGATAAACCAGATGATTCTGGGAAACCATATGGAAAACTGGGTTGTTTTTCAAAGCCAGTTAAATTTCCGAGAAGCAGAAGCAACCTAGTTCTCATCTGTGTAGCTAGATGGCACCAGACGGCTAAGGCAGTCCCTTTGAATTTACTACGTGGCACTCTCTCCTTGAAAGGTAACTCCGTTAATGTACAGTCATTGGTGAAGCCGGGATATTTTGGACCAATGGCTGCGCTGGGTTGAGCAACACCTTTGAAAACGAGGAGGAAACATCTTAATCCCATTGGAGATCCAACATGGGCTGGCTTTCCCTTAAAGATATCCCAAAAGCAAACAAAACCACGCAGCTGGATGCAGATAACAATCAAAACCGGCTCGTGGAGTAATACATTTGATTTGGATTGGTCACAATGCCGCAGTCCCTTGTGGAAACTTCCCCTTATTTACTTGAGCAAACACTTGAATTCTCCATAATTTTTCGTTGGAAAACTAGGAGAAGATTCTGGCGTATCGAAAGCTACGAAATCTGCTTTTAGCCACAGTTGTTAGCTGGCGTGTACAGGCCCGGATTAAGTCTTTGTGGCGCCCTAGGCCACACATTGGAAGCCACGCCCCCGGGCTGATGCTGAGCATGCGCTAGGGGTGGGGCCCTAGGGGCGGGGCTTCCCTCGGCCTCTTAGTCACTCGCGCCGGGCGCCGCTCCTTCCTTGAGTTAAGGAAGGAGAGGGGCCGGTGCAAGTGAGGAAGAGGCGGAGTGAAGCCGCGTCAGAGGCCCTAGGGCGAGACTTTGCTCCGCCTCTTCGTCGCTCGTGTCGGGTGCCCCTCCTTCCTTCACTCAATGAAGGAGCAGCGCCCGATGCGAACGACGAAGAGGCGAGCGAAGTCCCGCCCCTAGAGCCTCTGATGCAGCTTCGCTCCCCCTCTTTGTCGCTCGTGCCGGGCCGGGCGCCGTTCCTTCCTTGAGTGAAGGAAGGAGGCCGGCGCGAGCAAGGAAGAAGGGGAGCGAAGCCGCGTCAGAGGCCCTAGGGGCGAGACTTCGCTTTGCCTCTTCATCGCTTGTGTCGGGCACCCATCCTTCCTTCACTCAAGGAATGAGCGCCCGACGCGAGCGAAGAAGAAGCGGAGCAAAGCCGCGCCAGAGGCCCTAGGGGCGGGACTCGCTCTGCCTCTTCGTCGCTTGTGTCGGGCACCCTCCTTCCTTCACTCAAGGAATGAGCGCGCCTGATGCGAGTGAAGAAGAAGCGGAGCGAAGCCGCGTCAGAGGCCCTAGGGGCGGGACTTCGCTCTGCCTCTTCGTCGCTTGTGTCGGGCACCCCTCCTTCCTTCACTCAAGGAAAGAGCGCGCCCGACGCGAGCGAAGAAGAAGCGGAGCGCCGCGCCAGAGGCCCTAGGGCGGACTTTGCTCTGCCTCTTAGCGCTGTGTCGGGCACCCCTCCTTCCTTCACTCAAGGAATGAGCGCGCCCGACTCGAGCTAAGAAGAAGCGGAGCAAAGCCGCGTCAGAGGCCCTAGGGGCGGGACTTTGCTCTGCCTCTTCGTCGCTTGTGTCGGGCACCCCTCCTTCCTTCACTCAAGGAAAGAGCGCCCGACGCGAGCGAAGAAGAAGTGGAGCGCCGCGCCAGAGGCCTAGGGGCGGGACTTCGCTCTGCCTCTTCGTCGCTTGTGTCGGGCACCCCTCCTTCCTTCACTCAAGGAAAGAGCGCCGACGCGAGCGAGAGAAGAAGCGGAGCGAAGCCGCGCCAGAGGCCCTAGGGCGGGACTTCGCTCTGCCTCTTTGCCGCTTGTGTCGGGCACCCTCCTTCCTTCACTCAAGGAAAGAGCGCGCTCGACGCGAGCGACGAAGAAGCGGAGCAAAGCGGTGTCAGTGGCCCTAGGGGCGGGACTTCGCTCTGCCTCTTCGTCGCTTGTGTCGGGCACCCCTCCTTCCTTCACTCAAGGAAAGAGCGCGCCCGACACGAGCGAAGAAGAAGCGGAGCAAAGCCGCGTCAGAGGCCTTAGGGGCGGGACTTCACTCTGCCTCTTCGTCGCTTGTGTCGGGCACCCCTCCTTCCTTCACTCAAGGAATGAGCACGCCCGACGCGAGCGACGAAGAAGCGGAGCCGAAGCAGCGCCAGAGGTCCTAGGGCGGGACTTCGCTCTGCCTCTTTGTCGCTTGTGCCGGAAACCCCTCCTACCTTCACTCACGGAATGAGCGCCCGAAGCGAGCGACGAAGAAGTGGAGTGAAGCCGCGTCAGAGGCCCTGGGGTGGGACTTCGCTCTGCCTCTTTGTCGCTTGTGCCGGAAACCCCTCCTTCCTTCACTCAAGGAATGAGCGCGCCCGACGCGAGCGACGAAGAGGCGAGGCAAAGCCGCGTCGGAGACCCTAGGGGCGGGACTTCGCTCTGCCTCTTCCTCGCTCATGTCGGGTGCCCTCCTTCCTTCACTCAAGGAAAGAGCACGCCCGACGCGAGCGACGAAGAAGCGGAGCGAAGCCGCGTCAGAGGCCCTAGGGGCGGGACTTCGCTCTGCTTCTTCGTCGCTCATGTTGGGTGCCCCTCCTTCCTTCACTCAAGGAAAGAGCGCCCGACGCGAGCGATTTAAGAAGCGGAGCGGAAGCCGCGTCAGAGGCCCTAAGGCGGGACTCGCTCTGCATCTTGCCGCTTGTGTCGGGCACCCCTCCTTCCTTCACTCAAGGAATGAGCACGCCCGACGCGAGCGACGAAGAAGAGAGAAGCCGCGCCAGAGGCCCTAGGGCGGGATTCGCTCTGCTTCTTCGTCGCTCATGTTGGGTGCCCCTCCTTCCTTCACTCAAGGAAAGAGCGCGCCCGACGCGAGCGACGAAGAAGCGGAGCGAAGCCGCGTCAGAGGCCCTAGGGGCGGGACTTCGCTCTGCCTCTTCGTCGCTTGTGTCGGGCACCCCTCCTTCCTTCACTCAAGGAATGAGCGCGCCCGACGCGAGCGACGAAAAGCCGGAGAAAGCACGTCAGGGGCCCCTAGGGGCGGGACTTCGCTCTGCCTCTGTGTCACTCATGTCGGGCGCCCCTCCTTCCTTCACTCAAGGAAAGAGCGCGCTCGACGCGAGCGACGAAGAAGCGGAGCAAAGCGGTGTCAGTGGCCCTAGGGGCGGGACTTCGCTCTGCCTCTTTGTCGCTTGTGTCGGGCGCCCCTCCTTCCTTCACTCAAGAAAAGAGCGCGCCCGATGCGAGCGACGAAGAAGCGGAGCGAAGCCGCATCAGAGGCCCTAGGGGCGGGGCTTCGCTCTGCCTCTTCGTCGCTTGTGTCGGGCGCCCCTCCTTCCTTCACTCAAGGAAAGAGCGCCCGGGCGAGCGACGAAGAGGCGGAGCGAAGTCCCGCCCGTAGGGCCTCTGACGCAGCTTCGCTCCCCCTCTTCGTCGCTCGCACCGGGCCGGGCGCCGTTCCTTCCTTGAGTGAAGGAAGGAGGCCGGCGCGGACAAAGAAGAGGCAGAGCGAAGCTGCTTCAAAGGCCCTAGGGGCCTATGGCGCTCCGCGTGCAGGCGCAGAAGCACCCAAAGATCGACCTTTTTTAAAAAATGGGGGGGGGGTCCGGATCTGGCCTCACCCCCCATGGCTACGCCCCTAGGCCATGGCCTAGGGTGGCCTTATGGATGATCCGGGCCTGGGCGTGTAAGAGGAGATTTCAGACGTAATTAGATTAAACGTCATTAGTTGCTAGACGTGTTTCAGATACAATAATCCCACCTCTGTGTTTACAGCGTCAGGTGCAGATCTTAAAGTGGTTGCCATCTGACCTTTTCGATCAATTACTCAATTCATATTTGAGTCATATTTGAACGCCTCCCAAATATAGCTGCATATGAAGTCTGTTGGAACATGTTAAAAGAAAGGCATTGCTTCTTGTTACTGTGACACAAACTGCCACGTAGTAAATAAAAGCTGTCACTTCTCCAAAAACAGCCACTTGAAAAAGAGGACCGGGGACGTCTACGTTTCACAGAGGGTTTGGGCAGACGAAGCTGGAAATTGGCCTGTGACAGTCCCTTGAATACATGGATCTCTTGGGAAAATAGCATTCGTAGCCTTTTGAGAAAACAGCTGGCCAAAAAGGGCCAAAAGAGCCAAACCAGCTGGAGCCCATTTTCAAAAACGGATCTGTGCACAGCCCCTTTCTCAAAAGGTCTTAATGCTTAGATCAGTGTTTCCCAACCAGTGTGCCGGGGCACACTAGTGTGCCGTGAGCGATCATCAGGTGTGCTGTGGGAAATTGGAACCTGGGGGGGGAGTCTAGTGTGTTGAAGTATAAAAACCCTAAGAAACCTACCTCGATAAAGGAACAAAATTACAACCACCCCCCTCCCCACCCGTTGTCTACTTGGTCTCTCCCTCTCCATGCATTGGGAAGGCCCACCTCCCTTTCCCCAAGTAGAGACCTCCTCTTGCCTCCTGGGGCTTCTGTGTGAGAAGTTTGTCCCAGTTCTATCATTGGTGGGGTTCAGAATGCTCTTTGATTGTAGGGAACTATAAATCCCAGCAACTACAACTCCCAAAAGTCAAGGTCTATTTCTCCTGAACTCCATCTACGTTCATATTCGGGCATATTGAGCATTCATGGCAAGTTTGGTCCTGATCCAACATTGTTTGAGTCCACAGTGCTCTCTGGATATAGGTGAACTACAACTCCAAAACTCAAGGTCAATGCCCACCTGCGGTGAAGCTACGTTCAAATCAACCGGCTGGACAGGGTGGACCCTCTCTTAAAGATCCCACAGCTGCCGCCAATATGTGACCACTCCACTTCTTGACCGGCCTCAGACTGGACAATCTTTCTATGTCCACACTGCTGACCTCCAATCCAAGGAAACCTCGAAGTTACCTCAGCAACTTCATGTTTATTGGCAGGGTACTGTCTCACCCCTTCACCATTTAACTGACTGGAGTTTTAAAACTTCTCAGTGACCACTTGACCACGCTGCCACCATTTATCCGGCTGACCACTGACTTTGAGGGCCACCACCAATAAAAGAATCAGGAGAGGTGTTTTCCTTTTAAGATGCAAACAATTTATTTTGACACACATGGGTACAATCTTGGTTGGTTTCAAACTTCCTTAGAGGCACAACTTTTTCTGTTACATAACACAATGGGGACCTATTATAGGGTTTCCACTAAACCTCTATAAACCCCTGCAACTTTAACTAGGGTCTCTATACCCTTTAACTGGACTGCTCACTAGCAGACCTTAAGACACACACTAACACTGGACCGTTCTCTTTCAGTCCTTAGGACACTCTCAACTAGAACATAACTCCTCCCCTCTCATTTGGCAGTTGGCTTCCCGCTCTTTTCCAACTGTAGAATTCAAACCTGAACATTCTACTAGCCTCTAGCCCTGGTTGCCATGGCGACAGCTCTTCTAAGCTTCTGCCATGCCTCCCTTCTGTTTCACCCACAGAAACAAACCATAGAACATTCAAAACAACATACATTTTAACACATGTCACACAACATTTACACACAAATAATCAACATCATTACACCACCAAACCCTTATTTTTTAAAAAGGGTGCATGCGCGGGGCGGCGCAAGCGCCATCCACGCCGGCCCCTCCCTTTGCTCTGCTTCAAGAGGGAGGGAGGATCAGCTCAGCCCCTGGCTCTGCCCCTGACCTCGCCCCTCCTCGCCCCCGGCTCCGCCCCCGCCTCCTTGCCAGCGCGGAGCCGAACCTCCCTCCCTCCCTCCTAAACCCGGCCTAAAAGGGGCGATTTCAGCCGCATGGCGGCTTTGGGAGGGAGGGAGGAGCAGCCGTGGGGAGGCCCCACATTGGCTCTGGGGGTGGGGCTTTCTTTCCTCCTCCTCGTACCGGCAAGGAGGCGGGGGCAGAGCGGGGCGGAGCCGGGGGAGGGGAGGGGAGGGGCGGAGCCGCGGTGGGGAGGGGCGTCGCCGGGGCGGGGAGGGGCGGAGGCAGACCCTTTGGCCTTGGGCGGCAAAAGGGCCTGATCCGGGCCTGCTTCCAGGTATTTTGGACTTCAACTCCCACCATTCCTAGCAGCCTCAGGCCCTTTTCCTCCCCCCCCCTCAGCCACTTAAGCAGGAAAGGGCCTCAGGCTGTTAGGATTGGTGGGAGTTGGAGTCCAAAGCACCCAGAGGGCCAAAGTTTTCCCATGCCTGTTTTAGAGACCTTCAAGTGGTGAGCCTCCTTCCAACATGGTGATTCTGGATAGAAAACAAACAACAACATAACATAACATTGTTTGAGTCCACAGTGCTCTCTGGGTGTAGGTGAACTACAACTTCCAAACTCAAGGTCAATTCCCAAGCAAACCCTTTCAGTACTTTCTGTTGGTAATGAGAGTTCAATATGCCAAGTTTGGTTCCATTCCAGAACCAGAAACTGTAACTTCCAAATCTCAAAGTCTATTTTCCCCAAACTCCATCTGTGTTCACATTTGGGCATATTGCGTATTCATGCCAAGTTTGGTCCTGATCCAACATTATTCGAGTCCACAGTGCTCTCTGGATATAGGTGAACTACAACTCCAAAACTCAAGGTCAATGCCCACCAAACTCTTATAGTATTTTCTCTTGGTTATGGGAGTTCTGTGTGGGAAGTTTGATTCCATTCCATCATTGGTGGAGTTCAGAAGTGCTCTTTGATTGGGTGAAACATAACTCCCAGCTGTTGAGCAAGACCTTTGTGTGTGTCTTTCTGCCATTCCTGCCAGGATATCTATGTTGTGTTCGTCGAAACAGGCCCAGGTTTCACACTGAGTGTATAAATACATTTTAAAACATATTAACTATATGTATGACTGTGTTAGAATGTCATTTTGTGTCATTTTGATTGGTGGTGTGCCCCTGGATTTTGTAAATGTAAAAAAGGTGTCGTGGCTCAGAAAAGGTTGAAAAACACTGGTTTAAAGCAAGAACACCTCCCTGTTTTCTAGTTGTTTGCCCAAGATAGGCTGGCTTAGAATTAAATAGGAACCAAGCTTCCCCCACAATATGTTGCTTTTCGTTTTGACTCAGAGCTGCAAGGGATAAAAATAGCTGTGGATTCCATGTATGTCTCACCAACTGTGATCTTGCAGGTGTTGGAAGACGTCTCTTTGGTCAGGCCCATTTAATCAGCCCAAGCCTTGATTGAGAGATTGCGGCTTAGCAAAAAATATTTTTCAAAGAAATAAAAAAGAATTGGAGTCATTTCAGGATAGTATAACTGCACCAGCACTATCCTGTACGAGAGGAGGCCAACTCTTTCAAGGACTCGGAGGTCAAGGTCCAGGGCCCAATTCAGCAGAACATGTAGTTGTCATTGGTGCCACTGTGGCACAGGGGCGGTCCCACCATATAAGCGACCTACGCGGCTGCGTACAGCGCCATCTTGGAAGGGGGCGTCGTGGGGCGAATTCCCGCCCGCCGGGCGCAGCCGCTCCCGCGCGCCACCGTTTCCGCGGGGCATTGTAGAGCGAGGAGCCTTCGAAGGCTCCTCTTCACATTTCCTGGTTCCCGCTGCCGGCCCCTCCCATGGGGCGTTGCAGAGGGCAAGGGAGCGCGGCCCAGCCCTCTGCAACGCCCCGTGGGTGGGGCTGGCAGGGGAACCAGGAGGCGCTCTTCCTGGTTCCCGCTGCCGGCCCCTCCCATGGGCGTTGCAGAGGGCAAGGGAGAGCGCTGCCCTGCCCTCTGCAACGCCCCGTGGGTGGGGCTGGCAGGAGAACCAGGAGGCGCTCTTCCTGGTTCCCGCTGCCGGCCCCTCCCATGGGCGTTGCCGAGGGCAAGGGAGAGCTGCCCTGCCCTCTGCAACGCCCGTGGGTGGGGCTGGCAGGGGGAACCAGGAGGCGCTCTTCCTGTTTCCCTCTGCCGGCCCCTCCCATGGGCGTTGCCGAGGGATAGGGAGAGCGCTGCCCTGCCCTCTGCAACGCCCCGTGGGTGGGGCTGGCAGGGGAACCAGGAGGCGCTCTTCCTGGTTCCCGCTGCCGGCCCCTCCCATGGGCGTTGCAGTGGGCAAGGAGAGCGCTGCCCTGCCTCTGCAACGCCCCGTGGGTGGGACTGGCAGGGGACCCAGGAGGCGCTCTTCCTGGTTCCCGCTGCCAGCCCCTCCCATGGGCCGTTGCGGAGGGCAAGGGAGAGCGCTGCCCTGCCCTCTGCAACGCCCGTGGGTGGGGCTGGCAGGGGAACCAGGAGGCGCTCTTCCTGGTTCCCGCTGCCAGCCCCTCCCATGGGGGTTGCAGAGGGCAAGGGAGAGCGCTGCCCTGCCCTCTGCAACGCCCCGTGGGTGGGGCTGGCAGGGGAACCAGGAGGCGCGAGGAGAGGAATGGAAAGAGCGCACGCAAGGTACCGCCTGAATTTTGGGGGGGGGGGCGCCAAAATAATGTTGGGGGAATTATTTTTGGGGGCGCCAAAATAATTTTCGCCTACCATTAAAAATTACCTTAGACCGCCCCTGCTGTGGCACAACAGGTTAACCCCTTGTGCTGCTGAACTGCCAACCTTTCAGAACTCGCTGACCCGTGGCGAGTTCACCATAGAGTAGTATCTTTGGGAGAGGGTGGTCCTCCATCCTAGAGACGTGCCCTGCCCAGCGCAGCTGTGTTCTCAATAGCATGGCCTCAATGCTGGTGATCCCTGCTTGCTCAAGGACAGCAACATTAGTCACAAAGTCAGCCCAGTGTATATTTGGGATTGTGCGAAGACAGCGCTGATGAAAGCGTTCGAGGTGTCGCAGATGTTGGCGATAGGTGACATGTTTCAGACCGATAAAGGAGAATAGACAGTACGATAGCCCTGATTTTGGTGCTTTGCCTCAGGTGCTTGTTGCTCCAGACTCTTTTGTGAAGCCTTTCGAATGCACTCTATGCCTTTGCTAGTCTGTGATCTATCTCTTTATCAATCTTGGCGTCTGAAGAGATGATGCTTCCCAGGGAGGTGAACTGCTGAACGGACTTAAGCACAGATTTGCCTATGCTGACATGAGGATGATGGTGTTCTTCCTGTGGTGCGGGCTGGTAGAGGACTTCCGTTTTCTTCAGGCTGACTTCCAGTCCAAACAGCTCTGCAGCTGTTGTAAAGCAGGATGTTAGGCGTTGCAGAGCTGCTTCTGAATGGGCGACAAGGGCAGCATCGTCTGCAAAAAGCGGCTCACGGACTAGAAAGTTTAGAGTCTGTGCGAATCCTCAGACGGCTTAAGTTGAACAAGCTGCCATCAGTACAATAGCGTATATATATGCCGTCTTCTTTTTCGAGATCTGCTGTAGCCCTTTGGAGCATCATGCTGAAAAAGTGCATTATTTTCATCATCATCATCATCATCTAAGGTCCCTTCTACACTGCCATATAAATTTTGGATTATAGGCTTTGAACTGGATTATATGACAGTGTAGACTCATTTACTCCATAATGTGGAGTATCTGCTTTGATAATCTGGATTATATAGCAGTGTAGAAGGGGCCTAAGAGTCCCCTTTCCCAACATTTCATCAGAGAGTTGGAAGCCCCTTGGACATCCAGGAATATTCAACTAAAGCAGTCCTGAAAAATGGCCAGCCACCCTCTGTTTAAAGACCTCCAAAGAAGACCTCATTGCCCTTCTGTACCATGTATGTTGGGCAAGGGAGAACTTAAAATAGTCACAAGTTTTCCACTTCCATGAAGATCCTTTGCTCCGACCTCTCTAAAAGTTTAGGGCAGTGGTTCCCTACCTGTGGTCAATGGACCACGAGTGACCCCTAAGAACAAAAATATGGTCCACGGCCTTGGTGTCTTCATTTGTAGGCCCGTTCCTGGGGTTTTTCGGGATGCTGATTCAGAAAATTGCATTGGAAAGACCATGTCAGCTCTAGATTATTAAATATGGTTTTCTCTGGGCGAGCAGATAGTGACTACTGGATGACATATGTTCTGTACCAGAAACCAGAGCCAATGTGGTCTATCCAATGCAATTTTCTGAATCAGCACCGGGAATGTGGCGCAGCTGGCTAAGTGTCAGCTGCATAAGATCTCTCTGACCAGTAGGTCATGAGTTCGAGGCCTGCCCGGGTCGAGGTGGGTGCTCGACCTTAAAGTGTAGCCTGCTGTCAACCTTTGCAGCCCAAAAGACAGTTGCATCTGTCAAGTAGGAGATAAAGGTACCACATTAAGTGGGGAAGGAAATTTTGACTGAATTATGAGGCCATTAAAGAACTCCAGGAACGCTGAGGAATGCGGAAGGAACAACAAGGGATGCTGGGAATGCTGAGAGATGAGGAGTGCGTCAGCTCCCCCTGGTGGCCAGAGTTTGCCTCTGTTCGTCTGACTGTGTGTACTGTGTGGAAACGGCAGGAATTGTCTGCTAAATATGTGTACCTGTAATCCGCTCTGAGTCCCCTTCGGGGTGAGAAGAGCGAAATATAAATAAAGTAAGTAAGTAAATAAATAAATAAATAAATAAATCAGTACCCCAAATCAGTGTTTTTCAACCTTTTTTGAGCCGCGGCACATTTTTTACATTTACAAAATCCTGGGGCACACCACCAACCAAACTGACACAAAATGACACTAACACAGTAATACATATAGTTAATATGTTTTTAAATGTATTTATACATTCAGTGTGAAACCTGGGCCTGTTTCGATGAACACGACATAGATATCCTGGCAGGGATGGCAGAAAGGCACAAACTTCCCACACTGAACTCCCACAACCAAGAGAAAATATTATAAAAGTTTGGTGGGCTTTGACCTTGGATTTTGGAGTTGTAGTTCACCTACACCCAGAGAGCACTGTGGACTCAAACAATGTTGGATCAGGACCAAACTTGGCATGAATACTCAATATGCCCAAATGTGAACACAGATGGAATTTGGGGAAAATAGACCTTGACATTTGGGAGTTACAGTTTCTGGGATTTATAGTTAACACACAAGGAATTGAACCAAACTTGGCATATTGAACTCTCATTACCAACAGAAAGTACTGAAAGGGTTTGCTTGGGAATTGACCTTGAGTTTTGGAGTTGTAGTTCACCTACACCCAGAGAGCACTGTGGACTCAAACAATGTTATGTTATGTTGTTGTTTGTTGTCTATCCAGAATCACAATGTTGGAAGGAGGCTCACCACTTTAAGGTCCCTCAAACAGGCATGGGAAAACTTCGGCCCTCTGGGTGCTTTCCAACTCCCACCATTCCTAACAGCCTGAGGCCCTTTCCTGAGGCTGCTAGGAATGGTGGGAGTTGGAGTCCAAAACACCTGGAAGGTCCAAGTTTGCCCATGCCAGCTTTCGACAGAGACCTCTTCCTCCCCTTCCCCTTCGTGCCCTTTCTTCCCCCTCCTGCCGAACACTTACTTTTTCTTCTACACTGCCGCTTCTGCCGCCATTTTGATCCGAGGGGGCAGCATGAGTGTGTTCAGGAGGGGAGGGGGGAGGGAGGAAGACGTGACCCGTGTGAGCGCTACTGCGCAGACCCGCCCCAGAGCAAAGCGAGGCAAAGCGAGCAGAGCGAGGCTGGGAAGAAGGGAGCCCGAGTGGAGAAGAAAAAGTGTTCGGCAGGAGGGGGAAGAAAGGGTATTATTGGAGGTTCCAATTTCCCACGGCACACCTGATGATCGCTCACGGCAACTAGTATGTCACGGCACACTGGTTGGGAAACACTGCCCCAAATAACAAACCCGAATCTAAAGCTGACCAAAAACCGATTCGTAACCCTTTTGGTACTAATGTTGGAGAGTGGTCCCTGGTCAAAAAAAGGGTCAACTGCACACTAGAATTAGAAAAGTAACACCACACAAATATTTTGATTGTTTTGTTGTGTTCTTTGTTGTGCGAATTCCTTTTGCAGTGCTGTTGTTTGTCATCACTTGTGCATGTTGAATTAGTACAAAATTAGTACTTTTTGGAAAAACCTCAACAATGTTCCCATGCAGGCATGTAGCCGGGGGCTAGGGGCTTCAGCCCCCCCCCCCGAAATTCTCAGGGTGATCCGCGAAAAGGCCTTACTGGTACATTATTTAAACTGTTATGTGCACTTATATCATGATCTGATCACCATGCTCATTATATCCCACATTAATGGGGTTATTGGGATAACAATACAAAAGGTTTGCTAGGGTAGACCCTCTTCCACCCAGTCTCAGCCCCCCGAACCAAACTCAGCCCCCCGAATCAAAATCCTGGCTACGGCCCTGTTCCCATGAGTCACATGCTCGGTGAGAAAGATCAATCTCATTCACAACTGAAAAGGTCATCCCACATCCTTTTCTGCTGGATGGATCGTCTGCAGAACAAGCCATAGGATGTGAATAAGCCTCACCACTGAGTTTCAAAGAGCTTCTGTGAGTGTTGCCTTTAAGTCTCCTTCGGTTCTGGGAACTGGACATCTTTGGAGCTGAAGATCTAGAGCAGTGTTTTTCAACGTTTTTTGAGCCGCGGCACATTTTTGACATTTACAAAATCCTGGGGCACGCCACCAACCAAAATGACCCAAAATGGCACTCTAACACAGTAATACATATAGTTAATATGTTTTGAAATGTATTTATACACTCAGTGTGAAACCTGGGCCTGTTTCGATGAACACAACATAGATATCCTGGCAGGAATGGCAGAAAGACACACACAAACGTCTTGCTCAACAGCTGGGAGTTATAGTTCACCCGCAATCAAAGAGCATTCTGAACTCCACCAATGATGGAATGGAGTCAAACTTCCCACACAGAACTCCCATAACCAAGAGAAAATACTATAAGAGTTTGGTGGGCATTGACCTTGAGTTTTGGAGTTGTAGTTCACCTATATCCAGAGAGCACTGTGGAGGGGAGGGAGGAAGACATGGGGCGACTCTGCGCAGTAGCGCCCGCACGGCTCACGTCTTCCCCCCTCCCGCAGAAGCGGCAGCGTGAGCAAAGCGAGGCAAAGCGAGCAAGAGCGGGGCTGGGAAGAAGGGAGCCTGAGTGGAGAAGAAAAAGTGTTCGGCAGGAGGGGGAAGAAAGGACATTGGAGGTTCCCATTTCCCACGGCACACCTGATGATTGTTCACGGCACACTGGTTGGGAAACACTGATGTAGAGCGATTTTATTTAGACTAATGTGCCTACTTTCTCCTTTATCTAGCTTTGAGAAGGCCTACTTTGTTTGTGAGGTTGGATGGCCATCTGTAAGGAGTTCTTTGATTGTGCTTTTCCTGTATGGCAGGGGGTGGGGCTAGATAGCTAATGTGGTCTCTTCCAATTCTATGATTCTATGAATAATAATTTATTTATTCATTCATACTTCAAATGTATAGACCGCCACTTCCCGAGGGCTCGGAGCAGTTTACAGAATTGAAGAATAAAACATCGTATAGTAAACAAGATAAGCATACAAGCATCAATACAATACAATTTAACTACATACTAATTTACACTAAACAAGGTAATATCGACAGTGGCACGATGCCCTTTCCCGAGTTAGCGCCAAAAGATCTTCCCCAATAGGATCTAAAGGAGGGGTCGGTCAGTGACTAGGGGGGTTCCTCGCCCCAGCTTCCACGGCCTCAGGGTGTTTCAATTTACGGTAATTTGGGGGCTATTGGAGCCTGATCTGGCCCAGCTCCCAAAGCCCAAACCCCAGAAAGTCCTGGATTTGTACTTCCTGTGTTTGCTCCTCCCCAGTGCACCGTCAGGGTTGGTCCAAGGGCTATCCTTGCTTCCCACACTCTCACTAGAGTTTTTTGGGGCAGCTCGATGTCCTTGGCGGCCCTCTGGATTGCCTCCGTTCGAGGAGGAGGACTTCGGAACGTCAGTCTTTTGGTTGATTTTTAGGTCCGGGCTCTCCACTGGCGGACCGGAAGTCAGGAATTTCTTCGACTTCCTCTCCCAGACTCTCTTCCGGTGCCTGCGTGCTTGTCCTTTCCAGTCTAAATCCAAGGAGGAGTAGGAGGACCGCCTCCTCTCGTCGTCTCCAAGGCCGTCCGCCATTTTATACAGCCCTCCGCACTCCTGGTTCACTGCCATCACAAAGCCACGATGTCGAGGATGGGGCCTCTGGACACAGGCCAGGATTGTTGTCGAGGCCAACAGCTCTCAAGCCGCAGGTCGTTCCGCGAGTGAACAAGTCCCAACTTCAGCACGCACGCCTGTTCCCGGGTGGAAACCCACACGTCCTTTCCCTTAGCCCCGCTGGAGTCTGTCCAAAAGGGTTCTTTCTCTTTCTGACTTTCTCCCCATTTCTCCTGAATTTTTATATTTTTTCCTCTCCTCCCGCTTCCCGGGCGCCTTAAGACTGCGAGGAGAGCTGCGTCCAAGGGAAAGATGCGGTAGCTCAAGCGGCAGGGCCTAGGCCGTTTGGGACGGGAGTCCCGGGTTCGGGACCCCCAAAGGGAGGAAAGGAACTTATTTTTGCTTTTACATTTTTGCCTTTATTCTCCTCTTTCTCTCTCTCCCCTCACTCTTGGGACATCTCTGGGCTTGGAAAGAAAGGTTTTGAGAAAGGAATTGGCCTATGAAGCAGGGGGCCACATCTGTTTGTGTTGGGCTGACATCAGGAAAGCAGAAATCATAAATAAAGGTTCATCTCGGTATCTGTGTATCTGTACAATATTGCCTCCATGTCTCCCTTGACCCCTTGTAACCCTTCCCCTCCCCTCCTTGCCCTTGGTTAAGAAAGACTGCCTTGAGGGTGTTTTACTATGTTTTGTCAAGAGGAAATGCGACTGCGCCCTGCTCCCAAAATCTTCGTGGATCACCATATTCATATTGCATGCGATTTCTGGTGGAGATCTTGTTATGGAAAAGCTAAGCCCTTGTCTTAAGCCCCACGCTTCATCAGTCCTGAGGCAGGTTTAACGGTCGGATTTCTAGTCTAACTAAACCAGCCTCTGGAACTTGGACAATAAATGTTTGTTCTTCACAGCGGGTAACCCGCCTGGCCTCGGAAACCAGGTGTGCCCCAAAATAAGTCCTTTTGTCACCAAAAGGGTCTGAGTGAATCACCAGGCCTTCTTCCTCTTCTTCCCCATTCACAGACGGATGGGACACATCAATCCAATGACTTCATCATCTCCAGGTGTTGCCCTAGGTCATTTCCTAGCCCGGACTCTTTGTTTTCATTCATATGCCAACCTGTCAGTGATCCCCGCCTAAGCCTTCCTTCCTGGAACTCCATATATGGCCACAGACCTCTGATTGGCGAAGCCGGCAAATGGGAGCGAGCGCTGATAGGCTCCCTGAACTGACCGGCCTCCCGCCCATCAGCTGGCCTCAACGTTCCGACCAATCACCAACGGAGCCGGCCCGGAAGGAGGCGGGCGGGAAATTCAATTGTTTTGACAGTTCTGTAACCTTTAAAAACCAATGTTTTGAATGTATATGCATGCGTTCTTTGCGGGAATCAGGGTATTGCGGTTCGCATCCTCTCAGCTGAGCAGAATAAACAATTTCGTGGCATCTACCTTGCAGCATTGGTGAGCATAATTGGATCTACTGGAGGCGGGTAGGCTACGAGGACCTAGTCGCTCCGGGCTCGCCAGGTTAACTGAACCCTCGCGGTCTCTGTCCCGTGGTCGGTCCACGGGGCTTGCCCGGTTGTCCGACAACAGGCCTGTGGGATTGGCGGTTGTTCGATAACAGGATCTCCGTAGTATCCAACAGTGCTTGGTCACTCCAGGGGCACCCCGTCGGTACAAAGTGGCTGGGCTGGCCAGCGCTTTGTTTTGGTCAGCCATAAACATCCAGCCACTGGGTCAGGATTGGGCACAGCAGAGATGCAGCACATCTCGCAGGGATCCGCCACCGGGGCCGAGGGACTGGGTCCGACCGTGGAGTCCCTGCCCTCCCCAGCCTCTAGGCCAGGGGTGGGCAACTATTTTTTCCAAGGGGCCACACGAGAGCCAAAAAATATTATGGAGGGCCGCACCTAAAGGCAGAACTACATGCTAATCTACATTATTTATTTATTTATTCATTTACTATATTTACTATATATTACACATCATTAATATTAACATATTAATATATCAAGAAATATTCATGTATTATTAGTATTAATATCATAATTATTATATTATAGTATATATATAGACATTATAATATATTGAAATTATAATATATAATATAACATTATATTATATTATTTATTATATTATTTTATTATTATTATAAAATTATTATACAATAATAATAAAAACCACTAAAATAAAATAATGCTTCTGTGTAGTCCCCTTCTCTGGAGAGTTTTATGCAGAGGTCAGGCAGGGGAGGCAAGGCAGGGGCCCTTAGGAGGGCCGGAGAGAATCGGCCAAAAGGCCGCATCCGGCCCCAGGGCCGCAGTTTGCCCACCCCTGCTCTAGGCCCAGCTCCCGCTCCGGGACGGCCTCCTCAGCCACCCTCCTGGAAACATCATCCAAGGGTGTCGTAAGTAGTTTATCTGAGCCTCCCAGCTCCTCTTCAGTGGATTTCTTGGCTGGAAAATCCCAGGATTGGTCCCAGCACAAATCTGGGGATTCCTGCCGGAGAGGATCTGGAGTGGAGTCTCTGGGCTCCACTTTAGGATCAAGAGGTTGGAAGATGCTCAGTCTCGTTAGTAAGTCACCAAAGTTTTTTTTTAAACAGAGTGCCAATTGTTGGTATTCTCTGTATAGGTATTCCACAGTGGGTTGATCCAGTCCTGCAGCGTGTGGTACTAGCCCAGGTCCGTTTAGGCTTCCGTGTGTAGCCGCCATGGCCGGACTCTTCCACTTCAGTGGTGTCTGGTCCTTCAATCTCATAGACCTTAGAATTTTAGCGGTCATAGCAGTCACAGGTCGCAGGACCCAGTGCCCCTCTGGCAAACCTCTGGTCAGCGTCGGCACCCATCTTGGTATCTCCTTGGGCCGGGTGTCCGGTAATGGTGTCGTGTCGTTCGTTAACCTCTTGGGCGGTTGAGGATCACTATTAGCTGTATTCCCCAGTTGAGGATCAGACTCAGCCGCTCTCCGGATAATGCTGTCTTTGTGACAAGTCCAGTTGGCAAGAATTGGTAAGCTCAGTTGGAGCACTCCTGATAGCTGCTCCTCTACCGGCGCCATCTTGAATACAAGAAAAATGAAATGAAATGAATCTCCAGCACACTATTGAACAGGGGCGGTCCGATGTATACGCGAAGTAAGCGGCCGCTTAGGGCACCAACTTCTGGGAAGGGCACCGCCACGCCGGCAGCGCCACCGTAGCAAACCTTCCTGCTGCTGCGTCGGCTTCAGCGCCTGGCCTGCAGGAGCTTCTGGGCATGTGCGGAGATTTTCACGCATGCGCAGTGGCTCCGGAGCTAAAGTTGAGCACCGGAGCCACTGCACATGCCCAGAAGCTCCTGTAGGCGCTGAAGCTGAAGCCTGTAAACACGTCACGTCAGCACTCCGTCCGTATTCGCACGCAGGGGCGGAGGCAAGGGAGAGGCTTAATCTCTCCCTTTGCCTCCGCCCCCTGCGTGCCGAATACGGATGGAGTGCTGACATGACATGTTTGCAGTCTTCGGCTTCTGCGCCTGCAGGAGCTTCTGGGCATGCGCAGAAGCCTGTAAACACGTCACGTGACGCAATTGGGCAGGCAGGGGGCGGAGGCAAAGGGAAAGGGGGTGAAGACCCTTTTTTGCCCTCCTATCTGCTAGAGATCCCTGTGTACAACTAGTGGGCCACTGTGTGACACAGAATGCTGGACTAGATGGGCTGAGGCCCGATTCAGCATGGCTCTTCTTATGTTCTTATGTAAGACAAAGGGAAAGGGGGCGGAGACAAAGGGAAAGGGGCGGAGACAAAGGGAAAGGGAGTGGAGACAAAGGGGGGCGCCAAAGCGATGTTTGCTTACCATATAAAATAAACTTAGACCGCTCCTGCTATTAAGAACATAAGAACATAAGAAGAGCCATGCTGAATCGGGCCTCAGCCCATCTAGTCCAGCATTCTGTGTCACACAGTGGCCCACTAGTTGTACACAGGGATCTCTAGCAGAAAGGAGGGCAAACCTCACCTGCTCCCGACCCCCACAACTAGTACCCGGGGAAAATCCCGCCTGCCTCCATCAACACAGAGGTGGCACTTGGATGTCCATTTCAGTAACTACGGATTCCCTTGGTATCCATGAATCTGTCTAATCCTGCCTTGAAGCTGTCCAGGCTGACAGCTGTCACAACCTCTTCTAGAAATGAGTTCCATAACCCAATGACCCTCTGGGTGAAGAAATATTTCCCTTTATTAGTCCTCACCTTCCTACCTTGGAGCTTTAGGGAGTGCCCCCTAGTCCTAGTGTTGTGTGACAGAGAAAATATTTTTTCTTTATTCACCTTTTCTATCCCATGCATGATTTTATACACTTCGATCAAGTCACCTCTTAAACGCCGTCTTTCAAGGCTGAAAAGACCAAGGCGTTGCAACCTGGTTTCATAAGGGAGCTGCTCCATCCCTTGGATCATTTTTGTTGCCCTTCTTTGTACCTTTTCCAGTTCCGTTATATCCTTCTTGAGGTGCGGTGACCAGAATTGTACACAGTACTCCAGATGTGGCCTCACCATAGATTTGTAGAGAGGCAATACAACATGTGCCGACCTATTTTCGATTCCCTTTCTGATCATGCCTAGCATAGAATTTGCTTTTTTCACTAATGCAGCGCACTGGGTTGACATCTTCATTGAGCTGTCCACCAAAACCCCAAGATCCCTTTCCTGGTTTGTCTCAGAAAGCTTTGACCCCATCAATTTGTAGGTGTAGTTGGGGTTCTTTGCCCCGATGTGCATGACTTTACACTTGTTTAGGTTAAAATGCATTTGCCACTTTGTTGCCCATTCACTCAATTTCGAGAGATCTTTCTGGAGCTCAGTTGAAGATCAGTTATTTTAGGAATGGTCACCCCATCTCCCCTGACAGACCATCAGCCAGATAGGAATCAACCAAGTCAGATTTTGGCTGTAGAGCAACATCACAGAAGCCAAACTGAAATAAACAACACTAGGTATCCCCCTCCCAGAATGGGATTCCCTGTTGAGTCGTGTCGCTAAGCAGATGGGGCGACAATATAAAGCCACCTCCAAGCATGGGCATTGTTTCTTGTTTTTCCTCAGCGTGAGCAAACATCTCATTCTGCAAAACCCATTTCAAAGGGAATGACTCCAAATATTAATTCAGCCTTCACATTGGTACTACTTGGTACCTGTCTGTTCCACTTCGCCATCAGGTGCCACCTGTTTGGAAATGATCAATTGCAATGTTTTTGCTATAATGCCTTAACTCAGTGTTTCTCAACCAGTGTGCCGTGGCACACTAGTGTGCCGTGAGCGATCATCAGGTGTGCCGCGAGAAAAGCTCTCTGCCCCCTTCCTTCCCCCCTCCTCCTGCCGAACTCCGGCTCTTGGGAGAGGAGGAGGAAGGGACGGGCGGCCGCAAAGAAAAAGAAGGGACCGGGGCACCGCCTCCTTCGGCCGTTTCCCCAACCAGCCTCCAATCTGCCATGACTCCCGCCATGACTCTCGCCCCTTGCTTGTTGAAGCCGCGCGGAGGAGGAGCCCCGCCTACAGAAGCCCGTCCACCGCTCATACTCCTCTGTGAGAGAGCTGAAGCCGGGGGGAGGGGGGCATGATGCAGCCTGGCTCCGCCCCTCCCCCCGGCTTCAGCATTCCCACAGCTTCGCCAGCCTTGAGGGGGCAGTGCCAAGCCAGCGATGGCAGAGCCAGCACAATGCTGGCTTGCCCCCTCAAAGCTGGTGAAGCTGTGGGAGAACTGGAGCCGGGGGGAGGGGCGGGGCATGGTGTGGCCTAGATCCGCCCCCTCCCCCAGCTTAAGCGCCCTCACAGCTTTGCCAGCCTTAAAGGGGCAGTGCCAAGCCAGCGGTGGCAGAGCCAGCACATTGCTGGCTTGGCACTGCCCCCTCAAGGCTGGCGAAGCTATGGGAGAACTGAAGCCAGGGGGAGGGGGCGGGGCATGGTGTGGCCTGGCTCCTCCCCTGGTTTTGGCACTCCCAGCAGCTGTTCCCAGCAGGCCACCATCCCCCAGCCGTTCTTTACTGAGTTAGAGTGTCATTTTGTGTCATTTTGGTTGGTGGTGTGCCCCTGGATTTTTTTTAATGTTAAAAGTGTGCCGCGGCTCAAAAAAGGTTGGGAAACACTGCCTTAACTTGTTATGAGCCGTTTCTCCAAAGGTACCAATAAGACGCCAAGGATATCGTATGTGAACAATAGAAGCCAATGTTGGCAAGATAAGAGGAGACTTCCCCCCCCCTCCTCCCCCCCTTCCCTAAGTACACAAAAGACCAGTGTTCATTTTATAACAGGTTCTCCAATATAGCACAGGAATTATGAGCCATTTTTTTTCCTACCAGGAAAAGGCTTTAATATTTCTACAGTGTAACCTTTTATTAAAAGCCAGGGATTAGCAAACCTTGCTGAATGATGTCAGGACCAAAGGCCAGGTTTTGCATTTTTCTCAACCCACCCATCCCACCCTTGCCTTCTTTTTCCTGCAGTTCGTCTCATCTCGAAGATGTCAACAAACAGGGAATACAGAGGTGGGATACGTCAAGTAGCCTCAAACAAAAGTCTAAAGGATGGATTTCCTAACCACAGAGTTGCCACTTCTTTTATGAATAACCCAGTGGATGTTATGGGGGGATTATGACCAACGTTGTTTTGTTTTGTTTGGTGTTAGGAGCAGCTTGAGAAACTGCAAGTCGCTTCTGTTGTGAGAGAACTGGCCATCTGCAAGGACGTTGCCCAGAGGACGCCTGGATGTTTTGGTGTTTGTGGCCCTCCAGATGTTTGTACTTCCCACTCCCAGAAGCGACAGCTAGCTTGTTCAATGGCCAGGAATTCTGGGAGCTGAAGTCCAAAACACTAAGTCAATGGGCCACACATTTGGCACCATTGACTTAGAGCAGTGTTTCTCAACCTGGGGGTCGGGACCCCTGGGAGGGTCATGAGGGGGTGTGAGAGGGGTCGCCAATGACCATCAGAAAACATAGTATTTCTGTTGATCATGTCGGTTCTGTGTGGGAAGTTTGACCCAATTCTATCATTTCTGGGGTTCAGAGTGCTCTTGATTGTAGGTGAACTATAAATCCCAGCAATTAGAACTCCCAAATGTCAAGGTCTATTTTCCCCAAATTCCACCAGTGTTCACATTTGGGCATATTTAATATTCGTGCCAAGTTCAGTCCAGATCCATCATTGTTTGAGTCTACAGTGCTCTCTGTATGTAGGTGAACTACAACTCCAAAAACTCAAGGTCAATGCCCACAAAACCCTTCCAGTATTTTCTGTTGGTCCTGTGTGCCAAGATTGGTTCAATTCCCCCATTGGTTGAGTTCAGAATACTCTCTGATTGTGAACTATAACTCCCAGCAACTACAACTCCCAAATGACAATATCAATCCCCCCACCCTCACCTCACCAGTATTCAAATTTGGGCGTATCGGGTATTTGTGCCAAATTTGGTCCAGTGAATGAAAATACATCCTGGATATCAGATATTTACATTACGGTTCATAACAGTAGCAAAATTACAGTTATGAAATAATGTTGTGGTTGGGGGTCACCACAACATGAGGAACTGCATTAAGGGGTCGCGGCATTAGAAAAGTTGAGAAACACTGACTTAGAGATTCCCAAAGAGATCATATTCATCAAATACACCAATAATCAAATCTGAACCCACAAATGTGGAGGACCAGCTATTATTGGGCAATGTTATTAGGACCCACTACGTCAACTGCTGGTTATACACCGGGAATGTGGCGCAGCTGGCTGGGTGTCAGCTGCATAAGATCTCTACTGACCAGAAGGTCATGAGTTCGAGGCCTGCCCGGGTGGGGGTGAGCGCTCGACCAATTGTGTAGCTCGTTGTCGACCTTTGCAACCCGAAAAACAGTTGCATCTGTCAAGTAGGAAATTTAGGTACTACTTTATTTATTTATTTATTTATGTATGTATTTATTTATTATTCACATTTGCAGTGCCTGTCATCCTGCTTTTCAACAGCTGCAGAGCTGTTTGGGCTGGAAGTCAGCCTGGAGAAAATGGAAGTCCTCTACCAGCCCACACCACAGGAAGAACACCATCATCCCCACATCAGCATAGGCACATCTGTGCTTAAGTCTGTTCAGCAGTTCACCTACCTGGGAAGCATCATCTCTTCAGACGCCAAGATTGATAAAGAGATAGATCACAGATTAGCAAAGGTATAGAGTGCATTTGGAAGGCTTCAAAAAAGAGTCTGGAGTAACAAACACCTGAGGCAAAGCACCAAAATCAGTGTGTACAGAGCTATCGTACTGTCTATTCTCCTTTATGGGTCTGAAACATGGGTCACCTATCGCCAACACCTATGACTCCTCGAACGCTTTCATCAGCTCTGTCTTTGCACAATCCTAAATATACACTGGACCGACTATGTGACTAATGTAAATGTCCTTAAGCCAGCAGGGATCACCAGCATTGAGGCCATGCTATTGAAAACACAACTGCGCTGGGCAGGGCACGTCTCTAGAATGGAGGATCACCGCCTCCCAAAGATACTACTCTACGGTGAACTCGCCACAGGTCAGCGCAAGAGAGGCGCCCCCAAAAAGAGATATAAGGACTCCCTGAAACAACATCTCAGGCTCGGCCAGATTGATCACCAACAATGGTCCGCCCTGGCCTCACATCGGGAGGCGTGGAGACGCACTATCCACAATGCTGTGGCCTCTTTCAAGAAGACATGCCGAACGGGTCTCGAAGAGAAACAACAACACAGAAAGAACCGCAACTTGGAAACAACATCACCCAAGGAGACTTTTGCTGTGCTTTCTGCAACCAGACTTACCTATCTCAGATTGGCCTTTTTAGTCATCAACGCGCTTGTAAAAAGCGTGGAATGAGTCCTTCCTAAAGAATCTTCATTAGCGAAGTAATGCCGAGATTCAAATTTACATATGCCGCCACTCCCCAGGGGCTCAGAGCAGTTTACAATAACAACAACATCTAAAACAATTTGAAACAATTTAAAAACAACATTAACAACATTCAAAGGCGTGCCGAAACAGGTATGTTTGAGTGGGGAGGCTTAATTTAACTGATTTACGAGGCCATAAAAATATCCAAGAAATACACACAAAAGGAGTGAAGGAATGCGACAGCTTCTCCTGGTGGCCAGAAAAGCTGGAATGTTAAATTGCCTCTGTGTCTGTCTTATATGTTGTATGTCAAAGGGCGTTGAATGTTTGCCTGTATATGTGCATCGTGATCCGCCCTGAGTCCCCTGCGGGGTGAGAAGGGCGGAATATAAATGATGTAAATAAATAAAATAAATAATAATGGTAGTGGAAGTAAGAACCAAATTGCGGTGAAGCTACGTTCAAATCAACCGGCTGGACAGGGTGGACCCTCTCTTAAAGATCCCACCGCTGCCGCCAATATGTGACCACTCCACTTCTTGACCGGCCTCAGACTGGACAATCTTTCTATGTCCACACTGCTGACCTCCAATCCAAGGAAACCTCGAAGTTACCTCAGCAACTTCACGTTTATTGGCAGGGTACTGTCTCACCCCTTCACCATTTAACTGACTGGAGTTTTAAAACTTCTCAGTGACCACTTGACCACGCTGCCACCATTTATCCGGCTGACCACTGACTTTGAGGGCCACCACCAATAAAAGAATCAGGAGAGGTGTTTTCCTTTTAAGATGCAAACAATTTATTTTGACACAAATGGGTACAATCTTGGTTGGTTTCAAACTTCCTTAGAGGCACAACTTTTTTCTGTTACATAACACAATGGGGACCTATTATAGGGTTTCCACTAAACCTCTATAAACCCCTGCAACTTTAACTAGGGTCTCTATACCCTTTAACTGGACTGCTCACTAGCAGACCTTAAGACACACACTAACACTGGACCGTTCTCTTTCAGTCCTTAGGACACTCTCAACTAGAACATAACTCCTCCCCCTCTCATTTGGCAGTTGGCTTCCCGCTCTCTTCCAACTGTAGAATTCAAACCTGAACATTCTACTAGCCTCTAGCCCTGGTTGCCATGGCGACAGCTCTTCTAAGCTTCTGCCATGCCTCCCTTCTGTTTCACCCACAGAAACAAACCATAGAACATTCAAAACAACATACATTTTAACACATGTCACACAACATTTACACACAAATAATCAACATCATTACACAAATGATCCCAAAAATTGCACGGAAGTCAGCAATACCATGGAAGAGCAAACAAGCAAGTTTCAAGAAGCCACACTTGGAGTAAGATTTATCCCTAGTAGTACATTTCAAATAAAATTCCATTAGTGTAACATTCCCATTTGCATTATAACATAAGGTTTCCTGCAACAGCTGCTAGTGGACAAGCTTCTAAGTCAGTTGTTGTTTCTTTTTTTCCTTTTTCCCTAGTGTGATGAGGTGGTTATTTATATGTTAATCACATGTTTGTTTATGTATTTAGAAGGGACATTCTATAGAAGCTGCAGAGAGTGAGCAGTAGAATGTTCGCAGCAGCAAGCTGTAAGCAGAGGCTGTTGCCATGACAACAGAGGCCACTCTGCTTTAGAATGTTCAGTTTGAATTTGACAGTTGGAGAATGTCAGTTGGCCAGCTGCTGTGAGCAGAGTTAGTTGGAATTAGCAGTTGCTGAAGCTGCAAGCTGTCTGTAGGAACTGCAGTGTGCAGTTCAGTTCTGAGTGTGGGTTTAAGGAAACCCAAGTGTGGGACAAGTTAGTCCCAGGGTTGAGAGTAACCCAGTATTAAGTAGTTACTTGTGTGTAACTGTATCAGGGGAAAACCCCAGTGTTACATTGTTTAAAATTGCAAGTTTGTACCTCTGGGGAGATCTTTAGAAACCACCTAAGCTTTGAGCCCATTTGTGTAAAATAAACTGTTAAACACTTTCAACATACATCTGTGGAAGTCGTTTATTCACCAGGACCCTCACATCTAGTGGTCAAGCATTGACAAATAGTGGCAGCAAAATATAATAAAGAGAAAGCAAAACATTGAGTATTGGTGGCAGTGGTCAGTCCTGCCACACAGTTTTAAAAAGTCACGAAGTGGTCGGCGTGGTTCCAGACATCTTCACATTTGGTGGCAGTAGATAATAAGTAATAGAAAATAAAACCCTTGATAACTGGTGGCAGTGGTCAGTCGTCCACAGTGAATCCAGTACTAGGCTTGGAACATCGTTACACCGAGAAAGCTGTTTTTTCTTCTCAATGTACTCACAACACTATCAATTTGTATACAGCAACACTTGTCCAAGAGTGAACGAGATAGGGAAAATAGATCAAGCGTTATTAAATCCCAGCAAGATAGCCGAGTCCATTTTTGTCTCCTCCTGCAGCACAAAGAGATGATTATTCACGGTCATAACAGGTCTGATTACATGGCAATGAGGTTGTAGAATTAGTGTCACCTGGAGCTGCCAATGCGGATGGAAAGAAGCCTTTGGGACAGCTTTTCCTGGCAGGTATCTGGAGGGATGTGTTATATCATTGTTATTCTTATTTTTATTGTAATTATTTCCTTTCAACGTTTTGCAAATGAACACCAGGACACCTGTGGTCAAGCAACTTCAGAGTATTGTGAAGATGGCAATTTAACTTCATTGAACTCATATACACTAATATATGAATGTAGACTCATTTAATGCAGTTTAACTGCATTGAATTCATACACACGAATATATGAGTGCAGACTCATATTATGCAATTTAACTTCATTGAATTCATATACACTAATATGTGAGTGTAGACTCATATTATGCAATTTAACTTCATTGAACTCATATACACTAATATATGAGTGTAGACTCATATTAGGCAATTTGGACTCATTGAACTCATATACACTAATATGTGAGTGTAGACTCATATTATGCAATTTAACTTCATTGAACTCATATACACTAATATGTGAGTGTAGACTCATATTATGCAATTTAACTTCATTGAACTCATATACACTAATATGTGAGTGTGGACTCATATTAGGCAATTTAACTTCATTGAACTCATATACACTAATATGTGAGTGTAGACTCATATTAGGCAATTTAACTTCATTGAACTCATATACACTAATATGTGAGTGTAGACTCATATTAGGGAATTTAACTTCATTGAACTCATATACACTAATATGTGAGTGTGGACTCATATTAGGCAATTTAACTTCATTGAACTCATATACACTAATATGTGAGTGTGGACTCATATTAGGCAATTTAACTTCATTGAACTCATATACACCAATACAGTGTTTCCCAACCTTTTTTGAGCTGCGGCACACTGTTTACATTTGCAAAATCCTGGGTCACACCACCAACCAAAATGACACAAAATGACACTCTAACACAGTAATACATATAGTTAATATGTTTTAAAATGTATTTATACACTTAGTGTGAAACCTGGGCCTGTTTCGATGAACACAACATAGATACCCTGGCAGGAATGGCAGAAAGACACAAACTTTCCACACAAAACTCCCACAACCAAGAGAAAATACTATAAGAGTTTGGTGGGCATTGACCTTGAGTTTTGGAGTTGTAGTTCACCTATATCCAGAGAGCACTGTGGACTCAAACAATGTTGGATCAGGACCAAACTTGGCATGAATACTCAATATGCCCAAATATGAACGCAGATGGAGTTCAGGGGAAATAGACCTTGACATTTGGTAGTTGTAGTTGCTGGGATTTATAGTTCCTCTACAATCAAAGAGTATTCTAAACCCCACCAATGATAGAACTGGGCCAAACTTCCCACACAGAACCCCCAGGAGGCAAGAGGAGGTCTCTACTTGGGGAAAGGGAGGCGGGCCTTCCCAATGCATGGAGAGGAGAGACCAAGTAGACAACGGGTGGGAGGGGGTGTTTGTAATTTGTGCCTTTATCGAGGTAGGGTTCTTAGGGTTTTTATACTTCAACACACTAGACCACCCCCCCCGCCCTTCCTAGAGGCTCCAATGTCCCACGGCACACCTGATGATCGCTCACGGCACACTAGTGTGCCCCGGCACACTGGTTGGGAAACACTGCACTAATATATGAGTGTGGACTCATATTAGGCAATTTAACTTCATTGAACTCATATACACTAATATATGAATGTAGACTCATTTAATGCAGTTTAACTGCATTGAATTCATACACTAATATGTGAGTGTAGATTCATATTATGCAATTTAACTTCATTGAACTCATATACACTAATATGTGAGTGTAGACTCATATTAGGCAATTTAACTTCATTGAACTCATATACACTAATATGTGAGTGTAGACTCATATTAGGCAATTTAACTTCATTGAACTCATATACACTAATATGTGAGTGTGGACTCATATTATGCAATTTAACTTCATTGAATTCATATACACTAATATGTGAGTGCAGACTCATATTTTGCAATTTAACTTCATTGAATTCATATACACTAATATGTGAGTGTAGATTCATATTATGCAATTTAACTTCATTGAACTCATATACACTAATATGTGAGTGTAGACTCATATTAGGGAATTTAACTTCATTGAACTCATATACACTAATATATGAGTGTGGACTCATATTAGGGAATTTAACTTCATTGAACTCATATACACTAATATATGAGTGTGGACTCATATTAGGGAATTTAACTTCATTGAACTCATATACACTAATATATGAGTGTGGACTCATATTAGGCAATTTAACTTCATTGAACTCATATACACTAATATATGAATGTAGACTCATTTAATGCAGTGCATTGAACTCATATTGCAGACTCATATTATGCAATTTAACTTCATTGAACTCATATACACTAATATGTGAGTGTGGACTCATATTAGGCAATTTAACTTCATTGAACTCATATACACCAATACAGTGTTTCCCAAACTTTTTTGAGTGTGTTTCCCACACTTTTTACATTTGCAAAATCCTGGGTCACACCACCAACCAAAATGACACAAAATGACACTCTAACACAGTAATACATATAGTTAATATGTTTTAAAATGTATTTATACACTTAGTGTGAAACCTGGGCCTGTTTCGATGAACACAACATAGATATCCTGGCAGGAATGGCAGAAAGACACAAACTTTCCACACAAAACTCCCACAACCAAGAGAAAATACTATAAGAGTTTGGTGGGCATTGACCTTGAGTTTTGGAGTTGTAGTTCACCTATATCCAGAGAGCACTGTGGACTCAAACAATGTTGGATCAGGACCAAACTTGGCATGAATACTCAATATGCCCAAATATGAACACAGATGGAGTTCAGGGGAAATAGACCTTGACATTTGGGAGTTGTAGTTGCTGGGATTTATAGTTCCCCTACAATCAAAGAGTATTCTAAACCCCACCAATGATAGAACTGGGCCAAACTTCTCACACAGAATCCCCAGGAGGCAAGAGGAGGTCTCTACTTGGGGAAAGGGAGGCGGGCCTTCCCAATGCATGGAGAGGGAGAGACCAAGTAGACAACGGGTGGGGAGGGGGTGTTTGTAATTTTGTGCCTTTATCGAGGTAGGGTTCTTAGGGTTCTTATACTTCAACACACTAGACTCTCCCCCCCCCCCCCGCCCTTCCTGGAGGCTCCAATTTCCCACGGCACACCTGATGATCGCTCACGGCACACTAGTGTGCCCCGGCACACTGGTTGGGAAACACTGCACTAATATATGAGTGTGGACTCATATTAGGCAATTTAATTTCATTGAACTCATATACACTAATATATGAATGTAGACTCATTTAATGCAGTTTAACTGCATTGAATTCATACACACGAATATATGAGTGCAGACTCATATTATGCAATTTAACTTCATTGAACTCATTGAACTCATATAATTGAGTGCAATATGTGAGTGTAGACTCATATTAGGCAATTTAACTTCATTGAACTCATATACACTAATATATGAGTGTGGACTCATATTAGGCAATTTAACTTCATTGAACTCATATACACTAATATATGAGTGTAGGCTCATTTAATGCAATTTAATTGCATTGAATTCATATACATTAATATATGTGTGCAGACTCATATTATTTATTTATTTATTTATTGTTTCAATTTATTAGTCGCCCCTTCCGATAGGCTCGGGGCAACTCACATACATATAAACCATAAAAGCACTGTAAAAACAACGGACCAAAGTCCACATATTAAAATTTAAAAACAAGCAGATATACATTAAAACAGCTCTTGGGTCTACATATGTCTATGAACCAAAGGCTTGAACAAACAGGAGGGTTTTACAAGCCCTGCGAAAGGCCAGCAGGTCAGTCTGTGCTCGAATTGAGGATGGAAGGGCGTTCCACAAGACCGGCACAGCGGCACTGAAAGCCCTCCTCCGCGTTGTAGACAGATGGATGGATTGACAGCTAGGTACCACCAGGAGGTTCTGAAACTCAGATCGCAGTGGTTGAGGGGGATTGTATTGGGAGAGGCGGTCCCTTAGGTACACTGGCCCCAGACCATTCAAGGCCTTGAAGGTCAGAACCAGCACCTTGAAGGTGATCCGATGCTCTATTGGAAGCCAGTGCAGTCCGCGCAGGACAGGCGTGATGTGGCAGCGAGATGGAAGGCCTGCCACCAGCCTGGCTGCAGCATTCTGCACCAACTTAAGCTTCCGGATCACCGACAAGTGAAGGCCGATGTAGAGGGCATTACAGTAATCCAATCTTGAGATGACCGTGGCTTGGACCACTGTGGCTAGGTCATGACAGGACAGGTAGGGAGCCAGCTTCCTCGCCTGCCGGAGGTGATGGAAAGCCACTCCACTGATGATGGAGATATGCTTCTCCATCGACAGCTGGGAGTCAAGGGTGACTCCCAGACATTTTACAGATGGAGACGGGCGAAGTATCGCCCCGTCCAGGGTTGGGAGCCGGATTCTCCGTACCGGACTACCCAGCCACAGGATCTCCGTCTTAGACGGATTCACCTTCAACCTACTGGCTCGCAGCCATCCAGTAACGGCTTCAAGGCAACGATGGAAATTATCGGGTACGGAGTCGGGCAGGCCTTCCATCCCCAGAATGAGCTAGGTGTCATCCGCAGATGGTGACACTCCAGCCCACAGCTGCGTGCCACCCGAGCAAGTGGTCGGACATAGATGTTAAATAATAAAGGGGAGAGAATTGCCCCCTGAGGCACCCCACAAAGAAGTGGGGCGCCCCCTGAGACAACCTCACTCTGTCTCACTCGCTGTGACCGGTTCCGGAGGAAGGAGGACAGCCAGCTAAGGGCTGCCCCCCTAACCCCGGCCCCAGCAAGACAGTGGGTCAAAAGATCATAATCAACAGTATCAAACGCTGCCGTGAGGTCCAATAACACGAGCAGCGCCAATCCACCCTGGTCTAATTGGCAACACAGCTTTCTGTGATGGCGACCAGCACCATCTCCGACCCATGCCCTGAACGGAAGCCAGACTGGAAGGGGTCTAGCCAAGTTGCATCATCTAGGTGGGACTGCAGCTGCTCCATTGCTGCCCTTTCAACCACCTTGCCCAGGAACGATAAATTCGACACCGGGCGGTAGTTGGAAGGGACCGATGGTTCTAAACTCGGCTTCTTCAGCAATGGAGTGACCACCGCCTCTTTCAATCCCCCTGGAAACACTACTTCTCAAGGGAGGTGTTGACTAACTTCAACAGGGGGTCACGTAACCCCTCCAGGCAAGCTTTCACCAGCCAGGAGGGGCACAGATCGAGGGAGCAGGGGGTCAGCCTAGCTGCAGTAACTATCCTATCAACAGTTTCTGCATCCAGTGGCCGAAACCAGTCGAAGGTGGGCCCGGCAAGAGGCCACGGAGTCTCAAGTTCACTAACTGTATCAAGAGTAGGGGGAAGGTCCCGGCGGAGGGCAGAAATCTTGTCCGTAAAGTAGCTCTGGAAAACCTCAGCAGAGAGGGCCTGATCATTATTATTTGGGATGGTAGGGACCATCGTCAAGGACCTAATTACTTTGAACAATTGGGCCGGGCGTGAGCTAGCGGATGCTATCAAGGATGCATAGTATGAATTTTTCGCTTCCTTGATAGCACGCTCATAAGCATCCATAAAAAGCTTATAAGCTGATTTCGTACCTTCGTCACAGAGTTTCCTCCACTTGCTCTCTAGCCGTCTCTTTTCCCCTTTCATCGATCTTAGTTCCTTGGTGAACCAAGGTGACTGGTTTCGACGGGGTTAGAGAGGGCGTCTAGGGGCAATCTCATTGAGAGTGCTGGATAGTCTAGAGTTCCAGGTGTGAACTTGCTCATCGAGTGAGACGCTGACAGACTTCAGATCCCTCAGAGCATTCAGGAACCTGGTTGGTTCCATAAGTCTCTTTGGGCGAACCCAAATTTGTTCGGCGCCCTTGCAAGGCGGAGGAGCCTGCTCAATCCGGATCCTCAGGGCACAGTGATCCGACCATGGCACCTCAATGGTAGAGGCTAGGGTCACTTGGACACCCGCGCTGAAGACAAGATCCAAGGTATGACCTGCCTGATGGGTGGGTCCCGAATCACAAAGCGAGAGCCCTAGCATCGCCATGGTAGACACTAGGTCCACTGCTGCAGATGACAATGAGGCTGTATCGGCGTGAGCATTGAAGTCCCCCAAGACAATAAGCCTGGGAAACCTCAATGCCCAGTCCGACACAGTCTCAAGCAATTTAATTTAAATATTATGCAATTTAACTTCATTGAACTCATATACACTAAGATGTGAGTGTAGACTCATTTAATGCAGTTTAATTGCATTGAATTCATACTCACTAATATATGAGTAGACTCATATTATGCAATTTAACCTCATTGAACTCATATAGACTAATATATTAGTGGAGACTTATATAATGCAGTTTAACTTCATTGAGCTCATATACACTAATATATGAGTGTAAACTCATCTAATGATGTTTAACTGCATTGTATTGCAATGTAGATGGGACCCCAGTCTGGTGCTACAGAATCACGGGAGTTGTTGTTTGATGAGATGCCAGCACTTGTAGTTTTACAAAGATCTTATAGTTTTACAAGGTCCTTAGTGTAGCACAGCAGTTCTCGTTTGTGCCTGGGGGCCAGGAAACAGGACCGGGGGTCCCATTGGCATTAGGGCCTGCACCAGCAGAGATAGATTCTGAAGAGGATTTGGAAGGGTTACCTGAAGGAGTGTTTCCCATCACTGGGCCTCTTTCTCCCACTGAAAGCTTGGCTTGGGATGAAAGTTGGCTTGACCCTTATGCAGATATAGATGATAACCAGGTGCAAATGGAAAGCAGTGATAGCGGGAGTTATGAACACCCGGGTGGGAGAGGCTCACAGGAGCTTCTGAGTGAAAACATGGAAGAAAGCGGCTGGGAAGATTCTAGGGAGGAGAGATCTCATGGAGATAGGGACCCAGGTGCTGGGAGACAAGGCCGAACCTTTGATAGGAGAAGTAACATTGAGTCCAGGAGAAGGGGATGGTACCACAGCCTAGACAGGCCAAGGTCCGTCAGCAGAGATTGGAGACACGAAGCCTAGAGCGTCGGGGACCTCGGCCGAAAGATTAAGTATAGGATCCGTGGGAACGAATCCCCAGTGCTTCGCCACGTCTCTTCTGAGCAGACGTGTAGCGGTTGGTCCACGGAGCTAAGTTGGCTAGTGGCCACCAAGTCTTGCCTTGCATTTGCCTTGCCTTGTTCCTGAATCCGCATTGCTGCGCGGAGCCCTGCTTAAGCCTTTGGATTACTTTGCCAAGTTGTTTTGGACATCGTTTGCTTCAAGCCTTTGGATTGCATTGCTATTCTTATGGACAATTTACCTTTTGAACTGTTTATTATTCAATGAAGTAGTTAGCCTTCAGTCCGTCTCTGTGTGTGTAATTAAGGGGCCGGTCAAGTCCGTGCATCGTGACACTTAGCCTCCTGAAGCCAAGGAGTACTTTGTTTCCCAAATTCCTCAGACTTCGAAGCCATCTCGCTTGAAGGTCACAAGAAAACATGGAGATTGGAAGCTACCAATCTCAATCGATCAGCCTCCAAAAACCAAAGTCCTTGAGGTTCCAAGCGAAAGAGTTCAGCATTGCAGTGGTATCTGAAAAAAACCATTTGCAACATGTCCACTTAAAGGCTGTTACATATTATAAAGGCATTCAAGAGCAATAAAACAGATGCCACTTGGAATTATCCATCATCCAGATGTTGTGCCGGTTCCCTCCTCTATGTGTAGTAGCCATAAATTTGAAAAAATATCATTTACAGGCTGCTTCGCAACTTCCTTGGAAAGCTGTATTGTGTCTGAAGTGTATGTGGATCTTGTACCGTAATGGCACATTGCCCTTAAGGTCTATAAAGGAAGACATTGTACACTGAATTATTTGGAAGTTGACAGATAACCTCAGCAGGAAGGGGAGCCTTCAGTGGAAAAAAAAGGACTTAATGGATAAGCAGATTCCACTTGAACATCAGAAAGAAATTCCTGACCATTCAGCAATGGAGAGTCCAGTCTCCCCTGAGGCTCAGAGTGGCCACCTGCTGGGGTGTGGAGGGCAGTGGCGGGTCAGCTGCAACAGTCCCTGGACCACCTTGTCCCATATCATAACTGCGCTCAAAGAGCTAAACCTCCTGGTCATCCCAAATGTGAGGCCATCTGCTGTTGCAGCCCTACCATGTGGTGCTTTGATTGACATTGAGGGCAGTGCTGTCAGCGACTCCATTTGGTCAGCTGTTCAATTCCATCTTAATGGTATTACTGTGGTTTTAAACAATTGTATTTTACACAGCTGGACAAACTTAAACAGTTCTTAAAATGACACAGCTCCTTCCAGTCCGGCTTCCGTATTGGGCATGGGACGGAGACCGTGCTTGTCTCCATTACAGACCAACTTCGCTGCTAGTTGGACCATGGTGGGTCAGCTCTGCTGGTGTTGTTAGATGTCACGGCAGCCTTTGACACAGTAGATCACGCAGCACTGACCCCCGGGCCGGATTAAGCCCTTTTGGCGCCCTAGGCCAAAGGCTCCAGCCCGGCTCGCGGCCCCACCCACAGCCCCGCCCACGGCTCCACCCCCACCCATTGCTCCACCTCTTCCTCCTTGTTGGCGCAAGGAGGAGGAGGAAGAAAAGCCCCACCCCCGAAGCCGATGCTGCGCATGCGTGGCAATGACCCCAAGGGCGGGGCTTCTCTCCGCAGCTCCGCCTTTCCTCCTCGCGCTGGCCTGAAAAAAAAAGGCGGTCTTCGGCCGCTTCTCAGGCCGGAGTGGTGGCTTTAGGAGGGAGGGAGGAGCCGCGAGGAGGCTCCCTGCGGCTCCTCCCTCTCTCCCTCCTAAAGCCACCACGCCGGCCTGAGAAGCGGCCGAAGATCGCCTTTTCTCAGACCGGCGTGGTGGCTTTAGAAGGGAGGGAGGAGCCGCGGGGAGGCTCCCAGCGGCTCCTCCCTCCCTCCTAAAGCTACCACGCCAGCCTGAGAAACGGCCAAAGATCGCCCTTTTAGGCCAGCGTTTTAGGAGGAAGGCCGGCTGTGGCTCCCCGCGGCTCCTCCCTCCTTCCTAAAGCCACCACGCCTGAGAAAAAAAGGGCGATCTTCGGCCGCTTCTGCGCTTGTGCTCAGAGGCAGCAGAAGCGGCCGAAAATCGACTTTTTTTAAAAAAAAATTGGGGGGTCTGGATCTGGCGCCCCTCATGGCTGTGCCCCTAGGCCATGGCCTAGTGTGGCCTTATGGCCAATCCGGGCCTGATTGACCCACCGTTTAGCCGCGACGGGAGTTAGGGGGACTGCCCTTAAATGGGTGGCTGCCTTTCTCCAAGACTGGGGACAACGGGTGGAGAGGGGAGGGACGGCCTCTGGGAGACTGCCATTAAGTTGTGGGGTCCCCCAGGGAGCTATCCTTTCCCCTTTATTGTTTAACATCTACATGTGTCCGCTCGCCCGACTGGTTCGCGACTTTGGTCTCGAGTGCCATCAGTACGCTGATGACACCCAGCTCATGCTAAGAATGGATGGCAGGCCGGACACCGTCCATTAATGCCCGTGACTGGATGGCTGTGTTCCAGCTGGTTTCCATCAATGTCTTGATCGGTTAAGCCCATTGTCTTTGTAAAAAGCCTGGATGGCTGACTCAGTTTAGCAGGACAGCATTGTTTGAAGGCTGAGATCCATCCAGGAATGACCTAGCTATGGTGATCCAGGCGACGGTCATCTCGATGGCTATATTGGTGGGAAACTCAAGCTGGTGCAAAACCTTGATTGCTGGTGGGAGCACAGCACATCACACCAATCCTACAGGAATTGCACTGGCTGCCAATAGAGTACCAGATTGTTTTCAAGGTGTTGGTTTTGACGTTTAAGGCCTTGTGTGGTCTAGGGCCAGTGCACCTGAGGGGCCGTCTCACCCTATACATTCCCCCCGAGATCTCTGCGCTCAGAAGAACAAAACCTTCTGGTGATTCTATCAGTTCGTTCCTGTCGCCTCTCAGTGACAAGACGACGAGACTTCTCCGTGGTGGCACCGACGCTGTGGAACGCGTTACCAGACGACGTTCGGTCTATCACGGAGTTAGCCCCCTTCCGGAGGGCCTGCAAGACGACCCTTTTTAAGCAGGCCTTCAATCTAAGTTCCCCCGGACAACTCTGACCATGTCCTTGTGTTTTACATAACAAAGTGTTTTATCTGTATTTTAATCTGTCGTTTTATGTAAACCGCCCCGAGCCTGCAGGGAGGAGCGGTATGTAAAAGTGAACAATAAATAAATAAATAAATAAATTCTGCTTTTGGTGCAGGGCAAGGGGTTGAACTAGATGGTCCATGCAGTCTCTTCCAACTCTATGATTGTATGTCAAACTGTATTAATTTGGCAGAGTTGATGCGTCTTCTGGGTTCCAAGTGGCACTTAATGTTGCACTCCTGAACAGGAAAAGCCCTCTGACTTAAAACACACCACACGTTGAGTGAAAAACCCAATCCTTATTAAAATAGCCAGTAGAAATAGATGCTTGTAAGCAAGTAAGAAAGTTCCAAAGTGTTAAGTCAGTAAAAATGCAGTAACCCAAAGCAATAACCACAATGTAAAAGCATTCCAAAGCGGTTTTAATCCAGACAGGAATCAACAGGATACAAAGACAATCTAGGTGATGCTAGTCAACACCAAAAGGCTAAAAATATCAACAGGAACAAGACGCTTTGAACAAGATTTCCATGGCACATGAGCTTGATTTCCAAACGATGCCTGATCTAACAGGTTTTCCCTTCAAGCAACCCTTATATCCCAAAACCCAGAAATTGGTTTTGTTTTCCCCTACGCTTGGCTCTTATCTGACAAAATGCTCCCTCGACCCGTGCCCCTCTTGGCTTGGGGTTACGTGGCCCTCTGTTGAATATAATCAATACCTCCCTTGAGCAAGGAGTGTTTCCAGAGGGATTAAAAGAGGCGGTGGTTTCTTCATTGCTGAAGAAACCGGGATTAGATCCAGCAGTCCCTCCCAACTACCGCCCAGTTTCGAATTTATCGTTCCTGGGTAAGGTGATCGAGAGGGCAGCAATGGAGCACTTGCAGACCTTCCTAGACGGCACAGCCTGGCTAGACCCCTTCCAGTCCGGCTTCCGTTCGGGGCATGGGACGGAGATGGTCCTGGTCTCCATCACAGATCAGGTATGTTGCCAACTTGACCAAGGGTGGACAGCCTTGAATTGGCTGTCCTCCTTCCTCCGAAACCGATCACAGCGAGTGAGGAGGGGCGAGGTGGTCTCCGAGAGTTCCCCCTTAAATTGTGGGGTTCCTCAGGGGGCCATACTCTCCCCTCTATTGTTTAACATCTATATGCGACCACTTGCTCAGCTGGTGCGTGGCTTTGGGCTGGAATGTCACCAGTACGCTGATGACACCCAGCTCATTCTGAAGATGGAGGGCAGGCCTGAAACTGTAGCCGATAATTTCCATCTTTGCCTCAAAGCTGTAACTGGATGGCTGCGAGCCAGTAGGTTGAAGGTGAATCCAACGAAGACGGAGATCCTCTGGCTGGGTCGTCCGGGCGGTTGGGATGTCCAGCTTCCGACCCTGGACGGCATGGCGTTATGCCTGTCATCTACAGTAAAGAGCCTTAGAGATCTTTTGGACCCTCTGCTGTCAATGGAGGCGTGAATCTGCGCTGTTAGCAGAGTGGCGTTTTTCCATCTTCGCCAGGCTAGGAGGCTGGCCCCTTACTTGTCTTGGCACGACAGGGCCACGGTGATCCAAGCCACGGTCATCTCAAGGTTAGACTACTGTAACGCTCTCTACATTGGCCTACCTCTGTCAGTGACCTGGAAACTCAAGCTGGTACAGAACGCCACGGCTCGGTTGCTTGCAGGAGCCCCTGCGAGCTGTCACATTACACCAATTCTGCGGGAACTGCACTAGCTTTCCATTGAGTACCGGATCACCTTCAAAGTGTTAGTCTTGACTTTCCAGGCCTTGTATGGTCTGGGGCCAGTGTACCTGAGGGACCGCCTAACCCCATACCGTCCCATGAGAACACTTACATCCGAAGAATGGAATCTTCTAGCCCTGCCTAATGTCAAACAATGCCATCTAACTTCAACACGGAGAAGGGTGTTGTTAAAAAAAAAAGGTTTGTTCAAAGTATAAATCGCAGCAGAGAAGCAGTTCAAAAGGGTTTACAGCAAATGTGGCATATGAGGACTCAAACTGGAAATAATGCATCTGAGCAAACAAGCCATGTTATTAAAGCATTTCTACTTTATTGTAGAAAGCAACAGAAATGCAGTAATACACATGCAACAGCATGTTTAACATGTTAGAACAGGAGAAAACATACCATGAGGCACACAAAATGGAGGCATACAGCAGAAGACTAACAGCAACTCTAAACTCCTCCCTTCTTCATCGCTGTGATTGGAAGAGAGAGTGAGCCAATAGGCAGAGCCTAGTAACAGTGATTATTTCTTCCAACTATATTACTAACTCTACCACTACCGTGTTTCCCCGAAAGTAAGACAGTGTCTTACTTTCTTTATATCCCCAAAAGCCCCACTATGTCTTACTTTCGGGGTATGTCTTATATTGGGAGAGGAAGGGCAAAGCCGAGGAGAGCTCTCCTCAGCTTCGCCCTTCCAGCTAAAGGACACGCCAGCCTCGGAGCGGGAAATCGGTGCTTCTGAGGCTGGCGTGTCCCTTAGATGGAAGGGCGGCTGAGAGAGTCTCCTCTTTGCCCTTCCTCTTACAGCCTCAGCTGGGGCAGCAGAACCGGGAGAAATCGCGCTTCTGCCGCCCTGGCTGTCACTGTAGGAGGAGGGAGGGGCCAAGGGAGCCCTCCTTGGCTTCGCCCTCCCTCTTACAGCCTCAGCCGGGAGGGAGGGGGAGGCAGGGGGCGGGGCCGCTCCTGATGGCGTGCAATACGTCTTACTTTCGGGGTACGGCTTATATTAGCCGACCCCCCTGAAACCCCCGATACGTCTTACAATCGGGGGTGTCTTACTATCGGGGAAACACGGTAGATGGCTCTCATGAGAGAGGAAATCACATTCATCTAGACATATTGAACTACAGCATTTTGCCATTAATTTCAACAAAGGGCATTCTCCATCATCGCCCCAGTTCACTGGAATGCACTACCCTCGGAGGTTCGCGCCTTGTGCAATCTGTTGGCTTTTCGGAAGGCCTGCAAGTCGGCCCTATTCCGGCAGGCCTTTGAGCTGCAATGTGCTACCTCCTAGGACCTGTGTTATCTCTTAGGGATTGTGTTATTTTGTGATTTATTGTTGCTGTAGATTTGTTGTTTTATTGTGGTGCTTGATGTAAGCCACCCTGAACCAGCTGGGAGTGGCGGCAAATAAATCTAACAAATAAATAAAGAATAAATAAATAAATAAGTAAAATCTTTCAAAGCGATGTAAACCTTGAGTTTGCTGCTGATCCTGGCTAAACTCCAGCCACCAATTTTTCAACTCCTTATCTGGCTGCTAATTAAAATTCCCAGGTGTCAGATTGTTGTCCAAACCCAAATCTTGAGAGTTCACAGAGAGAGGGAGTAAACCATCATCTCTCTGCCCAGCAGGAATATTCTCATGAGAAACTGCCCTTTGCCCTGGGGCCTCTCTGTCATTGTCTGCATGAAAATCATTGACCAAACCATCTCCATCTCTCACCTCAGCCTCGGCACCATCACTTCCATCATCATTTCCCACATCAGAAGCATCATAATCCTGAAACACGTAAACACAGGCTGATTCCCAACACTTAACATGTTGTTTTTGCTTGTTTGGGGGGTCTGGAACATCTGTGGCAAAGCCCAGAACGGAAACAACTGGGAAGCCCAGTGAGGTACAGTGCCTTCCCTCAACCCCTGACTCCGCCTTGGCTGAGGGGCCTAGAACAACTTTGGTTCAGACAACCCAGACAGCCGGTGAGGAGCATGGACGCTTATCAGCCACCATAGAGCCCCGAGGTGGAGGGAGTTGTCCCCTTAAGTCCCCTCGGAAGGGGAGCCCTTTGGAGGAGACGCTGTGCGCGCTCGGCGACGACTGCCCCTTTGCAGGGCTAGGTGGTTGCCCTTGGTCCTGCCTTGGCATCCGATGCTCCCACGGGTCACTCTCTGAGAGCACTGGGAACGCACCCGGGGCTGCGGACGTCCCGGAGGTCCTTGCGGGGGCCCCGGGGGGGTCTGCACCCTGTTTGGGGGGCTTGGGCCGAGTCTGACAGGATGGCGCCGGCCCCCAGAGACGCCGTGATGGAGGAGGGATTTCCGTGTGCGCGCCCCCCCGCCTCCTTCCTTCGGCCCTGCGCGGAGGACCATTCCATCTATCTCTCTGGGTGAGCGGAAGCGTTACCGGAGGAGGGGCCGGAGGAGTCAGCGTACCCCCCTCCCCCCCATTAGCACCCTTCCTGCCTCTTCCCCTTCAGCTGGAGGTGAAGAGGTCCATGTCCAAGGAGTTCAGGACCCAGAGGTCATTTACATCTGGGATGTTCTGGAGCTCGCGCTACAAGCAACTGGAGCTCCGGGGGATGCGTTCTGGTCCCAAGAAGGACTGCAAGGACACTCCTCGGGGAGGTCGGAACCCCCACCTCAGACTGCCATATAGAAGAACGCAGGTCTCACCTTGCACCTGCAACTGGTCACCAGTGATCCCGTTAGGGAGTCCTAATCTTCACTCCTTCGACGGCAAGATGATGCCTTAGCAGGACTCAGGCATGTAGCATGGGGGGGCCTAAGGGGGCTTCAGCCTCCCCCCGAAATTCTCAGGGTGGTCCGCGAGAAGGCCTTACTGGTACATTATTTAAACTGTTATGTTTATTCATATCATGATCTGATCACCATGCTCATTATATCCCACCTTCATGGGGTTATTGGGATAACAATACAAAAGATTTCCTAGGGTAAACCCTCTTCCACCCAGTCTCAGCCCCGAACCAAAACTTAGCCCCGAACCAAAATCCTGGCTACGGCCCTGGCAGGACTATAGCCGCTCTTGGCTCTTTACTCCTACCCTGTGCTCCTTCCCATCCTGTTCCCTCTCTTGCCCTACTCCCCCCCTCCCCCTCCCAGTTTGTTGTATTGATGTATTATTGTGTGTGACTCAAACTGTTGTAAACCGCTCCGAGCCTCCGGGGAGTGGCGGTATACAAGTTTGAAGTAATAAATAAATAAATAAATAATACCCTTTCCTGTTGGCTGCTTCCTTCTACTCTGTTTACCTATAAGCCAACGCCATTCAGAAAAACAACCGGTTTCTAATATTAATTGGGAATGGACTCTTTGTTAGCCTGGCTTGCTTTATTTCCTGGTGAGCTAAAGTTTTGGTGATGAATAGCCTTTTTGTTGCTCCTTGACAATCTTCCTTGAATTGCCCCGTGTCCGTTCCTCTTCCTTCAATGTGTGGGAGCCTTTGATGATATCCTGCTATAGTTTGTCCTTTTATAGTGCACTAGCTGTTTGACTATCAAATAAAACCAAGGCTGCATCTACACCAGTGGTTCCCAAAGTGGGTGGTAACACCCCCTGGTGGGCCGTGGGGCGATCTAGGGCAGTGGTTTTCAACCTTTTTTGAGCCGCGGCACATTTTTTACATTCACAAAATCCTGGGGCACACCACCAACCAAATGACACAAAATGACACTCTAACTGTCATTTTACAAACTGTCATCCTCCCGCTTCGTGACGCCGCCGCTTCCGCCAAACCCCCCTCCCGCCCCCCGCCCCCGGAATGCCCACGCACAGGAGGCCTGTCACTGTCCCGTGGGAGAGGGCTGCGCTGAGTGGCCAAAGCACACATGGGCTCGGCTGAACAGGACGAATAGGAATTGAGCGCACGGGGTGGCTCCGAGCCTCGTAACAAACTGCGGCGGAGGCTCGCAGCTGTTGCCACCCCTAGCTCTCCTTCCTGAAGATTTTCAGCTGTTGCACCTTAGACCTGATGGACCCCTCAGTAAACCACTTGAGACCGGCTGTGATTAAATGCTTTATTTAGAATAAGTAAAAAGGAGTAAAGAAGATAGAAATATAGTCCAATGATGCTCCCAAGCACCAGGGTATTGCAAAGCAATAGTCCATAAGTAAAACAGGATTAAAAAGGTAAAAGAGTCTTGATGCCCCAATGGGCTAAATCCAGGGATACGTTCTTGGCACAAAGACTTGGCAAATAGAGCCCACAGGCTGGAAGGCCCAATGGCCCAGGCAAAGGTCCGTAATGCTTGGCCTGAAAGCTAAACGTTGGCGAGAGATACCTAGAGCCAACGGGAAGCAGCTTAAGTAGGTTTTCCTCTCTGAAGACGCAGGCTGCGTCGAAACTTCTTCTCAGGCTCAATTGTTGGGCTTGCCCTCCCTGAGCCTCCCGGTCGAGACTGGAATGTAAGCTCGTTAGTGAAGACACCTGGGCTTTCGGGAGGCACTGCCGCTTCGCGGTACCAGGCCTTCTTATCGGCCTGGGAATTAGAAGGGATGTGTTTGCCCTTGAACGCTTGATGAACTAGGGGCCTCTGCAGAGGCTTGCTTGCAGGCCTCTCTGAGGCTGTAGATTTAACATGGCGTTGGTCTTGCTTAGGGCCCAAGGCAGGCTGGGGCATGACATCAGCCCTCCCAGGAGTGCCTCCACCCCCCCCCCCCCAGCGTCCCTTCGGCTTCCCTGCTGTCACCTTGGGGCCAGATCGGAAAGGCACCAAGCTGGGCTGTGGAGCTGCACATCCCGGCCTCTGCTCTGCTCTGCAGCGAACCTGGAGCCCAGCCAGGAGAGGCCCGGAGATGAGGAGTTGCTCCCCTTCCCCGGCGCGGAGGGGCTATAGGGCAGAAAGCCTCACCTCGCGCGTCCGGGCGCGGGGTCGGATGGGGGCAGCTCCCCCGGACTCCCCCTCTTACTCCTCCTCCTTGCTGCCGGAGAGGAGGAGGGCAGAAGAGCACCCAGGAGCCAGGAAGCAGGAGGAGCCGCAGCCCGGCCAGGCAGCCCTTGGCACGCAGAGGGAGGGAAGGAAGGAAGGGAAGGAGAGAGAGAGAAGAGGGAGGGAGGGAAGTTCTGGACGCTTAGGGCTCTCCCCGACTGCAGCCAGGCTGGCTGGCTTTGCTGCTTCAGCTAGGAAAGCCTCATTTCCGCTGCCTGAAGTTTCCTCTCTCTCTCTCTCTCTCTCTCTCTCCACTGGAATTTCCCACAGCACGCCTGATGATCTCTCACGGCGCACTAGTGTTCTGCGGCACACTGGTTGAAAACTACTGATCTAGGGGTGGCGCTGGAAGGCCCAGGAGAATTTGGGGGGCGCTTAACTCCTGTAAGGGGGCAATGGGGGCGGTTGGCGTGAGCCAGGTGACAGGCTACCATCCATCTCTGTGTGTGTGTCTCTCTCTTCTTCCCTCCTCCTCCTTTTGCCAAGCAAGGGATAATAATAATAATAATACCTTTGGGGTTCCCTTCCAACTGGTTGAGTCTTGTAACAATAATAACAATGTCCTTCAACATATTTAGTGGAACGTGGATTCAGTGCAGTAACCAATTTATTAACAAAAAAAGAAACCGATTGCAAAATAGTCAATCGCGACGATTTGAGATGACTGCTGACGAAAATAGAGCCGAGGATGACTAGATTGGGAGCAGCATTCCAGGTCCATCCTTCTCATTAAGATGATTTCGAATGTTTTAACTTTTTTTTTGTATTAACTTTCTATTCTAAGTTCAATCAATAGTTTCATAATTTACTTAGGCAGTAAGGTGACCATAACCCTAACCCTTACTGCCTAAGTAAGGTTAAGCCTGAATGCTTCGCTGACTGACACTTGGACCACGGAAATATCATTTATGGCCTTGAGAAAGCCCCGCCCGGGGGCGAAACGGGGGAGTGGCCCCCAAATAGGCTTTGGCATCGCCAACCCGTCGGCCTCTTTTTGAACTTATATTTTGGAGCTTATTCTACCTCCTATATCCCTGTGTCATCCGCCATTTGGACTTTACAGTATCTGGGGACATCATTCGATTCTATGGACGGTCATTATATTATTTGAGGAGTTGCGATTCTATTATGATTTATTGCCATTGTTCTATTGCGTATAGAGCATCTCCTGTGATGTTTCTCTATGTATGACTAGTCCTGTTTAATGTGTGTAACATCTGTATAACCCAATGCTGTTTATGATGTTATGAAATAGATATTTTTATATCTTAGTCTTGTACTACTTGTTGTTCGTGCACCCAGCACTCAGTGATTTAGGGTGATTAGAAGCCCAGCAGAGTTATGAGACTCCTGGAATTTTCTTCAAGGTAAAATGATTAACCAAACCTTTTGTTCCTGTTCAACAAACACATCCTGTTCGTTGGCCGGTTTACAACGGGACCTTCCTCGTTCGTCTCTCTTTGCTTTTGAAAATATTCAAGGCCCAGGTTCCTGATATGATTTTGCAGCTGTGCAAAGACAGTAGAACATGCTGAGCAAATTAAATAATTCCACGTAAAAGAAGAACTCGGAGCATCTCTGAGTGCGTTTATCAGCTCCCTACATCTGTCTAAGGACCTCTCTGGACGCACAAGCTTCTCATTGATCTAGTCTCAAAGTGCACAACATTTCAAGGCAAGTGTACATAGAGTTCCTAAGAAACACCCACAGAGGCATTAGCAGACCTAGCTTTGCCTCATTTCAGCAAAATTTGCGGCACTCTGTGCTTTTGGACTCCTACATACATATTAGTTGGGATGTTTTTATAACTGTGGGCTATGAGTAAATTTACACCAGTGGTTCCCCAAGTGGCGGTACCGCCCCTGGTGGAGTGGGGCGATCAAGGGGCGCTGGGAGGCTCAGGAGAATTTGGGGGGCACTGAACCCCTGTAAGAGGGCAGTGGTGTGAGCCAGGCTTGCTTGCCACTTGCACCTCCTTCCTCTCGTCAACCCCGCCCACGGCGCAGTCCTGTGTATCGACAGATGATGTGGCTTCCGCTGCGAGTTGATTGAGGGTTTCCGGTCTTCAGTAGGTGAAGACATCCGGTCTCCTCTGGCGTCTTCAAGGTCGGCCGCCATATTCGGCCAGCCCCCATCTATCCACCCCGCTCCCACCGCGAAGCCTTGGCGGCAGGGGGGGAGGGTCTCGGGCGGACGACAAAATCTCTGAGATATTCAATGGCGACACCGGACCGCAGAAGTCGGGCCGGTCAGGGTCACCCTCCAATGGCACGCATCCGGGTGGTGGATCAGGGCCTGGCCCCAGATCTCGTCCGACCACCGCAGGTGGGTGTTTGAGTAGCGACTCACCGATCCTTCCCGTGCTTTGGGTAGATCTCTGTTCGGAGTCGTCTCCCTCCGCCATCTTCTCTGTGCTGGCATAGGCAGCGGCCTAACTGGACTCCATTCAGTCCTCCGGGCTCTCCACATTAACCCCAAGGTCCCCAGTTGGGAAGTCCCAGGACTGGTCCCAATCCAGTCCGGGGATCCTAGAGGGATCTGGTTGTAGGTTGTCTAAGGTAGCGGTTCCAGGAGTTGAGTGGGGATCCTGTAAAGTTAGGATGCCCACTCTCTTCAGAAGGTCGCTGAAGTTATTAAAGAGCTCCATGAGCCTTCTATACTCTTTAATCAAGTGGTTAACCATCAAAAGATCTGGTTGGACGGGGCATACTCCACGCGACCCTAGCACTGGGCTACTTCCGAGGTTCTCGGGGGCCTTTGCTGAGTGCGGATCCAGCTCGGTTGATTCCTCCCACTTCTTGGGGGTCGACTTCGCCGGGCGTCTCCTGCCCAGCGACCTTAGGATTTGGCTGTAGTGGCTGTTACCGGGCGGAGGACCCAGCGTTCCGGTTGTCCATCCTCTCCCGGTTCTTGAACTGATGTCCCCCTGCGGTGGGGGTTCAGCAACAATGGCGTTGTACTCCTCAGCCATATTAATCTCCCAGGGAGTTGAGGATCACCAACGGTCACGTCGTGTAGCCGGGGATCAAACGCAACCCCTCCTGGGCATGAATTGTGCTGCTGATGGGTCAGAGACCTGTCATCAGGTAGGTCAGGCAGGCTCAGCTGGAGCGCTCTCAAAGGGTGCTCTACAGCCGATGCCATCTTGAATCTTATTGAATCATATAAATAAATAAACAAATAAATATCTGAGATAGTTATTTATTATTTATATGTGGCATTATTATTATTATATTGTATTATAATATTATCAACATTGCATCTATATACAATATATATATTATTAGCCTTTCACAATATTAGTATCATATATTACTGCATTGTACCGTAGCACTATACTGCAATATTATTAGTAATATTACATGTAATAGATAATATATTTATATACTATTATATGTGGCATTATTATTATATTGTATTATAATATTATCAACATTGCATCTATATACAATATATATATTATTAGCCTTCCACAATATTAGTATCATATATTACTGCATTGTACTGTAGCACTATACTGCAATATTATTAGTAATATTACATGTAATAGATAATATATTTATATACTATTATATGTGGCATTATTATTATATTGTATTAAGAACATAAGAAGAGCCATGCTGAATCGGACCTCAGCCCATCTAGTCCAGCATTCTGTATCACACAGTGGCCCACCAGTTGTACACGGGGATCTCGAGCAGAAGGGAGGGCAAAACCCTGACCTGCTCCCGACCCCCACAACCAGTACCCGGGAAATCCTGCCTGCCTCAACCAACTCCGAGGTGGCACTTGAATGTCCTTTTCAGTAACTACCGATACACTTGGTATCCATGAATCTGTCTAATCCTGCCTTGAAGTTGTTCAGGCTGACAGCTGTCACAACCTCCTCTGGAAGTGAGTTCCATAACCCAATGACCCTCTGGGTGAAGAAATATTTCCCTTTATTAGTCCTAATTTTCCTACCTTGGAGCTTCAGGAGTGCCCTCTAGTCCTAGTGTTTTGTGACAAAGAAAATATTTTTCTTTATTCACCTTTTCTATCCCATGCATGATTTTATACACTTCGATCAAGTCACCTCTTAAACGCCGTCTTTCAAGGCTGAAAAGACCAAGGCGTTGCAACCTGGTTTCATAAGGAGCCGCTCCATCCCTTAGGTCATTTTTGTTGCCCTTCTTTGTACCTTTTCCAGTTCCGTTATATCCTTCTTGAGGTGCGGTGACCAGAATTGTACACAGTACTCCAGATGTGGCCTCACCATAGATTTGTAGAGAGGCAATACAACATTTGCCGACCTATTTTCGATTCCCTTCCTGATCATGCCAAGCATAGAGTTTGCTTTTTTCACTGCTGCAGCGCACTGGGTTGACATCTTCATTGAGCTGTCCACCAAAACCCCAAGATCCCTTTCCTGGTTTGTCTCGGAAAGCTTTGACCCCATCAGTTGATAAGTGTAGTTGGGGTTCTTTGCCCCGATGTGCATGACTTTACACTTGTTTAGGTTAAAATGCATTTGCCACTTTGTTGCCCATTCACTCCAATTTCGAGAGATCTTTCTGGAGCTCTTTACAGTCAGTTTCATTTTTAACTACCCTGAACAATTTAGTGTCGTCTGCAAACTTTGCTACCTCAGAATTCACTCCTACATCCAGATCATTAATGAATAAATTAAAAAGTAACGGACCCAAAACTGAACCTTGGGGTACGCCACTTCTCACCTCTTTCCACCCAGAGAAGTGTCCGTTTATTACCACCCTTTGTTTCCTACAGTTTAGCCAGGTTCCAATCCAGGACAAGACCTGTCCCCTGATTCCATGGCTGAAGAGCTTATTTAGGAGCCTTTGGTGAGGGACTTTGTCAAAAGCCTTTTGAAAGTCAAGGTAAACAATATCGACTGGGTCCCCTTTATCTATGTGTTTATTTACACCCTCAAAGAATTCTAACAAGTTAGTAAGACATGATTTGCCTTTGCAGAAACCATGTTGATTTTCCTTCAGCAATGCCTGTTCTTCTATGTGCTTAGTGATTTTTTCTTTAATAATGGTTTCCATCACTTTGCCTAGAACTGAGGTTAGACTAACTGGCCTATAATTTCCTGGATCACCCCTGGATCCTTTCTTGAAGATCGGAGTTACATTTGCCTCCCTCCAGTCCTCGGGTACAGTGCCTGATCTTATTATATTATCTTATATTATCAACATTGCATCTATATACAATATATATATTATTAGCCTTCCACAATATTAGTATCATATATTACTGCATTGTACCGTAGCACTATACTGCAATATTATTAGTAATATTACATGTAATAGATAATATATTATTATATACTATTATATTGTACTATATGAGCGTCCCACAATATATATAAAGCACTACCAGTATGTTATACTATTAGTATTATATAATATAGTGGACTATTCTAGAAGTTGTAGTATATATAATATATAATATATATAATATATATATAATATATATTATATATGTCATATTATAATATTATTAATATGATAATAATATTAATATGAATAATAATATTAATATGATGTCATATTATAACATTATTAATAATATATTTGTATTATTACATTCCAATGACCATGTGAGGCTGTATTAGGTGTGGGCAAACTTCAGCCCTCCAGGTGTTTTGGACTTCAACTCCCATCATTCCTAACAGCCTACTACAGCTCCCAGAAGCCCCCGGCTTTCTGTTTTCCAAATCCCGCCCTCCCGAGCGAGTTTGGACAGGAATGCCAGCCGAGAAACTAAAACGTTGGAAAAGGGAGATGAGGCTGCATTGTTGGGTTGCCGCGCCCGGCCGCACCGCTCTCGCTTTTTTTTCCTGGAGAGGGCCGCTGCGGCAGTGCGCACGCGCGAGGGCCCGCATTCCATCATGGCGGAGCCGTCTGACTGGACCTCTTCCTGCGGCGGCGAAGGCCCAGCTTGGCGGCGGTGAAGCGGTGCCGTCTCGGGGGCTCCCGCCTCTCCTTCTCCTCACGCGGCGGGTAGGCGGCCCGCTCGCCCTTCCCCTGGCCGGAGGGAGGGGTGGGCAGCCGGGGGTCTCCGGGCCTCCTCCTCCTCCTCCTGGGTGGGGCTGAGGGGCCTGGCTCGACGTGGGCGCCCCAGGGAGGGTGGGAGGGAGGCTCGGGGGTTATAATCCGGATTATATCGCAGTGTGGACTGTATAACCCGGATTATCAGGGCAGGATAACCCACAGTATCTGCTTTGAACTGGGCTGTCACAGGCCCTTTCCACAGAGCTGTATACAACCCACACTAAACCGTATTATATGGCAGTGTGTACTCGGGCCCCTTCCACAGAGCTGTATACAACCCACACTAAACCGGATTATATGGCAGTGTGTACTCGGGCCCCTTCCACAGAGCTGTATACAACCCACACTAAACCGTATTATATGGCAGTGTGTACTCGGGCCCCTTCCACAGAGCTGTATACAACCCACACTAAACCGGATTATATGGCAGTGTGGACTCAGGGCCCTTCCACACAGCTGTATACAACCCACACTGAACAGGATTATATGGCAGTGTAGACTCAGGGCCCTTCCACACAACTGTGTACAATAAACACTGAACTGGATGATATGGCAGTGTAGACTCGGGCCCTTCCACAGAGCTGTATACAACCCACACTAAACTGGATTATATGGCAGTGTGGACTCAGGGCCCTTCCACAGAGCTGTATACAACCCACACTATACCGTATTATATGGCAGTGTGTACAGGGCCCCTTCCACAGTGCTGTATACAACCCACACTAAACCGGATTATATGGCAGTGTGTACTCGGGCCCCTTCCACAGAGCTGTATACAGACACACCAAACCGGATTATATGGCAGTGTGGACTCAGGCCCCTTCCACAGAGCTGTATACAATCCACACTGAACTGGTATTATATGGCAGTGTAGACTCGGGCCCCTTCCACACAGCTGTATACAACCCACACTAAACTGGATTATATGGCAGTGTGTACTCAGGGCCCTTCCACACAGCTGTATACAATCCACACTAAACTGGATTATATGGCAGTGTAGACTCAGGGCACCTGTTACTATCCACACTGAACTGGATTATATGGCAGTGTAGACTCAGGGCCCTTCCACACAGCTGTATACAATCCACACTGAACTGGATTATATGGCAGTGTAGACTCAGGGCCCTTCCACACAACTGTGTACAATCCACACTGAACTGGATTATATGGCAGTGTAGACTCAGGGCCCTTCCACACAACTGTGTACAATCCACACTGAACTGGATTATATGGCAGTGTGGACTCAGGGCCCTTCCACAGAGCTGTATACAACCCACACTAAACTGGATTATATGGCAGTGTGGACTCAGGCCCTTCCACAGAGCTGTATACAATCCACACTGAACTGGATTATATGGCAGTGTGGACTCAGGGCCCTTCCACACAGCTGTATACAACCCACACTAAACTGGATTATATGGCAGTGTGGACTCAGGGCCCTTCCACACAGCTGTATACAATCCACACTAAACTGGATTATATGGCAGTGTGGACTCAGGCCCTTCCACACAGCTGTATACAATCCACACTGAACTGGATTATATGGCAGTGCGGACTCAGCGCCCGTCCACACAGCTGTATACAATCCCCCCTGAACTGGATTATAGGGCAGTGTGGACTCAGTGCCCTTCCACACAGCTGTATAAATCCACACTAAACCGGAGTATATGGCAGTGTAGACTCAGGGCCCTTCCACACAGCTGTATACAATCCACACTGAACTGGATTATATGGCAGTGTGGACTCAGGGCCCTTCCACACAGCTGTATACAATCCACACTGAACTGGATTATATAGCAGTGTGGACTCAGGCCCTTCCACACAGCTGTATACAATCTACACTGAACTGGATTATATGGCAGTGTGGACTCAGGGCCCTTCCACACAGCTGTATACAATCCACACTGAACTGGATTATATGGCAGTGTGGACTCAGGGCCCTTCCACACAGCTGTATACAATCCACACTGAACTGGATTATATGGCAGTGTGGACTCAGGGCCCTTCCACACAGCTGTATACAACCCACACTACTGAACTGGATTATATGGCAGTGTGGACTCAGGGCCCTTCCACACAGCTGTATACAATCCACACTGAACTGGATTATATGGCAGTGTGGACTCAGGGCCCTTCCACACAGCTGTATACAATCCACACTGAACTGGATTATATGGCAGTGTGGACTCAGGGCCCTTCCACACAGCTGTATACAGCCCACACTGAACTGGATTATATGGCAGTGTGGACTCAAGCCTTTTCTATATAACCCTGAATACAAGGCAGGATAAACACAGTATCTGCTTTGAACTGTGTTATGGCAGGCCCCTTCCACACAGCTGTATACAATCAACCACACTAAACTGGATTATATGGCAGTGTGGACTCAGGCCCTTCTATATAACCTGGAATATGAAGGCAGGATAAACTAGTATCTATTTGGCAGTGTTATGGCAGGCCCCTTCCACACAGCTGTATTCTCTACAACCCACACTGAACCGGATTATATGGCAGTGTGGACTCTGGGCCCTTCCTCACAGCTGTATACAATTCACACTGAACTGGATTATATGGCAGTGTGGACTCAGGGCCCTTCCACACAACCTGAGTACAATCAGACACTGAACTGGATTATATGGCAGTGTGGACTCAGGGCCTTTCAATGCAGATATTGTGGGACAATCCACACTGAACTGGATTATATGGCAGCTGTGTAGACTCAGGGCCCTTCCACACAGCTGTATACAATCCACACTGAACTGGATTATATGGCAGTGTGGACTCAGGGCCCTTCCACACAGCTGTATACAATCCACACTGAACTGGATTATATGGCAGTGTGGACTCAGGGCCCTTCCACACAGCTGTATACAATCCACACTGAACTGGATTATATGGCAGTGTGGACTCAGGGCCCTTCCACACAGCTGTATACAATCCACACTGAACTGGATTATATGGCAGTGTGGACTCAGGGCCCTTCCACACAGCTGTATACAATCCACACTGAACTGGATTATATGGCAGTGTGGACTCAGGGGCCCTTCCACACAGCTGTATACAATCCACACTGAACTGGATTATATGGCAGTGTGGACTCAGGGCCCTTCCACACAGCTGTATACAATCCACACTGAACTGGATTATATGGCAGTGTGGACTCAGGGCCCTTCCACACAGCTGTATACAATCCACACTGAACTGGATTATATGGCAGTGTGGACTCAGGGCCCTTCCACACAGCTGTATACAATCCACACTGAACTGGATTATATGGCAGTGTGGACTCAGGGCCCTTCCACACAGCTGTATACAATCTACACTGAACTGGATTATATGGCAGTGTGGACTCAGGGCCCTTCCACACAACTGTATACACTCCACACTGGACTGGATTTATACAATCCACACTGAACTGGATTATATGGCAGTGCCCTTCCACACAGCTGTAAACAATCCACACTGAACTGGATTATATGGCAGTTGGATATGGAGTGGCAGTGTGGACTCTGGGCCCTTCCACACAGCTATATACAATCCACACTGAACTGGATTATATGGCAGTGTGGACTCAGGGCCCTTCCACACAACTGTATACAATCCGCATTGAACTGGATTATATGGCAGTGTGGACTCAGGCCCCTTCCACACAACTGTATACAATCCACATTGAACTGGATTATATGGCAGTGTGGACTCAGGGCCTTTCCACACAGCCATACATTGCAAGGAGGGAATGTCAGCTCTCTGGCAGCAATATGATTCGGGAAACCGACTCAAGTTAATGCAGCCTTGAACCGCATTAACAAAAGTTGCAGGTTTCTCCAAATTCGCATGAATCCAGAGCAGACTACAACTTGAACCTGTGTAAGCAGTTGGGCCAGTTCTGAGGTGAAACTGGCCGTATTACTTGGTTTTCAGACAGTTACCATTCTCCTACTGTTCTTGTCATTGCAGTGGCCAGTGGGCACAACATGGGATAATCTGTTGCCCTTTGACTACTGAACCTTGCCAGTGATGGGGAAAGGAACCCCCTTTCCACACCATTCTGAACCCCAGGCGACATCGCTCCAGCTATAGCATGCCCACTGGCCACTGCAATGATGAAAACAGAAGGGAGAGGGCAAATGTGGATGTCCGGTGGGGCTGAATTGGGTTTGGCATCACCAGACAGTCAGAACTCCCTCCCGCCTCCGCAGCAGTGGTCAAAACCATCCTGTGGCCAATCCAGCATTCATCACTTCAGATCAACCCTGAGATAAAGGGTCTGCATAGATGCATCCATAGAATGACACCAGAAACATTTGGAGAACCCCAGAAGATTACAACAGATGATCTATAGCAGGGGTGGGCAATTATTTTTTTCCAAGGGGCCACATGAGAGCCAAAAATATTATGGAGGGCCGCACCTAAAGGCTAAACTACATTTTAATCTACATTATTTATTTATTTATTTACTATATTTACTATATATTATACATCATTAATATTAACATATTAATATATCAAGAAATATTCATATATTATTAGTATTAATATCATACTTATTATATTATAGTATATATATAGACATTATAATATAGTGAAATTATAATATAACATATTGTTAATTATATTTTTATATTATAAAATTATTATAAAGTAATAAAAACCACTAAAATAAAATGAAATTCAAGATGACAAGGTGCAAACCAAGATGGAGGCTGACATCCTCAAGAGAGGAAGGATCCCAAGATGGAATGGCCCAATGGACCCAGCCCAGAGGATGGCAAAGCGGACCCAGCCGCCGCAGCAGAGCAGAGCAGCAGACAATCGGGGGCTGCAGACCTCTGTCCGCTCTCGCCTCCAGCCGTTTCGTCAGAGGCGTTCCCGATTGGCTGATCGCCCTGCCATGGAGTGCCTGCCATCCTGGCTTTGGAGTGCCTGCCATCCCGGGAGGCGATCCAGGCCTGCAGCGGGAGCAGTCAGCGACCTGCGGCGGCTGATCGCCCTGGTGACCCGGAAGACGATCAAGCTGATCGGCAACTGCTCCCGCTGCAGGCCTGGATCGCCTCCCGGGATGGCAAGCACTCCAAAGCCGCCGCTCCCCCGATCGTTCTCTGGAGCGGCGGGCTGTCTGCCGATGCAGGCCCCACAGCCCGCGATGGGATGGCGGCAGCGGCAGCCCTTTCTCTTGCGGAAATGGCCCCGCCCCCGACACCCTTCTCCCCGGGCCGGTCAGAATCAGCCGACAAGCCGCATCCGGCCCGCGGGCCGCGAGTTGCATGTCTGATCTATAGGGAGAAAACCAGAGTTATCCAAGTCCACACTGCCATTATTCTAGTTCAAAGCAGATATTGATGGGATTTTATTCAGCTGTGTGGAAAGGAGCCTTAGACAATCTACAGGTCCTTCTCAAAAAATTAGCATATAGTGCTAAAGTTCATTATTTTCCATAATGTAATGATAAAAATTAAACTTTCATATATTTTAGATTCATTGCACATCAACTGAAATATTTCAGGTCTTTTTTTGTTTTAATACTGATGATTGTGGCATACAGCTCCTGAAAACCCAAAAATCCTATCTCAAAAAATTAGCATAATAATAAGGATGATAATATTCATTCAGCCTCTGCTACTAAGAATAGTAATAATAGTAACAACAACAATAGGTTCCTAGAGTAGAAGGAGACCTCCAAGGGCCATCCAGTCCAACCTCCTTCTGTCATAAGGGAAAAACACAATCAAAGCATTCCTCACAGATGGCCATTCAGCCTATAATAATAATAACAACAACAACAACAATGGGTTCCTAGAATAGGAGGAGACCTCCAAGGGCCATCCAGTCCAACCTCCTTCTATCATAAGGGAAAACACAATCAAAGCATTCCTCACAGATGGCCATTCAGCCTCTGATAATAATAATATTAATAACAACAATTGGTTCCTAGAATAGGAGGAGACCTCCAAGGGCCATCCAGTCCAACCTCCTTCTGCACCTGGGTGGCGTCGGGAGCCTGCGGGGCGGGACTGAGCCTTCCTTTCCCCCTGTCGGAGATCTACCAGGACACCCTACACCAGGGGTGCCCACACTTTTTCAGCATGCGAGCTACTTATAATAAAACCAAGTCAGAAAGATCTACCTACCTCCTCAAGGCTGGTGAGGGGAGGGGTGGGGCGGGCCTTGGTGCGGCCTGGGTCCGCCCCCCTCTGGCTTTGGCACTCCCAGCAGCTGCTCCAGCCTTGAGGAGAGCAGGGCCAAGCCAGCCTTGTGCTAGCTATGCCACCACTGGCTTGGCACTGCCGTTGTCAAGCCTGGAGAAGGTGCTGGTAGAGCGGAAGCTAGAGGGGGCGGAGCCAGGCTGCGCCAAGCCTCGCCCCCTCCCCTCTGGCTTTGGAGCTCCCAGCAGCTTCTCCAGGCTTGAGGATGGCAATGCCAAGCCAGCCTTGTGTTAGCTATGCCACCACTGGCTTGGCATTGCCATCCTCAAGCCTGGAGAAGCTGCTGGGAGTGCCAAAGCCGGGGAGGGGGTGGGGCTTGGCGTGGCCTGGCTCCGCCCCCTCTGAGAAGCACCCCATCCGGCTGCGACCGACCTCCTTCGGTCCTGCAATCGACTGGTCGATCGCGATCGACTTCCTGTGCAGCCCTGCCCTACACGATCTACCTAATGAGCACTCCTGGCCTAAGGTATGCCCCCTCCCGCAAACCCTCAGTATAGGTTAGCAACCCTTCTCCTATAAGCTTGGGAGTAGAACTGATTTGGATTTTTAAAAAGATCTTTGCAAAGAGGTTTCTTGGAGATGGAGCCCAAGTCTAGATAGGACATTTCTGTTTTATAGTTGCCTTGTACATATACTGTAGCCTGAAGGTAATTTGATATATTTGTGCGTGGATGTGTGTGTGTGATATAAATTTGCACATGGAACAAAGTTTGGTACTTCCCACCATCAGAAGGCAAAGGCGTTGCTGTCACAGTCACCCATTTGTTCTATTCTGGATTTTTACAGCCTTTCAAATTTGCAGATAGGCGATACTAAACCTGCATTACCCAAGTGATTTTGCAAAGATCACTTAAAATACTCCTATGCCCCTGCAACTCTTGCAAAATGTCACTTCGGTTTCCCCTCAGTACCCCACAAAAACCACTAGCCTCATTCCCGGCATTTTTTCTCATGCCTTCTCCACTTGTGTCCTTCACAACACTCACATTTGCTTTGCAGTGACATCTGTACTCTGAATCCACTCCCGCATTCCTAGGGTTATCTAGTTTTCTTTGCACCCCGAATGTTTATCTCTGGTTCCTAAAAAAGGTCCTTGCTTTCCCATTCCTTTACTTTTTCCAGCCTCTGTCTCCCATCTTGTTTATTGTGGGTTAGATCAGTGGTTCCCAAACTTTCTTGGCCTACCGCCCCCTTTCCAGAAAAAAATTTACTCCGCGCCCCCCTATAAATTATTTTTTAAAATTTTAATAGCAATTAAAAAGAAAGATCTATGTATTAATGCAGTAGTTCTCAGCCTTTCTAATGCCGTGACCCCTAAATAAGGTTCCCCATGTTGTGGGTACCCCCAACCGTATTTTCATTTCTACTTCATAAATAATTTTGCTACTCTTATGAACTCTAATGCAAATCTATATATATAAAGGAAGAGTCGTCATGGAACGACCGTCCCAAACAGAGAAACCTTACAACGCAGAGACACCAAACTTGCCAACAGAAATAGGCCTCAGACAAGGTACGTTTGTAGCAAAGAAACTTTACCACCCAAAACCTAAAAGCCCACAAAAAACGAGTAAAAAAAACCTACATTTTCCAGCATCCTCTGGGGCTGCCAACGACTCTCCCAGCCTCTACATTCTGACAACATGATTGGCTGCCAACAAGGGCGGATTTGCATAACTCCTGTACTGGCCAGCCAACATGAACATTTCGACTCCTAATAAACTGTCAGAGGAGGATAAGGCAAAGGGCTGAGGCACAAACACAAACACCCAATTCACTTCCCACAGAAAATTTACACCCCTACAAATCACAGACCACGCCCAAAATTGACAGTAAGGCTTCATTAACTTAATTTCCCTGACTAGGCCTCACTTAATGGAATGCTGTTTACGCTCTGAATTAACAGTAAGGCTTCATTAACTTGATTCTCCCGACTACGCCTCAGCTCATTGGACATTGTGTATGGCCTGAATTGACAGTAAGGCTTCATTAACTTGCTGTTCCTGACTAGGCCTCAGCTCATGGGACATTGTGTATGGCCTGAAGTTACAGTAACCTACCTTGGCACACAGAGCCCCTATGACCCACGCTACATTCTACTACAGTTTGGAGGAGGGTGGACCATGGATTATGGGACTTGAAGTACCTCCATGGATAATGGGATTTGTAGTACTTCAAAACCCATCATTCCCCACAGACCACTGTGTCCAAGAACCAAGACCGATAAAGACCAAACTTGGCAAACAATGCACCCCATGACCCACACTCCATCTGACTGCAGATTAGAGGAGGACACACCATGGATAATGGGATTTCAAGTACCTCCACTCACTTCCAAAGTACCCCACCCACACACATCAACCTCTACATCAACACAGCAGACGGAAAGACAAAAAACATTGTATATCCACAAGCTATGCAGAACGCCAGCAACACCACACAACAACAACTCCACAGGACTCCAACATCCCACCCACCAAAACAACCCACAACAACACAGCCAGGGCCCCAACAACACCATAACTAACAACAACTCCAACCCTTACATACTCAGACTTCCTCGCATCTCCAAAATAGGGCACAGCAACGCGTGCCGGGTACAGCTAGTATCTAATATGCAGGATGTATTATCATTGTTACAAATTGAACATAATTAAAGCATAGTGATTAATCACAAAAACAATATGTTGGGGGGAGTATGGACAACAAATGATGGGATTTGCAGTACCTTCGACCAATTCAGCTCTGACTTCCACAGCCAAGACCCCATGAGTGACAGATCTGGACCAAACTTGGCACACAGAACCCCCATGGCCAGCAGAAAATATAGGAGAAGATTGGGAGGAATTGACAGTGATTTATGGGAGATGTAGTTCAGAGAGCACTCTGAACCCAAACAACCTTGGATCTGGACCAAATTTGGCACAAATACTCAATATACCCAAATTTTAATACTGGTGGGGTTGGGGGAATTGATTTTGTCATTTGGGAGTTGTAGCTGCTAGTATTTATAGTTCACCTAAAATCAAAGAGCATTTTGAACTCCACCAACAATGGAATTGAGCCAAACTTGGCACACAAACTCCCATGACCAACAGAAAATACTGGAGAGCTTTGGAAGGGACCTGAGGCGGTTAGGAATGGTGGGAGTTGAAGTCTAAACCACCTGGAGGGCCCAAGTTTGCCAGAGAAGGAGGGGCGGAACCGCTCGCGCTTCCCTCGGAGGCAGGGGGCGGGTCCTGTGGGGAGCCTGTCGCCTGACTCACGCCACCGCCCCCTTACAGGGGCTCACTGCCCCCCAAATTCCCCTGAGCCTCCCACTGCCTCCTTGGATCGTCCCACTGCCCACCAGGGGGCGGTACCACCCACTTTGGGAACCACTGGGTTAGATAAAAGAAGAGGATTCAGGAAAATACGTGAGGAACTGGACCATATTGTCAGCAATGGGAATGGAAGAATCTAATGGGGATGACTATAGAGCAGGCATGGGCAAACTTTGCCCCTCTGGTGGGCGGTGAGGCGATCCAAGAGGGCGGTGGGAGGCTCAGGGGAATTTGGGGGGCGGTGAACCCCCTTAAAGGGGCGGTGAACGATTGGCCATTTAGGAGGGGTCGCGCGGCCCTCTTCTTTGGCCCCCACACCCTTCGCTTTGACCTGCATATTAAATATTTGGATTAGAATTCGTAAGAATAGCAAAATTATTTATGAAGTAGCAAAGAAAATATGGTTGGGCGTCACTACAACATGAAGAACCTTATTTAGGGGTCACGGCATTAGAAAGGTTGAGAACCACGGCATTAATACATACATCTTTCTGTTTAATTGCTATTACATATTTTTTTAAAAAAATTCTAGGGGGTGGTGAGTAAATTTTTTTTTGGAAAGGGGGCAGTAGGCCAAAAAGTTTGGGAACCACTGACCTAGATGGTTGAAACAGAGCCGGATTGTTTGGGATTGTGTCGGTAAAGACAGTGTTTCCCAACCAGTGTGCCGGGGCACACTAGTGTGCCGTGAGCGATCATCAGGTGTGCCGTGGGAAATTGGAACCTCCCGGGGGGGGGGGGGCAGTCTAGTATGTTGAAGTATAAAAACCCTAAGTAACCTACCTCGCTAAAGGCACAAAATTACAAACACCCCCCTCCCCACCCGTTGTCTACGTGGTCTCTCCCTCTCCATGCATTGGGAAGGCCCGCCTCCCTTTCCCCAAGTAGATACCTCCTCTTGCCTCCTGGGGGTTCTGTGTGGGAAGTTTGGCCCAGTTCTATCATTGGTGGGGTTCAGAATGCTCTTTGATTGTAGAGGAACGATAAATCCCAGCAACTACAACTCCCAAATGTCAAGGTCTATTTCCCCTGAACTCCATCTGCATTCATATTTGGGCATATTAAGTATTCGTGCCAAGTTTGGTCCTGATCCAACATTGTTTGAGTCCACAGTGCTCTCTGGATATACAGTAGGTGAACTACAACTCCAAAACTCAAGGTCAATACCCACCAAACTCCTATAGTATTTTCTCTTGGTGATGGGAGTTCTGTGTGGGAAGTTTGTGTCTTTCTGCCAGGATATCTATGTTGTGTTCATCAAAACAGGCCCAGGTTTCACACTGAGTGTATAAATACATTTAAAAACATATTAACTATATGCATTACTGTGTTAGAGTGTCATTTTGGTTGGTGGTGTGCCCCAGGATTTTGCAAATGTAAAAAATGTGCTGCGGCTCAAAAAAGGTTGAAAAACACTGATTTAGATGGTTGAAACAGAGCCGGATTGTTTGGGATTGTTTCGGTAAAGATATATAAGCAGTTTTATGACTGGTAGGTGGAGTCAAATGTAAGATGCCAAGGCTTTTTGTGCTTGAGAAGGGGAAGTTGTAACTGAAAATTCAGGTGGGCAAAAGGAATGAAACATGGCTTGTGGAGGGAAATATGTTCTGATTTGTGGGTGCATGAAATGCCTGAGACGAAGATTACAAAAGAGCTCGGATCAGGAGTTCACGAGTTGAAGCCGACTTTACACATTCCTGCCATGTCAATGTGTATCCTTTTCATGTAGCCGGAAGCCTTGTCTAGAAAAAAAAAAAAGATTCCCAGGAATATCCCCTTCTCCTTCCTTCCCTTCCTCCTGCGTGCTCCAGGGCGTCCTTTTAGAAAAGTAGCTCTTCTATTCCTGTTCCTTTTTGAAAGGCATACTTTTTTTGTGTTTTGGTCCCTGCTCCTGCTATTTATTAGTAAGGGGACAGGAGGAGGTCGCTGCTATCTTTCTCTTCTCTGCTTCCCTCTCTCTCTTCTACACCCCTCCCTCCTGGTGCTGCTCTGTCTGAATGCCACGTAGCCTTCTAGCTATTCCCCTTTGACTTGAGTGAGTGTACGGCAAGTAGATATCCAAAACGTTCCCAAACTTTCCTCATGAGCAAAAAGGTAGGTGCTGTAATCAGGTGCTATGGATAAGTAGTATTTTTAACTTCACTCTAGTTCGTTTCTTTTGGTTTGGAGGTTGGTAGCCAAGGCAGAGAGACAATGGTGGACCAGAACTCGGAATAGCAGGCTTCGGACACGTCTTGCTCTGTTATTTTAACAATTTAAAGGTGAAGTCAGCTGTTTCTGGGCCAAGAAGTCTCTTTCGAACCCCCTTCCTGAACATATGGCAAGCAGTATGTGCTTCTATAATCTTGCCAACTGGCTGTTGTGACGCAAAAGCTGGCAGGTGTACTTAGCTCCGTGTTTGTGTTTCCTGTTTGCATCCATATTCCTTTCTAAGTTCCTATTTCTACTTTTACATTTAAGGCAAATATATATCTCTGTCTCTGTTTTATGTCAGTAATTGTTTCTTTTTATATATATATAAAATAATTATTTATTTGGTTTCAAAATACAATATAAAATCAGAAATATAACAGGATAGAAAGAAAAACGAAATAGAGAGAAAAGAAAAGAACAAGGGTGCAGGTATATGGAAATCAAAAAGTAAAAGGTGCTATAGCATAATAGCATAGAAAGTGCTCTGAGTATTTTTGGAGTATAGGTGGCTTATCCAACATTTTAGATGTATAATATTGTATACTTATATTCTTGTCTATATCTTCTTTTAATTTCTCGACAGTTTCTCTTATATAACCTACTAGCTGTACCCAGCCATGCGCTGCTGTGGCTTTTTCTCTTTCCTGTGTCCCAGTCTATATATATGTGTTTTGTGTGTGTATGTATGTATATATATGGATTTGTGTCTATGTGTACATATGTGTGTGTATATGTGTGTGTACTTATGTATATGTGTATATGTATATGTGTGTATATGTGTGTACTTATGTATATGTGTATATGTATACAGTATGCGTGTATATGTGTGTACTTATGTACAGGTCCTTCTCAAAAAATTAGCATATAGTGCTAAAGTTCATTGTTTTCCATAATGGAATGATACAAATTAAACTTTTATATTGCACACCAACTGAAATATTTCAGGTCTTTTTTTTTGTTTTGTACTGATGATTTTTGACATACAGCTCCTGAAAACCAAAAATACTGTCTCAAAAAATTAGCATATTTGGTCGGATGGAATATGCTAATTTTTTGAGATATGTATGCCAAAATCATCAGTATTAAAACAAAAAAAAAGACCTGAAATATTTCAGTTGGTGTGCAATGAATCGAAAATATATGAAAGTTTAATTTTTATCATTACATTATGGAAAATAATGAACTTTAGCACTATATGCTAATTTTTTTGAGAAGGACCTGTATATATCTCGTTCTCTGTTTTATGTTAGTATTTGTTTCTGACTAGTTATTGAAATATATTTCAAAATGTATGAGCAGCGCTCATTTTTTAAAGGCATTGACACTGATAAATATATATGCAGGTGAGGATCGCAAGCTGCAATTTAATACTTTAAAAAGCAATTTATTTGTTTAAATGTCGCAGCGCTGACTTGAAACCTAAATGTGAATAAATGACATTGCTGGTTATGTTCTATCAAACTGTTCAATCCAGTGTTTCCCAACCAGTGTGCCGTGGCACACTAGTGTGCCGTGAGAGATCATCAGGTGTGCCGAGGGAAATTAGATTCTTATCTATCTGATGTCATGTTTAAAGTTTGCTACTCTGCCTCCAGAACCTCAGCGTGCGGGTCCCTGTTTCCGGGCGGACCTTTTTGGGTCCGTTCCCTTCCAGTCCGCTCCGGCGGGGAGCACTTCCGGTCCAGTCCAGCCCAGCCCTGTTGGCGCTATGCGAGGTGTGAGTCAGAGAGCAGTGGAGCCCGAGCGCTGAAGGCAGGCAGGCAGGCAAGCAGCCGGAGGGGGCAGGTAGGCAGGCAGGCAGGGAGTCAGCCAGCTAACGGGGGAATGAAGGGAAGGAAACTTGTGGGAGAAATATGGGTCCCCCAAAGGCTATCCAGCTTGACCCCCTTCAGCCAAGCAGGAAGGCACCACCCAAGCCCTCCCGACAGATGGGCATGGAGACTCTGGCAGCATTTTTATTAAGGGCTTGGAAGAAAGTTTAGACTAGATATGGTCAAACTTGGGCCTTCCTCCAGGTGTTTTGGACTTCAACTAATATTGCGATATAATTGTTATAATACAATGTGGTATGTAATTGTTGTACTGCGACAATGACATAGTATGTTGTATTTGGTATTATAGTAATATATGTATATTGTGTATACATATAATAATGATAATGTTGTAATGTAATGCAATATAATAATAATAATAATATACTATATAACTATATATTTTGTGTTCATCGAAACAGGCCCAGGTTTCACACTAAGTGAGTGTATAAATACATTTAAAAACATATTAACTATATGTATTACTGTGTTAGAGTGTCATTTTGTGCCATTTTGGTTGGTGGTGTGCCCCAGGATTTTGTAAATCCCGACCTAGCAAGTGGTGTAACTTGTCCCTATACCCCCTTCCTTTTCCCCTTCCCTGTGGTATTGCTCATTGTGTTGTTGTATGTTTGCATTATGTCTTCTGTAAGTCGCCCCGAGCCACCCGGGAGTGGCGACTCACAAATTTGAATAATATATAAATAAAATAAATAAATGTAAAAAATGTGCCGCGGCTCAAAAAAGGTTGAAAAACACTGGTTCAAGCAATTGTAAGTGCAAAGAATAGGAAGGTAGTTGCATCTTGGTAAAAATTGTCATTCTGTACATATTGTACTGACTGAAAAACAGCATTGCTTGGTAATTTAGTCTTTATATTTTCCCAGATGGGTCCAACCAATTTAAATATTCTCCGGCTAGGACTTTCATCATTGTGTGAGGCACTCCACCCCCTCCCTAGTTAATTAGAAGTGATTGAAGAAGCTAGAGTCTTACGTAGTCTGCTATAACCTGAGAAGTTTGTAATTAATAGGGGCTCTGCTCAGTCATGATTTCACTTTGGAGGCGAAAACCTAGGTAAGCTCCCCATCCATCTTTATTATGGTTAATTACCATTTGAGCTAAACTTTGTTTTCTCAGCCCGAGTCCTCCGTGTGTAATATAGGGATAAGAACAATGGCCTATAGTTTTGTTTCTGCTGATTGCAGACATAATATGTCTTATACCAGGGGTAGGGAACCTATGGGTCGGGAGCCAGATGTGGTTCTTTTCATGATTGCGTCTGGCTCTCCAGAGCAGCCCTTTCTTTCTTTCTTTCTCTCCTTCCTTTTCCCCTCCCTCTCTCCCCTTCCTTCTTTCCTCCATTATCCCTCCCTCTTACTTCCTTCCTCTTCTATTCTTTCCCCCCAAGTCTTCCTTTCCTTCTCTTTCCTTTCTTTTCACTTCTCTCTCTCCCCTTCTTTCTTTTCTTCTTTTCCCTTCATTATTTTACTTTTTCCTCACTCCCTTTCCTTTCTTTTCCCCACCCTTTCCTTTCCTCTCTTCCCATTTCCTTCTTTCTTTTCCTTTCCTTGTCTCTCTCCTGCTTTTCTTTTCATCCTTTTCCATAGTTTGTTCTTCTTTTCTTTCTCTCTCTCCCCCTCCCTCCTTTATTTCCTCTTTCTTTCTTTCCCCCTTCCTTCCGTCTTCCTTCCCAGAGTCCTGAGCGTGCCTTTTTTCAGAGCCAGGTCTGAAGTGTCCCGTCATTCTGCCGGGGGAATCCTTTTCTCATAGTATGCACGTATATACTCACATTTAGTTGAATTCAGTCTTAAAATATATATTTGATACTATATGGCTCTCACTGAAATAAATTTCCAAATATTTTGCTTTCATGGCTCTCTGAGCCAAAAAGGTTCCCGACCCCTGCATTAGACTCTTCAAACATTTTAAAAATAATTATAAATATCATTTTTTAACTCAGCTTAATTTTCTTCTGTGAATCTCTTACGCAGAATCTTTAACCCTTGCAGCAAAGCAAGAGACATCATGTTAAAAGAGATTAGAGATAGTGACTTGTACAACTTTGTTCAACTTTTCACTATAACTTACAGTTAACACCATAATAAAACATTATCGTACTATATAGACCAGGGGTGCTTACCCTTTTTCAGCATGTGAGCTACTTATAAAACAACCAGGTCAAAAAGATCTACCTACCCACTACTCGGGGAGCCATAAAAGCAAAATATTTGGAAATGTATTTCAGAGAGAGCCATATAATATATTTTAAGACTGAATTCAATTAAATATGAGTATAATAAGCCCCTGAATTTATTCATAATAATAATGATGATAATATTCATTCAGCCTCTGCTAATAATAATAATAATAACAACAATAGGTTCCTACAGTAGAAGGAGACCTCCAAGGGCCATCCAGTCCAACCTCCTTCTGCCATAAGGGAAAGTTGTAGTTGCTGGGATTTATAGTTCACCTACAATCAAAGTGCACTCTGAACTCCACCAACGATGGAATTAAACCAATCCTGGCACACAGAACTCCCACGACCAACAGGAAATACTGGGAGAGTTTGGTGGACAGTGACCTTGAGTTTTGGAGTTGTAGTTCACCTACATCCCAAGAGCATTGTGGACTCCAACGATTATGAATCTGGTCCAAACTTGGCAGGAATACTCAACATGCCCAAATGTGAACACTGGTGGAATTTGGGGGAAATTGACCTTGACATTTAGGAGGAGTTGTTGTTGGGATTTATAGTTCACCTACAATCAAAGAGAATTCTGAACCCCACCAATGACAGAATTGAGCCAAACTTCCCACACAGGACCCCCATAATCAACAGAAAATACTGTACTTTCCAATGGTCTTTAGCGACCCCTCTGACACTTCCTTATGACCCGCTCAGGGGTCCCGACCCCCAGGTTGAGAAACACTGCTTTAAGGCCTTGAATGGTTTGGGGCCAGTGTACTTGAGGGACCGCCTCTCCCTATATTATCCCGCAAGACCACTGCGTTCAGAGCCCCTTAACCTTCTCGTGGTTCCGCCCATGACCTAGCCAAAACCCTCCATCTGACACTGGCCTCGACACGGAGGAGAGAAGCTTTAGTGCAGTGTTTGTCAAACTGGGGTCGCGGGATTGAGCACGGGGGTCGCGAGAGGGTTTCAGAGGACCGCCTCCCTATATTCGCCAAGACCACTGCGTTCAGGCCATCAGAAAAACATATATTTCTGATGGTCTTCGGGACCCCCAGGGGGGAAGGGCCCTTTGGCAGAGAAGGTTGAAGATCTCTCCGCTTGTCCTTCTCTTTCTTTTTGGAAACAGACTGCGAATTCTCCCACCTAAAGCTCTCCTTTGCCTGTGATTGGCAGGCCTCCCAGCCAAGGAAGGGCTGTTTCTGAGACTCCAAGCAGGAAGGGGAGAGCAGGCATGCTTGGCGCATGGCAGCATGATGTGCATGTGTGGGTGAGGGCGAGAGTGAGAGGTGGGATGGAGGCTCGCGCCAGCTAGTCCCTTCAAGGCATGAGGGTTCTGTATAGGAAGTTTGACCCAATTCTATCATTGGTGGGGTGCAAGGGGCTCTTTGATTGTAGGTGAACTATAAATTCCAGCAACTACAACTCCCAAATGTCAATATCTATTTCCCCCAAACTCCACCAGTGTACACATTTGGGTATATTGAGGATTCGTGTCAAGTGTGGTCCAGATCCATCCTTGTTGAGTCTATAGTGCTCTCTGGATGTAGGTGAACTGCAACTCCCAAACACAAGGTCAATGCCCACCAAACCCTTCCAGTATTGGCTGTTGGTCATGGGAGTTTTGTGTTCCAAGTTTGGTTCAATTCCATTGTTGGTGAGTTCAGAATGCTCCTTGATTGTAGGTGAACTATACAGTAAATCCCAGCAACTACAACTTCCAAATGACAAAATCAACCCACCCACGCACACTGACTGACTGACTGACTGACTGACTGACTTTATTATTTCTGAGTCGCCCTCCACGTTAGTGCTCCGGGCGACTTACACACAACAAATTCCACAATTAAAATAGAGTATTTAAAACTAGATTGGCAATGTAAATATGTAAGCAAATTTTGGGCGAAAGTATTTAAAGAAATAGAAGATATAATGAATATTAAAATAGAAAGAAGTCCTAGTATAGCTTTATTATCATTATATAATAGTATACAATTGGAAAAAAGGATAAAGATGCGATAACAAGCCTATTAACAATAGCAAGACTGCTTATAGCAAGGAATTGGAAAAAGAAATAAATATACAAATAGAGGAATGGTACAAGGAAGTATGGAAACTGGCAATAAATGACAAGTTAACATGTATATTAAAAGTAAAAGAGGTATATGGAAACAAAGTGATTTTTATGAGGTATGAGAAAATTTATTGAAAAGGATTAGGAAAGGAAGAAGGAAGGTTACCTCCACAAGAAGAAATGAAATTTTGGACGAATGATATGTAAAAGCAATGGCTTGGGAGGGGGGAGGGAGCACAGCGGTGAGGGATACAAAAATGTATAAGAAAAACATAATGGCAGATGCTAAAGATTGAAGTATTGTACCTAGAAATGAATAACATGAATCTGCTGTAAATAGACATTGTATAAAAAAAAAACTAGATTAAAATATTCAGTGGTTAAATGCAGGGGCCAGGCTCGGTATTTGAGTTCCTGGTTCTGCATTAACCATGGGCTTTCCTAAATAGCCAGGTCTTCAGAGCGGTCAGGAACTGGGGCAGGTCGAGGGAGGCTCTCTGGTCCGGTGGCATCGAGTTCCAGAGAACGGGGGCCACAACGGAGAACGATTTCCGTCTCGTGGTCTCCAGGTGGGCCTCTTTCAAGCCTGGTACGTGAAGAAGGTTCTTGTTTGCTGGCCGCGGGGTCCTTGAGTAAGCAGGCATCAACAAGCGTTCTTTTAGGTATGTTGGGCCCCGGCCCCGTAGGGCTTTGAAAGCCAAGGTCAAGGTCTTGTGTAAGGCTCTATACTCAACGGGCAGCCAGTGCAGGCGCTGCAGAGATGGTGTAATGTGGCATCTCATCGATGTTCCTGTGAGAAGCCTGGCGGCCGCGTTCTACACAATCTGAGCCTGCGGGTTAGTGACCGGGGTAGACCTACATACAAAGCGTTACAGTAATCCAGCCTTGATGTAACCGTGGCATGGATTACTGTAGATAGCGCTTCCGTCGGAAGATAGGGCGCCAGTTGTCTCGCTTGGCGCAGGTGGAAGAAGGCCCTTTTGCTCGTGGAGGCAACCTGGGCCTCCATCGACAATTTGGAGTCCAGGATAACACCAAGGCTTTTTACTGAGGGGGACACCCCCACACAAAAATACAGTTATGAAGTAGCAATAAAAATAATGTTATGGTGAGGGGTCACCACAACATTAGGAACTGTATTAAGGGGTCGCAGCATTAGGAAGGTTGAGAAACACTGCCTTAGTGCCATAGCTCCAACTGGAATGCTCTCCCTCCCGAGGTCCGCGCACTCACCAACTTGCTAGCCTTCAGGAAGGCCTGCAAAACCTTCCTATTTGGACAGGCATTCGACTAACAACTCTAGCCCTAGGCCCGAGAGTATCTACTGGGTGCCAAGACTCATTGTATGTTTTAATTTTAGTGTAAACTTGTGATGCTTTAAAATCTGTTTTTATTGCTTTGTATTTTACTATGTTTTTATTATATGTAAGTCGCCCCGAGCCTGACGGGAGTGGCGATGAACAAATTGAAATAAATAAAATAAAAAAATAAATAAATAAATACTGTGTTAGTAATAAATACCATTTACAAGGTCAAGGGTTGCTTTAAGATCTCTATCTGTTTTTCCCCCTTGCCTGTAATGTTCTGGATTCAGAAATTTGATTGGTAGTCGTCTTGTGCAAATTGTGAGCCATTTTTTTCAAGCGTTGGTTCTGGCGTGAAGTAGAAAAATGCACCCTTGAAAGCTGCTGAGTACTCCATTCTATCAAAGTGACATTAGAGATTTCTCCAAGGAAATTTCTTTTATCATCGTACACGAACTGTATACATTCCCCTCCTTTCACCTGCTTTGTTCTGCACGTTGTTAGCTTGCCAAGGTCAAGACGCTTGGTATTCAAACCATTATCTTTTCTGCAGACCAGATTTTAAATGAAAATTTTGGGATTCCTGGGTGGAGGAAAACGCCGTTAACAAATGGATTACATTCTTGAAGAACTTCCTGTAGAGATATCTGTAATTTATTATTTTGCTTATGTCAACACAAGCATTCTGTATATGTAAGTACAGACCCCTTAGTATCATGCCATCTAATTGCTTGGGGGAAATTGCATGCCATAGGAGCTCTTAGGACCCTTAGATTTGCACAGATGTTGCACACAAATGATTTTACAGATCAGTGTCTTTCACTGGGATCAGGACAAACATTTAATATAGCATAGGGATGGAAAGATCAGTAGGTCAGACTGAGAGGCAGGGAGGAGGAAGCTAGAGGGGAGGAGTTTGCAGTGTGTTGCCTAGTAAGCACAATCCCCCCTGGATGTCAGGGACTCGGCTATAGTCTTTAGTTTTATTTCCTGGAGTGTTTGGAGAAGCTAGAAGTTCTCATGCATAGTGCAGGTCAGGCATGTGGGGGGGGCTGGAGGGGCTCAGCCACCCCCCCCCCCCAAATTCTCAGGGTGGTCCACAAGAAGGCCTTACTGCAGGCGTGGCCAATTTTTTTCCCAAGGGGCCACACGAGAGCCAAAACATATTATGCCGGACCGCACCTAAAGGCTGAACTACATTCTAATCTACATAATTAATTAATTTATTTACTATATTTACTATATATTACACATCATTAATATTAACATTAATATATCAAGAAATATTCATATATTATTAGTATTAATATCATAATTATTATATTACTAGCTTAGGGACCCGGCGGTGCCCGGGTTATTTGAGGAAGGCATTGTGTGCCATAGTTCGTCATTGGTGTGGGCCACAGTGCTCTAAGGAAGTGAATTAAAGTACTGCAAGTCCCATCATCCATGTTCCATCCTTCCTCAAACTGCACCAGGATGTAGGGTGCATCTTCGGGGGTCTGTGTGCCAAGTTTGGTCTTGTTCTGTCATTGCTGGGGGCCTAGTCAGGAAAATCAAGTTGAGGAAGCCTAACAATATCCCATGAGCTGAGGCCTAGTCAGGAAAATCAAGGAAGCCTTGTTGTCAATTTTGGGCCTGGTCTGTGATTTATAGGGGCTGCAGTGTTGTTTGGGAAGTGAATGATGTGAAGGTACTGCAAATCCCATCATTCATGGCCCATCCTGCTCTAAATCACACCAGGTTGTGAAGTGGGCCATTGGTCCCTTGTTTGCCATGTTTGGTCCTGATCCGTCATTGCTGTGGGCTGCAGTGGCTGACTGCCTGAGGCCTTTTGCTTTCCCTCTGAGTCACCTTAGAAGTGTATTGGGTGAAGGTACTGAACATTCCATTTCCAACATTCCATTTCAACTGGCTAACTTCAACTCCAGCCATTTATGCCTGCCTCAGGCCCTTCCCTTTCCTCTCTGTGCTGTGTTGGAATGTTGGGAGGCTGGCCAGTCACAGCCATTTATGCAAAAAATCCGACAGTTGCAGCCAATCGAAACGCTGGCACATATTCGCTCGGGCGCACCACCCACCCACCGCCCGCAAACACTGACTTTTATTATATACATAGACAGATAGATAGATAGTGTGTGTATATATATAGACATTATAATATATTGAAATTATAATATAATATAACATTATATTATATTATTTATTATATTATTATACTATTATTATAAAATTATTATAAAAGAATAAAAACCACTAAAATTAAATTAAATTAAATTCAAGAAGACAAGGTGCGAACCAAGATGAAGGCTGACATCCTCAAGAGAGGAAGGATCCCAAGATGGAATGGCCCAATGGACCCAGCCCAGAGGATGGGAAAGCGGACCCAGCCGCCGCAGCAGCAGAGCAGAGTAGCAGGTGATCGGAGGTTCAGTCCTCCGCCCACTCTCGCCCCCAGCCGTTCCCCAGCTGATTGCCCTGCTATGGAGTGCCTGCCATCCCTGGAGGCGATCCGGGCCTGCAGGGGGAGCAGTTGGCAATCTGAGGCGGCTTATTCGACTTAGCGACCCGGAAGACGATCAAGTCTTCCGGGTCGCCAGGGCGATCAGCCCCCGCAGGTCACCGAGTGCTCCCGCTGCAGGCCCGGATCGCCTCCAGGGATGGCGGGCACTCCAAAGCCGCCGCTCCTCCGGCCTGTCTGCCGGCATAGGCCCCACAGAGCCCGCGATGGTATGGCGGAAGGGGCACCCCTTCCTCTTGGCCCCACCCCCGACGCCATTCTCCCTGGGCCGGACAGAATCGGCTGCCGGGCCGCATCCGGCCCGTGGGCCGTAGGTTGCCCACCCCTGCCTTACTGGTACATTATTTAAACTGTTATGTGTATTCATATCACGATCTGATCACTATGCTCAATATATCCCATATGCATGGGGGGATTGGAATAATGATGCAAAAGGTTTGCTAGGGTAGATCCTCTCTCACTCAGACTCAACCCCCCCCAAATCAAACTCATCCCCCCGGATCAAAATTCTGGCTACGGCCCTGATGCAGGTAAATCTTTCTATACTCAGGGCCAGAAGAAGGATATTCCTTCTCTCTCTCCCCCCCCCCCCAAATAATAATAATGTCACTTCCTCATACCTCAGTTAATTTCCCCCACATCCTACTTGTGGCCATGGTCACATCCACGAAATCAGAATATAGTGCGCCTCTCTTATCAAGAAATTTGATATCCATGTTTCACTTAATCATATTCCAAAATTACCCCCCCCGAAGTGGACCTGTTGAGATCCTCCAGTGTATTTTGTTGATATATGTCTGGTCATATTCGAAATATAAGGTTCCCTAATAGCCATAGGGATAGGATTGTATCCTTAAGTATATACCCCAAGGATTTGGAGATAATGTGTAGTTGTATTCTCTTCTTGTTATCACATGTGCTCATCCTCCTCTCTCTACGTTTTAAAAGTAATATGATAGATAGCAAGCTCCCCAGGGCAAGGACTTGTTGTCTTTCACTCTGTAAATGATAGTGTGCACTGTCTGATGTGAGATAAATACTAATACTAATGGTATTGTAGTCGAACCTCTTGATTCTAAATAGTAACTAGCCATAAAATACAGGCCATTCCCTGGTAATTCTCTTGGCAGTTGGTATTTGCAGAAGAGTATGACCTTGACTAATAATTGCAGTCTAATGGGTTATTAAATGCAAATACGGATTGGAACCTATTTTGGTTCACTTGGCCTTTGAGAAATTGATCTTTAAGCTGCCCCCAAATTTATTAGACATACTCTGAAGATGTTACTAATAAGGAAAACCTGGTGTGATGACGCAGCTTTCAGTGTGCGTCCACTTGTGAGGATCTTTTTCTTCAATCTAACTGTGGAGAACTGTGGCAGGGCAGGTTATCACTTAAACCCCTGACACTACTTGGTAACTTTCGCTGCCACCATTTACTATTCTAGACTACCCACTAGGAAAAAGTTGTTTTCAAGGCTTGTGAGAGAAAGAACTACGAGAAGAGATGTCTTTGTCAAAGAACTGTAAAGTTTATTCAAACAGTGGTTTAAGCGTAGAGGTTTCAGAGTTCAAAGCTTAGGTGGTTACAATATCTTCTCAGAGGTATGTTTCTTAAGGTTACAATACATTAACTATGGAGATACAGCTTGATACCAAATCACTGTACTCCCAGAACTAACAACTCAGCAGTTTTTACACTCTGCTGGTCCTTAAAACCAACTGCTCTCCTGGCAGTTCAACCACAGCTTTACTACTACTCTCTCTCAGAGTAGAGTCAGCCTTTACTTCTACTCTACCTCAGAGTAGAGTCAGAGTCTTTTTAAAACCGCGGATAGCTGGATAAAACAGACTCCCTAACTCTCCACACACCCTCTCTACTTCGCTGTCAACAACCAACTGTAGAAATTTGAATCCGAAGATTCTAAAGCCACTTTCAGGCTCCGCCTCCTGTTTCCACGGTAAAGGAAACTCTTTGGAGGTTCTGCAAGCTAATCTCTCCGTTAACCCTTTAAGGGTTTGCCAAGTTTTACCCTTACAATATACATACATATATATAAATATCAACCACATTTAAAACCTGTTGTAGCAGCAAATCCGGAGTCCCAAAACTCCCAGGTGGTACCTTTACTTACTGGCGGCGTGTACGTGCGAGCACAGGAACGAGAAAACGCAACAACCGTACTGCAGTCAATGAAGCCAAAGTTTATTTGCACATCAGCTGACGGGGTCTGCCCACAGAACTCGCTGCTTCAGGGCAAGAGCCCCGTACAATCTCCAACTATCCCTTATATACACGCTATGGCGGCAGACCCCTTGTCCCTCCTTTCTTCATCATCATTATTGGTTCACAGTATCAACTCATTTTCATTATCCAATTAAACATCACATTATTTAGCATCACACTCTACTTGCATCCTTATTTGCTAAACAGCATTGCGCAGTATTAATTCTTCATTCTCACAGTATGTTATCTGCCTGATGGGCACCCTGTACTTAATTTGCAACAATTCTACGCCGTCCCTCTGTGCCAGCAGGGAGGAACGGTTTCATTTGCCCATGCGCGGTTTCTACCAATCAGTAACAATGTAAACAAACGCACGCTGGGTGCTAGCTAGGCCAATCACGGCCAGTGTCATCAGGAAAGGCACATGATGTTCCCTGGCAAATCACTGCGTGTGCCTTACGTACCAATCAGAGTGCATTATTCTCGTCTTGGCTGCCAGCATGATTTCTGGCAAGCTACCTCGCTATACTAAGGCCTGTGCTTGTGCATCACTCTCCTCTGACTGTACTTCTGCTAAAAGCACCAATTCTGCTTTACTGTAACAAATAAATATGACTTCACCACTCCTGGCTCTGGCAGGATTAAGTTGAGCTGTTGTGTAAAAAGGCTTCAGCAGAAGAGCTTAATGCCAGGTCATTTTTCCCTACTAAAAAGAATATTTGAGTCAAATTAGAGCTTTAACCTTTTTGAGGTTCGCATTGCCAATCAAACTTTCAATTGAATCTATTTTTAAAAATATTTTTTTTCTTTGTATTTGAAGAACAGCTGTGAACAGGTGGCTGGTTGGGTTATTGTACTTTTTTTGAAAAAAACTCCATGTTTCTTAAAGTGTTTGCCATTATTTTACCTCATTTCCCACTGTAAATAGCAATCAGGCCTGGGGGGGGGATTCTTCTTGGTTTGATGCCAAAGACCTAAGAATTAGAAAAGTCATTTGGAAATAGCTCTTAGAAGTTGCTGGTAGAAATAAACCTAGAATCAGGTTTGTACTGATTCTATTCATTTTACATTTCTGGATGAAGACGGAACCAGTTCTGGACTGTGTGAACAAATGCAAGTAGATAGGAAAGAGTCTTGATCATGAGTTTTAAACACAGGACACCCACGAAAACGCAGCCTTACTGATAATTTATTTATGTACTAGCTGAGGACCCGGCGGTGCCCGGGTTATTTGAGGAAGGCATTGTGTGCCAAGGTTGGTTCCTATTAGATGTGTATGTGGCTTGCAGTGGTCTCAGGAACTTAGTGAAGGTACTAATTGGCCATGGTCCATCTCCCTCCAAACAGCACCAGAATGTAGAGTGGGTCATGGGGGCTGTGTGTGTCACATTTGGTCTTGATCATTCTCTGGATGCGGGTTGCAGTGGTCTCTGGAAGTGAGGGAAGGTACTGGAAGTCCCATCATCCATGGTCCCCCGTTCTCCAAACTGCACCAGGATGTAGAGTGGGTCATGGGGGCTCTGTGTGCCAAGTGTGATCTTGATGAGTCATTGGATGAGGGTGGCAGCGGTCTCAGAAAGTGAGTGAAGGTACTTCAACTCCCATCATCTGTGGTCCGTCCCACTCAAAACTGCACCAGGACGTAGAGTGGGTCATGGGTACTCTGTGTGCCAAGTTTGGGCCTGGTCTCTGATTTGTAGAGGCTGCAATGTTATGTGGGAAATGAATTGGGTGAAGGTACTGCAAATCCCATCATTTGTGAGCCATCCTGCCGTAAACTGCAGCCCTAAACCACACCAGGTTGTGAAGTGGGCCATTGGTCCCCTGTTTGCCAAGTTTGGTCCTGATCGGTCATTGCTGTGGGCCGCAGTGGCTGACTGCCTGAGGCCTTTACTTTCCCCTCTGAGTCACTATAGAATGGTGGAATGTGGTTGGCCAATCAGAGTCCTTTATGCAAATACCATTGTAGTGGCAACCAATCCCCTCTGTCTGGGACCGTAGAATGTTGGAGTTCTGAGGCTGGCCAATCAGAGCCCTTTATGCAAATAATCCCACAGTTGCAGCCAATCGAAATGCTGGCTGGCACATATTCCTCCGCACCACCGCCCGCAAACACTGACTTTTATTATATACATAGAAGATAGATAGATAGATTTCAGTTTACTTCCCACCTTTTTACAAGTCAGCTCTTTGTGGAGAAAACTGAATTTAAAAAGAACCCTCAATAACAAAATAAAAGAACAGACAAAACCAATCAACACAGTAACAGCATCTACATTAAAGCACACTGGCTTGGCTCTTAAGTTCCTTCGACTGAACTTTACTTGTGGGACATTCTTGCAGTTATGCAAACCAGATGGAGATCTAGGAAAAGGCCGAGATAATGTGGGCTTTATTACATTTTGATGCAATCCTATATCTAATTGGCGGTACACCTTCTATTAGCAAGGCATTGAAAACACAGAATATTCTTGTAATTGCTATGGTCAGCTGTCCTCAGCACGCAACCTGAGCAGTGGCCAGAATTGTACCACTCCCCCCGCCCCAGTATAAAACGTGTGTTCAAGAAGGGTAGAAGGAGGGGAAGTGCTATCTGCATTTGTCTTCAACCTCATGGTGTGGTTTATATGTGATATTTTAGAAAAGGAACTACTGTGTTTCCCCGAAAGTATGACACCCCCGATTGTAAGACGTATCGGGGGTGTCAGAGGGGTCGGCTTATATAAGCCGTACCCCAAAGTAAGACGTACTGCGGGCGGCATGGCGTGGCTTCCTGGCTGGGCGACGAGAGGCTCCCAGAGGGGCTCAAAAGGGGCCCGGAATCCTCCTCCTCTTCCTCCTCTTCCTTCCAGTGGCGCCTTCCATCCTCCTCCTCTTCCTCCCAGCGGCGCCTTTCCCTCTCGCCGGTTCCGCCCCCCTCCCTTCAGTGAAGGGAGGAGGGGCGGAGCCGCCGCCGGCGAGAGGGAAGAAAGCGCTGGCGGAAGTCCCGCCCGCAGGGCGACTCAGGCGTCTTTCCCCGCCGCCGCCCCGCTCGCCCGCGCTCCAAACACAGCGGTGCGGCGGAAAAAGCGCCTGAGTCGCCCTGGGGCGGGACTTCGCGGCGCCTTCCCTCTCGCTGGCGGTGGCTCCGCCTCCTCCCTTCAGTGAAGGGAGGGGGCGGAACCGCGAGAGGGAGAAGGCGCCGCTGGGAGGAAGAGGAGGAGGATGGAAGGCGCCGCTGGAAGGAAGAGGAGGAAGAGGAGGAGGATTCCCGGCCCCTTTGAGCCCCTCTGGGAGCCTCACGTCGCCCAGCCAGGAAGCCACGCCATGCCGCCCCGCAGTAAGTTTTACTTTGTCTTACTTTCGGGGTACCGTCGCCCAATATAAGACGTACCGAAAGTAAGCCGTAGTGGGGATTTTTGGGGTCAAAAGAAAGTAAGACGCTGTCTTACTTTCGGGGAAACACGGTATTATAGAGTTACTCCCCTCTATCTAGTACTCAAATAATGAAAGAGGGAACCAAAGGATATACTCTTAATATCTATCTATCTTACTTAATATCTTACTTAATATCGTACCTTGAGAAGTCTGACTTGGCCATGGTGGTCCATGCTCTGGTTACATCCCGTATAGATTACTGCAATGCTCTCTACGTGGGGTTGCCTTTGAAGACTGTTCGGAAGCTGCAACTAGTCCAACGGACAGCAGCCAGGTTGATAACAGGAGCGGCATTCAGAGAGCGTACAACTCCCCTGTTGTGCCAGCTCCACTGGCTGCCAGTTTGCTACCGGGCACAATCCACAGTGCTGGCTTTAGCCTTTAAAGCCCTAAACGGTTCGGGTCCAACTTACCTGTCCGAACGCATCTCTCCCTATGAACCATCGAGATGTTTAAGATCATCTGGAGAGGCCCTGCTCTCGGTCCCGCCTTCTTCGTGGTGCGACTGGCGGGGACGAGAGACAGGGCCTTTTCAGCGGTGGCTCCTCGGCTTTGGAACGCCCTCCCTAGAGACATCAGATCGGCCCCCTCCCTCCTGACATTTCGCAAGAAAGTCAAGACCTGGCTGTTTGAGCAAGAGGAAAGGAACACCGAAATATCAATTCCAAGACAAGATAATTTGTTGGTTATTCAATGTTTAGTCACATCTAAGTTCAAACAATCAATAGTGTACCAACTTACTCACGCATGAATACAAATAAAGTGGAATGGAGGGACCAGGAGGGTCAAATCAAAGTCCATAATAATCACAGGGTTATATCCCAATGTTCATAGTAGTAACGTGCAGTGGAGCCGTTTGAGTGCGTAGTTGGGGCCGTAGTTGGGGCACTCAAACGGCTCCACTGCACGTTACTACTATGAACATTGGGATATAACCCTGTGATTATTATGGACTTTGATTTGACCCTCCTGGTCCCTCCATTCCACTTTATTTGTATTCATGCGTGAGTAAGTTGGTACACTATTGATTGTTTGAACTTAGATGTGACTAAACATTGAATAACCAACAAATTATCTTGTCTTGGAATTGATATTTCGGTGTTCCTTTCCTCTTGTATTGATTGGTCACAGCAGCTACCATTTCTTTTTGCCTGGCTGTTTGAGCAGGCATTTGTTGATGAAATATAAGGCTTAATTGGATATAAGGAATGACGACGATGTGATGGAAACTGATTTCAACATGACGCTGAGGCTGCAATTTATGTTTTTAATTGTTAAATTGTTATTATATGTTTTTTTCTGGGGGGGGGTTGACTTGTTGCTGTGTTGTATTGAGGGCAGAGACTGCCTGTGTAAACCGTCCCGAGTCGCCTTCGGGCTGAGAGGGGTGGTATAGAAACGTGACAAATAAATAAATAAATTACTGTAATAATACCCAAATGGGTTATTTGTTTCCCCAAATCTTCTAAAATACATCGTTGTGCATCGTATATAACTGTAAAGGCATGCTTATTGTCCATTCAGTCAGGTCTATTAAAATACTGAGCAAAGAGATTGTCTTGGATCCAAGTAGGTAGTATATAGCAGTGTTTCCCAATGGGTGTGCCGTGGCGCACTAGTATGCCGTGAGCGATCATCAGGTGTGCCGTGTGAAATTGGAACCTCTAATACCCTTTCTTCCCCCTCCTGCCAAACACTTTTTCGCTTTGCCTCACTTCGCTCACGCTGCTGCTTCTGAGCGTGTTCAAGAGGGGAGGGGGGAGGGAGGAAGACGTGACCCGCGCGGGCGCTACTGCACAGACTCGCCCCACGTCTTCCTCCTTCCCCCCTCCCCTCCTGAACACGCTCACGCTGCCCCCTCGAATCAAAATGGCAGCAGAAGCGGCAGTGTGAGCAAAGCGAGGCAAAGCGAGCAGAGCGAGGCTGGGAAGAAGGGAGCCTGAGTGGAGAAGAAAAAGTAAGTGTTTGGCAGGAGGGGGAATAAAGGGCGCGAAGGGGGAGGGGGAGGAAGAGGTCTCTGTCGAAAGCTGGCATGGGCAAACTTGGACCTTCCAGGTGTTTTGGACTCCAACTCCCACCATTCCTAGCAGCCTCAGGCCCTTTTCCTTTCCCCCCCTCAGCCACGTAAGCAAGAAAGGGCCTTAGGCTGTTAGGAATGGTGGGAGTTAAAGTCCAAAGCACCCAGAGGGCCGAAGTTTTCCCATGCCTGTTTTAGGGACCTTAAAGTGGTGAGCCTCCTTCCAACATTGTGATTCTGGATAGAAAACAAACAACAACATAACATAACATTGTTTGAGCCCACAGTGCTCTCTGAGTGTAGGTGAACTACAACTTCCAAACTCAAGGTCAATTCCCAAGCAAACCCTTTCAGTACTTTCTGTTGGTAATGAGAGTTCAATATGCCAAGTTTGGTTCAATTCCATTGTTGCAAGAGTTCAGAATGCTATTTGATTGCAGGTGAACTATAACATCAAAACAGGTCCAGGTTTCACACTGAGTGTATAAATACATTTAGAAACATATTAACTATATGTATTACTGTGTCATTTTGGTTGGTGGTGTGCCCTAGGATTTTGTAAATCTAAAAAATGTGCCGCGGCTCAAAAAAGGTTTAAAAAGACTGGCACATGGTATGGGTTGTATGTGTGCTCACTTTGAAAATGCAGGAACATGAATGTTCTCTTTTACTCACCATGTTCTATTCATCTGCATTGGCTAACTGTATATTTCCCTGTCCTTGTGATGTTAGATATCTAGTTGCATATTGGGTTTTTTTTATTTATATGTTGTCTATTTTTTTATTTATATGTATGCATTTTTATTGTGTTTACAGCTGATGTTTTTTATTTTATTGTAATTAGTTGTTTGGGCTTGGCCTCATGTGAGCTGCCCCGAGTCCCCATTGGGGAGATGGGGGCAGGGTACAAATAAAGATTATTATTATTATTATTATTATTATTATTATTATTATATTTCCTGAGCCTCAAATGATGTCTCAGCACTATGATTTCACTTTAAATGAAATTCCTGTATCCCATGAAATGCTGGGATTTGTAGTTTAGTGAGGCAGTAGGGCACTATGGGTAAGAAAGCTAAGAAACCTTCCCTAAATGTTAAATCCCAGAACATCATTGGTTGTGGCCTTGTCAGTTAAAGTGGACTCATGGTGATGTCATTGCATAGCATGAAAGGGCATCCAGTCCATCAGCTGGAGACCGGGAAACATGTCTGTATCAGCTGAGACATGTGAAGGTCACAGTTTTTTCTTCAGTGATAAAGATAAACCTTAACCTCTGATCACAAAAACAGATCTTGTCTTGGTTAAATTTTATTTTCCATTGACTTGAGTTTTCTGAGGTGGAGAAATGGAAGAATATTATACATTTTTTTCAACATCCCTATCCCAGACAATGTTATTTGAATCTTGAAATTTTCCCAGTAGCCAAAATATTAGAAGAAGACTAGACTGTGAAGGATTCTTAAACACTGTTAGGGAACTTGCTGTTTAATATGTCTGGTACTCTGATTCAAGCCATGGCCTTGCCTGGTGAGTTGGAGAAAGTCACTGGCTTGGTCTCTTTCAAGGGCCTTTGCATGAGATGGGTTTCCTTGAAGTGCCATGGGATGGAAAACAGGCAGGCTGGTACCATGGTTTTCCAAGGCCGAGCAAGGATTCAAAACCTGGTATCTAGAGTTGTAGTTCAGGATTCAGCCTGCCACACCATATACAGGTCCTTCTCAAAAAATTTGCATATAGTGCTAAAGTTCATTATTTTCCATAATGTAATGATAAAAATTAAACTTTCATATATTTTAGATTCATTGCACACCAACTGAAATATTTCAGGTCTTTTTTTGTTTTAATACTGATGATTTTGGCATACAGCTCCTGAAAACCCAATGTACTTCAAGTCCCATCATCCATGGTCCACCCTCCTCCCTACTGCAGTAGAATGGAAAGTGGATCAAGGGGATTCTGTGTGCCAAGTATGGTCTTTATCGGTATTTGTTGGGGGCTGCAGCAGTCTTGGGGAATGAGTAGAGGTACTTGAAGTCCCATCCTCCATGGTCTGCCCTCCTCTAAACTGCAGCAGGATGTAGAGTGGGTCATGGGGGCTCTGTGTGCCAAGTTTGGTCTTGATTAGTCATTGGATGAAGGTCGCAGCGGTCTGGGGAAGTGAGTAGAGGTACTTCAACTCCCATCATCCATGGTCCATCCTCCTTCAAACTGCAGCAGGATGTAGAGTGGGTCATGGGGGCTCTGTGTGGCAAGTTTGGTATTTATTGGTGAGTGGATGAGGTTCGCATTGTTTTCAGGAAGTGAGTGACGGTACTGCAAGTTCCATCATCCATGGTCCATCCTCCTTCAAACTGCAGCAGGATGTAGAGTGGGTCATGGGGGCTCTGTGTGCCAAGTTTGGTCTGCATTGGTAATTTGATGAGGGTCGCAGTGGTTTTAGTAAGTGAGTGAAGGTACTGCAAGTCCCATCATCCATGGTCCATCCCCTTTAGAACTGCAGCAGGATGTAGAGTGGTCATTAGTAGTCTGTGTGGCAAGTTTGGGCCTGGTCTGTGTTTTGTAGGGGCTACAATGTTCTGAGGGAATTGAATCGGGTGACGGTACTGCAAATCCCATCATTTGTGGCCCATCCTGCCCTAAAGTGCTCCAGATTGTAAATTGGGCCATTGGGCCTCTGTGTGCCAAGTTTGGTCTCGATCCATCATTGGTGTGGGCCACAGTGCTCTAAGCACCGCAAGTCCCGTCATCTATGGTCCATCCTCCCTCAAACTGCACCAGGATGTAGAGTGGGTCTTGGGGGTTCTGTGTGCTAAGTTTGGTCTTGTTCTGTCATTGTTGGGGGCCGCAAAGTGTTTTGGCCTTAAACTCCCACCATGCCTGACTGCCTCAGGCCTTTTTCATGCCCCCCCCCCCCCGCCACTTTAGAATGTCGAAATGTTGGTGGTGCTGGCCAATCAGAGGCGTTATGGAAATACTCCCTCAGTGGCAACCAATCCCTTCTGTCTGGTGCCTTAGAATGTTGGAGTTCTGAGGCTGGCCAATCAGAGTCCTTTATGCAAATATTCCCACAGTGGCAACCAATCAAAACACTGCCACATATTCCTCCGCACCTGTCGTCCTCCGCAAACACTGACTTTTATTATATACATAGATTTTGTTTTCATTCACCCTCTTCCTTTGTGCTGCAGCGAAGAGTGGGTTAAAAATATTAATACGGCAATAGTGGGTTGAGTAGGAACCTGACGATACTAAAATGGTGCCTACTATTTTTATCACATTTGAAAAGCTGTATCTCCATAGATATAGCTGATTTCCTGGTCATATTAAGCCAAAATGAATTGGAACTTGAACATTTCCTGTTTATGGATATTCTCCATTGCACTGCTAATTAAATTTATGTAACAGTCCTTGAAATTGGAGATGTTTTGTGGTAAAATATAGCATCCAGATATTTCAGGTTTTTTTTCTATTCTAAAGAGCATTCTGTAGAGATCTTTCCCTCCATGTTAATCATTCCAACTATCATAATTACAGCAATTCATAATGTCCATTGCTAAAAGCAAATAATCAATACTCTTGCCTCGCTTACAAAAATAGTTTAACCTTGATTGGAACAGATGGAGACTTTCCTGTAAAGCAACAGATGATTCAGGGTCATTTTGACAGTGGAACAAATGCAAGGCTCTCCTGCACTGTGTTCAGCAGCTGCCTGTCGCAAGGACGTTCCCTCCTCCGTCAACTTGTTGAATATTGCAGTCAGACTATTTTTATGATTAAACTAGCTGAGGACCCGGCGGTGCCCGGGTTATTTGAGGAAGGCATTGTGTGCCAAGGTTGGTTCCTATTAGATGTTTATGTGGCTTGCAGTGGTCTCAGGAACTTAGTGAAGGTACTGCGAGTCCCGGGGGCCTAGTCAGGAAAATCAAGTTGAGGAAGCCTAACAATATCCCATGAGCTGAGGCCTAGTCAGGAAAATCAAGTTAAGGAAGCCTTGCTGTCAATTTTGGGGCTGGTTTGTGATTTATAGGGGCTGTAGTGTTGTTTGGGAAGTGAACGAGGTGAAGGTACTGCAGATCCCATAATTCGTGGCCCCTCCTGCCCTAAACCACACCAGGTAGTGAAGTGGGCCATTGGTTGCCTATTTGCGAAGTTTGGTCCTGATCTGTCATTGCTGTGGGCCTCAGTGGCAGACTGCCGGAGGCCTTTCCCTTTCCCTCTGAGTCACTTTAGAATGTTTGAATGTGGTTGGCCATTTGGAGTCAGTTATGCAAATTCCATTTCAGTGGCAACCAATCCCCTCTGTCTGGGGCCGTAGAATGTTGGAGTTCTGAGGCTAGCCAGTTAGAGCCCGTTATGCAAATAATCCCACAATGGCAGCCAATCGAAACGCTGGCACATATTCCTCCCGTCGCTCGCTCGGTCGCTCGGCAGCACCACCGCAAACACTGACTTTTATTATATGTAATCGATAGATTAATATATTATATGTAATTATATTAATTTATGTCACTGTATTTACAATATATTTATATTATTTATATTACATTATCTATTATATAAATGGGTTCACGTCATGTGATGTATACCTCAAACAAAGAAACCTTACAACGCAGAAACACAATACTTGCCAACAGAAATAGGCCTCAAGCAAGGTACGTTTGTAGCAAAGAAACTTTCCTCCCCAAAACCTAAAAGGCCCCCAAAACAACGAGTAAAAATAAAACTACATTTACCAGCATCCTCCAGGGCAGCCAAAGACTCACCCAGCCTCTACATTCTGAACAACATGATTGGCTGCCAATAAGGGCGGATTTGCATAACTGCTGCCCTGGCCAGCCAACATGAAAATTCCAAACCATAATAAACTACCAAAACAGAATAAGGAAAAGGCCTGAGCCAATCCCCAACACAAACACCCAAATCACTTCCAACCGAAAATTTACACCCAAAAAATCACAGACCACGCCCAAAATTGACAGTACGGCTTCATTAACTTGATTTCCCTAACTAGGCCTCACTTACTGGGAAGCTGTTTACGCTCTGAATAATGAAGTAAGGCTTCATTAACTTGATTCTCCCGACTAGGCCTCAGCTCATTGGACATTGTGTACGGCCTGAATTGACAGTAAGGCTTCATTAACTTGCTGTTCCTAACTAGGCCTCAGCTCATGGGACATTGTGTATGGCCTGAATTTACAGTAACCTACCTTGGCACACAGAGCCCCGACCATGCATGATGGGACTTGAAGTACCACCATGGAAAATGGGATTTGTAGTACTTCAAAACCCATCATTCCCCACAGACCACTGCGGCCCAGAACCAAGACCAATAAAGACCCAACTTGGCACACCATGCCCCCCATGACCCACACTCCATCCAACTGCAGTTTAGAGGAGGGCACACCGTGGATGATTGGACTTTCTCGCATCTCCTAAAAAGGGCACAGCAATGCGTGCTGGGTACAGCTAGTATTAATTATATTATACTAGCTGACCCGTGCACGCTTTGCTGTGCAATAGACATTCTCTCTCTATCTCTCTCTTTCTTTTTCTCTTTCTCTCTCTTTCTCCCTCTTTCTTTCTCTCTTTCTTTCTCTCTCTTTCTCTCTCTCGCTGCCTCCTCCTCCCTGACCGGCCCCTCCCCCCCTGCGCCGCCGATCGCCGTTCGGAGTGGCGGGAGGGGGAGGGAGGCAGAACGGAGGAGGAGGGCCTAAGGAAGAGGAAGGGAGGCGCCTCCTCCTTCCTGCCCGGCCCCCTCCCTCCCTCTCCCCCGGTGAGCCACCGCCGCTGTTCAAAAATGTGCCGCGGCTCAAAAAAGGTTGAAAAACACTGTGCTAGGTAAACAAAAGCTAGACCAACGGCAGGAGCTCACTCCAACCTGGGCTTGAACTGCCAATCCAGTGAGCGCTGTATAGAGATAAAAGTCTGTGATTGGGTAATCAGGACAGTGAAAGGCCTCCTTATCCTTTGAACTCTGTGGTTCTTTCAGATCTTGGGAAGCGGGCGGGTCTATAGACAAGGTATCTTGGCTGTTGTTATCACAGATAACCAGGTGACTAGATTTGGTTCCATGCTTCCTATTGTTCCTAAGACCGCTTGTTATTTGCCTTTACCTTTAATTTGTTCTTGAGATCACATTGGAACTTGATTCTTTTAATAAAAGGCCAAGATATGTGATTCCAAGCCTGTAAGGCAACGTTTCTCAACCTGGGGTCGCGAAAGACCATCGGAAAACATATATTTCTGGAGTGCTTAGGAACCTCTTTGGCAGAGAAAGCTGAAAATCTCACCACCTGTCCTTCTCTTCCTTTTTGGAAACAGATGGCAAATCCTCCCACCAAAAGCCCTTCTCCGCTGTGATTGGCTGGCCTCTCAGCCAAAGGGAGGGCCCAGTTCTAATGTTGGTGGGGTTCAGAATGCTCTTTGATTAAAGGTCAACGATAAATCCCAGCAACTACAACTCCAAAATGTCAAGGTCTGTTTTCCCCAAATTCCCCCAGTGTTCACCTTTGGGCATATTGAGTATTTATTTATCTATTTACTTTATTTATATTCCGCTCTTCTCACTCCAAAGGGGACTCAGAGGGGATTACAGGTATACATATGCATATGTAGACGAACATATAGACCACTGATTCTCAAAGTGGGCGATACCGCCCCCTCGTGGGCAGTGAGGTGATCCAAGAGGGCGCTGGGAGGTTCAGGAAAATTTGGGGGGCGGTGAACCCCTTTAAGGGGGAGGTGAACGATTGGCCATTTAGGAGGGGTCGCGCGGCCCTCCTCTTTGGCCCCGCCCCCTTCGCTTTGACCTGCATATTAGATATTTGCATTAGAATTCGTAAGAGTAGCAAAATTATGTATGAAGTAGCAACAAAAATATGGTTGGGGATCACCACAACATGAGGAACTTTATTTAGGGGTCACGGCATTAGGAAGGTTGAGAACACTGCATTAAGAGATATATCTTTCTGTTTAATGGCTATTAAATTAAAAAAAATAATTTCTAGGGTTGTGGTGAGTTTTTTTTTTCTGGAAAGGGGGCAAGTAGGCCAAAAAAGTTTGGGAACCACTTATATAGACGAACAGAGGCAAACTCTGGCCACCAGGGGGAGCTGACGCACTCCGCATCTCTCAGCGTTCCAGCGTCCCTTGTTGTTCCTTCCGCGTTCTTTGAGTTCTTTTAATGGCCTCATAATTCAGTCAAAATTTGCCTCCCCACTTAATGTGGTGCCTTTATCTCCTACTTGACAGATGCAACTGTCTTTCGGGCTGCAAGGTCTACACTTAAAGGTCGAGTACCCACCTCGACTCGGGCAGGCCTCAAACTAATGACCTACTGGTCAGAGAGATCTTATGCAGCTGACACTTAGCCAGCTGCGCCACATTCCTGGTGCCAAGTTTGATCCAGAGCTATCATTGTTTGAGTCCACAGTGCTCTCTGGATGTAGGTGAACTATAACTCCAAAACGCAAGGTTTATGCCCACCAAACCCTTCCAGTATTTTCTGTTGGTCATGGGAGTTCTCTATGCCAAGTTTGGTTCAATTCCGTTGTTGGTGAAGTTCAGAATGCTCTTTGATTGTAGGCTAACTATGAATCCCAACAACTGCAACTCCCAAATGACAAAATCAATACCCCCCAACCCCACCAGTATTCAAAGTCAAATACATCCTGCATATCAGATATTTACATTACGATTCATAACAGTAGCAAAATTACAGTTATGAAGTAGCAACAAAAATAATGTTATGGTTGGGGGGTCACTCTATTGCCGTTAATACGGATTAATGATGATGCAACAGTAACTTTTCAGAGTATAATTACATAACAGAACTTTGTCACTATTTTTACAACAAAGTTGCCCTTCTTAGGTTGGCTTTAAAGAGAAAGGATCCTGTTTATGAGAGAATCCTATATATGAAACCTCTTTGAGAGAGAGTATTTGTATTTCAGGTATTTAAGGTTTAGAAATGGCAGTGGTTTCTCCCCATCATAGCCAAAGCTGTTTCACATATTAATTATGTGGGCATTTTCTATTTTCCATAAAAGTATGACTGGACTTGCTTGTTGGACAAGGCCTGAGCAATATTTCCAATGTCTCAGGTGAACCTGTGGTGCTTTTCTGGGTGGGAGCCAAATATTCTATACTAAAAAGAGGGAGGTGCATATAAGGTATCTTGGGAATTATTCAAAATTATTTCTAGAGATCTAATAAACAACAGTATCTTTAGTTTATGAACAGATTGCTATTACGAACAGATGGTGGCCCTCACCACCCCTCCTCTCCAAAATTAAGTTCTAACTACGCTTCTATCAAAAGCTTGTTTTCGGTCCTCCCGTGCATTTTTTAAATAGGGAAACCCATTTGCCTAAAGCGTTCATGTGTGGTCCTGTGGCGGTGGAGAGGGGTTCTTTGAAAAGAAGTCTGACAAGGTGTTGCAGATGTGTTTATCGGGGGGGGGGGGGGCAGCCATGAGGTAGCAAAGGACCCTGGTGGCCTCGGATTTTCACATTTGTGGACGTATTATGACATCTTTTACTGGAATTGATTTATGTAGATGCTTTAACACAGTGTTTTTCAACCTTTTTTGAGCCGCGACACATTTTTTACATTTACAAAATCCTGGGGCACACCCCCAACCAAAATGACACAAAATGACAATCTAGCACAGTAATACATATAGTTAATATGTTTTTAAATATATTTATACACTCAGTATGAAATACCTGGGCCTGTTTCGATGAACACAACATAGATATCCTGGCAGGAATAGCAGAAAGAAACAAACTTCCCACACAGAACTCCCATAACCAAGTGAAACTACTATAAGAGTTTGGTGGGTATTGACCTTGGGTTTTGGAGTTGTAGTTCATCTATATCCAGAGAGCACTGTGAACTCAAACAATGTTGGATCAGGACCAAATTTGGCATGAATACTCAATATGCCCAAATATGAACACAGATGGAGTTTGGGGAAAATAGACCTTGACATTTGAGAGTTACAGTTGCTGGGATTTATAGTTAACACACAATCAAAGAGCATCCTGAATTCTTGCAACGATGGAATTGAACCAAACTTGGCATATTGAACTCTCATTACCAACAGAAAGTACTGAAAGGGTTTGCTTGGGAACTGACCTTGAGTTAGGAAGTTGTAGTTCACCCACACCCAGAGAGCACTGTGGACTCAAACAATGTTATGTTATGTTGTTGTTTGTTTTCTATCCAGAATCACAATGTTGGAAGGAGGCTCACCACTTTAAGATCCCTAAAACAGGCATGGGCAAACTTCAGCCCTCTGGGTGCTTTAGACTACAACTCCCACCATTCCTGACAGCCTGAGGCCCTTTCCTGCTTAAGTGGCTGAGGGGGGAAAGGAAAAGGGCCTGAGGATGCTAGGAATGGTGGGAGTTGGAGTCCAAAACACCTGGAGGGTCCAAGTTTGCCATACCAGCTTTCGACAGAGACCTCTTCCCCCTCCTTCCCCTTCACACCCTTTCTTCCCCCTCCTGCTGAACACGTAATTTTTCTTCTACACTGCCGCTTCTGCCACCATTTTGATCCAAGGGGGTAGCGTGAGCGTGTTCAGGAGGGGAGGGGGAGGGAGGACGGCGTGACCAGTGCGGGCACTACTGTGCAGACTCTCCCCAGAGCAAAGCGAAGCAAAGCGAGCAGAGTGTGGCTGGGAAGAAGGGAGCCCGAGTGTAAAAGAAAAATTGTTCAGCAGGAGGGGGAAGAAAGGGTGTCGGAGGTTCCAATTTCCCACAGCACACCTGATGATCACTCACGACACACTAGTTGGGAAACACTGCTTTAACATTTCAGGTCGCCCTAAAACGTGTGTCTTTGCAAGCGTCTTTGTTCTTCAGAGGGTGAATAGTGGACAGAAGGCTATTGTTAGGGACAGAAGGCTTTGTGTGCATTTTGGAGTCCAAAAGAAACGAAGGTTCTGTGTTTTCCTGCGGCCATTAACCAACATCATCCATACTATTTTATAAATATACTAGCTGTACCCGGCACGCGTTGCTGTGCCCTATTTAGGAGATGCGAGAAAGTCTGAGTATGTAAGGGTTGGAATTGTTGTTAGTTTTGGTGTTGTTGGGGCCATGGCTGTGTCGTTGTGGGTTGTTCTGGTGGGTGGGATGTTGTAGTCCTGGGGAGTTGTTGGTGTGTGGTGTTGCTGGCGTTCTGCAGAGCTTGTGGATATACAATGTTTTTTGTCTTTGTCTGCTGTGTTGATGTAGAGGTTGATGCTTGTGTGGGTGGGGTACTTTGGAAGTGAGTGGAGGAACTTGAAATCCCATTATCCATGGTGTGTCCTCCTCTGAACTGCAGTCGGATGGAGTGTGGGTCATGGGGGGCATTGTGTGCCAAGTTTGGTCTTTATTGGTCTTGGTTCTGGGCCACAGTGGTCTGTGGGGAATGATGGGTTTTGAAGTAGTACAAATCCCATTATCCATGGAGGTACTTCAAGTCCTCTAATCCATGGTCTGCCCTCCTCCAAACTGTAGTAGAATGTAGCATGGGTCATAGAGGCTCTGTGTGCCAAGGTAGGTTACTGTAAATTCAGGCCATACACAATGTCCCATGAGCTGAGGCCTAGTCAGGAACAGCAAGTTAATGAAGCCTTACTGTCAATTCAGGCCATACACAATGTCCAATGAGCTGAGGCGTAGTCGGGAGAATCAAGTTAATGAAGCCTTACTGTCAATTCAGAGCGTAAACAGCATTCCATTAAGTGAGGCCTAGTCAGGGAAATTAAGTTAATGAAGCCTTACTGTCAATTTTGGGCGTGGCCTGTGATTTGTAGGGGTGTAAATTTTCTGTGGGAAGTGAATTGGGTGTTTGTGTTTGTGCCTCAGCCCTTTGCCTTATCCTCCTCTGACAGTTTAGGGGGGAAAGTTTCTTTGCTACAAACCTACCTTGCTTGAGGCCTATTTCTGTTGGCAAGTTTGGTGTTTCTGCGTTGTAAGGTTTCTCTGTTTGGGATGGTCGTTCCATGACGGGAACCCCTTTATATAATAGATAAAAAGAGAGTCTTCGTTTTTTCAATATACTGTATTTTCTCTTGATGTCCTGGGACTGTCCGGAGCAGTGTGATTCCCAAGGCTGAGATTAAGCCAACTTTTCATCAACCTGATCTTCCCATTGTGGAGAAAGTGTGATACACAAAAATTTGGTTTGAATCATTGAGCTGCCCTTTGAAGCAGTGATCTTCAAGATTTCTGTAAGCTCCCTAAATGATGCTTCCTCTGAGCATGCCACTCTGAGCTATAGTCCATTTACCATAGTTGTTTATAAACTGCCTTTGTTTTCAGTTCAACCAGATTCACATCTAGTATTGGCGAAACACCATTATGTTTTGTTCTCGTTTTGAACATCTGTGGATGACTAAAATGAATGTGCCTTGAGAGCATGCAGTGCATCTTTGAAAAACTAGAATGTGTCTCTTTGTATGGATATTTCAGTCTGTATCATGAGTTGTGTTGTATTTGCCATTTCCCTTCTACTCAGAGACAGAGATTATTTCAGTGACTTCAAGTATATTATTATTGTATTCTGTCTGGGGCACTGGGATGGGCTTAGCCTATAGATTTATATCAATAATGCCCCTGAAATTTATTTCCTAGCCTGTTCACATTAATTAACAAACACACACACACCTACTTTCTCTCTCTGTCTGTGGTTCCTTCCACACAGCTGAATAAAATCAAGTATACGCTTTGAACTGGAATATATGGCAGTGTGGACTCAGTTAACCCAGTTCAAATCAGATCTTGTGGGATTTTCTGCCTTGATATTCTGGGTGATATGCATGTGTGGAAGTCCCCCCCCCTTCTGAAAAAATAGTCCTTTGCTTTATACCAGTGCAGGGGTCGCAAGGGGGTGTCAGAGGGGTCGCTAAAGACCATATTTTCTGTTGGTCATGGGGATTCTGTGTGGGAAGTTTGGCTGAATTCCATTGGTGGTGGGATTCAGAATGCTCTTTGATTGTAAGTGAACTATAAATTCCAGCAAGTACAACTCCCAAATGTCAAGTCTCTTTTCTTCAAACTCCACCAGTGTTCACATTTGGTCATATTGAGGATTCGTGCCAAGTTTGGCCCAGATTTATCATTGTTTGAGTCCACAGTGCTCTCTGGATGTAGGTCAACTACAACTCCCAAACTCAAGGTCAATGTAAGACCGCCCTCTTTGGACTAGCATTCCCTTAGGCCTCAATGGACAGCATACTGTAAATTTCCAGTATGCCCCTTGTATTTGGAATTCGTCGGATGCGTTTTTAATTTGTTTTTATGTATTGTAGGGCTGCATGTTGAGGACATGTTGCCCATGTATACTCCATTGTTACCCGCCCCGAGCCTGCAGGGAGGAGCGGAATATAAAACCGAAGAAATAAATAAATAAATAAATAAATGCCCACCAAAGAATTGCAGTATTTTCAGTTGGCCGTGGGAGTTCAGTGTGCTAAGTTTGGTTTAATTCCATCGTTGGTGGAGTTCACAATGTGCTTCTATTGAACAATAAATCCCAGCAACTACAACTCCCAGATGACAAAATCAATCCCCCCACTAACCCCAGCAGTATTTAAATTTGGGCGTATGGGTGGGGCCTTTGTGCCAAATTTGGTCCAGTTAATGAAAATACATCTTGGAAAATACATATTGGATATTTACAATTCATAACAGTAGAAATATTACAGTTATGAAGTATCAACTAAAATAATTTTACGATTTGGGGTTACCACAACATGAGGAACTGTATTAAGGGGTCAGGGCATTAGAAAGGTTGAGAACCGCTGCTTTATACCATGTGAGCAGACTGAATTTGGAAAATACCACCTGTATCCTCCCTCTCCTGTTGCCACCTGCAACTCAAATATTTTAAGCATGTTTTTCACAACTAGTTTTATTTTTAAACTAATCATTTGAATGCTTGTTTAGCTCTGCTGCTCTGTCTCAAAGGGCTCTTCCTTACATGCGGTGTTTTCCTGATGTGTTGACAAGGAGCAAAAAGAGGTATCATTAAAAGAAGAGTCTCTTGAGCAGTTCTTGTGTTCTATATCATTTACCCAAAAGTGCTTTTTAACATGTTGGTACAGTAGAGCAGTGTTTCCCAACCTTTTTTTTGAGCTGCGGCACACTTTTTACATTGACAAAATCCTGGGGCACACCACCAAGCAAAATGACACAAAATGACACTCTAACACAGTAATACATATAGTTAATATGTTTTTAAATGTATTTATACACTCAGTGTGAAACCTGGGCCTGTTTCGATGAACACAACATATATATGACTTCCTCTTACATACTTGGCTATCATGTCTTCTCTTCTTCAGACTAAACATGCCCAGCTCTTCAAGCCGCTCCTCATAGGGCTTGTTCTCCAGACCCTTGTGAAATTTCCCCCTGAGTGAAACTTGCTTCCAGTTAACTATGGGTGTCATGAAGCTGTTTGAAACAGTTCCTTGGGGGGGGGGGGAGACAACTCTCGAAAAATCCAGTAAAATAGTAAAACAAATCCAAGCGGAGAGGCTCAATTTGTTTCTTGGAAACCTGTGAATGCTTCAGCCTCCCGATGCGCCCAGGTTCGCTCACTGCCCAATTTACCGACGTGGAGCTTCTGGCTTTGTTCTCGCGAGAAATCCAAGCCAACGCGAAAACGCCAACTCAATCACTTCCGCCCAGTGCTCTGCTTTTGCGGAGGGAGGAGGGAGGCAGCGAAAGAGGCCACACAGATCTATGAAACGTATCGGGAGGCTGAAGCAACCCTGAGTGGGAGCTGGAGCCATGCTGAGCCGAGGCTCCTCAAGGCTTCCTCAAGGCGGGCCTGGTTCTGGCATTCGGCAGAGCCCTTCCATTGCCTCGGGGAGGATCTTTGGGGAGGAAAATAGGGAGAAAGAGCTGCTAGGAGGGGGAAGAGTGCCAATTTCCCACGGCACACCTGAAGACCGCTCACGGCACACTAGTTCGGAAACACTGCAATCAGGCATGTAGCCAGGGGGGCTAAGGGGGCTTCAGCCACCCCCCCGAAATTCTCAGGGTGGTCCGCGAAAAGGCCTTACTGGTACATTATTTAAACTGTTATGTTTATTCATATCATGATCTGATCACCATGCTCATTATAGCCCATATTAATGGGGTTATTGGGATAACAATACAAAAAGTTTGCTAGGGTAGACCCTCTTCCGCCCAGTCTCACCCCGAAACAAACTCAGCCCCCCCCCCAAACAAAATCCTGGCTACGGCCCTGACTGCAATAGAGTCTCACTTAGCCAACATAAACAGGTCAGCAGAACGTTGGATAAGCGAAAATGTTTGATAATAAGAGGGATTAAGGAAAAGCCTATTAAACATCAAATTACATTTTGATTTTAGAAATTAAGCACCAAAATATTATGTTTTACAACAAATCAGCAGAAAAAGAAGTTCAATACATGATAACTAGGCCTGGTTGATTTAAAAAAATGGTTCAAAACTCGTTCTGGATGTAGAGGCGCAGGTGCTTCGAATTTGAATGACTTCCGAAATTTCCCCCCCCCCAAAATTCAAAATTTATTCGGAAAAATTCCAAAATTTTTGAATGACTCCCTTAATGGCAGACACGCATGCGCAGTAAGAAAGAAACAGCACTGGTTAAACACCCAGTTTGGATGCGGATGCCTTCCCTCCACTCAGAACTGGGGTGAGAGCCGCACATGGAAGGGAAGGCCAGCGAAGGGAAACCTGCCGATTCCTTTCCAAAAATGGCAGCGGTGGCTTCAAAATGGCAAATTCACTTCCGGGTTGCTTACATAGCTTCAAAACTGCTTCAAAGGTGAATTTAATCCAAATACATTCCGATTTTAGAAGCATTCTGACGAACCTAACCAGACCTAATGGTAACGTTATGTAGTAATTACTGTATTTACCAATTTAGCACCAAAACATCGCAATGTATTGAAACAGTTGTGGATCCGGGCAGGCGGCAGACTGCATTGGATAATACAGAATGAGCAAAGGTTGGATAAGCGAGATTCTGCTGTAGTAAAGTACAATGGATCCTTGGTATCTTCCAGGATCCCCTGCAGACTCCAACATCTACAGAAACTCATCACGTTACCTTCCATGCCATAGTAAAATGGTGTCACTTACATAAAATGCCAAAATCAAGGCCTGTTTTATAGAATTTCTTTGAATGTTTTCAATCCTTGGATTCTTTGAGTGTGGAAGCTGTGATGGAAACCATCTGTGTTTTAATGTTTGCAAAATGGGAAGGACATTGAGAAGTGTTGTAGGAAGGCCAGGGCATAACCCCATATACCCAGTGCTTTCCACTCTTGGGAGTGAAATGGTAAAGGTTCTGTCTTCACTCTCCAAATAAAAGCAGTTGAATCTGTTAAGATTGAAAAGTGGTATTAAAATACATTAATAAAAACGTTAAGGTGTGTCTAGAATGGTTGCTTAGAACAGTGTTTCCCAACCTTTTTTGAGCTGCGGTACACTTTTAACATTAAAAAAATCCGGGGGTACACCACCAACCAAAATGACACAAAATGACACTCTAACACAGTAATACATATAGTTAATTGACCTTGAGTTTTGGAGTTGTAGTTCACCTACATCCAGAGAGCACTGTAGACTCAAATAATGATGGATCTGGACCAAACTTGGCAAGCGGGCCCCTCAGGCCAAGGGCCGCCACCAAGCCCAGGGTCCGGCCCAGGGTCCTGCGGCCAGCCTCAACCGCTCCCATTGCCACGGGTAGTGGCTCATGGGCGAAAGGCGCGGCAGGGGAGAGGGAGGAGGCGGCAATTTCCCGGTCCTCAGTGCCGCTCTCCGCCATGACTCCGGCCCCTCACTCGCTGAGGCCGCGCGGAAGAGGAGGAGCATGAGCGGTGGACGGGCTTCAGCCCCACCCACTGAAGCCTGTCCACCACTTATGCTCCTCCGTGCGGCCTCAGCGAGCGAGGGGCCGGAGTCATGGCGAAGAGCGGCGCCAGGGACGGGGGCCGCTCTCCGCCATGTCTCCCGCCATGACTCAATCTGGCACGAGCAAGCTTCTGCCGCTGGGAAGGGGGCGGGGCCCGTGCGACGTCACCCTTCCCTCTTTCCTCCCTCGATTGGAGGTTGGCTGGGGAAACGGCCGAAGGAGGCGGCGCCCCGGCCTCTTCTTCTTTTTCTTCGCCGCCGCCCGGCCCTTCCTCCTCCTCCTTGCCCAAGCAGCAGGAGTTCGGCAGGAGGGGGAGAAAGGGGGGGGCGTTTTTCGCGGCACACCAAGTGATCCATCACGGAACAGTAGCATGCCGCGGCACAGCGGTTGGGAAACACTGGCTTAGAATATCAAGCAAACATTTTAAGCATTTTAGGAAAAGTAAAATTGGCCATTAGCTCTTTCTAAGTCGAGGACCATTCAAGGAAAGTAAAATTATAGCTAGGTATGGGGTTCAGCTTTCACTTGTTCGTAACCCTTGATCAGGATAAAGGCAGGAAAGAGCCAAGGCAGGGTAGAATTCAAATGCAGTATTTTCTGTCCTTCTCATCACAGAGGATATGCGGAATGATGAAAAGATGAAGAAAAAAGATCTATTTACATAAAACGTAATTTTTAGTTGAGTTTATTTTTTTTCCTGCTGTTTTAAAGTGTGTTTTTTTATATTCTCTGTGAGCCATCCTGAGCCCTCGGGGAAGGACGGCATGCAAAACTAACTAAATAAATAAATATCTCCTCTTCTGTAAAGGTTTGACCTTTTGCTCTTGAGCTTTTCTGATCAGCTGAGCGTCTTTCTGAGCCAAGAGGCCAGAGGTAACTCTTTCTCTACCTTAATGAAAACTGTCTGACTCTTGGAACTGTTTTATTTCACCAGGTGGCTGCGGTGAGAGAAACCATTAATGAATGAACCGTCATTTCAGCTATGATGGCAGACCAGCCACCTCCATTAGAAGCCACACCTATTTTGAATGAAGTGCCACTTCTACCTCATATGGTCAACGGGGACACTACGCAACAGGCAAGTGCACCTACATCATAGTTAAATCAGCCAAGTTTTTCAATATTAACTGTAGTTTATCTCATTTCTTCAGTCGGTCTCCCAGAATGGTGACTATCAGCAATACTAGAAGGTTGTTAACTGTAGTTGGCAGAAACACATGGTTTAGCATGATTTCGACATTTTTTAAAGACTTGTATGTTTCAGGAGAAATACCTGGTCTTCACAAACGCAGTAAGAGAAGTATTATAGGCCACACTCCGTGTGTATCCACATATTTAGAGTGGTATTTTGACATGTAGTCAAAACATATTAATGCCTTTGTTCAAGGAGCTGAAAATAATCTCTCAGGCTTTTGCTACCAAGCACAGAACGGTACCTCACGACCCGTTTCTAATTTAGATTCCTGCATAAATTCAACTCCTGAAGGTTTCTACTCGGTGATATTCCAAAAGTAGATTTTGCTGACGGATCATTTTGATCTTGCTTGCTCTTTGTTTTCGAGGCAGTCGGTACACTAATGTTTTATGGTGGCTGGATAGAAATTAAAAGCTGCCTTCAGATAGCGTCACTTAAAATTTGTATTCCCTCTGGCTTGATTATGTTGTGTTACACAATAGAGCGGCGATGTATTTGCACCTTTTATTTTTGATTTAATCAGGATCAGTAACGCCAATCATAATTGTAGATAGTACATGGAAGATACTCGGTGAGGCTGAAGTGGGAGACAAGTGGCGCTGGAGGAGCACAGCAGCTGGGCAGTTACCCGCCTCCCTCGCCTCACCCCAAGTCAGGAAGTAATTTTTTATACCCGGTGTACTAGATGACCCCCAAGTTCAACAAGGATTTTCCAGGCTTAAAAAGTCGTCTAGCCCAGTGTTTTTCAACCTTTTTTGAGCCGCGGCACATTTTTTACATTTACAAAATCCTGGGGCACACCACCAACCAAAATGACACAAAAGGACACTAACACAGTAATACATATAGTTAATATGTTTTTAAATGTATTTATACACTCAGTGTGAAACCTAAGCCTGTTTCGATGAACACAACATAGATATCCTGGCAGGAATGGCAGAAAGACACAAACTTCCCACACAGAACTCCCGTAACCAAGAGAAAATGCTATAAGAGTTTGGTGGGCATTGAACTTGGGTTTTGGAGTTGTAGTTCACCTATATCCAGAGAGCACTGTGGACTCAAACAATGTTGGATCAGGACCAAACTTGGCATTTGGGAGTTACAGTTTCTGGGATTTATAGTTAACACACAATCAAAGAGCATCCTGAACTCTTGCAACAATGGAATTGAACCAAACTTGGCATATTGAACTCTCATTACCAACAGAAAGTACTGAAAGGGTTTGCTTGGGAATTGACCTTGAGTTTGGAAGTTGTAGTTCACCTACACCCAGAGAGCACTGTGGACTCAAACAATGTGATGTTATGTTGTTGTTTCTTTTCTATCCAGAATCACAATGTTGGAAGGAGGCTCACCACTTTAGGGTCCCTAAAACAGGCATGGGAAAACTTCGGCCCTCTGGGTGCTTTGGACTTCAACTCCCACCATTCCTCACAGCCTGAGGCCCTTTCCTGCTTAAATGGCTGAGGGGGGGGGGGGGAGGAAAAGGGCCTGAGGCTTCTGCCGCCATTTTGATCCAAAGGGGCAGTGTGAGCATGTTCAGAGGGGGAGGGAGGAAGACGTGACCCGTGTGGGCACTACTGCGCAGACTCGCCCCAGAGCAAAGCGAGGCAAAGCGAGGCAAAGGGAGCAGAGCGAGGCTGGGAAGAAGGGAGCCCGAGTGGAGAAGAAAAAGTGTTCAGCAGGAGGGGGAAGAAAGGGTGTCGGAGGTTCCAATTTCCCACGGCACACCTGATGATCGCTTACGGCACATTAGTGTGGCATGGCACACTGGTTGGGAAACACTGGTCTAGCACTCCGGAAAATACAATACTCTGTTTTTCTATGAAAATGCATTTTGTGCATTTTTGAATCACCTGCAGAATGTCGTTTGCTTAACATTTCTGCTAAATGATGAAATCTTGGCCTTTAAGCTGATTATTTTGCATCAGTGGCCTCTGTTTCTAAAACATTGAGGAAACTGGTTGATCACAAAACGTTTGTGAAATGGAGAACCTTTCTAAATGAATGAAGTTGAATAACTTCCTAATGAAATTCTCTTGCAAAAGAAACAGCTGGCGGTCACAAAACAAACACGAGTGAAGTTTGCCCAGATTTTTTTCCCCCTGGGAAATTCAGTTAGTGAGTTTTCTGGTAAAAGGTTATTTTGAAATCCCACTTTGTGGACATGTAAATGATTTAGCAGGAATTATTTGCTAACCTCTAGGAAGGGATACGACATGTATATGTTTGCCTTTATATGTTAAGCTGCTGCCAAGTAAAGCATTCATTTGGCTGAGCTTCCTCTTAATGTCATTTTGTATATGATAAATGCCACAAAATCTAATAAAACCTCTTTAACATTCTAAACTATATGTCATACAATGTAAAACTGTTTAACAGCAGTTTATAAACAGAATAAGAAAAAAGTGATCCTGGTTAAGAAAGGTCAGCCTAAAATGTGTATTGGTATTTAAAAGAAATGCGCAACTTCAGAAGTGGACTGATTCTTTGTGATGTTGATTTAGTTGTGGTGCCATTTTTTTATCATACAGTTGTATTGAAGGACACAGAGAGATAATTTCATTCAAAACCATGAATAATCAAATCCGCCATAGTCAGGAACGACTTGAGAAACTGCAAGTCGCTTCTGGTGCGAGAGAATTTGCCGTCTGCAAGGACGTTGCCCAGGGGACGCCTGGATGTTTTACTATCCTGTGCGAAGCTTCTCTCATGTCCCTGCCTGGGAAGCTGTAGCTGACAGACAGGAGCTCACCTCGTTCAGTGTTTCCCAACCACTGTGACGCGGCACATTAGTGTGCCGTGACGGACATTCTGCTGTGCTGCGATAAAAGCTCTCTGCCCCCCTTCCTTCCCCCCTCCTCCTGCTGAACTCCTGCTGCTTGGGAGAGGAGGAGGAAGGGCCGGGCGGCGGCGAAGAAAAATAAGAAGGGGCCGGGGCGACGCCTCCTTCGGCCGTTTCCCAAGCCAGCCTCCAATCCGCCATGACTCTTGCCCCTCGCTCGCTGAAGCCGCGTGGAGGAGGAGCCCCGCCCACTGAAGCCCATCCACCACTCATGCTCTTCCTCTGGGAGAGCTGAAGCCGGGGGGAGGGGGCGGGGTATGGCGCGGCCTGACTTCACCCCCTCCCCCAGCTTCGGCTCTCCCAGCAGCTGCTCCAGCCTTGAGGGGGCAGTGCCAAGTCAGTATTGTGCCACCGCTGGCTTGGCACTGCCCCCTCAAGGCTGGAGTAGCTGCTGGGAGAGCTGAAGATGGGGGGGGGCGTGGCATGGCACGGCCTGCCTCCGCCCCCTCCCCCGGCTTCGGCACTCCCAGCAGCTGCTCCCAGCAGGACACCATCCCCCAGCCGTTCTTTACTGTGTTAGAGTGTCATTTTGTGTTATTTTGGTGTGCCCCTTGGTTTTTTTAATGTTAAAAGTGTGCCGCAGCTCAAAAAAGGTTGGGAAACACGACCTCGTTCCCTGGATTTGATCCGCCAACGTTTCGGTCAGCAGTCCTGCCAGCAAAAGGGTTTAACCCAGCGTTTCTCAACCTGGCGGTCGGGACCCCTAGAGGGGTCATGAGGGGGTGTCAAAGGGGTCGCCAAAGACCATCAGAAAACAGTATTTTCCTTTGGTCATTGGGGGGGGGGGACTTCTGTGTTGGAAGTTTGGCCCAGTTCTATCATTTGTAGGGTTCAGAATGCTTTTTGATTGTAGGTAAACTGAAAATCCCAGCAACTACAACTCTCAAATGTCAATGTCTATTTTCCCAAGATTCCACCAGTGTTCACATTTGGGCATATTGAGTATTTGTGCCAGGTTTGGTCCAGATCTATCATTGTTTGAGTCCACAGTGCTCTCTGGATGTAGGTGAACTACAACTCCAAAACTCAAGGCCAATGCTCAGCAAACCATTCCAGTATTTTCTGTTGGTCATGGGAGGTTTGTGTGCCAAGTGTGGTTCGGTTCCATCATTGGTGAAGTTCAGAATGCTCTTTGATTGTAGGTGAACTATAAATCCCAGCAACTACAACTCCCAAATTACAAAATCAACCCCCCCCCCCCACCCCTCCAGTATTCAAATTTGGGTGTACCAGGTATTTGTACCCAACTTGGTCCAGTGAATGAAAATACATCCTGCATATCAGATATTTGCATTACGATTCATAACAGTAGCAAAATTACAATTCTGAAGTAGAAATGAAAATAATTTTATGGTTGGGGGGTCAACACAACATGAGGAACTGTATTGAGGGGTCACAGCATTAGGAAGGTTGAGAACCACTGGTTTAACCAACCCATTGCGCCACTGGGGGCTCCAACCTATGACGGGCCTGCTGTATTACAGACAGTATAGAAGTGGGGAATAAGAGTAGGGCGAAGCAGAAGCAGATATCAAATTAGGCCCTTGCTTTCTTTGGAGCCCTTGCCAATCTTTGGTTGAATGTAGTACGGTAACTTCACAAGCCCTGGAGTACAACTGGGAAATGTCTGGCTGGTTCACTCCTTCAGAAATGGGCGAGAATCCGGGCAAATGAGGCAGAAATATTTATTTTTTAAAATTAACATCTGTTTTGTTAGTTCTTGTAGAAATTAGCTTTTCCAGTAAGACGCAAATGGTTTGGTTTTGGCTTTCTGGTCATCTCTGACCTTTCTGTCCCTATTTTCTGATCAGCCAATGCGTCATCCTGGCCCTCTTTGGTGAACAAGTTGCTGGTCACGGTTCCTTTGATGGGATCCTTTTAAAGATCCTTTTGTTTAAAGCGGCTTTGTGAGGTTTTAGAGGGATTAATTGCAAAATGGGAAGACAAGCTGGCAAAAATTATTAATTGCATATTCTATAATAAGCCACTTATTTTGACTTTTTTTTTGCTCTGTAGGGTAGTACAAAGCATTCTTTATAAATTGGCTGAGAGCAAAAACATAAAAACCAAAGCGCACTGTGTGCTGAAAATACCATTGGCACATAACGGCAGCAAAATATTTGGGTTTGAGAGCCAGAACTTGAATGAGAAGTATTAGCTAGTATTTTTGGGAGGCTGAAGGCTATGAACGCTGGTGTGAAGGAAGACAGCTGAAGCTGGGTTTTTGAATGGGTAAGAGCTGAGGACATCCGCCTGTCTTGGAATTAGGCAGTAAATAACTTTTTGGCAATAAATAATTGTCTGTTTCCAGTATAGCACAATGCTATTAGGAAATAGCCAAGATTGGAATATAGTAGTGATTCAAAGTGTCATTCTTGCCTTGAGGCAACAGCAGTTTTGAGAAACTGGATGCAAACTACTTCTCTGTGGGCATACTGCGAGTATATCTGCAAAGAAAACGCATTGTTTACAAACTATTGAATACAAAAAAGAGTCATTATTCGTTTTCTGCTCTGAATACTTCTCCTCAAATCTTGTTTATTTAGGATGAAGTTTCATGGAAACTTATGGAACCTGCTTCCATGTAATCAGGGGCGGTCCGACGTATACGCGAAGTAAGCGGCCGCTTAGGGCGCCAACTTCTGGGAAGGGCACCATCTTCTGGGAAGGGCGCCGCCACGCCGGCCATGCCGCCGTAGCAAACCTCCCTGCTGCTGCGTCGGCTTCAGCGTCTGGCCTGCAGGAGCTTCTGGGCATGCACAGAGATTTTCGCGCATGCGCAGTGGCTCCAGAGCTGAAGTTGCGCTCCGGAGCCACTGCGCATGCCCAGAAGCTCCTGCAGGTGCCGAAGCCTGTAAACACGTCACGTCAGCACTCCGTCCGTATTCGGCATGCAGGGGCGGAGGCAAGGGAGAGACTTAACCTCTCTCTTTGCCTCCGCCCCTGCGTGCCAAATATGGACGGAGTGCTGACGTGACGTGTTTACAAAGCCGCTGCGCCTGCAGGAGCTTCTGGGCCTGCGCAGAAGCTCCTGCAGGCGCAGTAGCCTGTAAACACGTCATGTGACACAATTGGGCAGGCAGGGGACGGAGGCAAAGGGAGAGGGGGCGGAGACAAAGGGAAAGGGGGCGGAGACAAAGGGGGTGCCAAAGTAATGTTCGCTTACCATATAAAATAACCTTAGACCGCCCCTGCATGTAATAAATGTGTTAGGATTAGCTGTGCTCGTTATGCATCCTATTATTGTGTGTGTGTGTGTGTATGTAGAGAGAGAGAGAGTGTGTGTGTGTATCCATTACAGTCAGTGTTGTTTTTTATTTTAGCTTGCTTATATTTTCCATAAAATAAACCCAAACACATTGCCACATTTGCAAAAACACGCCTATGTTGTGTATCGGATGATGATGTCTATCAGAAGGCAACATTTCTGCAACTGTTCTTAGATGAAGAACTCCTCTACCTGATCTTCAAAAGTTGCATCAGTGACAGATTGCGAAACACTGTTGCCTTTTTCCCAAGGAGCAATGCCTGATCCGGATTTCAATGTAGCATCATGTAGAGCAGTGTTTTTCAACCTTTTTTGAGCCGTGGCACATTTTTTACATTTACAAAATCCTGAGGCACACCACTAACCAAAATGACACCCTAACACAGTAATACATATAGTCAACCTCACCAAAGCCTTCGACACTGTGAGCAGAAAAGGTCTGTGGCAGATCCTGGAACGTCTAGGACGTCCCCCCAAATTCCTCAAAATGATTACCCTGTTACATGAGGGCAAGCGCGGTCAGGTCATATATGGCGATGCTCTCTCGGAGCCCTTTCTCATAACTAATGGAGTGAAGCAAGGTTGTGTTCTTGCACCAACCCTATTTACAATTTTCTTCAGCATGATGCTCCAAAGGGCTACGGCAGACCTCGAAGAAGAAGACGGCGTATATATACACTATCGTACTGTTGTAGCTTGTTCAACTTAAGCCGCCTGAAGGCTCGCCCTAAGACTCTAAACTATCTAGTCTGTGAGCTGCTTTTTGCTGACAATGCTGCCCTTGTCGCCCATTCAGAAGCAGCCCTGCAGCGCCTGACATCCTGCTTTGTAACAGCTGCAGAGCTGTTTGGGCTGGAAGTCAGCCTGAAGAAGACGGAAGTTCTCTACCAGCCTGCACCACAGGAAGAACACCATGATCCCCACGTCAGCATAGGCAAATCTGTGCTTAAGTCCGTCCAGCAGTTCACCTACCTGGGAAGCATCATCTCTTCAGATTGACAAAGAGATAGATCACAGATTAGCAAGGCATAGAGTGCATTCGAAAGGCTTCACAAAAGAGTTCGGAGCAACAAACACCTGAGGCAAAGCACCAAAATCAGTGTGTACAGAGCTATCGTACTGTCTATTCTCCTCTATGGGTCTGAAACATGGGTCACCTATCGCCAATACCTACGACTCCTCGAACACTTTCATCAGCGCTGTCTTCGCACAATCCTAAATATACACTGGACTGACTATGTGACGAATGTTGCTGTCCTTGAGCAAGCAGGGATCACCAGCATTGAGGCCATGCTATTGAGAACACAGCTGCGCTGGGCAGGGCACATCTCTAGGATGGAGGACCACCGCCTCCCAAAGATACTACTCTATGGTGAACTCGCCACGGGTCAGCGCAAGAGAGGCGCCCCCAAAAAGAGATATAAGGACTCCCTGAAACAACATCTCAGGCTCGGCCAGATAGATCACCAACAATGGTTCACCCTGGCCTCACATCGGGAGGCATGGAGACGCACTATCCACAATGCTGTGGCCTCTTTCGAGAAGACACGCTGAATGGGTCTCGAAACGACAGTGCAGAAAGAACCGCAACTTGGAAACAACATCACCCAAGGAGACTTTCTGCTGTGCTTTCTGCAACCGAACTTGCCTATCTGAGATTGGCCTTTTTAGTCATCAACGCGCTTGTAAAAAGCGTGGGATGAGTCCTTCCTAAGAATCTTCATTCGCGAAGTAATGCCAAGAGAGAGAAATGTATTCATACACTCAGTGTGAAAACTGGGCCTGTTTCGATGAACACAGCAATGCCAAGCTAGTGGTGACATAGCTAGCACAAGGCTGGCTTGGCACTGCCATCCTCAAGCCTGGAGAAGCTGCTGGGAGTGCTGAAGCCTTGGGAGGGGGCGGGGCTTGGCGGGGCCTGGCTCCGCCCCCCTCTGAGAAGCGCCCCATCTGGCTGGGATCGACCTCCTTCGGTCCCGGGATCGACTGGTCGATCGCGATCGACTTCCTGGGACCATTATAGTGCCAAGGCAATATAATAATAGTAATAATACTTTATTTATACCCCGCCACCATCTCCCCAAGGGGACTGGGGGCAGCTGTACAGTTGCTCTTGTTATAACGGTGTAGTAATGGTGGGCCTATGGACGGCCACCATTACACAGATGTAGAGGCTGTGTAAATAATAGTAAATAATATCCATTGTTATCAGAGCATGAAGAACGATTCCCGTGTCATATATCCAAAACCTTTGAAGAATACCTTGGCAGTAGAAGTGGACCAACAGCATTTCGATCATAAGTTCAGCAATGAAAATTTAATTTGAAGCATCTGTTTTCTATGTAAACGACTTTAAATCACTTAATGAGGCAAAGTAATAGAAAATGGGATGCTCGTGGCTATAACACATCTGGTTATTTATGACAGAATGTGATCAGCCGGGGAAGATGTTCAAAGGCCTTAAATTATTTTTGCTCTGCAGCAACAAATGCCAAAGTAGGTAGGTAAATATCATCCCCTGAAATTTTATGGACTAATGGTCAATCTCAACACTAACTGAGTCGTATATAAAACTCAATATACAACATTTGAACTCAACATTTCTGTTTTGCACAATTTATATTGGAAAATACCGTATTTTTCGCACCATAAGACGCAGTTTTTTTCCTCCCAAAGTGGGATGAAAAATCAGCTGCATCTTATGGAGCGATGACGCTGGCAGGGGGGGAGCAGAGGGGGGCGATATATAGTACCGGCGGCGCGGAGGAACCCGAGGTGGAGCAGGAGGAGGGGAAGCCACGAGGGCGGCCTCCACGGAGACCCGAAGACAGAGGCGCATCTTCCTGACGTCAGGAAGGTGCGCCTCTGTCTTCGGGTCTCCGTGAGGCTGCCCTCGTGCCCGAAGACAGAGGCGTCAGGAAGATGCGCCTCTGCCGAGGAGGAGGAAGGGGAGGAAGGCCTCGCCGGCCGCGCGCTGTAAGTACGCCGGGAAAAGAGGCCGGAGGGAGGGAGGGAAGGAAGGAAGGAGGAAGAGGCCGCAGCGCCTCCGCAGGGCTCCCTTTTTTCCTATTTTCCTCCTCCAAAAACAGGGTGCGTCTTATCAGCAGGTGCGCCTTATGGTGCGAAAAATGCGGTAATTGCCTTGAAATAAGGTTGACAGTTGGATTTTTTTCCCCTCCTCTTTTTCTTTTAGGTTATCCTTGTGCAAGTAAACCCAGGAGAGACTTTCACAATTAGAACTGAAGATGGACACATTCAGTGTATCCAAGGTAATATTATAATCATAATCATAAATGTTGGTGTGATACGTGTATTTAAAATAGGCACCCCCAAACTCTAGCTCTCCAGCTGTTTGGGCCCGTAGCTCCCAGAAGCCCTAGCCGGCTTGCTCAGCGATCAGGAATTCTGGAAGTTGGAGGCCCAAACAGCTGGAGGGTTGTAGTTTGAGGATGCCTAGTTGAAAACATCGGCCATTGTTAATGTTAGCTTTCTGCAGTTGTTCAAGGCAGTGTTTCTCAACCTTTTTTGAGCCGCGGCACACTTTAAACATTAAAAAAATCCGGGGGCACACCACCAACCAAAATGACACAAAATGACACTCTAACACAGTAAAGAACGGCTGGGGGATGGTGGCCTGCTGGGAGCAGCTGCTGGGAGTGCCAAAACTGGGGAGGGGTGGAGCCAGGCTGTGCCATGCCCCGCCCCCTACCCCCGGCTTCACCTCTCCTAGCAGCTGCTCCAGCCTTGAGGGGGCAGTGCCAAGCCAGCGGTGCCAGAGCCAGCACAATGCTGGCTTGGCACTGTCCCCTCAAGGCTGGAGCAGCTGCTGGGAGTGCTAAAGCTGGGGGAGTGGGCAGAGCCAGGCCGCGCCATGCCCCTCCCCCTTCCCCCAGCTTCAGCTCTCCTACAGAGGAGGAGCATGAGCGGTGGACGGGCTTCAGTGGGCGGGGCTCCTCCTCCACGCGGCTTCAGCGAGCGAGGGGTGAGAGTCATGGTGGGAGTCATGGCAGATTGGAGGCTGGCTGGGGAAATGGCCGAAGGAGGCAGCGCCCCGGCCCCTTCTTCTTTTTCTTCGCCACTGCCCGGCCCTTCCTCCTCCTCCCCCAAGCAGCAGGAGTTCGGCAGGAGGGGGGAGGAAGGGGGGCAGAGAGCTTTTCTCGCGGCACAGCAGGAGGTCCATCACGGCACTCTGGTTGAGAAAGACTGGTTCAAGGCACCCTAAAACAAGCCACCTTTTAGAACAGGGCTGCCCAGGAAGTCGATCGCGATCGACTGGTCGATCCCGGGACCGAAGGAGGTTGATCTCGGGACCGAAGGAGGCTGGACGGGGCGCTTCTCAGAGGGGGCGGAGCCATGGCATGCCAAGCCCCGCCCCCGGCTTCAGCGCTACCACAGCTTCTCCAGGCTAGAGGAGGGTAATGCCAAGCCAGTAGTGGCTATCTATGCCACTACTGGCTTGGAATTATCCTCCTCTAGCCTGGAGAAGCTGTGGTAGGGCTAAAGCCAGAGGGGGGCGGAGCCAGGCCACACCAAGCCCCGCCCCCTCCCCCTGCTCCGCCCTGCTTCTCTCTCGGTAGATCTTTCTGATTTGGTTTTATTATAAGTAGCTCGCATGCTGAAAAAGTGTGGGCACCCCTGATTTAGGTCTTTATAGGCCAAGAACAGCACTTTTAATTGGTCTCGGTAGCAGAATGGCAGCCAGTGGAGCTCTCGCAACATGGGCGTTGTATACTCCCTGTACGCAGCTTGTAACTACAAGTGTTTAAAGAAATTTCACTTTCAACAGTTTTGGAGAAGAGCCGCTTGCTTTCTTCTTGCTTTAGATTTACTCTGGTTGATTTCCTTGCAGACAGCAATGAGTGTTGCCTTGTTTCTGAAATGCATTGCTGTTCACATTGTAGAAGGCATATAATGCACAGTGTGGAGCATATTTTGTCCTCAGGTATTTACAGTACAGACGGCACATTTTGTCACATTCTCCACAGTTTCCTCCCTTTCCTAATAAATATCAAAAAAATGTCTAGTAGTTATACCTCAGAGTATTGTACAACATGAAAGCTGAAAAGATGCCGTGAGCGTCATTTCCTCATGCCTGGTCTTGCTTAGCTACTTCCAAATATCAAGCCATCCAGAACCTGGCAGAGAAAGAAATGCCTTGGGGTTCCTCCTCTGTCGCTTCTTATTATCTGTCATAGTGGTGGGAAGAAGCATACATGACTCAACCAGTGAAGTGGGGCATCATGCATGTTATCAGGAGAATTGGGCATAAGACTGAGGATATGTTTGACTTTGGCCAGCATAGCAATATAAACTGCTCTCCTTTTGGGGGAATTTGCTGCTTGCAATATTCTAGAGTGCTTTAAAACAGTGTTTCACAACCAGTGTGCCATGGCACACTAGTGTGCCGTGAGCAATCATCAGGTGTGCCATGGGAAATTGGAACCTCCAATACCCTTTCTTCCCCCTCCTGCCGAACACTTTTTCTTCTCCACTCGGGCTCCCTTCTTACCAGCCTTGCTTCGCCGCTTCTGCCACCATTTTGATCTGAGGGGGCAGCGTGAGCATGTTCAAGAGGGGAGGGGGGAGGGAGGAAGACGTGACCCATGCGGGCGCTACTGCACAGATTCGCCCCATGTCTTCCTCCCTCTCCCCTCCCCTCCCGAATACGCTGCAGCGTGAGCAAAGCGAGGCAAAGTGAGCAGAGCGAGGCTGGGAAGAAGGGAGCCCGAGTGGAGAAGAAAAAGTGTTCGGCAGGAGGGGGAAGAAAGGGCGCGAAGGGGAAGGGGAGGAAGAGGTCTCTGTCGAAAGCTGGCATGGGCAAACTTGGACCTTCCAGGTGTTTTGGACTCCAACTCCCACCATTCCCAGCAGCCTCAGGCCCTTTTCCCTTTCCCCCCTCAGCCACTTAAGCAGGAAAGGGCCTCAGGCTGTTAGGAATGGTGGGAGTTGGAGTCCAAAGCACCCAGAGGGCCGAAGTTTTCCCATGCCTGTTTTAGGGACCTTAAAGTGGTGAGCCTCCTTCCAACATTGTGGTTCTGGATAGAAAACAAACAACAACATAACATAACATTGTTTGAGTCCACAGTGCTCTCTGGGTGTAGGCGAACTACTGAAGTAAATAACGCCCTGCTGTGTTCAATCTCTGCAAATGTCCTCAGAAGCACTTTAATTACCTGTTGTGTTGTCTGCACCACATTGTCCTTTGAACCTTCCTGTTATATACCTTCTACCTCTGTCCGCACCCAGTGTTTATTTATTTTTAAATTTTAATAGTCACATTTGGCCCGCTCGAAATGGTTTTAAATTGTCTGTTACTTATGTTTGAGTTTTATTGATTGTATTTTTTTTATATTTGCTGTTTTGTTGTTATTGTGTGTTACTGGGCTTGGCCTCCTGTTAGCCGCCCCGAGTCCCCTTGGGGAGATGGCGGTGGGGTATAAATAAAGTTAATAATAAATAAACTAATTAATAAATAAATACCGTTCCCTTTGAATAGTCTTAAATCTGAATTTGTGGTTGCTTGTAAACGAACAAACTCCCACATCAAAAACCTGGTGTCCCTCAGGGAGCCATTCTCTCCCCCTTGTTATTTAACATCTAGATGCGACCACTTGCTCAGCTGGTACGTAGCTTTGGGCTTGAGTGCCATCGGAACACTGATGACACTCAGCTCATTCTGAGGATGGAGGGCCGGCCGGACTACGTACCCAATAATTTCCATCTGTGCCTTGAAGCCGTTACTGGCTGGCTGTGAGCCAGCAGGTTGAAGGTGAATCCGGTGAAGACGGAGATCCTCTGGCTGGGTCGTCCGGGCGATAGGGATATCCAACTGCCGACCCTGGATGGCGAGGCACTACGCCCGTCATCATTTGTAAAAAGCCTGGGTGTCCATTTGGACCCTCTGCTGTCAATGGAGACCCAAATCTCCACAGTCAGCAGAATCGCGTTCTTCCATCTGCAACAGGCGAAGCTTTTGGCCCCCTATCTGTCCCAGAACGATCTAGCCACGGTAATCCAAGCCACGGTCATCTCAAGACTTGACTACTGTAACACTCTTTACATTGGCCTACCCTTGACCGTGATCTGGAAACTTAATCTAGTGCAGAATGCTGCAGCCCGGCTACTCGCGGGGGAGCCCGCGATGTGCCCAATAACTCCAAACCTGCAGGATCTGCACTGGCTACGAATTGAATACCGGATCACCTTCAAGGTGTTAGTTCTTACTTTCAAGGCCTTACATGGTCTGGGGCCAGTGTACTTATGGGATCGACTGATTCCATATACCCCCCCCGAGATCACTACGCTCAGAAGACTTGAATTTTCTAAACATCCCCAGTGTGAAATCCTTTCATCTGACATCAACTAGGCGACGAGCCTTCTCCATCATCGCTCCAACATTGTGGAATGCTCTGCCTCCAGAGACACAAGCTCTGCGAAATCTGAACACCTTTCGCAGAGCATGCAAGACACACCTATTTAGGCAGGCTTTTGAATGCTCCTGATTCCCACCTGTGTTCTATTGTGTTTTGTTGAATTTTACTGTTTTATTGTATTTTTATCTATCTGTGTTTTGACACATTGTGTTGTAAACCGCCCCGAGCCTCTGGGAGTGGCGGTGTACAAATCTAATAAATACAATAAATAAATAAAATCAGCCAAACCTTTTCACAATCACAGCTGTCTGGATTGACATTTTCCAGTGACAATGTCAGTGTGTTTTAACTCAGGGGTAGGCAAAATGCCACCTGGTTTTGTGGTCATTAACCTCTACAAACTGTGTTGATTTTTCATTCTATCTTCCCTCAAAAAACCAACAAATGGTCTCTTTTGGAAATCTTCAGGAGCAAAGTCCCCTTTTTAAATAGGCCACATCATAAACCAATACCAAGGCATCTGTTTTACTAAACTAGAATTAGGCTTCTGTTTTGTACTGTTTTCAAGAAGTCTGCCTTCAGAAGATGTTAGGGAGGAACATTGGCACCTCGGACCTGCTGCAAGTTTGTTCCACAATTTATTCTGTTATTCCATAAAGCCTTTTGTTTATTGTTGTTGTGCCTCCAAATCCACTAGCCATTCTTGGTGTACTTTTTAAATAATGTGGTTTTGGGAGACTCCTGTACTCCCAAAAGTGTTTCCTTCCTGGGCGCCCCGTTGAGAGGCCTTCCCGGCCGCTTCTGGGGAGCGGGGTTGGGGCCAGAAGGCTCTGGCCTCCCAGCTGAGGGGCCAGGCAGGCCTGCAAGGTCCTCCTCAAGCCCTGGGCCTGGCCTGGCGTTCTTCCCTGGGAGAAGGGCAGGTTGACCTGGCACAGCCTCACTTCTGGTGGCACCGAGGCCTGGTTTTCTCCTCCTCGTTGGAGGCCTTGTTGTGACAGAACCCAGGCCCTACTTTCAGCCTCTTTGGGGCAGGCCGGCCCTTGCCTCTTCCTCCTTTTGATGAGGCTGTCACCCACTTCCAGATCCTGTCAGCTTTTGCCTTCTCCTCATTTCATAAGAACATAAGAACATAAGAAGAGCCATGCTGAATCGGACCTCAGCCCATCTAGTCCAGCATTCTGTATCACACAGTGGCCCACCAGTTGTACACGGGGATCTCGAGCAGAAGGGAGGGCAAAACCCTGACCTGCTCCCGACCCCCCACAACCAGTACCCAGGGAAATCCTGCCTACCTCAGCTAACTCCGAGGTGGCACTTGAATGTCCTTTTCAGTAACTACCGATACACTTGGTATCCATGAATCTGTCTAATCCTGCCTTGAAGCTGTCCAGGATGACAGCTGTCACAACCTCTTCTGGAAGTGAGTTCCATAACCCAATGACCCTCTGGGTGAAGAAATATTTCCCTTTATTAGTCCTAATTTTCCTACCTTGGAGCTTCAGGGAGTGCCCTCTAGTCCTAGTGTTTTGTGACAAAGAAAATAATTTTTCTTTATTCACCTTTTCTATCCCATGCATGATTTTATACACTTCGATCAAGTCACCTCTTAAACGCCGTCTTTCAAGGCTGAAAAGACCAAGGCGTTGCAACCTGGTTTCATAAGGGAGCCGCTCCATCCCTTGGATCATTCTTGTTGCCCTTTTCTGTACCTTTTCCAGTTCCGTTATATCCTTCTTAAGGTGCGGAGACCAGAATTGTACACAGTACTCCAAATGTGGCCTTACCATAGATTTGTAGAGAGGTAATACAACATTTGCTGACCTATTTTCGATTCCCTTTCTGATCATGCCTAGCATAGAATTTGCTTTTTTCACTGCTGCAGCGCACTGGGTTGACATCTTCATTGAGCTGTCCACCAAGACCCCAAGATCCCTTTCCTGGTTTGTCTCGGAAAGCTTTGACCCCATCAGTTGATAAGTGTAGTTGGGGTTCTTTGCCCCGATGTGCATGACTTTACACTTGTTTAGGTTAAAATGCATTTGCCACTTTGTTGCCCATTCACTCAATTTCGAGAGATCTTTCTGGAGCTCTTTACAATCAGTTTCATTTTTAACTACCCTGAACAATTTAGTGTCGTCTGCAAACTTTGCTACCTCAGAATTCACTCCTACATCCAGATCATTAATGAATAAATTAAAAAGTAACGGACCCAAAACTGAACCTTGGGGTACGCCACTTCTCACCTCTTTCCACTTTCAATGGAGCTTCTTCCCAATTTTGTGATTCTTTGGGGCTGGTGAAGAGCGAGGCCTTGCCCCTTCCTCCTTTGAGGATTGAGGCTTTCATTGGGGACTAGATTCCACTCCTAGATTATGTGGGGCAGGTCTTTTTGCCCCTTCCGCCTTTGGACTGCGTTTCTTGCCCCACTTCTGGACCCAGATTCTTTCCCCCCTTTTGCGTTTGGAGGGCTACGGTGAAGGGCGAGGCTGTGCCCCTTCCTTCTTTACAGATTGAGGCTTTTGTTGGGGCCTGCAGCCCACTCCTACATTATGTGGGGCAGGTCTTTTTACCCCTTCCTCCTTTGGACTGAGTTTTTGCCCCACTTCTGGATCCAGATATTTTTTTCCCCTTTTGTATTTGGAGGACTACAGTGAAGGGCGAGGCTGCGCCCTTCCTTCGTTGCGGATTGAGGCTTTCGTTGGGGCCTGCACCCCACTCCTAGATTAAGTCGGTCCCACCTTTTTGAACCCTCATCCTTTGGACTGAGTTTTTGCCCCAATTCTGGACTTTGATGCTTTCCCCTTTTTTTCCATTTGGAAGACTACGCCTTTGACTAAGCTTGTATCCCGCTTTCAGACTCCTGTACAATATTGTGAAGCTCCTGGAAAGATCGGAACATTGCCTAAGACCATGTACATAAAAATAATGTGTGTATGCATACACATGGTTACCATTATGTTATCAGATTGTCAAATGAACTGTGACTGCACACTCCTCCGTCTAATGTGCACATATGAATGCTCTGTTGCTTGGTTTCCTTTCAGGTCCAGCACATGTTCCGATGATGTCACCAAATGGTTCTGTGCCTCCAATATTTGTGCCTCCTGGCTATGTATCTCAGGTAATTACTTACGATCTTTTGAATGCTTTTGCAACAGAGAGATATTTCTCATGAACAGAAAATGTCCTACTTTACACTGCTTTACAATAGCTTGAAATAGCAAATGAGACAAAAACCCCACTTCCCCTTCACTCAGTGCCAGTATTTTTCCTTCCCATCTTTTGAGATATTGGAGATACCTTTAGCTCAGTTTCCTTCTTTATTTCCAGGCAAGGCCAAAAAAAAGAGAAGACAGAAATTTATTTTAATGAGTGCTGAACCTTATCGGACACAATACTGCTAGTTCAAATTGTCTGTTTTTACTATTTGTTTACTTCCTGTAATGGCCAAGGTTACAGCACTTGTCACTAAATCCTAAGTCCCTTGAGTGACTAGTGTCCTGTTGTGTTCAGGATAATACACTACTTTTATCGTTAGTGATAGCTGAGATCGTGCATTACATTTCAGTTGGTAAATATACATCCATGCGCTTAAGTAGCAGTTGGATGACACCATTTTCTGCTGACTATACAAAAACTATGTTACTTGTGAATGTGATGTTTCACGATCTAGTGGCACTTAGTAGTTATGCACAATTCAAGAATGCACAACTGAGAATTTGTGGAATTCTGTTTATACAACTGTGAACCAAATACAGACATTATGCTCTGGCTAAAAAGGCACAGCCCTGTGTGTAAAATACAAGCAGGATACCTGCTGATTAGGCCTGTTTTATCGCGGAAAAAACGACTTCAAAACTTGCTCCGGATGTAGGGGCATTGGCGCCTTGTATCTGATAGACTTCCGAAGTTTTCAGCAGTTTTTTCTAAATTGATTCGGTTGTAATTCCGAAATTCGGAAGGGCTTTGTTAATGGCGTCCGCGATTGCGCAATGCGCAGAAACCTGCAGAAGGGACAGTCAAAACTTGGGGGATTCCCTATGTAATGAGGTCACTATGTGTATTGAGGATTTTATCTTTATTATATGGTTAAATGTGTGGTTTGTATTATTACATTTGTATTGTGTTAGATGATTAAATGATAGACAGACCACAAAGGGTTAACGGGGAATATTACAGTGCACAGCCTCTGAGAAGTTCCGTTGCTATAGCAACAGGAGGCGGAGCCTAACACTAGCTTTAGAATTTCCAGGTTTGAAATTCTTCAGTTAGTCAGGAGCGGTTAGACTAGCTGGTGGCAGTTTGAGAAAATGCTGTTGTCTTTTCTGAGGAAAATAGAAAAGGCTGTGTTTTGATACTGCAGAAAGGCAGTTAGGTTTGGAAAGCCTATAGGAACCGCCGTTTGTAGGTTAGGCTGGAAAGCTAACCTAGAAGATAGATAGAAAGCCTATTGGGGCAGAATATCTATAATATTATTGAGTCAATGTTTGAAGAGATGCAGTCAAACATTGTGTTTAGAAACTTAGTGACCGTAAGACCTGTACTTCTAAGGAGATATTGTAACCACCTAAGCTCTGTGTACTTTGAAACCTCCACGCTTGGAACCTTGTTAACCAATAAACAGTTAAAGTTCTTTATTCATAAATCTCTCTCTGTGAACTCTTTTCTTCGGTGCAAGCTTTAGAAACATTGGGTGGTCACATAACTTGGTGGCAGCGATTGGTAAGTGAGTAATTGGTCAAGAATTACTCACTGGTGGCAAAGGTTATAAAGTAAGGAGGCTTCCCATAAATAGGTGGGGTAGCCTGCCCTGCCACAGTTCTCCACAGTTAGATTGAAGAAAAAGATTCCTCACATAAATTGGTGGCAACGACCCTGTCACAGTTTTGAGTTCAAATCATTACACAAATTGACGCTAGCTGTAAGCGGCGGCGTTACACCCTTTCCCTCCGTTTTTGACCGCTACTACAGACAAAACTAGCCACGCTGGTACAAAATACTGAACACATTTAACACATTAATAAACATTTAAAACATTTTAAACGCAACGGGACAAAAATAGAGAAGGTCCGAAATGACATACGAGCCATATCCGAATATGGCGACGGAGACTTCGAAATGGCAAATCCACTTCCTGTTTCCTTAACTCTCTTCGAAATCGCTTCAAAAGTCAAAAACATCCGAATTACATCCGAATTTCGGATGTATCCAACGTTTGAAAACAGGCCTACTGCTGATGCTTCACTTAATGCAGCCTTTACCTACTTGTTTGTTTATTTTTGTCAGAGAAGACTCATGTTCGCATAGGAATAAGTTGTGCCTTTAGTTACGCAGAGGTTCTTTTGCCTTTACTACAGCTTGTTGGCTGTGGTGGAGGGACTAATTGCTTCAAGATTCCACTTCAAACCTTGGGCTCAGTCTTGGAGAGCATCTGCAGATGGCTCCTAAACGCTGGAGTTATGACGTCCATTCCAATTGGTTCCAATGACTCAGAAGCACTTGGTCTGAGCATTGAAACCTTCCAGGAGGAGTCCTCTTGCTCCACTCATGAAGCTGAGTCAGCCAGCACCTGGAACAGTGCTTGCCATCCCATTTTGCATCTGAAAAGGAATCTTTGAGAAAAGCCTGGAATTCCAAAGTTTTATCCTTGTTTTTTCTGTGATGCATTAGTAATGCAGTTGAAGAGACAACACCACAATCTTTCAATATCATGCAATAAAAATTGAATGCAGATGGTTTTGAGTCCCAAATTGGGAGAATGGTGTGAAAAACCCTATATAGTTCCGGCCCAGATTACTTCTCCGAACGTATTCTCCCCTATGAACCATCAAGAGTGTTAAGATCGTCGGGAGAAGCCCTGCTCTCGATCCCACCACCTTCGCAGGCATGTCTGGTGGAGACGAGAGACAAGGCCTTTTCTGTGGTGGCCCCCCGGCTGTGGAACTCCCTCCCAAATGAAATTATATCTGCCCCCTCCCTCCTGACTTTTAGGAAGCTAGTAAAGACATGGCTGTGAACGAGGCCTTCACAGAATGAGGGCGGAGATCACTAATCGACTAAGGCAGTGTTTCCCAACCACTGTGACGGACCTCCTGCTGTGCCGCGAGAAAAGCTTTCTGCCCCACTTCCTTCCCCCCTCCTAATGCCGAACTCCTGCTGCTTGGGGGAGAAGAGGGGAGGGCTGGGCGGCGGCGAAGAAAAAGAACAAGGGGCCGGGGTGCCCCCTCCGTCGGCCGTTTCCCCAGCCAGCCTCCAATCCGCCATGACTCCCGCCCCTCGCTCGCTGAAGCCGCGCGGAGGAGGGGGCGGGGCATGGCGCGGCCTGGCTCCGCCCCTCCTCGGCTTCAGCTCTCCCACAGCTTCTCCAGCCTTGAGGGGACAGTGCCAAGCCAGCATTGTGCTGGCTCTGCCACCGCTGGCTTGGCACTGCCCCCTCAAGGCTGGAGAAGCTGTGGGAGAGCTGAAGCTGGGGGAGGGGGCGGGGCATGGTGCGCCTGGCTCCTCCCCCTCCCCTGGCTTCGGCACTCCCAGCAGCTGCTCCCAGCAGGCCACCATCCCCCAGCCGTTCTTTACTGTGTTAGAGTGTCATTTTGTGTCATTTTGGTTGGTGGTGTGCCCCCGCATTTTTTTAATGTTAAAAGTGTGCTGCGGCTCAAAAAAGGTTGGGAAACACTGGACTAAGGCACAGACCACAATCCATATATGGATTGAATACATGGACTGACTTGGACATGATTTTACTTTGTATTGTATTTGGTAATTTTATTGTCATTTTATGATGTTTAGATTTTAATGTTAGCATTGAATTTTTGCTGTCTGCCGTTCTGATTCCCTCTGCTGAGGTTGAGAAGATCGGGGTACAAAAAAATTAAATAAATAAATAAATAAAATAAAGAGTGTTGGTTAAGGCAGGATCTCTTTTTCTTTGTTAGATCTGCTCACTAGAAGAGAGATGATTAACCATATTGCCAGCTGAGATGGCAAATATCATTAATTGTGTGGATATAGTTGCATGTTTCAAAATGTACCTTCCACTATACCAGCATTTCTCAACCTGGGGGTCAGGACTCCTGGAGGAGTTGTGAGGGGGTGTCAGAGGGGTTGCCAAAGACTATCAGAAAACACAGTATTTTCTGTTGATCATTGGTGTTCTGTGTGGGAAGTTTGGCCCAATTCTATTGTTGGTGAGGTTCAGAATGCTCTTGGATTGTAGGTGAACTGTAAATCCCAGCGACTACAACTCCCAAATGTCAAGGTCTGTTTTCCCCAAACTCTACCAGTGTTCACATTTGAGCATATTGAGTATTCGTGCCAAGTTTGGTCCAGATCCAACATTGTTTGAGTCCACAGTGCCCTCTGGACGTAGGTGAACTACAACTCCAAAACTCAAGGTCAATGCCCACCAAACCCAGTATTTTCTGTTGGTGATTGGAGTTCTGTGTGCCAAGTTTGGTTCAGTTCCATCATTGGTGGAGTTCAGAATGCTCTTTGATTGTAGGTGAACTATAAATCCCAGCAACTACACCTCCCAAATGACAAAATCAATCCCTTCCAACCCCACCAGTATTCAGATTTGGGCATATCGGGTATTTGTCCGAAATGTGGTCCAGTGAATGAAAATACATCCTGCATAGCAGATATTTACATTACGATTCATAACAGGAGCAAAATTACTGTTTTGAAGTAGCAACGAAAATAATGTTATGGTTGGGGGTCGCCACAACATCAGGAACTGTATTAAGGGGTCGTGGCATTAAGGAAGTTGAGAACCACTGCACTATACATCCCATAAATGTGAATACTTACGTATGCTAAGTCTAGGAGGACAAAGATGAGACGATCTTGAAAATTTGGATTTGTGTAATTCAAATATGTCACCAAGCTGTTCTTTTTTGTTCAGGTGGTGGAAGAAAATGGAGTTCGGAAGGTGATTGTTATGCCGCATTCGACCGAATTCCATCCCTCCATGCACCCGCCTCCTCCACATGTGCCCCATTACATGCACCCTCACCCTGCTTTGCTTCCCCACCCACCTCATCCCGTCTATCCTCCGGTTCCGGGGACAGGAGAAATACCGCCACAGTTCATTCATCAGCACCCACCGCCGCCCTCGCCGCATCTCTACCAAGAACAAGGTAAGGCATTTGCTGATGAGAGGAAATGCAAGGTTGCGCTCAGCCCAGAAGGAGGTCTGAGGCTAACTGATGGCTTGGCTGCTCTCCAAAGTAAGATAGCCTTCCATAGTATTCATTTACATACATTTACAACTTGGCTCAGCAGGTTAAACCGCTGAGGTTCTGAAATTGCTGACCGAAAGGTTGGCGGTTCAAATCCGGGGAGCGGGGGTGAGCTCCCACTGTTAGCCCTAGCTGCTGCCAACCTAGCAGTTCGAAAACATGTGAATGAGTAGATCAATAGGTACTGCTTCTGCAGGAAAGTAACACTACTTAATGCATTCATGCTGGCCACATGACTTGGAGATGTCTATGGACAACGCCAGCCTTTCAGCTTAGAAATGGAGATGAGCACCATCCCCTAGAGTCGGACATGACTAAACTTAATGTCAGGCGAAACCTTTACCTTTACTTTACAGCTTGGCCCTATTTGGGAATCTTAGTCACATTTTGGAAGGTGACCGGGGGGTGGGACACGACAAGACACTAACTTCTCCCATTAAGCAGTCACCTATAAACAAAGTTGATTTTTTTTCTATGAGGGAAGTGAGTGAAGGTACTTCAAGTCCCATCATCCCTGGTCCGTCCTCCGAACAGCACCAGGATGTAGTGTGGGTCATGGGGGCTCTGTGCCAAGTTTGGTCTTGATCCATCATTATTGAGAGTTGCAGTGGTATCATGAAATTACTGAAGGTACTGCAAGTCCCATCATCTGGTCTGTCCTCCTCTAAACTGCACCAGGATGTAGAGTGGGTCATGGGAGTTCTGTGTGCTTGGTCTGTATTGGTCATTGGATGAGGGTCGCAGTGGTTTTAGTTAGTGAGTGAGAATGCAGAAGGAACAACAAGAGACGCTGAGAGATGAGGAGTGCGTCAGCTCCCCCTGGTGGCCAGAGTTTGCCTCTGTTCGTCTATATGTGTGTTATTTATTTATTTATTTATAAATTCGACTTGGTAGACCGCTCTCTCTGGAGCCCAGAGCGGTTTACAGCATAAAATCAATAAAAACATCAAAACAGATAAAAGACGTATACCCAAAAGCCCCACTCCCCACAATAACCCACAGTAACCCCGTCAAGCAATAATATGCAGAGGCAATACATGGCAGAACAGTGTGTTGGCAGCTGGCGAATAGGAGGCATCAGTTGGAACCAAATGCCTGCCTATATAACCAAGTCTTCACAGACTTGCGAAAGGCCAGCAAGCCCCGTAGTGCTCGTATCTCCTCTGGTAGAGAATTCCAGAGGGTCGGAGCGGCCACTGTAAATGCTCTCTGCCGGGTGCTCGACAGCCTACAGGTCTTAATACTGGGAACCTCTAGTAGATTAAGCCCCTCTGAGCGCAGTGATCTTCTGGGTTTGTATGGGGTAAGACGCTCCCTCAGGTACACTGGCCCCAAACCATATAAGGCCTTGAAAGTTAGAACTAACACCTTGAAGGAGACCCTTCAATAGGAAGCCAGTGCAGTGCACGCAGGAGTGGGGTCACATGCACAGATCTTGGGGCTCCCGACAGCAGGCGCGCTGCTGCGTTCTGCACCAGCTTAAGTTTCCGGATCGCCGACAAGGGCAGGCCAATGTACAGCGCATTACAGTAGTCGAGCCTCGAGATGACCGTGGCTTGGATCACCGTGGCCAGGTCGCAGCGGGAGAGGTAGGGAGCCAGACGTTTCGCCTGCCGTAGGTGGTAAAACGCTGTCTTGCAAGCGCAGGCAACCTGCACTTCCATCGACAGTTGGGTGTCCAGCTGGACCCCAAGGCTCTTAACTAAAGGCTGTGGGCGAAGTGCCACACCATCAAACGTTGGCAACTGGGTCTCTCTACCCGGGCGCCCCAGCCACAAGATCTCCGTCTTCGCCGGGTTCACCTTCAACTTACTGGCTCGCAGCCATCCAGTTACGGCTTCTAGGCAGCGATGGAAATTATGGAAATGGCAGGGATTGTCTGCTAAGTATGTGTATCTGTAATCCGCTCTGAGTCCCCTTCGGGGTGAGAAGAGCGGAATATAAATAAATAAATAATAATTATAATATATTATATTACATTATAATGTAATATAACATTATATTATATTATTATATAAAATAATAAATAAAATTATTTATTTAAACAAAATAAAATTACCTACTTAAATAAATAATTTTATAGAATTGTTTTAAACACAGCAAGACTTAGACAAAAGAAGGGGGAGGGTGAAAATAATAATATTAAACACAAAATAAAGTAAAATAAAATATTGCCCCACTCCTCTCTCGCACTTTCATTTTCTCCTTCCTTCCCCCTTCTGTTGAAGATACAAAATAATTTCTAAAAACTGGTGGTTTGCCAGAATTTCAGTTTCTGTGTTACATTTCTAATCGATCCAAGTTTTAATTTTTTTGGGCGTGGTGTGTGTTAAATCAGTGTTTCCCAACCTTTTTTGAGCCGCGGCACACTTTTTACATTTGCAAAATCCTGGGGCACACCACCAACCAAAATGACACAAAATGACACTCTAACACAGTCATACATATAGTTAATATGTTTTTAAAATGTATTTGTACACTCAGTGTGAAACCTGGGCCTGTTTCGATGAACACAACATAGATATTCTGGCAGGAATGGCAGAAAGACACAAACTTCCCACACAGAACTCCCATAACCAAGAGAAAATGCTATAAGAGTTTGGTGGGCATTGACCTTGAGTTTTGGAGTTGTAGTTCACCTATATCCAGAGAGCACTGTGGACTCAAATAATGTTGGATCAGGACCAAACTTGGCATGAATACTCAATATGCCCAAATATGAACGCATATGGAGTTCAGGGGAAATAGACCTTGACATTTGAGAGTTGTAGTTGCTGGGATTTATAGTTCCCCTACAATCAAAGAGCATTCTGAACCCCTCCAATGATAGAACTGGGCCAAACTTCCCACACAGAACCCCCAGGAGGCAAGAGGAGGTCTCTACCTGGGGAAAGAGAGGCGGGCCTTCCCAATGCATGGAGAGGGAGAGACCAAGTAGACAATGGGTGGGGAGGGGGGTGTTAGTAATTTTGTGCCTTTATCGAGGTAGGTTTCTTAGGGTTTTTATACTTCAACACACTAGACTCCCCCGGAGGTTCCAATTTCCCACGGCACACCTGATGATCGCTCACGGCACACTAGTGTGCCCTGGCACACTGGTTGAGAAACACTGTGTTAAATATTGTAAATGCAGTTTTAATTCTGTGTAATCTGATCCCTCTCTCTTTCGTTTTTGTTGATGGTTCTATAGAGTCCCGTTCCCATGGCAGAACGAATTTTGTTCAGCGGGATGAAAGGACTCTCAAAATGCAGGAGCATTTGAAGAAAAGGCTAAAAGACCGACAAGCGAGTGGACATACAAATAACAAAATGAACAGCCCTCCTTCTTCACCTCACAAAGTTAACAATTCCTCCAGCACCAATGTCCAGAACGGATTAGGAAAGGGACAGCAAGGAGCAGGAGGGCCAATCAAGCAGAAGCAAGTAGGAAAAGCCAGGGGGAGCCCCGTCCCATCAGGCGATTCAGGAATGGGAGGTACGTGGAAGCCATTTTGGAAATTGGCAAAATACAATCTTTCACTGGGTTGCTGTGAGTTTTCCGGGCTGTCTGGCCATGTTCCAGAAGCATTCTCTCCTGACGTTTCACCCACATCTATGGCAGGCATGCTCAGAGGTTGTGAAGTATATTGGAAACTAAGCAAGGCAGGTTTATTTCTCTGCGGAAGGTCAAGAGTGGGAGAAAACTCTGGTCTGTTGGAGGCAAGTGTGAATGTTGTTTTTACTGGTTTTTTAGTGTATTTTATTGTTAATGTTGCCTTATGTAAACCGCCTTGAGCTTGTTGGGATGGAGCGGTATATAAAATAGAAGTAATAAATATATAAATAAATAAATAAATAACCTTGATTAGCATTGCAAAGCCTTGCAACATCAAGGCCTGGCTGATTCCTGCCAGCCTTTCACTTCAGTGCTGTTTTTCATGCAAATTCTGTTGACTCTTTGACAAATTTGGAGTTTCATCTTAATTAGTCAACTGAATCGGAAATGACCTAGGAATGACAACGACGCCAGAATGGATAATAGACTGAATATGACGACATAGATTTTTTTTTTAAATTAAAATTTATTGTCATTGTTGTTGACGTTTTGATGTTTTTAGATATTGCAATGATATGTTTTTATTCTATCGATGTATGTTTTTAAATGGCATCGAATTGTGCTGATTGTTCGCCGCCCTGAGTCGCCTTTGGGCTGATATGGGCGGGGTATAAATGATGTAAATAAATAAATAAATTTTATATATTCGGCAAAGCAGGCATTTTAGAAGGCGAGACTTTACAGCTAGATCAGGGCTGTCCAACTGGTGGCCCTGGGGCCGGATCCGGCCCCCCAGCCTGTTGGGCACGGCCCCAGCTATGCCCCCAGCCGCCATTTTTAAATTTTTTTAAAAAAATTCTAAAAAAAAAAATGGCGGCCGGGGGAGGGGGAGGGGGGGCGGGGCAGGAGGAGGAAGAGCTAGCTCCTCCTCCCTGCACCGCCCCTCCTCCGTCCCTCTCTTCGCGCTGAAAAGGAGGAGAGTAGGCGGCGCCAAGGGCAGCGCGTCACGCCAGGCCTGTGACGCGCTGCCCTTGGCGCCGCCTTCTGCCCTTTTGGTGGCTCCCCGCCCTAGGAAGGGCAGGGGGCACCGAAAAGGAGGAGTAGGCGGCGCCAAGGGCAGCACGTCACGCCAGGCCTGTGACGCGCTGCCCAAGAGAATGACAGCTTTAGGAGAGGGCGGGGCCTGGGCTGGGGCGAGGCCTGGGGCGGGGCCTGGGCTGGGAGCGGGGCCTGGGGGCGGGCCGAGCGGCCCCGAGGTCATCAGTGACCTCTATTCCGGCCCTGGACCCGGTAGAAGTTGGACAGCCCTGAGCTAGATTAAACTACCTGCTGGGCAAGAGCAAAGATGCAGATTCAGCACTTAAGCCCAATTGCCAAAATTTATTTATTTAAAATTGTATATGTAATTTCGTTTGCCCAGTTAAGAAATATATTACAAAACCATATTATATGACAGTGTAGATGGGACCTAAGTCTTAGATCAGTGTTTCCCAACCGCTGTGACGTGGCACACTAGTGTGCCGTGACGGACCTCCTGCTGTGCCGCGAGAAAAGCTCTCTGCCCCCCTTCCTTCCCCCCTCTTCCTGCCGAACTCTTGCTGTTTGGGGGAGGAGGAGGAAGGGCCGGGCGCTGGCGAAGAAAAAGAAGGGGCCGGGGCGCCGCCTCCTTTGGCCGTTTCCCCAGCCAGTCTCCAATCCGCCATGACTTGCCCCTCGCTCGCTGAAGTCGCGTGGAGGAGGAGCCCCGCCCACCGCTCATGCTCCTCCTCTGTGGGAGAGCTGAAGCCAGGGGAGGGGCGGGGCATGGTGCGGCATGGCTCCACCTTCTCCCCCTTCTTCGGCACTCCCAGCAGCTGCTCCAGCCTTGAGGGGGCAGTGCCAAGCCAGCATTGTGCTGGCTCTGGCACTGCTGGCTTGGCACTGCCCCCTCAAGGCTGGAGAAGCTGCTGGGAGAGCTAAAGCGAGGGGGGAGGGGCATGGTGCGGTCTGGCTCCACCCCCTCCCCTGGCTTCGGCACTTCCAGCAGCTGCTCCAGCCTTGAGGGGGCAGTGCCAAGCCATCATTGTGCTGGCTCTGCCACCACTGGCTTGGCCCGGCCCCTCAAGGGTGGAGAAGCTGCTGGGAGAGCTGAAGCCGAGGGGAGGGCGCGGGGCATGGCATGGCCTGGCTCCGCCCCCTCCCCAATCTTCGGCATTCCCAGCAGCTGCTCCAGGCTTGAGGGGGCAGTGCCAAGCCAGCATTGTGCTGGCTCTGGCACTGCTGGTTTGGCACCCCTCAAGGCTGGAAAAGCTGCTGGGAGAGCTAAAGCGAGGGGGAGGGGCGGGGCATGGTGCGGTCTGGCTCCACCCCCTCCCCCGGCTTCGGCACTCCCAGCAGCTGCTCCAGCCTTGAGGGGGCAGTGCCAAGCCATCATTGTGCTGGCTCTGCCACCGCTGGCTTGGCACTGCCCCCTCAAGGGTGGAGAAGCTGCTGGGAGAGCTGAAGCCGGGGGGAGGGGGAGGGGCATGGCGTGGCCTGGCTCCGCCCCCTTCCCCATCTTCGGCACTCCCAGCAGCTGCTCCCAGCAGGCCACCATCCCCCAGCTGTTCTTTACTGTGTTAGAATGTCATTTTGTGTCATTTTGGTTGGTGGTGTGCCCCAGGATTTTTTTAATGTTAAAAGTGTGCCGCGGCTCAAAAAAGGTTGGTAAACACTGCCTTAGATCAGTCTTTCTCAACCAGTGTGCCGTGGCACACTAGTGTGCCGTGACGGACCTCCTGCTGTGCCGCGAGAAAAGCTCTCTGCCCCCCTTCCTCCCCCCCTCCTGCTGCTTGGGGGAGAAGGAAGGGCCAGGCAGTGGCGAAGAAAAAGAAGAAGGGACTGGGGCGCCGCTTCCTTCGGCCATTTCCCTAGCCAGCCTCCAGTCTGCCATGACTCCCACCATGACTCTCGCCCCTCGCTCGATGAAGCCGCGTGGAGGAAAGGCCCCGCCCACTGAAGCCCGTCCACCGCTCATGCTCCTCCTCTGTAGGAGAGCTGAAGCTGGGGGGAGGGGGCGGGGCATGGCGTGGCTTGGCTCTGCCCCCTCCCCCGGCTTTGGAACTCCCAGCAGCTGCTCCAGCCTTGAGGGGACAGTCCCAAGCCAGCATTGTGCTGGCTCTGGCACCGCTGGCTTGGCGCTGCCCCCTCAAGGCTGGCAAAGCTGTGGGAGAGGTGAAGCCGGGGGTAGGGGTCGGGGCATGGCACAGCCTGGCTCCACGCCCTCCCCGGCTTTGGCACTCCCAGCAGCTGCTCCCAGCAGGCCACCAACCCCCAGCCGTTCTTTACTGTGTTAGAGTGTCATTTTGGTTGGTGGTGTGCCCCCGGATTTTTTTAATGTTAAAAGTGTGCCGCGGCTCAAAAAAGGTTGGGAAACACTGCCTTAGATAACTACAAAAGCTAACATGAAATTATCTGAAGATATGAGCAAGCAAATATACACGTGTTTACCTTTTGGATGGTTCAATGTCATTGTTATTGTTGTATGTTCGGCCTTATTGATCAGAAGCTTAAAGTGTCTTACAGCCAGGTCCACAGCAGCTCTTTGTGGAAAAGTTTTGCTTATTCTTTGCTAGATAGCAAATATCAAAAAATGAATATTTCTCCAAGTCTTTCTCTGGGTGGAAGCAAAGCAAAACAGTCTTAACTATGTCTCCAAAATAATCTAGTAGGTAGACAATCTTACTGTTGGCATTTCAATGTGTTAGCATTATCAAATTGCATCAGCCAAAGAGAAAGCAAAGACACACACAAATGCTTGATGGCACCAGGCAAAGCGAAAGGAAGTCTGGGCAGCTAGGTTCCTTCTGCTCAGTTTGCATACTTGGCAAATTTGGTGGTCAAAACAAACCAAAGCCATGAACTTTGCACAGGATGTACTCTTGTTTTTCTAATGTAATCTTCATAGTTCAGGTCACAGTTAGATAAGAAATGTTTTGATGGGGATTTTTGTTCATGCTGTCCTTCTATTTAGCATAGATTGGTGTTTTTTTTTTCCAGAATCTGACACAGAATCTCGAAAATCTGAAGAGCTTTTAAGCTTCAGTAAGCCTACAGTAAGTAGTGTCATGCTTTAAATATGATGCATGATTTCCTTACTTTCTAAGAATGTTCTTGCCCCCCCCCCACCTCCATTAGTGTTTACAGTGTCCAGCTAAAACATAAAGGGTTTCCTATAGGCCTGGTTATGTTCGTTGTAAGGCAACTAATTTAGTTTTAATTTCGTTATAAACTTACATTAGAAATGTTTTCGACGCACGACAAGCAACCCAGAAGTGACGTTTCAGTTTTGAAGCTGCGTGCGTCATTTTTGTTCAGGTTTTGTTAGTTTCTTCGTATGATTTCCGCCCTTCTCTCTCAACGCGCGTTGGTGCCTTCCCAGGTGCTGAGGAATGGAGGGTATCCTTTCCACTCCTCGCGGCCTGGGAAGGCACCAACGCGCGTTAAAGCCGGCTTTGACCCCTTCCAGTCTGGCTTCCGTGCGGGGCAAGTGACAGAGACTGTGTTGGTCTCCATCACAGATTGGATTGTGTTAAATGATTAAAGGTTAGACAGACCACAAAGGGTTAACGGAGAATATTACAGTGCCCGGCCTCTGAGGAGTTCTGTTGCCATAGCAACAGGAGGTGGAGCCTACCACTAGCTTTAGAATTTCCAGATTTGAAATTCTTCAGTTGGAGTTGTAGCGGTTAGACTGACTGGTAGCAGTTCGGAGTGGCTGCTGTTATCTGTTCTGAGGAGAACAGAATAAAGGCTGCGTTTTGATACTGCAGAAAGACAGTTAGGGTTTAGAAAGCCTTTAAAGACTGCTGTTTGTAGGTTAGGCTGGAAAGCTAACCTAGAAGACAAATAAAAGGCCTATTGTGGGCAAAGTATCTATAATATTGTTGAGTCAGTGTTTGGAGAAATACAGTCAAACATTGTATTTAGAGAACTTAGTAACCTTAAGTTCTGTGCCTCTAAGAAGATACTGTAACCACCTAAGCTCTGTGTACCTTAAAACCTCCAAGCATTAAACCTTGTCAACCAATAAACAGTTAAAAGTTCTTTATTCATAAATCTCTCTTTGTGAACTCTTTTGGTGCAAGCTTTAGAAACATCGGGTGGTCACATAAATTGGTGGCAGCAAAAGTTATAAAGTAAGGAGGCTTCACATAAATAAAAATGATTCCTCACACCCATCTTTTCCTCAATTTTGGGTTCACAATGTCTTACAAAAAATTAAAACACAAAGTGCTAAAAAGCATAGTACGAAAGTTTATAATGTAATGAAACTCTCAGTAATACGTATGTTTTTTAATTGCTTATATGTTTAGATTGTTTCTATTTTGATTAGATATGTTTATTGTTTACATGTGTGCCTTTGAATTTTGCTGGATTTGCAAGCCGGCTTGAGTGTCCTCTGGGGCAGAGAAAGGCAGGGTAGAAATGAAGTAAGTAAATAAGTAAATAAAGCAGTTAGAAGCTTTAATAGAAGAACACACAGCACATCACATGACAAGTTCATTTCCTCTGAGCGGTCAGCCCTCAACTGTCTGCTGAAACAAAAAGATATTGATCTGCCTACAAAAAGATAGTAAGGAGGACAACTGTTTACTCTCTCTGGGAAGGGAGTCCAGCTGTTTAGGCGCAGCCACCAAATAAGGCTTCTTCCAAGCTCTCACCAGATGCACCTTTGAGGGTTTGGAATATAGAGAAGGCCTTCCAAGAAGATCTCAAGACACGAAGGAGCTCAGAGAGAAAGACAATGAATGAGGTTGCCTGCTATGACAAATTTGCCAGATGTTTTTGAGGAGCAAGTGGCTTGTAATTGCTCAGAATTTAATGCTACGGTTCTTGCAGAGTCTGACGAAACATCCCATGCTCTGTCTTGTCACTTTCCTGTGATCAGTTCCAGTTGTTGGGCCTTGACACGGCTAGTGTGTTTGAATGAGTCTTTCACACCACACATAAGCTTGACCACTATCCACGTTACCAGTTGAAAAGTGTATTAGTGCGAAACTAATGCCTAGCAAATTGAAATTGAATCCAGACAAGACAGAGGTCCTCCTGGTCAGTCGAAAGGCCGAACAGGGCATAGGGTTACAGCCTGTGTTGGATGGGGTTACACTCCCCCTGAAGACGTAGGTTCGCAGTCTGGGAGTGATCCTGGATTCATCGCTGAGCCTGGAACGCAAGCTGCGCCCGTACCTTGGGAAGTCTGACTTGGCCACGGTGGTCCACGCTCTGGTTACATCCCGAATAGACTACTGCAACGCACTCTACGTGGGGCTGCCTTTGAACACAGTTCGGAAACTACAGTTGGTCCAATGGGCGGCAGCCAGAATTCTAACTGGGGTGACATACAGGGAGCATGCCACCTCCCTGCTGTGTCTGCTCCACTGGTTGCCTGTCCATCTCCGAGCCCAATTCAAAGTGCTGGTATTGACCTATAAAGCTCTATACCAGGGGTGCCCACACTTTTTCAGCATGCGAGCTACTTATAATAAAACAAAGTCAGAAAGATCTACCTATCTCCTCAAGGCTGGAGAGGGAGGGGCGGGGTGGGGTTTGGTGCAGCCTTGCTCTGCTCCCTTCTGGCTTTGGCACTCCCAGCAGCTTCTCCAGTCCTGAGGATGGCAATGCCAAGCCAGTGGTGACATAGCTAGCACAAGGCTGGCTTGGCATTGCCATCCTCAAGCCTGGAGAAGCTGCTGGGATCGACTGGCTGATCGCGATCGACTTCCTGGGCAGGCCTGCTCTATACGGTTCTGGCCCAGCTTACTTGTCCGAACGCATCTGCCTCTATGTCCCATCTCGCAGTTTAAGATCATCTGGGGAGGCCCTGCTCTCACTCCTGCCAGCATCGCAAATGCGGCTGGTGGGGACGAGAGACAGGGCCTTCTCAGCAGTGGCCCCTTGCCTATGGAACGCACTCCCATACGAAATAAGATCGACTCCATCTCGCCTCGCTTTTAGAAAAAAGCTAAAGTCGTGGTTCTGGGACCAGGCCTTTGGGCAGCAGATGTAAATTGTACTTTTGGATTTGACTGGATTGACACTTTGGACTTGACTGGATTGACAATGCGTTTCGCTTGATGGTTTTAACTAATTATCGTTGTATGTAGTGATTTTTAATGTAATGTTTTTAATGCTTTTTAATGCTTTTTAATGATGCTGATTATATGGTGTATTTTTAAATTGTATTGTGGTGTGGCGGCCTGTAGTGCTGCCAATGTAAGCCGTGCTGAGTCTCCCTGCGGGGGTGAGAAGCTACGGGGTACAAATACCATAAATAAATAAATAAATTGTATATTTTGGGGAGTGACTGTTTTTCTCCTGAACCCCAGGTGTCCGAAATTCAAGCCAGATCAGTCCTTATATCTTGGAGCCTCCCAGTTGTATCCCAAAATGAAGAAACCCAGACCCTCCCTCCTACGACGTTCACATTTGAAGTGGCAATCTCAAACAGTGGAAAAAATGGGAAGTTTAAATCAGTTTACATGTAAGTTTTATTTCTTAACTTGTACAGAGCTGATGAGAATTATACGTATGCATGAGGATGGATCATTCTCCCCTTACATTTACACAGAAAGCTATTTTCATAGTCAGTCTGTGGAATGTTTCCGGTGTTGGGTTTCTAGGGCCAAATTTTGAAGCGTCGTTTTTCCAGCGGATGCTGACTGTCCCAATATATAGATATAGGCCAGCACCACCTCACTGACTTTATGGGCTTGTTAGGGGCAAAGGTTGTGGGAGGTAGACGGTCTCTGTTTGTGCTTGAGGAAGATTTTACTTGGAAAAAAATATTCCGTTGCTGTGTAGTAAAAGTTCCTTCTGTTTGCAGGGGTGAAGAGACAACTTTTACGATTCCCGAACTGAGACCAGCAACTGATTATCATGTCAGGTAAGCTTGGAGAACAAACACCGCTTGAAATTGCAACAGGGTGATGTAGTAATCATGATTTCTGCTCTTTTGCTATATAATATCAAATAATAATAATGATAATAACAATAACAATAATAACAACAATAACCATCCCGAGCCTGTTAGGATGGAGCGGTATATATAAAGCTAACCTTAACAACTGTGGCATAGACACTGAGAACTGGGAAGCCCTGGCCCTTGAGCACTAGCTGGAGGTCAGCTGTGACCAGCAGTGCTGCAGAATTCGAAGAAGCAAAAGGGAGATACATGGCAAGAGGAAGGTGCATCAAGCCAACCCTGATCGGGGGTGCCTTCCACCTGGAAACAACATGCGGATCAAGAACAGGGATCTACAATCACCTACGTATCCACCATCACGATGCTACACTTGGAAGGCCATCATACTCGGACAACGAGGGATCGCCTAAGTAAGCAAGCAAGCAAATGGGGTTTTTCCCTCCCCAAGTGTGACGGTCCCTTACACTCGGAGGACAACACACGGGAAGAAATTACATCCATGCACTTTGTGTCTTACTGAAGTCATTGCAGTATCGTATGTCATCTCCTACATTGCAAGCCTGATGGAGACAGCAAAAATACATGGGAGCAACAGTGAAGATACCTATATAATAAAATAAAATAGGCAGTCTTGACTGGACACTGGAATGTAGTGGCAGAATGGGAGGCGGGTAGCGACTGAACTGAAACGTGGAGATATAGGCTACTTTTCGTCCTGAACATAACTCTGGGACTCCATACAACGATGACTAACGCTGTTCTGTATTTTCATATCTCAATTTCGTTGTATATATTTTTTTATCATGCAGAGTTTCGGCCTCAAGCAGTTCCACAAAGGAAACGGTTTCTGAACTGGCAAGTTTTACTACAGAAAGTTGTGAACCAGACCCTCCAGCTGCACCTAAAGTCGTCAACAAAACCAAAAACAGCCTGAATCTACAGTGGAAGGTATCGCCTATGCAAAATGGCCTGTAACATCTGTGTTTCTGTTAACCTGGTTTTAGATTTGCTAAAAGCTACATCTGACATATAATCATTTGTGCCCTCTGTAGCAGTCAGATAGTTCAGTGTCAGCAAGTTTGAAACCAAAACTGAGAAAGAAGTGGGAGGTTTCAGCGTTTCTGGGGAATTCCAAAGTAGGCAGGGATATGACACTTTTCTTGAATCCCAGTGGGAAGCTACACAAACACACACACCAAAAGGCCAAGGCTTCCAGGAATAACAGAAAAGGGTTTTTAATTATCATTCAACTGTTGGATACTTTCCAATGTTGTCGATCATAATTGTTTGGAAGTAAATCTTTAAAAACATTTTTTTAGTATATTTTTATTGGTGTTCTTTCTGGTCCAAGACCAGGTAAAAAGGAGGAGGGGATGGGGGGGAGGTAGTGAAGGGAATTGGGACTGTGTAGGGGTGGGTTATTTACAGCGACTTCCCGAGAGTGACATAAGAATTATCATGCTTTAAAGGTTTCAAAGGAGTTATATACCAAATAAATACAAATTATCAGAAAAACTATAATTTTACTCTTATCTCTGTCCATTTTGTGTTCTAAAGGTCATTTAAGTCTATTGTATATTTGTATATTTTACTTTGCATATAGTCTTTCACCCCTCACCAGTCCGTGTTGGATTTATTGTTACTCAATTTCTGTGACAGCGTTTCCAGCTGGATCATGTCCATCGCCTTCAAAAGCCATTCCTCTAGTTCCGGGGTCGTCTCTTTCTTCCAATAATGAGCCAGTACTATACGGCTACAGGCACTGAGTAGAAAAAAAACTCTTTCCTGATTGTTATTTAGTACCGGGTTGGATAGTCCCAAAAGGTAGTATTGAGGGTCCATAGCGAATTTGACCTTAAGTATCTCTTCCATTACTTTGTGGATTGTGGTCCAATATCTGCGGGATTTTTTGCATTTCCACCATTGGTGGATGTATGTTCCTATATCGCTCTTACATTTCCAGCATACATGTGAGCTTTTTTTGTTAAATTTTGCTAGTCTGGATGGATGCAGGTGCCACCGAAATTGCATCTTCAGCCAATTTTCGACGATGTCTGCTGATTAAAAACATTTTTAAAATCTGTTTTCTACCATTCTACTCCTTATTAAGTGCTGTGGGACAAGGAATTTTTCCACCAGAGGCATTACTCCACCAGAGGCATTACTCTTCATGATGGATGTCAAGAGCGAAGCTGTTCTTTCTCCTTTGTTGATTAAGTTAGAAGGGGCTGGTGACGCCCGAAGATCACCTGGAAGAGGGCCGAAGATCTACTAGTAGCTCCCGAGCTACCTAATGAGCACCCCTGACTTACATGAAACCAGCCTTGCCAGCCAAACCCTGAATTGGCTATCCTCCTTCCTCCACAATCGGATACAGCGAGTGACGTGGGGAGAGTTGATCTCTGGGGGTTCCCCCCTGCTTTGTGGGGTCCCTCAGGGGGCCATACTCTCCCCGTTGTTATTTAACATCTATATGCGACCACTTGCTCAGCTGGTGCGTAGCTTTGGGCTTGAGTGTTATCAGTACGCTGATGATACTCAGCTCATTCTGAGGACGCCGACCCGGCCCGACCCTGTACCCAATAATTTCCATCGGTGCCTTGAAGCCATTACTGGATGGCTGCGAGCCAGTAGGTTGAAGGTGAATCCAGCGAAGACGGAGATCCTTTGGCTGGGCCGTTCAGGCGATAGGGATGGCTTCTGCTCTACCAGCACCTTCTCCAGGCTTGAGGATGGCAGTGCCAAGCCAGCCTTGTGCTAGCTATGTCACCACTGGCTTGGTATTGCCATCCTCAAGCCTGGAGAAGCTGCTGGGAGCCCCAAAACCAGAGGGGAGGGGAGGGGGCAGGGCTTGGTGCAGCCTGGCTCCACCCCTTCTGGCCAAGCCCCGCCCCTCCCCAGCCTTGAGGAGGTAGGTAGATCTTTCTGACTTGGTTTTATTATAAGTAGCTCGCATGCTGAAAAAGTGTGGGCACCACTGCCTTACATGGTCTGGGGCCAGTGTACATGAAGGATCGCCTGTTCCCATATAGTTCCTCGAGATCGCTACGGTCTCAAGATCAAAACCTTTTGGTCATTCCTAGCGTGAAATCCTATCATTTAACAGCAACCCTATCTATCATTGCCTCAGTTCTTTGGAACAATCTACCATCCGAGACTCGGGCTATGCGAAATCTGGTAACCTTTCGCAAAGCTTGCAAAACCTTCCTGTTTAAACAAGCCTTTGAGTCGTAATGTGATATTATTTTAACATGTATTGTTTTATTTTTACTGTTACTGAGTTCTATAAACCGCCCTGGGCCTCTGGGAGTGGCAGTGTACAAGCCGAACGAATAAATAAAATAAATAAATAAATATACGAGTGAAATATTGTATTGTATTGAATACTATTGTATTGAAATGGCAAGGAAAATGAGCTTGAATAGCAAGTGGGGAAAAAATAAACCTCTTCTTTTCTTTTCTTGTTTTAGTCCTCCAATGATAACGGCTCCAAAGTGACTAACTACCTTTTAGAATGGGATGAGGTTAGTTCTTTTTTTTTTCTTTTTGTTGTTGTTGATAAAATGTATTTAAATCATCAGGTTGAACTGAATGTATGTGTTGTTTATTCATCTATTTACCACTTTTTTTCCCCCTGCTGACCAAAATTTCTGAGAAGGGGAAATCGGTCCTAAGTTTCATGGATTTTCTATGTAGAGGGATTTTATTTAAGGGAGGAGACTTCTATGATCTAAGTCTCCCATCTCCAGCCCTAAAGTCCCAGGTTGACTATGTCCATGGGAAGTATCCTCTAGCACAGTGGTTTTCAGCCTGTGGGTCCCCAGATGTTTTGGCCTTCAACTCCCAGAAATCCTAATAGCTGGTAAACTGACTGGGATTTCTAGGTAAGGTTGCCGACTGTCTCGTATCGTACGGGACGTCCCGTATTTTGGCCCAAAATTCCGTGTCCCGTTTATTAAGCTTCTGTCCCGTATTGACAGGAAAGGTGGTTGGCAGCAGGAGGCAAGGCTCTTTTTGAGTTTGTGGTGGAGGCTCAAGAGGCCTCCTCGTCGTGGCGACATGAGGAGAGCCGAGAGAGAGAGAGCGAGAGCGTGAGATGGAGACGTCACTTCTGGCGCACTGTGCGCTCTGCTTATTTGCAGAGCGGAGTCCCTGTCGGCGTCCCTCCTTCCGGACATGCCTGTGCTGGAGGTGGCACTGGACAGGCTGGATGGCATCACCCCAGGAGCCCTCTGGGAACACGTGGCTGCCCGCATGTCGCCCTTTCTGCTCGCGCCCCTCGGAGCCCAGACCTGGGCACTGCTCTGGGCCTCGCTGGCTGCCCACGCCGAGTTCCGTTTCGCCCTCCTCCCCAAGCCGTGTCCGCCGCTGCATCTCTACAACCAGTGAGCTTGGGGCCACGGCCTCGCGCTCTAGGCCAGGCATGGGCCAACTTGGGCCCTTCCAGGTGTTATGGACTCCAACTCCCACCATTCCTAGCAGCCCCAGGTCCTTTCCTTTCCCCCCTCATCCCTTTTCCATAGAGCTTAAGCAGCCGAGGGGGGAAAGGAAGGCGTCCAAGGCCGTTAGGAATGAGGGGAGTTGAAGTGAATGAATATTTATTTATTTACGACGTGTCCCTTATTTTTGCGAAAAATCCCATATTTTAAGGTAAATGTCCTTTATTTCTCATATCAAAAAGTGGCAACCCTATTTCTAGGAGCTGTAAAACAAAACACCTGGGGACGCACAGGTTAGGAACCACTACTCTAGCAGAAATGTGTGCTTTTGATGTCCATTGGGATTTGGTTCCTGGGCCCATAGATGCCAAAATCCATGGATGCTGAAGTCTCAAAATATAGAATTGCATAGTGAAATGCTGTCATTTATATAAAACGTCAAATACAGGGATTTCGGTTGATTTCACTATGTAATAAAATGTGTAAAATGCTCTGTTCCTGGTTTGAAAGTGTTATTTCCTGTTTAATTCTGCAGTACCTGCTTATTTATTTATTTATTTATTTATTTATTTAGAGCAGTGTTTCCCAACCTTTTTTGAGCCGCGGCACACTTTTAACATTAAAAAAATCCGGGGGCACACCACCAACCAAAATGACACAAGATGACACTGTAACACAGTAAAGAACAGCTGGGGGATGGTGAGCTGCTGGGAGGCAGCCACACCATGCCCCGCCCCCTCTCCCTGGCTTCAGTTCTCCCACAGCTTTGCCAGCCTTGAGGGGGCAGTACCAAGCCAGCATTGTGCTGGCTCTGCCACAGCTGGCTTGACACTGCCCCTCAAGGCTGGTGAAGCTGTGGGAGCGCTGAAGCTGGGGGAGGGGGCAGAGCCAGGCCGTGCCATGCCCCGCCCCCTCCCCGGCTTCAGTTCTCCCACAGCTTTGAGGGGGCAAGCCAGCATTGTGCTGGCTCTGCCATCGCTGGATTGGCACTGCCCCCTCAAGGCTGGCAAAGCTGTGAGAGTGCTGAAGCCGGGGGGAGGGGGCGGAGCCAGGCTGCGTCATGCCCCCCCTCCCCCCGGCTTCAGCTCTCTCACAGAGGAGGAGCATGAGTGGTGGGCGGGCTTCAGTAGGCGGGGCTCCTCCGCGCGGCTTCAACAAGCAAGGGGCGAGAGTCATGGCGGGAGTCATGGCAGATTGGAGGCTGGTTGGGGAAACGGCCGAAGGAGGTGGTGCCCCGGTCCCTTCTTCTTTTTCTTCGCCGCCGCCGCCGCCCGTCCCTTCCTCTTTCTCTTCCAAGCAGCAGGAGTTCGGCAAGAGGAAGGGGGGGCAGAGAGATTTTCTCGCGGCACACCTGATGATCACTCACGGCACACTAGTGTGCCACGGCACACTGGTTGAGAAACACTGATTTAGAGCATTTGTATCCCATCCTTCTCAACCTCCAAAGGGAGACTCAGGGCGGCTTACTTGGAAAGTAGTTGTTGTTTTACTCCAAAAACGTCGTTTTTTGTGGCTGCCACAAACTATGTTAAATGGGTTGAGACCCTATGAGGTAGTCATTGAACAACTATTGCAGGATGTCACTCACGTAGAAACAAAGTTTTTGCAGTTTAATTAACCTTTTCCATGCTTTTATGATAGACCCAATTAGGAAATTACATTTATAACCCAGGAACAGCATTTGTATTGCATAGTAGTATTCTCAAGATGTGGTTGGTGGAATCTGTCGATGGATTCAGAGGGCTGACTGTTTATCTCATATATCTACTTACTACTAACTGGAGCGCTGTATTGTGAGAGGTTGACCCCCATGCTGCAACAGCTCCACTGGTTGCCGGTCCACTTCCGAGTGCTGGTCATGTATTATATAAATGGGTTCACATCATGTGATGTATACCTCAAACAAAGAAACCATACAATGCAGAAAAACAATACTTGCCAACAGAAATAGGCCTCAAGCAAGGTACGTTTGTAGCAAAGAAACTTTCCCCCCCAAAACCTAAAAGGCCCCTAAAACAACGAGTAAAAATAAAACTACATTTCCCAGAATCCTCCGGGGCAGCCAACGACTCACCCAGCCTCTACATTCTGAACAACATGATTGGCTGCCAATAAGGGCGGATTTGCATAACTGCTGTAACCATAGCAACGCTGGCAAGAGCCATCCAAGGCTAGGATAGAATGCTGAGAGATTTCAGTTGGTGTTTGAGGGTTAAACTGCCAAAACCAAACTCTGAGGGAGCAATTCTCCAGCAAATTCCTACCCACACAACACAACACAACTTCCAATCACAACCCATCCCACCAACCTTATGGGACCCCGTACACACAACACCTACAAACACCACAAACAAAAACCATTCCTTCCTTCCACACAGACATAAACTGACCCAAAAGACAAGCCATGCCTTATAAAAATAACAGCATCGGACGACACACTCACAACGCTACATACATCAAACAAAAAAGGGCAGAACAAACGCCAGAACAGAAACACACTGCGCAGCAGAGACACAGGTCACTGCACGACGCACAGCTGAGAACCAAATGCAAAGAACTGCACGACAAGAAGAAGCGCGCAGCCAGGAACAACAAAGACGCAGAAATGCAACACAACAGCAGCGCGCAAGGAGCGCAGAAACACGACGTCGCAACACAGAAAACAAACTTCAAAAACACCACAACCAATTCCACCGCCTAGCCTTCAGATACAACGCTGCAGAAGACTACAGCATGGTGCCAGAGGCCGACATTGGCACCCTAACGCACATCTGCACACACTGCAAAGCCCTGAAATACCCAGCAGAAACACCGGGAATGTGCTGCCTAGCCGGTAAAGTCTCTCTACCACCACTTGCCACTCCTCCACAACCACTACAGACTTTGCTGAGTGGACACACTCCAGAATCAAAACACTTCCTCCGCTATATAAGACAATACAACTCATGCTTCCAGATGACATCATTTGGAGCACACATAGAAAGTGCGCAATTCATGCCTACATGACCCCACCAAGACCGTAAGTAACATCATTTCCAACCCTTACATCTCGCATCTCCTAAATAGGGCACAGCAACGCGTGCCGGGTACAGCTAGTTACCTATAAAGCCCTAAAGGGTTCGGGTTCAGACTGTTTGTCTAATCGCAACTCCCCGAATAGACCATCACGTGCACTGCAGTCTACAGAGGAGGCCCTCCTCTCAGTCCCACCCCGTCACAAGCTTGGTTGGTGGGAATGAAAGGGGGGCCTTCTCTGTGTTCACTCCCTGTCTGTGTAACTCCCTAAAGAAATAAAAAATGCTCTCTTTTAAGAAATTTCTAAAAACATACTCATGCACTTTAGCGTATGGAGAGGAGAAGGACTAGGACACTTTAAATCAGTTGTGGGCAATTAGAAGAAGAAGTCTTTATTGATAAAAGTTTGACATACACATACAGTATAACTTAAGTTAAAATAAGCAAGCAGTTAACACGATTAAAACTTGATTAAGTTAAAAAAAATAGTTAAAAATATCGGCATTAAAATGCCAAGGTAAAATTACATACCACAAAAGTTTAAACTGAAGGTTAAAACAAAGTTTAAAATAGACCAGCTATTTCACAGTCTCAATCCCGTTCAGATATCTGCGTCAGTTGTGGGCAATTATTTTTTCCAAGGGGCCACATGAGAGCCAAAAAATATTATGGAGGGCCGCACCTAAAGGCTGAACTACATTCTAATCTACATTATTTATTTATTTACTATATTTACTATATATTACACGTCATTAATATTAACATATTAATATATCAAGAAATATTCATAAATTATTAGTATTAATATCATAATTATTATATTATAGTATATATAGGCATTATAATATATTGAAATTATAATATAACATATTATTTATTATATTATTATAAAATTATTGTAAAATTATAATAAAATTATAATAAAAACCACTAAAATAAAATGAAATTCAAGAAGACAAGGTGCAAACCAAGATGGAGGCTGACATCCTCAAGAGAGGAAGGATCCCAAGATGGAATGGCCCAATGGACCCAGCCCAGAGGATGGCAACGCGGCCGCAGCAGAGCAGCAGAGCAGAGCGCTCTCGCCCCCAGCCATTCCCCATCTGATCGCCCTGCCATGGAGTGCCTGCCATCCCGGCTTTGGAGTGCCTGCCATCCTGGGAGTTGATCCGGGCCTGCAGCGGGAGCAGTCGGCGACCTGAGGCGGCTGATTGCCCTGGCGACCCGGAAGACTTGATCCTCTTCCGGCTCGCCAGGGCGATCAGCCGCTGAAGGTCGCCGACTGCTCCCGCTGCAGGACCGGAGCGCCTCCCGGGATGGCAGGCACTCCAAAGCCGCCGCTCCTCCAATTGTTCTCCGGAGCGGCGGGCTGCCTGCCGACACAGGCCCCAGAGCCGCGATGGGATGGCGGCAGTGGCACCCCTGCCTCTTGGCCCTGCCCCCGACGCCCTTCTCCCCGGGCCGGACAGAATCGGCTGCCAGGCCGCATCCGGCCCATGGGCCATAGGTTGCCCAGGTCTGCTTTAAGTGCTGGCTAACCCACTTCTATTATATGGCTGTTATGATACATCTTAATTGAAGCACCGGTGCCAGCCATTTTGAATGTACTGTCTCTTAATTTACTTTTAGGGTGTACATTGTAATGGTTACTTATATTTTATTTTTATACCTTAATGAATTGTTCCTGTTTTTATTTTATGTTTATGTTTACTTCCTTCGTTCTGCTGTTACCATTCATTATTCTGTATTATTTTGATGTTTGTTCCCATTTCGAGGCATTGAATGTTTGCCTTTTTATGTGTAAACCGCCCTGAGTTCTTCTGGGGAGAGAGGGTGGTCTAGAAATAAATTATTATTATTATTATTATTATTTCAAAAGGGGAAGAGCAGCGCATTCAAGGAATGCTACTACGGCCACCAGAAGCAACACAAAATAACCAAGCTGACCCCTTCTACAAAATATTCATTCAGGCTGGCAGCCAAAAATGACATTGGAATGAGGTAAACACACTTAATATGGTTATTGTTTCACCAGACTTCGGTGGCTCGGCCTAGCAGCTAAACTTCTGCCTTTTCTCTTACTTGTAGCGTATTCAGTGAGACGTTGGTGTGTTACACAGTAGGAATCGTTCCTCCGCCGCCTTCGGCCCCTCGGCTGTCCGAATCCGGGGTGACCTGGTTATCCCTTAAATGGAGCCCTCCGAGCGGTTTGTCTTCAGATGACTCGCTGACGTACACTTTAGAAATGGAAGAGGAGGGTTCGGTAAGTTTTTCTGATATTTATAACTTAGGGAACTTGAGTTGAGGATCGGAAAAAAGAGCTTGAAAGTAGCAGCTGCTCTCTGATGCAGATTTGAGCGTTGCCTGGTGAATAATTATGGGTTGTGCTATTCAGACGCCCCAGTGGAGAGCGGGAAAGAAAAACTCCCCGATTCTTCCAGGAACAATTTCATATCAGGTGGTTGTTGTTGCTGAACATTCAGAAGTGGAAGTGAAATGAAGGGTAGTAAACAGCTGGAACTTGAGTGAACTTCGAAACTTCTTTAGAGTCAAAACAATGTATCATCTGACCCAGTAGTATTAGTTGTGAGCGTGGGAATTTTGTTTTTTGTTTATTTATTTATTTATTGGACTTATACACCGCCACTCCCGGAAGGCTCGGGGCAGTTTACAACATAGTTATACAGATACAAATAGATAAAACACAAATAAAAACAGTGGTTACAGAGTCACAAGCATTCAAAAGCCTGCCTGAAAAGATGTGTCTTGCACGCTCTGCGGAAGGTGTTCAAATTTCGCAGAGCCAGCGTCTCCGGTGGCAGAGCACTCCATAACCCCGGGGCAACGATGGAAAAAGCCCTTTGCCTAGTTGATGTCAGGTGGAAAGATTTCATGCTGGGGATGTCTAGAAGATTCTGGTCTTCTGAACGTAGTGATCTCGGAGGGTTATATGGAATCGGGCGATCCTGTAGGTCAGGGGTGCTCATTACGTGGCTCACGATCGACTGGTCGATCCCGGGACCTTAAGAGGTCGATCCCAGCTGGATGGGGCGCTTCTGAGGGGGCAGAGCCATGCCGCGCCAGGCCCCGCCCCCTCCCCTGGCTACAGCGTTACCACAGCTTCTTCAGCCTTGAGGAGGGTATGCCAAGCCAGTAGTGGCTAGCTATGCCACTACTGGCTTGGCATACCGTCCTCTAGCCTGGAGAAGCTGTGGCAGCGCTGTAGCCAGAGCGGGGAGAGGCTGCACCAGGCCTCGCCCCCTCCCCGGCTCTGCCCTGCTTCTCTCTCAGGTAGATCTTTCTGACTTGGTTTTATCATAAGTAGCTCGCATGCTGAAAAAGTGTGGGCACCCCTGCTGTAGGTACACTGGCCCCAGACCATATAAGGCCTTGAAAGTAAGAACTAACACCTTGAAAGTGATCCGGTGTTCAATTGGCAGCCAGTGCAAATCCTGCAGTATTGGTGTTATCCGGCAACTCGCAGGTTCCCCCGCGAGGAGCCTGGCTGCAGCGTTCTGCACTGGCTTAAGTTTCCGGATCACAGTCAAGGGAAGGCAAATGTAAAGAGTGTTGCAGTAGTCAAGTCTTGAGATGACCGTGGCCTGGATTACCATGGCTAGGTCGTTCCGGGACAGATAGGGAGCCGGACGCCTCACCTGTAGCAGGTGGAAAAAGGCGATTCTGCTGAAATGGGAAGAGTCTCATAGGACGTTTCCAAGCTCGGTTTATTACCTGTCCATTAAACAGCAATTTCGGAGGAATTTGTAATATTCTAGTAGACTTAGTTTGCAGCACAATGCAAGCTTGTTGCGCCATGCTGTTCAAAAAAAATGATTTTCCCTTTTCCCCTTTTTATACAGGATTATGGTTTTCAAGCAGGGTACAATGGAGATGAACTTTCTTGCACTTTAAAAGACTTGAGAAGGAGTACTTCTTATAAATTTAGGGTATGTACCCAACTCAAACACTACTTGTGGAGTTGCTAGTAAACGCCAAGCTTTCTCCGCTGAAAAAAAATGCATAGACGCCTGCAAAATGAACCGAATAACTGGCAGCCTGCAGTATAGTGGGGAAAGTGGCCAGGTCGTTCCGAGACAAATGGGCCAGCAGCCTAGCCTGTCGCAGATGGAAAAATGCTGTTCTGCTGACCATGGAGATTTGGGCCTCCATTGACAGCAGAGGGTCCAAAAGAACTCCCAGGCTTTTTACTGATGATGACGGGCATAGTGCCACGTCATCCAGGGTTGGCAGCTGGACATTCCTATCGCCTGGACGGCCTAACCAGAGTGTTTCCGTCTTCGCTGGATTCACCTTCAACCTACTGGCTCGCAGCCATCCAGTAACAGCTTCAAGGCACAGATGGAAATTATCGGGTACGGAGTCCGGCCGGCCCTCCATCCTCAGAATGAGCTGAGTTTCATCAGCGTACTGATGACACTCAAGCCCAAAGCTACGCACCAGCTGAGCAAGTGGCCGCATATTTTTTTATTTTATTTATTTTACTTCATTTATATTCCGCCCTTCCCACCCCGCAGGGGACTCAGGACGGATTACAATGTACACATTGCATTTAGACACACAAACACAGAAGACAGACAGAGGCAATTTAACATCTGGCCACCAGGGGGAGCTGTCGCATTCCTTCATTCCTCAGCTTGTTTCCTGGAGATCTTTTTTTTAAAATGGCCTTGTAAATCAGTTAAATTTAGCCTCCCCACTAAGTGGTACCTTAATTTCCTACTTGACAGATGCAACTGTCTTTCGGGTTGCAAAGGTCGACAACAGGCTACACAATAGGTCGAGAGCCCACCTCGACCCGGGCAGGCCTCGAACTCATGACCTTCTGGTCAGTAGAGATCTTATGCAGCTGACACCCAGCCAGCTGCGCCACATTCCCGGTGCATATAGATGTTAAATAACAGCGGGGAGAGTATGGCCCCCTGAGGCACCCCCACAAACCAGGGGGGATCCCCCAGAGGTCAACTCACCCCACCTCACTCGCTGAATTGAATTTTTTAAAATGACCTTAATTATCTTTATTTTCTCTGACCTCTAACAGGTAAACCTAGCATTTCCTTCCCTTATGGAGGTATGCGATATGGTAGTCTTCATTGCATATCACATGATTGTTGCATAGCATGAAAAATCCATACTTCGAAATTATGGTAGTTGCTAGGCCCAGCACTAGATCCTGCTATACACAAACTATTGTACGATGTAGTTGGCTGTCTGGCAACACAGAATAGGTAACAAACAGAAAGCTACTTTTTGCGAAGAGGTGCATGATTTTCACCTGACTGACAGATGGGTCAAAAAGGCTTAAGACCCCTGATCGGCGCCCTTTACGTCTAGTGCTAGGGGCCCCAAACAGCAGAGAGTGCTTGCGTTTACATCCCTGACACCTACGATCACTTTGGGAAAGAGGAAGCTGAAGGAGCTGAACTCTTCATCTGGCAATTTCCTTATCTCTCTTAATAGTTAAACTGGCACATAGGCTTTAAACTGATGTTTGCTCTCTCCGTCACATTGCAGCTGTTTGCGCATAACACTGAAGGAAAAAGCGGGCCTAGTGAGATCATCGAATACAGCACAAGTCCAGACAAACCCGGACCTCCGAGTAAACCGGCAGTAAAAGGAAAGATCCATTCGCACAATGTGAAAGTGACCTGGGGTGAGCCGACTTCTGTTTGATGCCACGGGGTTTCTTTTTGCTGTCCTGTTTTTTTTGAGGGGGGGGGTTGCATTAAGCCAAAAACACAAAAGGCATTGGCTTCGGTTCAGCACTTTGCATTTGCCATCGGAGCATATAATTAACTCTGCAGAAGTAATGAGCAAGAAGCGCATTAGTCTGGACTGATGGGTTTTGCCTGGATGGCTGCCTGCCTAGCATACGCATAGACACGTGTGGTGTATGGGACGCGGCTTGCAATCCCTCCTGCCTTTCATCTTAATTGGCGCAAACTTGGTCCTGCAGATATTTTAGGTCTTCTGAGATGTACAGCAATTTTGACATTAGATGCAGAGATGTATGCAGGGCGGTTTTATGTAATGACCTAGCAAAAGGGCTTAGCATCAGATAAAAGTGGCTCTTTTCAATGTGCAGCTCTTTATTTTGATACCACCATCAAAAAATGCCAATTGGGGTCTAAACTATTCACATTTGTTATAATCAACTCAGTGTCTTTGTCTTAAAGCTTGGATTTTCATCCTTTTCTTAATGTGCTCTCTATTTTATTTTATAGACCCACCAAAGGATAATGGCGGAGCAGAGATCTCTATGTATATCCTAGAAATGTCAGAGGCCTCGGCTGGTAAGCATGATCATAGTTGGAATCTACCTACCCCAGGGCTGCCCAACAGGCGGCCCGCGGGCCGTACACGGCCCACCAGTCCCTTGGATCCGGCCCCCCTACCTTCCTGCAATAAAAATAAAAAAATCCTGATTTTTTAAAAATCACAAAACAAAGTGCGCATGCGCGCGCCACTTCTGCCGCCCTGACGCTGTGGGGGGGCAAGGAGCCCCCTTAGCTCCGCCCTCCCTCCTACAACATCAGCCAGGGCGGCAGAACTGGGAGAAATTGCCGCTTCTGCCGCCCTGGCTGATGCTGTGGGAGGGAGGGGCCAAGGGGAGCCCTCCTTAGCTCCGCCCTCCCTCCTACAACGTCAGCCAGGGCGGCAGAACCGGGAGAAATCGCCGCTTCTGCCGCCCTGGCTGACGCTGTGGGAGGGAGGGGCCAAGGGGAGCCCTCCTTAGCTTCGCCCTCCCTCCAACGTCAGCCAGGGCGGCAGAACCAGGAGAAATCGCCGCTTCTGCCGCCCTGACGTTGTGGGAGGGGCCAAGGGGAGCCCCCCTTAGCTCCGCCCTCCCTCCTACAACATCAGCCAGGGCAGCAGAACCGGGAGAAATCGCCGCTTCTGCCGCCCTGACGTTGTGGGAGGGGCCAAGGGGAGCCCCCCTTAGCTCCGCCCTCCCTCCGACAACATCAGCCAGGGCGGCAGAACCGGGAGAAATTGCCGCTTCTGCCGCCCTGGCTGACGCTGTGGGAGGGAGGGGCCAAGGGGAGCCCTCCTTAGCTCCGCCCTCCCTCCTACAACGTCAGCCAGGGCAGCAGAACCGGGAGAAATCGCCGCTTCTGGCACCCTGGCTGACGCTGTGGGAGGGAGGGAGGGGCCAAGGGGAGCCCTCCTTAGCTCCGCCCTCCCTCCTACAACGTCAGCCAGGGCGGCAGAACCGGGAGAAATTGCCGCTTCTGCCGCCCTGGCTGACGCTGTGGGAGGGAGGGAGGGGCCAAGGGGAGCCCTCCTTAGCTTCGCCCTCCCTCCTACAGCGTCAGCCAGGGCGGCAGAACCGGGAGAAATCGCCCCCCGCGATCGGCCCTGCCCCTGCGATCGGCCCCGCCCCTCGCAATCAGCCCTGCCCCCCGCAAGCGACCACACCCCCGCTGCGGCCCGGCCCACCACCTGATCAGTCTGATAGACACCAGAGGAGGCAGAGACGGGGTCGAGGCCGGGCCGGGGGCGGGGCCGGAGGATGCCCTTCCCTTGCTCTGTAACACCTCCCCCCATGGTGGCTGACTCCCAGAAGGTGCCCCTCGGAGGGCCCCGTCCCAGGACGTTCCGGAACACAGCCCGTAGGTCCGGGGCGCCCCCACTGGCGAACCCCCAACTTAGGAGGGTAGACAAGCCGCCGATGACGAGGCCTGGTCTACGGGCTGGCAATAATCGACATTACAGTGACTGTCATTCTCCTGACTTGGAGTCTCTGAGGTCGTTCCTCAATTTGTGGGACCCCCGGCTCCCCTCATTTGATGGTCGCCGATAGCTCCACCGGATGGCTCTGCCCCTTGACATGAGCCTGGTCTTCCCTCTCCTCTCCACTTGTTGTCGTTTACCCTGTGATGTCTTACCCTTGATACTGTATGTCCATTCATGTAATTTCTGGTGTATTGTTTACCTGTCCTTTTTATCTTGTATTGTGATTTCTAGACTTTGTAAGCCGCTGCGAGCCGTATGGAGTTAGCGGCATATAAGTCCAAGGAAATAAATAAATAAATAAATAAATGGAATTCCGGCCCTTGGGCTGGTAGAAGTTGGACAGCCCTGATCTATCTATATCTATATCTATATATATAATAAAGCAGAATGTTTGTATGTTTGTGTGTTGTATGTATGTATGTATGTATGTGGCAGCGTTCTGATTGGCTCTCAGCCTCTACATTCTGACAACATGACTGGTTGCCAACGAGGGAGTATTTGCATAACACCTCTAATTGGCCAGCCAACACGAATATTCTGACACTCTAAACTGCCTGTCAGGCATGGTGGGAGGTTCAGACCAAAACACTTTGCGGCTCCCAACAATGACAGAACAAGACCAAACTTGGCACACAAAACCCCCAAGACCCACTCTACATCCTGGTGCAGTTTGAAAGAGGGCAGACCATGGCTGATGGGACTTTAAGTACCTCCAATCACTTCCCCAGACTGCTGCAACCCTCATCCACTGACTGATCAAGACCAAACTTGGCACACAGAGCCCCCATGACCCACTTTACATCCTGGTGCAGTTTGGAGGAGGGCGGACCATGCATGATGGGACTTGAAGTACTTTCACTCACTTCCCAAAACTGCTGCAAGCCTAATCCAATGACTGATCAAGACCAAACTTGGCACACGGAGCTCCCATGACCCACTTTACATCCTGGTAAAATTTGGAGGAAGATGGACCATGGATTATGGGACTTGAAGTACCTTCACTCGCTTCCCGAGACCACTGCAAGCCAAATAAACAACTGATAAGGACCAAACTTGGCACACAATGTCTTTCTCAAATAACCCGGGCAGGGCCAGGCCCCCAAGCTAGTATACTTGGCCCAATGGCCCACTTAACAACCTGGTGCAGTTTAGGGCAGGATGGGCCACGAATAATGGGATTTGCAGTACCTTCACCCAATTCACTTCCCACAGAACATTGTAGTCCCTACAAATCACAGACCAGGCCCACGCTTGGCACACAGAGCTCCCATGACCCACTTTACATCCTGGTGCAATTTGGAGGAGGATGGACCATGGATTATGGGACTTCAAGTACCTTCACTCACTTTCCGAGACCACTGCAAGCCAAATAAACAACTGATAAGGACCAAACTTGGCACACAACGACTTTCTCAAATAACCCGGGCAGGGCCAGGCCCCCAAGCTAGTATATATATAAAAGAGGCCGCTGCTGAGTGGGCAGAGAAGCAGGAGACACCACGTGAGCAGTTCAGCCAAATTCAAGTCTCCATAATGTTCCAAGTTCTGAAAATGTTCCATTTGCAAAACAAATGTCATCTCTTTTTCCCATCTTGTAAATGCATGTTCTTTTTTCTCTTAGGCAGTAAATGGGAAGTGGCTTACAGTGGCCCCATGAGGGAACATGTATGTGCTCATCTCAAGCCTGGTACTTCCTACAGACTAAGGGTTTCCTGCGTCGGCAAAGGGGGCCAGAGTCAGGTGAGCCATGGAGTCCCTTGGAAATAGTTCTCTGTGTGACTCATATTTTCCATTGCTACTCCTAGAAAGCAGCAGAGAGTAGGATTGGCCACATAATTCATTATCCCCAGCAACTCGGCTCTTTTTTAAGGTCAAAAACAAGCAAACAAAAATCTTGCTATGATTTGATTATCCTGAATATGAGTTGAAAAAATAGGATAGTGATGGAACTTGATACACATAAGGTTCTCAATAGAAACTTCCCATATGGACATACTAGACCAGAGTTTTTCAACCTTTTTTTGAGCCGTGACACATTTTTTATATTTACAAAATCCTGGGGCACACCACCAACCAAAATGACACTCTAACACAGTAATACATGTAGTTAATATGATTTTAAATGTATTTATACACTCAGTGTGAAACCTGGGCCTGTTTGAATGAACACAACATTGAGAGTCCTTCCCCTACACCACAACATAGATATCTCGCGTTGTGTGCTTCGGACATAGATATCCCTCCTTGTGCGCTTCAGACTGGGTTGGCTGGGCCAACGCTGCCCTATCATCACCACTCGGTGCTTCAAGGCCACTGCTCACCTGGGTTTCCCTCAGGCAGAGGGAAATAAGGGACATTTACCTAAAAATACAGGATTTTTTGCAAAAATTAGGGACACTTCGTAAATAAATATTCATTCACTTCAACTCCCACCATTCCTAACGGCCTCAGGCGCCTTCCTTTTCTCCCTCGGCCACTTAAGCTCTAGGGAAAAGGGATGAGGGGGGAAAGGAAAGGACCTGGGGCTGTTAGGAATGGTGGGAGTTGGAGTCCATAACACCTGGAAGGGCCCAAGTTGGCCCATGTGTGGCCTAGAGCGCGAGGTCGTGGCCTCAAGGCTCACCGGTCATAGAGTTGTAGCGGGGGACGTGGCTTGGGGAGGAGGGCGAAGCAGAGCTTGGCGTGAGCGGCCAGCAAGGCCCAGAGCAGCGCCCAGGTCTAGGCTCCGAGGGGCACGAGCGGGAAGGGTGACACGCGGGCGGCCAAGCGCTCCCAGAGCGTTCCTGGGGTGATGCCGTCCAGCCCCTCCAGCGCCACCTCCAGCGCAGGCGTGTCCGGAAGGAGGGACGCCGGCAGGGACTCCGCTCCGCCAATAAGCAGAGTGCGCAGCACACCAGAAGTGATGTCTGTCCTGCGCTCTCTCTCTGTCTCTCTCTCAGCTCTCCTCGCGTCGCCACAGCAACGGCCCAACAGGCAGGCATGAAGAACCAGGAGGAGGCCTCTTGAGCCTCCACCTCAAACTCAAAAAGAGCCTTGCCTCTTGCTGCCACCTGTCCTGTCAATACGGGACAGAAGCTTTAAAAACGGGACACGGAATTCTGGGCCAAAATACGGGACGTCCTGTGCAATACGGGACAGTTGACAACCCTACAGGAAACAGATCAGGATACTGAAAATCCACAAACCTGGAGGAAAAACCAGCAGCATCCACAACCAAATAGGACAAATAATTATCTCCCAAAGAGCCGTCTCCAGGCTAGCTCCTTACATCCAGTTAAACCCAACTCCATCCTATCTCTTGCATGTCTCCTCCCTTAAGTGTAAATTCTTACTTACAGGTTACTCTGCCCTTTAGAACTGACATAGGTTAGAACTGACATTAACTCCTTCCATCACCAACTACTAGGCCTGACACCACCAATTGTGGAACATGATACATGACATGAAGCTAATGTGGATTTTCCCCCCTAGGCATCTGATGTCCTCACAGTTCAGACAGCAGCTGTTTCCCCAGGACCATGCAATTTCCCTTGCCTGGCAAGCAAAGCCAGGCCTAAGGATATCTCTCTTCAGTGGGGTAAGGTCTGAAATCTAAGTGTGTGTGTGTGTGTATGCAGTGGTTTTTATGAAAACGTGACTTATATGGGCCTTGCCACCCCATATTTTCCAGATCCACCTTCCACGGACGGGGGCTCAGAGGTTACGGAGTACGTCGTAGAGACCGCAAATTCTGACCAGGATGAGCGCAAGCAGGTCTACCACGGCCAGGCGCCTGAATGCACAGTGACCGGCCTCCTTCCTGGGAGGACGTACTGCTTCTGGACTCGAGCAGCCAACAAAGTTGGGGTATCTGGTTGAGTTTTTGTTTCAAAATAATAGTTTAAAAGATGTTTACTTAAATACACTTCAGGTGCTATGTTAACAGGAGGGTGCACATTGATTTCTGAACTTAGACAAGACCTTACACTACAACACTTTAAGAAAGAGTGGAAAACTTGATTTTTCCAACAGGCATTTGATAATGTTTAGACCAGGAATGGGCAAACTTGGGCCCTCCAGGTGCCTTGGACTTCAACTCCCACCATTCCAATAATCAATATACTTTGATATTATCTATGTATATAATAAAGTCAGTGTTTGCGGGCGGTGGGTGGGTGGTGCGACCGAGCGAATATGTGCCAGCGTTTCGATTGGCTGCAACTGTGGGCTTATTTGCATAAATGGCTGTGACTGGCCAGCCTCCCAACATTCCAACACAGCACAGAGAGGAAAGGGAAGGGCCTGAGGCAGGCACAAATGGCTGGAGTTGAAGTTAGCCCGTTGACAGTTTTTTCTGTTGGAAATGGAATGTTCAGTACCTTCACCCAAAACACTTCTAAGGTGACTCAGTGTCACGATCACGGACTTAGCGGGCCCCTTAATCACACACACAGAGACGTACTGAAGGCTAACTACTTTATTGAGTATAAAAACAGTTCCAAAGAATATATAGTCCAATGATAAGCAATTGTCCAAAAGGTAATAAGCAAGATTGTCCAAAGTAACGTAGCAAACGGGCTTGAAGCTTGGCAAGGCTCCGCAATCCAATGCGGTTCAGGAAACAAGACAAGGCTCCGCAATCCAATGCGGTTCAGGGAACAAGACAAGGCTCCACAATCCAATGCGGATCAAGAAACAAGGCAAGGCAATTACAAGGCAAGGCAAGGCTTGATGACCACGGCTAGCTTGTGGTCCCACTCCGCTTCACGCCTATTCAGGAAAGACGTGGCCGGAGAACTGAGGATGCGTTCCCACGGATCCTATACTTAATCCTTCGGCCGAGGTCCGCGACGCTCTAGGCTTCTTCGTCTCCAATCTCTGCTCACGGACCTCGGTCGGTCTAGGACCCTAGACCAAGCCCTCCTGGTAGACTCAATGTCCCGTCTCCTATCGAAGGAGCGACCTTGCCTCTCAGCAGCTGTGTCGCTATCTTCCTGAGAACTTTCCTCCCTAGCACTTTCCCACTCGGCTTCGTCCATGTTTTCACTTTCAAGCTCTTGGGAATTCCTCCCCCCGGGGTGTTCATAACTCCCTTCGCTGCTTCCCATCTCCACCTGGTGATCGGAATCTATGCTAGGCCCAAACATCATCTCATCCCATGCCAAGCTCTCTGTGGGCGAACGAGGCCCATCCGAAGGGCCCTGTGCTTCACCCCAATCATCTAGCTCATCCTCTGAATCCACATCTGCTGCTGCAGGCCCTAATGCTAATGGAACCCCAGGACCTATTCCCTGCCCTCCAGGCACAAACGAGAACTGCTGTGCTACACTCAAGAGGGAAAGCAAAAGGCCTCAGGCAATGACAGATCAGGACCAAACATGGCAAACAAGGGACCAATGGCCCACTTCACAACCTGGTGTGATTTAGGGCAGGATGGGCCACAAATGATGGGATTTGCGGTACCTTCACCTCATTCACTTCCCAAACAACACTGCAGCCCCTATAAATCGCAGACCAGGCCCAAAATTGACAGCAAGGCTTCCTTAACTTGATTTTCCTGACTAGGCCTCAGCTCATGGGATATTGTTAGGCTTCCTCAACTTGATTTTCCTGACTAGGCCCCCAGCAATGACAGAACAATAACAAACTTGTCACACAGACCCCCCCAAGATGCACCCTACATCCTGGTGCAGTTTGAGGAAGGATGGACCATGGATGATTCACTTCCTTAGAGCACTGTGGCCCACACCAATGACGAACTATGGCACACAATGCCTTCTCAAATAACCCGGGCACTGCCAGGTCCCCAAGCTAGTAGTATAATATAGTATGGTATAATATATTGTGTATACATATATTCCCTGTCGTCGTCCCTGTGAATCCGTACATATGGTATTTCCTGCGCCTGCGCAGACAGTTAGGAATCTTCTAGAAAGTTATTATCACTTTAAATGGTAGCCCCGCCCACACTCCCCTCGAGCATATATAGCCAGTGGGAGGGGCTGCCACCTCAGATCTTTTCATCCGCCACCATAGCAGCAACTAGGAATCTTTCTCTCTTCTGAATAGCATTTCTGAATTCTTATTTTTAGTTTTATGTTATGTTTTATGTATTGTTATGTATTGTTAACATGTTTATTTATATTACGTTATTTCAGCCTAAGTGCTCTCTCACTATCTCTTGGCCCCTGGAGCCGTTAGCGCCATTCTTGAGGGTCTCAAAGCCCGAACAATGGCCTGAGCGTCATCCTGGCAATTTACGGCCTTGGCCTTCTTGGCCTCTGGAACTGTTTGCGCTATTATTGAGGGGTTCAAACCCCGAACAACAGCCAGCGCCATCTTGGCGACTTACAGCCTGGCCTTCTTTTCATGTATGCATCCGGCCATCTTGGGAGCCCAACTGCCGGTCCAACGGATAGTGGGAGAGCACTTAGGCTGAAATAACATAATATACATAAACATGTTAAGAATACATAACAATAAACATGTTAACAATACATAACAATAAAACCGTAATTTAAGATAAGGCTATCCAACTCTGATTAAACCATTATTCTTACCTTCTTCAGTGTAAATGTGCTTAGGTATCCTTCCAGTAGTAATAAAGAGAGTAAAATGAGAAATGTAATAATAATAATAATAGAGTAAAATAATGGAAATGTAATAATAGTGATAATAGAGTAAAATAACAAATTTAATAATAATAGAGTAAAATAGAGTAGAATAATAAATGTAATAATAGAGTAAAATAATGTAATAATAATAATAGAGTAGAATAAATAATGTAATAATAATAACAGAGTAGAATAATAAATGTAATAATAATAGAGTAGAATAAATAATGTAATAATAATAACAGAGTAGAATAATAAATGCAATAATAATAGAGTAGAATAAATAATGTAATAATAATAACAGAGTAGAATAATAAATGCAATAATAACAGAGTAGAATAATAAATGTAATAATAATAGAGTAGAATAAATAATGTAATAATAATAACAGAGTAGAATAATAAATGCAATAATAATAGAGTAGAATAAATAATGTAATAATAATAACAGAGTAGAATAATAAATGCAATAATAATAGAGTAGAATAAATAATGTAATAATAATAACAGAGTAGAATAATAAATGTAATAATAATAATATAGCAAAATAATGGAAATGTAATAATAACAATAATAAAGTTATAAATATAATAATAACTCTCAGCTTATATTATTATAATTCTTAAATTGTTATCCTCCTTTCCACTGAAATTCGCTGCATTAGGGCAAGTTTATAGGAACAGATTAAGCACCCCTGATCCAGACATTCAAAATATACAAATTCTTGCTGCCCTTTTCAGACTTCTAGACATTTCTGTTTGTTCCTTAGCAAGGATTAAGAGGGTGGCTGTTGTACAGTAGGGCATGTTTTCTTCAAAAAGATTAGGTCTCTTGTATCCTCGGCCTCTCAGACCCTTAGTTTTCACCTTTTGTTTCATACAAACAAATAAAGATGTGGGACTGGAGCGAAGTTCAAGAACCTGTGGATTCAACCAGACCCGGATTAACACCTTTTTGCGCCCTAGGCCACACTTTGGAATTACGCCCCCTTTAAGCCAGCCTCTACTGCACCCCGCACTCCCATCCTTTCATCCGCTCGTCCCCCTTAGGGCCCCGCATCCAGTGTGGCCCTACTAGGTCCGCCACAGGAGTTTCCCTCTCGGCAGGCACTTATGGATGCAGGCATGGGGGGAGGAGCCTCCTCCCCGATTCCGGGGCTTGAGACACTTGGCTCCTTCCTGGTATCGGGGATTGCGCATGCGTTGTAGTCAGCAGCTGTACCGATGCCGCGCTTCTCCCCAATACCGGGGCTTGTCGCATTGGACTTCTCTCCTGTACTGGGGTTTGCGCATGTGCTGTAGCTGGTAGTTGTGCTTCTCTCTCCAGTAAGGAGGAGTCTCCTCTTTGTGTTGGAGGAGGAATACCAGTTTTCATGGTGTTAGGGCATGCGCAGACTGCGCAATGGAGTTTCCTGTACTTGCACTGAAGGAGCCAGCAAGTGGATGCTGTTGGTATCGAGGGAGTTAATTGTTCCTCCTGTCGACGTCGACGCCAGTGTCAAGAGCCCCTGCGCATACGCCGTTTGCGCAACAATAGCAGAGGCAGGAGCTGGTATTCAGGAAGGGGCAGGGGCGGCACCGAAAAGGAGGACCTCCGGTATCCTTCCTTCCTCATCTCCATGCGCGTTGCGTTTTTATTTGTTTCAACATTTTATTTTATTTCTGGTCCGTGATCTGCGCTGCCCCCCCCCCCTTTGGCTTGCACCCCTAGGCCATGGCGTAGGTTGGCCTTATGGGTAATCTTGGCCTGGATTCAACCTGAGCATGACACTTGGATTGCTGCCATTTTCCGGATCCTCCTTATGTATTCAAAAATCCAAAACACTCCTTCTGCTCTTGAGAAGTTCAGATCAGGGATACCCAACCTGCAGATGAATTCAGAATTGAGCTGCATATCTATCCATCCTTTCCTGATCTTGATGTGTTTCCTTACAGCTCGGTCCTTACTCAGAAAAGGCAGAAATCTCCACTGCGCCTGGCCCTCCCGATCCGTGCTGCGTCCCCCTTCTCACCAGTAAGACAGCTACGTGTGTCGTGGCCTCATGGGAGGTATGTTTTTCCCCCTTTCCCAACACTATGCAATCTCTTAAATGATTTTCTCATTATTTATGTGGCTGCTGTGCAAATCAAAAGCTTTTCGTGATTGTTTGGTTCTGTTGGTTTCCCTTTTTTCTTCAAGATCCCGGCCTGCAATGGCGCAGAAGTCACCGAATACAGGCTGGAGTGGGGGCAAGTGGAAGGATCAATGCACATAATATACTCTGGTCCTCTTCTGAGTTTTGAGGTGAAAGGACTGACCCCTGCCACCACATATTATTGTAGAGTACAGGTGTGTAAATCGGGATATTTTGATGGCACCTCCCCCTTTTTTTTTTCGTTGTATGAATTAGAGTATCAAACAGTCATCTCAATTTCACAGCTTTGTTTTGTGGGAAGGAAATTACCGTATATACGCAAGTCTAAACTAATTTTTTCAGCCCCCTTTTTAGGCTGATAAAAGACCCCCTCTGCTTATACTAGAGTCAAAGTTATTGATTATTTTACTCTGTGGTTGTTGTTATTACTACATTTATTATTCTACTCTATTATTATTACATTATTTTACTATATTATTATTACATTTATTATTCTACTCTATTTTACTCTATTATTACATTTGTTATTTTACTCCATTTTCAATGATATTATTACATTTCCATCATTTTACTCTATTATTATTATTACATTTATTATTCTACTCTATTATTATTACATTATTTTACTGTATTATTATATTTCTTATTCTACTCTTTTATTATTATTACATTATTTTATTCTATTATTACATTTATTATTCTACTCTATTTTACTCTATGATTATTACATTTGTTATTTGACTCTGTACACCCTGTTATTGTGTTGTTCTGAATTTTAGTATTCTATCTTATCCGAGTATTAGAAGCTCCAGCTGAGCAGAGGAAGAGCTCCCCACTCCCTTCCAACCATGCAGGGGGCATGCCTAGTAAACCACACACCCCATCCAGAGACCCCAACCCGCCTTTGCCTCTTCTCTTCCTCTTCTTTCCGACACTGCCTCCTCTGCTCTTTCACCGGACGGCCTCCTCTTTCTCTCCCGCGGCTTCCTTCCCGAAGAGAGGGAGGCGAACTCCCACTGGGGCGGCTACAAAGCAACGTATGGGCAAAAAGGAAAGGAGGGAGGGAGCAGAGTGCCTCCCCCTGTCCCTCTCTGCGGCTCCGGAAGAACTTCCGCAGGAAGCCCTGCCTCCCTGAGGGTCTCCTGCTCGATGCCGCCTGTGACCTCATTGAGCAGGAGACCCTCAGGGAGGCAGGGCTTCCTGCAGAAGTTCTTCCAGAGCCGCAGCGAGGGACACAAGGAGGCACTCTGCTCCCTCCCTTCCTTTTTGCCCATACGGACACAAAGCATCACGTTGCTTTGTAGCCGCCCCAGTGGGAGTTCGCCTCCCTCTCTTCGGGAAGCAAGCCGCGGGCCGGATGGCATCGGCCAAAGGGCCACATTTGGCCCGCGGGCCGTAAGATTCCCGGGGCTGTACTAGTGCTTCAATTAAGGTAATTTTATTGGTATCCATTTTTGTTTTTCAAATTTACCAGTAGCTGCTACATTTCCCACCCTCGATTTATACTCGAATCAATATGTTTTCCTGGTGTTTTGTGGTAAAATTAGGTACCTCGGCTTATATTCAGGTCGGCTTATACTAGAGCAGGGGTGCTCATTAGGTAGATCGTGATCTACTAGTAGATCTCGAAGGGTGTCCTGGTAGATCTCGAAGGGCGTCCTGGTAGATCCCAGGCAGATCCCAGGCACAGTGTGTATGGCTCCCATACCATTTGTGAGGAATGCTCAGGGGCTTATTTTACTCACATTTAGTTGAATTCAGTCTTAAAATGTATTATATGGCTCTCACTGAAATAAATTTCCTAATATTTTGCTTTTATGGCTCTCTGAGTAGTGGGTAGGTAGATCTTTGGGACTTGGTTGTTTTATAAGTAGCTCGCATGCTGGAAAAGTGTGAGCACCCCTGTACTAGAGTATATAGTACGTTCCTCTGTAGCTGGGAAACCACTACTCTTTTGTACTAAGTAAAGTGGCATGTATTCCCAGCATTAGGTGTACCCATCCAAGACACCCACTATCTCCTACTTCTTCCTCCCTCTGCTCTTCAGGCGGTGAATGTAGCCGGTGCCGGATTGTTTGGGGAAATAGGGATGATCACGACCCCGGCTTCGGTGCCAGCTGCGGTGCCTGTGCTGCACTTGCTGGAAGAAGACCAGACGGAGGGGCCGCTTCCTCTCTCGACGTGCCTTGCTCTTCACTGGGAGGAGCCCTGTTGCCACGGGGCAGAGGTCATGGGCTACAACATCGAGTACGGAGAGAAACAGGTCTTAACCGTCAACCGAGTTACAAGCCATGTTTTGGAGAACCTGCAACCCGACACTTTATACAGGTGACTGGCGGGCTGTATTGCCTTCTGAAGGTACAGCATGACCCTTTATCTCAGGCATGGGCAAACTTCAGCCCTCCAGGTGTTCTGGACTTCAACTCACACAATCCCTAACAGCCATAGGCTGTTAGGAATTGTGGGAGTTATAGTCCAAAACACCTGGAGGGCCGAAGTTTTCCCATGCCCGCAGGGCCCATAGTTTTGCTCACCCACATCTGAAGGAATATGTATTTTCTAAACATGTTTGGGGGAGTATGGACAACGGATGATGGGATTTGCAGTACCTTCAATCGATTCAGCTCTGACTTCCACAGACCACTGAGACCCCCACAAATTACAGAACTGGACCAAACCTGGCACATAGAACCCGCATGACCAACAGAAAATACTGGAGGGGTTTAGGAGGAATTGGCAGTGATTTAGGGGAGATGTAGTTCACCTACATCCGTAGAGAACTGAGAACCCAAACAACTATGGATCTGGACCAAACTTGGCATGAATATTTGTTATGCCTAAATTTGAACACTGGTGGAGTTTAGGGGAAATAGATCTTGATATTTGGCAGCTGTAGTTGCTGGGAGCTACTTATAATAAAACCAAGTCAGAAAGATCTACCTACCTCCTCAAGGCTGGAGAGGGGAGGGGTGGGGGTGGGGCGGGGCTTGGCACGGCCTGGCTCCGCCCCCCTCTGGCTTTCGCTCTACCAGCAGCTTCTCCAGGCTTGAGGATGGCAGTGCCAAGCCTGCCTTGTGCTAGCTATACCACCACTGGCTTGGCATTGCTGGCTTGGCCCTGCCCTCCTCAAGGCTGGAGCAGCTGCTGGGAGTGCCGAAGCCGGGGGAGGGGGCGGGGCTTGGCGCGGCCTGGCTCCACCCCCTCTGAGAAGTGCCCCATCCGGCTGGGATAGACTGGTCGATCGTGATTGACTTCCTGGGCAGCCGTGCTTTAAAGCCCTAAACGGTTCTGGTCCAACTTACCTGTCCGAACGCATCTCTCCCTGTGAACCTTCAAGATGTTTAAGATCATCCGGAGAGGCCCTGCTCTCGGTCCCGCTTGCTTTGCAGGCGTGATTGGTGGGGATGAGAGACAGGGCCTTGTCAGTGGTGGCTCCTCGGCTTTGGAACGCCCTTCCTAATGACATCAGATCAGCCCCCTCCCTCCTGACATTTCGCAGGAAGGTCAAGACCTGGCTATTTGACCGGGCATTTGCAGATGTGGTACGATTATTAAATTGAGACCTAAGGAACAATGACGACGCAATTGGAAATCGACTTAATAATGAGACACTGATATTGTGTTTTAACTTTAATTGCTAATTTGTATATGTTATGATTGTGTTAGTAACTGTTGTTGTATTTGTCTTGGGCAGTCCTTGCCATGCGTACACCGCCTCGAGTCTCCCTCAGGCTGAGAGGGGCGGTATAGAAGTCGAGTAAATAAATAAATTAAATAAATAAATAATAATACCACAGCTACTGCTTTGAATACACTTGCAAGGAATTGGTATATAATATTAATCGAAAGGAACATGCCCAGATAACTTTGTCCGCGTCCATTTTTCCTCTTAGGATCCGGATCCAGGCCTTCAACAGCCTCGGAGCGGGTCCCTTCAGCCCTTCCATTAAAGCAAAAACGAAGCCTTTGCCGCCGGAGCCCCCGCACCTGGAATGTGTTGTCTTCAGTTACCAGAGCCTTAAGCTGAAATGGGGAGAAGGGCCCAGCAGGGCTTTGGTCGCCAATCCCACGCACTTCAACCTGCAGATGGAAGACCGATTTGGCAGGTGAGCGCTCTCTGGGAGGAACGAAAGGGTGGAAGGGAAGGAAGGAAGGAGGGAGGGAGACTGAGGGAGGGGAGGAGGAGGGAAAGAGAGAAGGAAGAAAGGAAGGAAAGAAGGAAGGGTGGAAGGGAATTGAGGGAGGGAGGAAAGAGGAAGGAAGGAAGGAAAGAGAAAAAGGGAAGACAGGATGAAAGAGGGAGGGATGAAAGGGTGGAAGGGAAGGAAGGAGACGGAGAGAGGGGAGGAGGAAGGAAAGAGAGAAGGAAGAAAGGGAGGAAGAGAAGGAAGGGTGGAAGGGAATTGAGGGAGGGAGGAAAGAGGAAGGAAGGGAGGAAAGAGAAAAAGGGAAGACAGGATGAAAGAGGGAGGGATGAAAGGGTGGAAGGGAAGGAAGAAGACGGAGAGAGGGGAGGAGGAAGGAAAGAGAGAAGGAAGAAAGGGAGGAAAGAAGGAAGGGTGGAAGGGAATTGAGGGAGGGAGGAAAGACAGGAAAGAAGGAGAAAAAGGGAAGACGGGATGAAAGAGGGAGGGATGAAAGGGTGGAAGGGAAGTAAGGAGAGAGATGGAGGGAGGGGAGTAGGACGGAAAGAGAAGGAAGAAATGAAGAGAAGGAAGAAAGGAAGGGTGGAAGGGCATTGAGGGAGGGAGGAAAGACAAAAGGGAAGGAAGGAATGAGAAAAGGGATAGGAGGAAAGAGGGAGGGATGAAAGAGTGGAAGGGAAGGGAGGGGAAGACGGAGGGAGGGGGAGGAAGGAAAGGGAGAAGGAAAAAGGGAGGAAGGGAAGGAAGGAAGGGTGGGAATTGAGGGAGGGAGGAAAGACAAAAGGGAAGGAAGGAAGGAGAAAAAGAGGGAAGATGGGAGGAAAGAGAGAGGGATGAAAGGGTGGGTGGGAAGGAAGGAGGGAGACAGGAGGAGGAAGGAAAGAGAGAAGGAAGAAAGGGAGGAAGAGAAGGAAGGAAAGGTGGAAGGGAATTGAGGGAGGGAGGAAAGACAAAAGGGAAGGAAGGAAGGAGAAAAAGGGAAGGTGGGAGGCAAGAGAGAGGGATGAAAGGGTGGAAGGGAAGGAAGGAGGGAGACGGAGGGAGGGAGGGGAGGAGGAAGGAAAGAGAGAAGGAAGAAAGGGAGGAAGGAAGAGTGGAAGGTAATTGAGGGGGGGAGGAAAGACAAAATGGAAGGAAGGAGGAAAAAGAGAGAAGATGGGAGGAAAGAAGGAGGGATGAAAGGGTGGGAGGGAAGGAAGGAGGCAGAGGGAGGGGAGGAGGAAGGAAAGAGAGAAGGAAGAAATGAAGAGAAGGAAGGGAGGGTGGAAGGTAATTGAGGGAGGGAGGAAAGACAAAAGGGAAGGAAGAAAGGAGAAAAAGAGGGAAGGTGGGAAGAAAGAGGGAACGAAGGAGACGGAGGGAGGAAAGGAGGAAGGAAGGGTAGGATGGTGAGAGAGAGGAAGGCCTGAGAAAAGAGCCCAAGGGGCCACATCCAGCCCCAGGGCCTGGGTTTACCCCTACCTGCTCTAAATTTGAAGGTCTTGCTATACATTTTAGAAGTTACATCTTAAAAAACCAAAACAGACTTTATGATTATATGGTCCTCAGCGTAAATCCAGCCTTATTTTTCCTCTCCACCAGATTCATCACGGTCTACAGCGGACCTTGTCACACATACAAAGTGCAGCGACTCAGCGAATCCACAACATACTACTTTAAGATCCAGGCGTGCAACGATGCCGGCGAAGGGGATTTCTCCGAAGTTTACGCCTTCACTACAACCAAATCTCCGCCGCCGGCACTGAAAGGTGAGGGCATGTTTGTTTGTTTATTTGTTTCTGTTGGAATATTTCGTCGGCTGTCCGTCATCAGAAAATAGTGTTGCTTAGGAAAAAAGCAGCAGTGTTTTTGTTTAAATTGTCGGTAAGAAATGCAGTGCTGGAGGAGGACGCATGGGAATGGTTTGTATAAAGGTGGATTATCTTTATGAAATACCATTTACGGATGAGGTTAAAGAGTCTTTAGCAACTCCTTGCTTAGCTGCACTAGGAAAATACTTCTTAAGCTGCTACATAAAGCATGTCTAGTCTAGAGACGACTTAGCCACAGTGATCCAGGCCACGGTCATCTCAAGATTAGACTACTGCAGTGTTCCTCAACCAGTGTGCAGTGGGACACTAGTGTGCCGTGAGCGATCATCAGGTGTGCCGCGAGAAAAGCTCTCTGCCCCCCTTCCTTCCAACCTCCTCCTGCCGAACTCCTGCTGCTTGGGAGAGGAGGAGGAAGGGCCGAGTGGCCGTTTCCCCAGCCAGCCTCCAATCTGCCATGACTCCCGCCATGACTCTCATCCCTCGCTCGCTGAAGCCACGCGGAGGAGCCCCACCTACTGAAGCCCGTCCACTGCTCATGCATCTCCTCTGTGGGAGAACTGAAGCGGGGGGGGGGCGGGGCATGGCACGGCCTGGCTCCTCCCCCCCCCAGCTTCAGTTCTCCCACAGCTTCACCAGCCTTGAGGGGCAGTGCCAAGCCAGCATTGTGCTGGCTCTGCCACCGCTGGCTTGGCACTGCCCCTCAAAGCTGGAGAAGCTGCTGGGAGAGCTGAAGCCGGGGGGGGCGGGGCCTGGCTCCTCCCCTCCCCAGCTTCGGCACTCCCAGCAGCTGCTCCCAGCAGGCCACCAATCCCCCAGCCGTTCTTTACTGTGTTAGAGTGTCATTTTGGTTGGTGGTGTGCCCCCGGATTTTTTAAATGTTAAAAGTGTGCCGCGGCTCAAAAAACGTTGGGAAACACTGGACTACTGTAACGCCCTCTACAGTGGCCTACCAAACTTAAGCTTGTCCAGAACACTGCTGCCTGACTTCTCACCGGGGCTCCAGTGAGACGTCATATGACTCCTATTCTGCAGCAGCTACATTGGCTGCCTACCGAGCACCGGATCACTTTCAAAGTGATGGTACTAACCTTCAAGGCCTTGTATGGTCTAGGGCCGTGTATCTGAAGGACCGTCTCACCCCCTACCAACCCCAGAGACCACTCCGTTCAGAAGATCTAAACCTCTTCCTCCCTTTTTTCCTTCTCCCTTTCCTTCCTCCTCCCCTCCCTCCGTCTCCCCCTCCCTTCCCTTCCACCCTTTCATCCCTCCCTCTTTCCTCTTATCCCCTTTTTTCTCATTCCTTCCTTCCCTTTTCTTTCCTCCCTCCCTCAATGCCCTTCCACCCTTCCTTTCTTCCTTCTCTCTTTCCTTCCTCCTCCCCTCCCTCCATCTCTCTCCTTACTTCCCTTCCACCCTTTCATCCCTCCCTCTTTCATCCCGTCTTCCCTTTTTCTCATTCCTTCCTTCCTTCCTTCCTCTTTCCTCCCTCCCTCAATTCCCTTCCACCCTTCCTTCTCTTCCTCCCTTTCTTCCTTCTCTCTTTCCTTCCTCCTCCTGTCTCCCTCCTTCCTTCCCTTCCACCCTTTCATCCCTCCCTCTTTCATCCCGTCTTCCCTTTTTCTCCTTCCTTCCTTCCTTCCTTCCTTCCTTCCTTCCTTCCTTCCTTCCTTCCTTCCTTCCTGTCTTTCCTAGCTTTAAAGCCGTTCGCCAATAATAATAATAATAATAATACACTTTATTTATATTCTGCTCTTCTCACCCTGAAGGGGACTCAGAGCAGATTACAGATACACATACTTAGCAGACAATCCCTGCCGTTTCCAACATACACACATATAGACGAACAGAGGCAAACTCTGGCCACCAGGGGGAGCTGGCGCACTCCTCATCTCTCAGTGTTCCCAGCGTCCCTTGTTGTTCTTTCCGCATTCCTCAGCGTTCCTGGAGTTCTTTAATGCCCTCATATTTCAGTCAAAATTTGCCTCCCCACTTAATGTGGTACCTTTATCTCCTACTTCAGTGTTTCCCAACCTTTTTTGAGCCGCGGCACACTTTTAACATTAAAAATATCCTGGGGCACACGACCAACCAAAATGACACAAAATGACACTCTAACACAGTAATACATATATTTAATTAACTTTGAGTTTTGGAGTTGTAGTTCACCTGCATCCAGAGAGCACTGTGGACTCAAACAATTATGGATCTGGACCAAACTTGGCAAGTGGACCCCTCAGGCAATAGAGCAGGCCGAGGGCTGCCAACAAGCCCAGGCCCAGGGTCCCGCCGCCAGCCTCAGCCACTCCCATTACCACGGGTTGCGGCTCACGGGCAAAAAGGGCAGCGGGGGAGAGGGAGAAGGCGGCAATTCCCTGTCCCAGCTCTCCGCCATGACTCTGGCCCCTCGCTTGCTGAGGCCGCGCGGAGGAGGAGCATGAACGGTGGAAAGGGGGGGGGAGACTTTTTTGCGGCACACCAGATGATCCGTCACGGAACAGTAGTGTGCCGCAGAACAGAGGTTAGGAAACACTGTCCAACTTGACATCTACCTAACATCAACAAGGCGTAGAGCTTTCTCTATTGTGGCGCCATCTCTCTGGAATACCTTGCCAGCTGAAGTGCCCTGCGAGACCTATCGGCCTTTCGCGGGGCTTGTAAGACTCATCTGTTTCGGTTGCCATTCGAACTTTGAATTTTAATCTGGTACTAATTAATGTTAAGTTGTTTTTATGGTGTTTCCATTTTGTGTTTCTATACTGTATTGTGAGCCGCTCCGAGCCCTCGGGGAGTGGCGGCATACAAGATCGAATAATAAATAAATAAATTCTCTGCTTAAGGTTTCCCCGTGACATTAAGTCTAGTCGTGCTCCAGGCAGTCAAGCCAGCCATGTGACCTAGGACAGTGTTTCTCAACCTTTTTTGAGCCGAGGCACACTTTTGACATTTAAAAAATCCCGGGGCACACCACCAACCAAAATGAAACAAAATGACACTCTAACACAGTCATACATATAGTTAATATGTTTTTAAATGTATTTATACACTCAGTCTGAAACCTGGGCCTGTTTCGATGAACACAACATAGATATCCTGGCAGAAATCAAAAGAGCTTTTGCTAAAGGCTTTCATGGCCAGAATCACCGGGTTGCTGTGAGGTTTTCAGGCTGTATGGCCATGTTCCAGAAGCATTCTCTCCTGATGTTTCAGTCACATCTATGACAGGCATCCTCAGAGGTGGTGAGCTGTTAGAAACTAGGCAAGTGAGGTGTATATATCTGTGGAATAATGTCCAGGGTGGAAGAAAGAACTCTTGCCTGCTTTAGGCAAGTGCGAATGTTGTAAATGGCCATGTTGATTAGCATTTAATGGCCTTGCAACTTCAAAGTCGCTGCCTGGGGGAAGCACTCCTCGGGGGAAGCGCTCCTCCTGGCCCCCTCGCCCGTCCCCAATTTGGGAAGGGTGCGGGGGACAGGCGGAGACGCCTCCCTGAGGCAGCGAGGACCTTGCTGCCTGGGGGAAGCGCTCCTCCTGGCCCCCTCGCCCGTCCCCAATTTGGGAAGGGCGCGGGGGACAGGTGGAGAAGCCTCCCGCAGGCCTCGATGGCTCGCGGGGGAAGCTTTTCGCCCAGCTCTCGCGTCCTTCTGACTAGAGGGACGCAAGAGCCGGGTGAAAACGCTCCCGCAGGCCTCGATGGCTCGCGGGGAAGCCGCCCGGCTCTCGCGTCCTGACCAGAGGGACGCAAGAGCCGGGTGAAAACGCTCCCGCAGGCCTCGATGGCTCGCGGGGGGAAGCTTTTCGCCCGGCTCTCGCGTCCTTCTGACCAGAGGGACGCAAGAGCCGGGTGAAAACCCTCCCGCAGGCCTCGATGGCTCGCGGGGGAAGCTTTTCGCCCGGCTCTCGCGTCCTTCTGACCAGAGGGACGCAAGAGCCGGGTAAAAACCCTCCCGCAGGCCTCGATGGCTCGCGGAGGAAGCTTTTCGCCCAGCTCTCGCGTCCTTCTGACCAGAGGGACGCAAGAGCCGGGTGAAAACCCTCCCGCAGGCCCCGATGGCTCGCAGGGGAAGCTTTTCGCCCGGCTCTCGCGTCCTTCTGACCGAAGGGACGTGAGAGCCGGGTGAAAACCCTCCCGCAGGCCTCGATGGCTCGCGGGGGAAGCTTTTCGCCCGGCTCTCGCGTCCTTCCGACTTCGGAAGGGCACGGGGGCCAGGCAGAAAAGCCTCCCCCAGCCCGGCGCCCTCCCTCTCCTCCAACCCTCTCCTCTCTCTCTCACACACACACACACAAGGCCTCAGAGCCCGCCTCACCCGGTAGGCCCGGATCTGCCTCCGCCCGCTTGGCCTCCTCCTCCAAGCAGCAGCAGCAGGAGGGGGAAGAAAGGCGGGGGGAGGGGACGTTTTCGCGGCACACCACGTGCTCTTGCACGGCACACTGGTGTGCCGCGTCACACCGGTTGAGAATGACTGACCTAGGAGGTGTCTATGGACAACGCCGGCTTAGAAATGGAGATGAGCACCAACCCCTCAGAGTTGGGCATGACTAAACTTGCCGTTACTTGCATTGTGACCACAGTTGGAATGGCGGCAGTGCCTCTACAGAACCTTTTGTGTTGCAGATTTTAACAAGATGAATGTTGAAAATGAATTGCTGGATCACAAATTCCTTTCTTCTTCTCTAGCGCCCAAAGTACATCAGCTGGGAGACAACGCCTGTGAAGTCACATGGGAGCCTTTACAGCCAATGAAAGGCGATGCCATCGTTTACATTTTACAACTTACCAGTGGGAGGGAAGTTGATCAGGTAGTTGGATCTTTTTGTTGTTGTTGTTGTCTTGGGAAAGTGTTGTTGTTTCTCAAGTTTTTTAATACACAGCTGCGAAGTGTGTACACATTGACTTTGCTGTAAAGACACCTTATCATCACCTCAATGTTTCTTGGCAGATTTGTATGTAGCCTTCATGAAGATTATGTGTTCAGAAGACACCGAAGATCCACAGCATAGTTAATGGAGATGAGAAACTGCAAGTCGCTTCTGGTGTGAGAGAACTGGCCGTCTGCAAGGACATTGCCTGGCGGACACCTGGATGTTTTTGATGTTTTACCATCCTTGTGGGAGACTCATCTCATGCCCCCCGAATGGGGAGCTGGAGCTTAAGGAGGGAGCTCACCCGCACACTCCAAGATTCGAACCTCTGACCTGTCCTACCGGCAGGGGCGGATTTACCATTAGGCAAAGTAAGCACCCGCTTAGGGCGCCACGTAGTCAGGGGCGCTTCTGGCCGCCAGGTTCCATGCATGTGCCATTGCTGCAAAGGGACTCCAGCTGGACTGAGACGCCAATCGCCCAAAAACCTCCGGCTCCGTCCCGGCTGCAAAAAGTTCCTCCTTTTCGGCCTCACTTAGGGCGATTGGTATCTCGGTCCATCTGGAGTCCCTCCGCAGCAATGGCGCACGCGCAAAACTACCTGGCCCAGCGCATGCGCGCCCGGCGTGCATGTGCACGCTCCACGAGGCCAGAGAGCGAGGGGGCGCCAAAATAATGTTCGCTTACCATTTTAAATTACCTTAGTCCGCCCCTGCCTGCGCCACCTGGGACTCCTAGTGAGCTCTTAGTCCACCCATTGCGCCACCGGGGACTCCTAGTGAGCTCCCAAGTGTCAGTTCCAGCTTCCCATGCATAGACAAGCCTCCCACAGGATGGTAAAACATCCAGGCATCCCCTGGGCCAGTGTTTTTCAACCTGTTTTGAGCCGCGGCACACTGTTTACATTTACAAAATCCTGGGGCACACCACCAACCAAAATGACACAAAATGACACTCTAACACAGTCATACATATAGTTAATATGTTTATAAATGTATGTATACACTCAGTCTGAAACCTGGGCCTGTTTCGATGAACACAACATAGATATCCTGGCAGGAATGGCAGAAAGACACAAACTTCCCACACAGAACTCCCATAACCAAGAGAACATACTATAAGAGTTTGGTGGGCATTGACCTTGAGTTTTGGAGTTGTAGTTCACCTATGTCCAGAGAGCACTGTGGACTCAAACAATGTTGGATCAGGACCTAACTTGGCATGAATACTCAATATGCCCAAATGTGAACACAGATGGAGTTTGAGGAAAATAGACCTTGACATTTGGGAGTTACAGTTTCTGGGATTTATAGTTAACACACAACCAAAGAGCATCCTGCACTCTTGCAACAATGGAATTGAACCAAACTTGGCATATTGAACTCTCATTACCAACAGAAAGTACTGAAAGGGTTTGCTTGGGAATTGACCTTGAGTTTGGCAGTTGTAGTTCACCTACACCCAGAGCGCACTGTGGACTCAAACAATGTTATGTTATGTTGTTGTTTGTTTTCTATCCAGAATCACAATGTTGGAAGGAGGCTCACCACTTTAAGGTCCCTAAAACAGGCATGGGAAAACTTCGGCCCTCTGGGTGCTTTGGACTCCAACTCCCACCATTCCTAACAGCCTGAGGCCCTTTCCTGCTTAAGTGGCTGAGGGGGGAAAGGGAAAAGGGCCTGAGGCTGCTAGGAATGGTGGGAGTTGGAGTCCACAACACCTGGAAGGTCCAAGTTTGCCCATGCCAGCTTTCGACAGAGACCTCTTCCTCCCTCTTCCCCTTCACGCCCTTTCTTCCCCCTCCTGCCCAACACTTACTTTTTCTTCTACACTGCCACTTCTGCCGCCATTTTGATCCGAGGGGGCAGCGTAAGCTTGTTCAGGAGGGGAGGGGGGAGGGAGGAAGACGTGACCCGTTTGGGCGCTACTGCGCAGACTCGCCCCAGAGCAAAGCGAGGCAAAGGGAGCAGAGCGAGGCTGGGAAGAAGGGAGCCCGAGTGGAGAAGAAAAAGTGTTTGGCAAGAGGGGGAAGAAAGGGTATTATTGGAGGTTCCAATTTCCCACGGCACACCTGATGATCGCTCACGGCACACTAGTGTGCCACGGCACACTGGTTGGGAAACACTGCCCTGGCCAACGTGTTTTCTTTTTTGAAACGGACATGTGCTTCTCGTTTCCTTCTCAGGTATACAAGGGACCAGAGACTTCGTTCCGCTTCTCCAACCTGCAGACAAACTGTGAATACCGGTTCAGGGTGTGTGCTGGACGCCAGTATCCGGACTCCGCTGGGCCGCAAGAACTGCTGGGGCCGTACAGCCCGAGCACCGCGTTTTCATCTCAGAAGCAGGAGCTTGCGTCGCCGTGTGCGGACGCAGGGCCCGACCTGCCGAAAAGCCGGAGGAAGCCGCTGAGCGACGAACAGTTTGCCTTCCTGCTCCTCCTCATCTTCGCCACCGTCGCCATCCTGTTCGCCGTCATCATCCAGTACTTTGTGATCAAGTAAGCGAGCGGCTTTGGAGATTTGCCTTCATTACTCAGCTTATGATTATGATGATTATTATTTTTTCATATGGAAATTTATGCCTTGGGTATTTATGTAAATTCCAATTAAAAACGCTCGCTGGGAATGATTGTATACGATGCCCATTTCCCTTCTCGCTGCTGATGAACAGCAAGGCTGGGCGGGCTGGCCGGCCTCCCTTCCTCTCCTCCAAAAAGCCTCCCACCCGGGGGGGGAACGGAAGAGACGCAGACCCTCTATTCTAGCATTGTTGTGCATTTTCTAATCAGGGTTAGCTGTTGAAAACAGCAAAACAAACGGAAAACAAACAGCTGCCTTAACACGCACTTGTGATTCTCAGAGAGCTCGACTTTTAATATTCTTTATTCTCAAGGAAAGGGGTAAGGCAGTCGTTCTCAACCTGTGGGTCCCCAGATATTTTGGCCTTCAACTCCCAGAAATCCTAACAGGATGGGTTCAAAATGAGGCTGGACACGGATTTTGGGAGCCTGCTTCCTTGGAGCCTCGAGACTGCAGGAAGAAGCGTCCTGCAATGGAGAACGCGGCCTCTTTCTGGCCTTGGAGTCTGGCACCAACCAAAAAAACAACAGACCAGGAATCCTGTGTCAATTATCACATATGGATCATATATCAAAACATTCTATTTGAGTTTCTAGACACATGTGGAGTGCCTCTGCGATCCCCTGTATGGGTCACCACCATGTAATTGATATAAATACACCAATACAAGTTACAATATAAACCACAATTCAAATAACCATCGTTCAACACATGAAGTCCTTCTGTGAGTCCGAGAGCGTGCTCTTATCTCCAGGAGACACACAATGGTAGTCCAGTAACAGTTCAATAGTTCGAACGTTCCTATAAACGGTTCTAAATGAACACGTCCGCACCGTACTCACAGAGATCCAGGAAAAGCCGCGGATCCAGGATAGGGAACCTGTAGGCAAGGAACCGCCGCGGAACTACATTACCCAGAAGCATTGATGTTATCATTTCAAATCTCGCGGGTATATCCAACCAATGGTCGAGCAGCTTCCAGGATGCAGGCACGCCACCCGTGTAATCGTGGGATGATTATTAAGATCCTTAAAGGGGACTGTATTTACTATATTGCCGTAATGGCTCGTCCCTCCGAGGTGCAAATAATTTCAAGCCTCATGCAACAAAAATAGGCATGTTGTGATGCATGTATCTCCCAACCAACTCAAAAGACGGCTGGGATCTCTGGGAGTTGTAGTCCAAAACATCGGAAGACTCACAGGTTGAGAACCACTGGGGTAAGGAATGGCCAGCCGCTTCGGTCTAAGCCTTGGCTTGTAACGAGATGCAGCAGCAAAGATGCTTAAGCGTAGAACAGTACTGTATTACCGGACATTTGCTAAAGCATACCACACCTGATATTATACTGTAGACAAAAAGAATTGAAACCAAAATGCTAATCAACTTTTAGTGCTACTCTTTTGTTTTTTAAATGTTGGTTTCCCACTCTTTTTTAATCGTTGGGACTCCCAATAGTTGAATGGACGACTTTAAGAGACAAAGGTGATCGGCAGACGGTGCTGACATCCTTTTTGAGAAATTCTCGGAAGCCCAGTCTGTCCCTCCGGAGAGAGAGGGGTCTACATCGATGGCCCGAGGGGTCTACATCGATGGCCCGAGGGGTCAACATCAATGGCCTGAGGGGTCTACATTGATGGCCCGAGGGGTCTAAATCGATGGCCCGAGGGGTCTACATCGATGGCCCGAGGGTCTACATCGATAGCCCAAGCGGTCTACATCGATGGCCTTCTTCCAGTGGTCCTCAACCGTTGGGTCCCCAGGTGTTTTGGCCTACAACTCCCAGAAATCCCAGCCAGTTGACTAGCTGTTAGGATTTCTGGGAGTTGAAGGCCAAAACATCTGGGGACCCCTATGCTGTCCATTTCTGCACAAAATGCTTTCTGACGTTGGTAAGCGAGTGTCGGCCCGACCCCAGAGTCTGCTCTCAGTGCCTGAGAGACCAGTCACTCACCCTGTGCTTCTGATTCAAAAAAGAAAAGAGAAAAAAAATTGCAGCCGCTTTTTCTTTTTTTCTTTTCGGAAGAAAAGCACAGGAAAAAAATTTTTTTTTGTTTGTCTTTAACGAAAACAAAAAAAAGTGCATTTATGATATAAATGTTTCACTATTTGGCTCAAACTGAGCAAAAAAATATGTTTTTTGTACTATTCTTAACATAAAATTTAAGAAATAATAATAATAATAACAACAAAACAAATAAATAAATAAAAATGCAAGCTGTGGTTAGCTTTTGGGTTCTCCCTGCTTCTTGGCCCGAACCCCCTTTCCCTTCCTCCTTTTTTCGGGATACCCTTCTAACACAACCCAACTTATCAAGTCACACGAGGAAATGAATTTTTCTGCTCAAGTTCGAAAGGAATTGCGGCGATTCTGTGTCGCGTTCGTTTTTGTGCTTCAAGTCCTCTCTTCCCCCTTGTTTTGTGGATCAATAATTCAGTAACAGGTCTGGCTTTTTGGGTGGAATAGCGTTCCCCTCCCTTCTCTCCTTTGTTTCTCGGGGGGGGGGTGTCGGGGGTCGATATCATGCACTACATAGGACCGTTCTGTATCAAGCCCTTGTAGCAGGTACCTGTGAAGTAGACGTGACTTGATGTTGTCTCGTTTCGGAAGCTGGAAAACGACCCGTTTTTTGTTTCAGAGGAAAACGACGCTCACTTTCAAACAGCCACAGATATGTTTTGTTACCTTTTCTTTGCACAGCGGTAGGGACTGAACATAACAAGCTTTTCCGACACATCCACCCGGACGCTTGCCCTCGTGAGACGGTGGGAGTGACGTGTGCGACTCATTTCAGACATGTCATAGAACGTCATCCAAAGCCCTTCTCCGCCAGCTGTTAGTTCATTATAAGCTTATACTTTGTGGCGTTGTGTTTGCATTTCACACCTGGGTGGGGCGGGAGGGCACATATACACATATACACAGACACACGCATACAGGCGACGGTATCATATCACTTACTATCTTAAACAAAAATAAAGTAGATTTATGGTGCAATCTGAAATTAACCTTTTTTCTCTCCTTTTTTGTGATCTATTTATTTTGATTTTTTTTTTAAAAGAGAAAATTCTGGAAAATGTATGTTTGAATGTACTGTTCTACTCGTAGCAGAACCTTTTTAAGTTAATCATTTATCGTAATGGATTCCTTTCTTCAGTGTTGGAAAAAAAAGAGTTTTATACAAGCGTTAGTGTCGGTAGTTCGCAGGGACGTTTACAACCTGTTCTCCTCCATTTTCCTTCAATCCTTCACTTTTTTTATATCGAACAGTAGACTCGTCTTCAGCCGATTTTCTGTTGCCAAAGCGTATGTGTTTTCTTTTTTGTTGTTGCTGTTGTTACAAACTCTGACAGACACAATTAAGGGGGGAACCAATCTCATCGAATTGGCAATAGTACGTACGTCAGACGCATTTTTTTAAATAAAAAAAATAAATTAGGTTTTTCTGAATGAATACTAACCAAAATTATGACTTCCTAGAAAGTTTTAAAACAAAAAAGTTTTAATTTGTATTTGTAATTGCCACAAACTGTTTATATTTCCAGAAAAATTTCCTGGAAAAGCATAGTGTAGAATTTTATATTTACAACTATACATTCCAGATTGATGTACTCTAGTGGCATTAATGTATTAGACTCTCCTCTTTTCTCTCTCTCTCGTATTGTAATTTTTGCTGTATTTCATACTTATGTTAAACCTGCCAGACATCGTATTACTAAATTGTAACTATAAATAGATAATATATTTAATATGGCCAATAAAAATACAAAATTGTTCACATCAGGCTTGTGGAATTACTCTGTGTATATGTGTGTGTGTGATATGACTCCTTGGAAGCCATACCATGAAGGTCATTTTTTTAATGTCAAGACATTTTTTGGTTTTGTTTGTTTGTTTGTGTGTGTGTCAGGAACGACTAGAGCAGACCTGGGCATCTTACAGCCCGCGGGCCAAATGCAGCCTGCCGGGCGATGCCATCTAGCTTGCGGCTTCCTTCCCGAAGAAGGAAGGGAGGGAGCAGAGTGCTTCCTCCTGTCCCTCTCTGCGGCTCCAGAAGAACTTCCGCAGGAAGCCCCGCCTCCTTGATGATGTCACAGGCAGGCCCGGATTACCCATAAGGCCACCATAGGCCATGGCCTAGGGCGGCAGCCATGGGGAGGGGGCAGATCCGGACACCCCAAAATTAAAAAAAATAAAATTAAAACCAAAAAAAAGTTCGATCTTTGGGCACCCTGTGCGCAGGCGCAAAAGCGCCCAAAGATCGCCCTTTTTTTCTTAGGCGGGCCGGTGTGGTGGCTTTAGGAGGGAGGGAGGAGCTGTGGGAGTCTCTCGCCGCTCCTCCCTCCCTCCTAAAGCCATCATGCCGGCCTCTCAGGCGGCCGAAATCGCCTTTCTGAGGCCGGCATGGTTGCTTTAGGAGGGAAGGAGGAGCCACGGGAGATTCCCACGGCTCCTCCCACCCTCCTAAAGCCACCATGCCGGCCTCAGAAGGGCGATTTCGGCTGCTTCTGAGGCCGGCATGACGGCTTTAGGAGGGAGGGAGGGAGGAGCCGTGGGGAGGCCCCGCCCTTGGGGCCACTGCCACGCATGCGCAGCATCGGCTCCAGGGGTGGAGTTTTCCTTCCTCCTCGCGCCGGCGAGGAGGAAGAGGCGGAGCCTGGGGCGGAGCCTTTGACCTAGGGCGCCAAAAGGGCATGATCCGGGCCTGGTCACGGGCGGCATCGAGCAGGAGACCCTCAGAGAGGTGGGGCTTCCTGCGGAAGTTCTTCCGGAGTCGCAGAGAGGGACACAAGGAGGCACTCTGCTCCCTCCGTTTTTGCCCATACGGACACAAAGCATCACGTTGCTTTGTAGCCGCCCCAGTGGGAGTTCCCCTCCCTCTCTTCGGGAAGGAAGCCACGGGAGAGAAAGAGGAGGCCGTCCGGTGAAAGAGCAGAGGAGGCAGTGTCGGAAAGAAGAGGAAGAGAAGAGGTAAAGGCGGGTTGGGGTCTCTGGATGGGGTGTGTGGTTTACTAGGCATGCCCCCTGCATGGTTGGAAGGGAGTGGGGAGCTCTTCCTCTGCTCAGCTGGAGCTTCTAATACTCGGATAAGATAGAATACTAAAATTCAGAACAACACAATGACAGAGTGTACACTTCCCTCCTCTTGTGCAAAAAGGAATGTAAACATGTGAGCTGAAGTCTTGTTCCAGCTCAAACTTATTATTAGAAACTATGCATTTATATTTTAACTAACCAACTGCCTTGGTCAGACCACACCTGGAATCACACTGTGTCCAGTTCTGGGCACTGCAAATTAAGGGGGATGTTCACAAGCTGGAATGAGTCCAGAGAAGGGAGACTAAAATCAGAGGTGCTCATTAGGTAGATCGTGATCGACCGGTCGATCTTTGGGCCTCATCCGGGTGATCTTCAGGCCCTGACCAGATCAATCGCTCCTTGGTGCGAGATTGAGGTGGGAGGAGCTCCAGGCGGGGCCAGCAGAGGCCCAGCCTTCCTCTCCGCCCGCCCCACTTTCGCCCGGCTCCATGGCTGAACCGGGCGAGATTGAGGTGGGAGGAGCCCCAGGCGGGGCCTGCGGAGGCCCAGTCAGTCTCTGTGTTTCGTTTTTATCGCAGTCACCTGGTCCTCAGGGAAAACGTGCCCGATCCTCAGGGAAGCCAGCTGGAAAGAGAGCAGCCAGATGGAAGCACACTCTGAGGCAGCGAGTTCCACTGCTGAACAGCTCTCACAGTCAGGAAGTTCTTCCTAATGTTCACCCTCCTACACAGACATGCTTTTTTGACTGTGCTGTTGTGCTCTCTCTCTCTCTCTCTCTCTCTCTCTCTCTCTATATATATATATATATATATATATATATATGTAGCCAAGCCCGGCGGAGCTGCGAACCGGGAGAAAGGCTCCCTGCAAGGAACAGGCCCTGTGTTGTAGTTGAGTCTGGGACCTCAGGTACTACTAGGAGGACAGGGCTGTGTGAAGAGGATACTACTCCTATTACTCTTACTTCTGGCCTGGCAACTGTGTCGTGACACCCTGCCTGGGAGACAGGTTTGGCCGGCTTGCCGTTCTCCTGGTTTGCGGCTCCACCGGGCTTGGTGGAGCCGCGAACCAGGAGAAAGGCTCCCCGCAAGGAACAGGCCCTGCCTAGGAGCCAAGTTTGGTCGGCTCACATCTCCCGCCAGGCTCGGCAGAGCCGCGAACTGGGAGGAGAAAGGCTCACAGGGAGGACCTGGGCGCCTCGGGGAGCCTTTCTCCCGGTGTGTGGCTCCGTCGAGCCCGGCGGAAGACGCGAGATGACCAAACTTGGCTCCTAGGTAGGGCCTGGGCAATGCGGGGAGCCTTTCTTCTGAGGCCCCCCTGAGGTGCCCAGGCCCTCCGGGATGGGCCGGCTGGCTGGCACGCGGAGAGGAAACAGCCGAAAGAGGCGGCGCCCCAGCCCCTTCTTTGCCGCTGCCCGGCCCTTCCTCCTCCTCCCGCAAGCGGCAGCAGCAGGCAGGAGGGGGAAGAAAGGGGGGAGACATTTTCGCGGCACACCAGATGATCGCTCACAGAACAATAGTGGGCCACCGGTTGGGAAACACTGCTCTAACAAATAAAAAACAAAACAAATGTTACAATTCATAAAGTAAGAAGCTATCACCTGCCTTCGCTAGAGTAGGCCACTTGAAACTCATCTTGGAAAGCTGGCAAAAGAGAGAGATCTTACAGTTCAAGGCCGTCGTGCAATTGGGAGCTGCTTCCGACACGTCTCATACGAAAGAACTTCTTTCCGCACCTTCAACAGAAGCCTTGTCGCTCCTGCGCGAGGCCCTCGGCTGCCAGGCCGGCCTCTGATTGAGGAACGTACACACAGCCTTCCTGTATTTCTGGGACATGACGTTATAAAGGATGGGGTTTACGGACGCGCCGAGATAAAACAGCAGCATCGAAACAAGGTTGAAGTACTGGCTGATATCGTAGAGGCCCAGGCTTCCTTGGGCGGTCTCGTCGAGGCCAACGCTTCCTTGGGCGAAAAGGATCCGGCCGACATGTAAGGGGAGCCAACACAGGACGAAAGCCAGAACGACCACGGCTGGAAAGAGGGAGATAATACCTTTCAATAGGGCAATCCCTTGAGTGAAGTCCCTTCCTTTAAAAAAGTACACCAACTCATTGAACAAAAAGGTCCCTTAAGACAGTGTTTTTCAACCTTTTTTGAGCCGCGGCACATTTTTTCCATTTACAAAATCCTGGGGCACACCACCAACCAAAGTGACACAAAATGACACTCTAACACAGTAATAGATATAGTTAATATGTTTTTAAATGTATTTATACACTCACTTAGTGTGAAACCTGGGCCTGTTTCGATGAACACAACATAGATCTCCTGGCAGGAATGGCAGAAAGACACACTCGAAGGTCTTGCTCAACAGCTGGGAGTGATAGTTCACCCGCAATCAAAGAGCATTCTGAACTCCACCAATGATGGAATGGAATCAAAGTTTCCACACAGAACTCCCATAACCAAGAGAAAATACTGTAAGAGTTTGGTGGGCATTGACCTTGAGTTTTGGAGTCGATGTGAGCTCCTGCTGTTAGCTGTTCGAAATGTGAGTAGATCAATAGGTACCGCTACGGCGGAAAGGTAACAGCGGTCCATGCCGTCATGCTGGCCACATGACCTTGAAGGTGTCTACGGACAACGCCGGCTCTTTGGCTAAGAACTGGAGGTGAGCACCAACCCCCAGAGTCAGACACAACTGGACTTAATGTCAGAAGAAACCCTTACCTATCTGCTACAATGGGTAGGGAAGCTATGGCTCGGGAGCCAGGTGTGGCTCTTTTCATGATTGCATCTGGCTCTCCAGAGCAGCCCGGGTCTCGGTTTCCCAGCATGCAGCGGGGAGGAGTGATGCAAATTTATTTTTATTATTTACATTATTTTAACCTCGACCTTCTCAACCCCCAAGGGGGGACTCATCGCCGCCTCTTTCTCATTCCCCACTGCTCTCGGGGCCCTGTCTTCCTTCCTTCCTTCCTTCCTTCCTTCCTTCCTTCCTTCTTTCCTTTCTCTTTTTCTTTCATTCTTTTTCCTCCCTCTCTACCTACCTTCTTTCCTCCCTCCCTCTTCGTTCCTTCCTCCCTCTTCCATTCTTTCCTTCTTCCTTTTCCCTCCCTCTCCCCTTCCTTCTTTCCTCCATTCTCTCTTCCTTTCTTTCTCCCCTTCACCCTTTCCTTCTCTCCTTCCTTTTCCCTCCCTCTACCCTTCCTTCTTTCCTCCATTCTCCCCCTTCCTTCCTCCCTCTTCCTTCCTTTCTTTCTCCCCTTCACCCTTTCCTTCTCTCCTTCCTTTTCCCTCCCTCTCTCCCCTTCTTTCCTCCATCCTCCCTCTTCCTTCCTTACTCTTCCTTTCTTTCTCCCCTTCACACTTTCCTTCTCTCCCTCCTTTTCCCTCCCTCTCTCCCCTTCTTTCCTCCATTCTCCCTCTTCCTTCCTTCCTCTTCCTTTCTTTCTCCCCTTCACCTTTTCCTTCTCTCCTTCCTTTTCCCTCCCTCTCTCCCCTTCTTTCCTCCATTCTCCCTCTTCCTTCCTTACTCTTCCTTTCTTTCTCCCCTTCACCCTTTCCTTCTCTCCTTCCTTTTCCCTCCCTCTCTCCCTTCTTTCCTCCATTCTCCCTCTTCCTTCCTTACTCTTCCTTTCTTTCTCCCCTTCACACTTTCCTTCTCTCCTTCCTTTTCCCTCCCTCTCCCCTTCTTTCCTCCATTCTCCCTCTTCCTTCCTTCCTTCCTTACTCTTCCTTTCTTTCTCCCCTTCACACTTTCCTTCTCTCCCTCCTTTTCCCTCCCTCTCTCCCCTTCCTTCTTTCCTCCATCCTCCCTTCCTCTTCCTTCCTCTATTCTTTCCCCCCAAGTCTTCCTTTCCTTCTCCTCCCTTTCTTTTCACTTCCCTCTCTCTCCCCTTCTTTCTTTTCTTCTTTTCCCTTCATTATTTTACTTTTGCCTCACTCCCTTTCCTTTCTTTTCCCCACCCTTTCCTTTCCTCCCTTCCCATTTCTTTCTTTCTTTTCCCCCCTTGTCTCTCTCCTGCTTTTCTTTTCTTCCTTTTCCATAGTCCGTTCTTCTATTCTTTCTTCCTCTCCCCTCCCTCCTTTATTTCCTCTTTCCTTCTTTCTTTCCCCCTTCCTTCCTTCCTTCCTTCCTTCCGTCTTCTCTTCCTTCCCAGAGTCCTGAGCGTGCCTTTTGCAGAGCCAGGTCTGAAGCGTTCCGTCATTCTGCCGGGGGAGTCCTTGTCTCATCGTATGTACGTATAGACTCACATTTAGTCGAATTCTGTCTTAAAATATTATATATTATATTATTATAATAATATTATTAGTATTAGTATTATTAGCAGAGGCTGAAAGAATATTATCATTATGATGATGATTATGAATAAATTCAGGGGCTTATTATACTCACATTTAGTCGAATTCAGTCTTAATATATTATATATTATTATACTATTAGCATTACTAACAGAAGCTGAAAGAATATTATCATCATTATTATTAATAATAATAAATTCAGGGGCTTATTATACTCACATTTAGTTGAATTCAGTCTTAAAATATTATATATTATATTATTTATTATTTACTTTATTAATTTTATTAACTTTATTTATATTCCGCTCATATCACCCCAAAGGGGACTCGGGGCATATTACAGGTATACATACTTAGCAGACGATTCCTGCTGTTTGCACATACAACATATAGACGAACAGAGGCAAACTCAGGCCACCAGGGGGAGCCGACGCACACGTCATCTCTCAGCATTCCCAGCGTCCCTTGTTGTTCCTTCCATTTTTTTCAGCGTTCCTGGAGTTCTTTAATGGCCTCATAATTCAGTCAAAATTTGCCTCCCCACTTAATGTGGTACCTTTATCTCTTACTCGACAGATGCAACTGTCTTTCGGGCTGCAAAGGTCAACAGCAGGCTACACTTAAAGGTCGAGCACCCACCCTGACCCGGGCAGGCCTTGAACTCATGCCCTACTGGTCTGAGAGATCTTATGCAGCTGACACTTAGCCAACTGCGCCACATTCCCGGTGCATTATTATTATTATTATTATTATTAGCAGAGGCTGAAAGAATATTATCATCATCATCATTATTATTATGAATAAATTCAGGGGCTTATTATACTCACGTTTAGTTGAATTCAGTCTTAAAATATTATATATTATATTATTATAGTATTATTAGCAGAGGCTGAAGGAATATTATCAATATTAATATAATTATGATGAATAAATTCAGGGGCTTATTATACTCACATTTAGTCAAATTCAGTCTTAAAATATATATTATATTATTATTACTAGCAGAGGCTGAAAGAATATTATTATTATTATGATTATTATGAAATAATTCAGGGGCTTATACTCGCATTTAGTCGAATTCAGTCTAAAAATATTTATTATATTATTATAATATTATTAGCAGAGGCTGAAAGAATATGATGATGATGATGATGAATAAATTCAGGGGCTTATTATACTCACATTTAGTCAAATTCAGTCTTAAAATATTATACATTATATTATTATAATATTATTATTATTATTAGCAGAAGCTGAAAGAATATTATCATTATGATTAACAATAATAACAATAATAATAATAAATTCAGGGGCTTATTATACTCACATTTAGTTGAATTCAGTCTAAAAATATTATTTATTATATTATTATAATATTATTATTATTAGCAGAAGCTGAAAGAATATTATCATTATGATTAACAATAATAACAATAATAATAATAAATTCAGGGCTTATTATACTCACATTTAGTTGAATTCAGTCTAAAAATATTATTTATTATATTATTATAATATTATTATTATTAGCAGAAGCTGAAAGAATATTATCATTATGATTAACAATAATAACAATAATAATAATAAATTCAGGGGCTTATTATACTCACATTTAGTCGAATTCAGTCTAAAAATATTATTTATTATATTATTATAATATTATTATTATTAGCAGAAGCTGAAAGAATATTATCGTTATGATTAATAATAATAACAATAATAATAATAAATTCAGGGGCTTATTATACTCACATTTAGTTGAATTCAGTCTAAAAATATTATTTATTATATTATTATAATATTATTATTATTAGCAGAAGCTGAAAGAATATTATCATTATGATTAACAATAATAACAATAATAATAATAAATTCAGGGGCTTATTATACTCACATTTAGTCAAATTCAGTCTTAAAATATTATATATTATATTATTATAATATTATTATTAGCAGAAGCTGAAAGAATATTATCATTATGATTAACAATAATAACAATAATAATAATAAATTCAGGGGCTTATTATACTCACATTTAGTCAAATTCAGTCTTAAAATATTATACATTATATTATTATAATATTATTAGCAGAAGCTGAAAGAATATTATTATGATTAACAATAATAGCAATAATAATAATAAATTCAGGGGCTTATTATCCTCACATTTAGTTGAATTCAGTCTTAAAATATCTATATATATAAAATCCTTCATGTCGTCCTGACAGGCTTATAGACAGCAAAACCACACAAGGCAGACACACCAAATCAGCCCACATACACACAAAACCCCACGAGGTATGTTTACCACCACCACCCCAATAAATAAATAAATAAATAAATAAACAACACAACCAAAAATACAAAAAAACCCATTGGGCTACAACTCCCATGATCCCCCACGCCACCCCCCTTTGATTGTGCTTTCCCACCATGTGGGTAGAAGGGGTTAGCCACAGACTATGGCACAGCAACGCGTGCATGGGTCAGCTAGATATATATATATAAAATATATAAAATTATATGGCTCTCGCTGAAATAAAATTCCAAATATTTAGCTTTCATGGCTCTCTGAGTCGAAAAGGTTCCCGACCCCTGTGCTACAATATCATTGAGATCGAGGTAAAATAAAGGTATTTTAAGCGACCAAATAAATTTGGACATTGCTTACCGAGCATCTTGGTGGTTTGCCGGTGATACCTCTCTCGGGCGGGAGCGTGCTGGCCCTCCAGATTGCGTGCCGTCCTCCAGAGCTTTCTGCAGATCATCCCGTAAAGGAGAACCAAGCAAGACGCGGGTAGGAAAAAGTAAAGGGTGGAAAGCCAGGTCATGGTCTCTAGGAGCCCCGAGTGAGCCGCTTCCTCTATGTATTTGCATTCGCCCATTTCTTCCGCGAGGCTCCCGTTGCCATGCTGTACGCCGAAGAGAAAGAGCACCGGGAGGGCCGTCACGAGCGAGCAAAGCCATAGCAGCAGAATGACGCCTTTGACCCGGCTTTTGGTAATGGCCGCTTTGGCTTTCAAGGGGAAACAGATGGCGAAGTATCTCTCGACGCTCAACGTGGTGATGTGGAGGATGCTGGAGTACGTGCAGGTCTCGCTGAGGTAGAAAACGAACCTGCAGAGGAAATCGCCAAAGACGTACGGCTTGTACTTCCAGATCCTGTACAAGTCGGACGGCAAGCCGAGCAAAATCAGGCCGTCGGAGAGAGCCATGCTGGAGAGGTACATGTTCACCGTCGTCCTCATGCCTTTGTACCGCTTAAAAATGAGGATGATGGTGACGTTTCCAGCGACGCCCAAGAAAAACAAGACGACGCAAACGACGGTCACCGGTATCAAGACGGGAATCTTGAACAAGGAGAAGGAAAGCTCTTCGTAATCGTCCGTATCGTTTCCAAAAGAGGCGTTCGGTGGAAAGGAATCCATTTCTGGCCGAGGCTGGTTTCTCCTTACCAAGGTAAATGTATGGAAAAGATGGACACTTGGACATGCCGTTGCCAAATGCCCCGAGATGTCTCCACTGACAGGTGACGCTTCCTCGAGCTGTTTCCCTCGCAAGACCGGGGCCTGCTAATATCGCCGTATTTCCTAAAGAACATGATGCTGTCGGCTTGGGATATTGACTTCTCGAAGCTACACATTTGGCCAAAGGGAGGAATCCGCGTACCGATCGGAAGGAAGAGAAAAACAGAAATTACACAGCCAGCCTTTAATTGAGTCAACAGTCTACCAAATTCAGTTAATAGTGTTAGAGTTGGAAAACCACAAGAGTATGAACCATCTCTTAGTTTGTTGTCGATGGCTTCCGTGGCTGGAATCACTAGGTTGCTGTGAGCTTTCTGAGCTGTATGACCATGCTCCATGCCAGGGGTGGGCCATTATGTTTGCCAAGGGGCCACACGAGGGCCAAAAAATATTGTGGAGGGCCGCACCTAAAGGCTGAACTACATTCTAATCTACATTATTTATTTATTTATTTGCTATATATTACACATCATTAATATTAACATATTAATATATCAAAAAATATTCATATATTAGGACTCTTGCCTGTCGGAGGCAAGGGTAAACATTGCAATTGGTCACCTTGACTCGCAGCTTCAAAGCCTGGTTGCTTCCTGCCTGGTGGAAACATTTGTTGGGAGGTGTTAGCTGGCCCTGATTGTTTCCTGTCTGGAATTCTGGATACTAGTATTGGAAAAACTCTAAAATCAGGACAGTAAATGAAGAGCAACTCTCAGAAAACGGGGATTCCAGAAACAATCAGGGCCAGATAACACCTCCCAATAAAGGATTCCCAAGGCAGGAAGCAGCCAGGCTTTGAAGCTGCAAGGCCATTCAATGATAATCAAGGTGGACAATTACACCTCCCAACAAAGGATTCCCAAGGCAGGAAGCAGCCAGGCTTTGAAGCTGCAAGGCCATTCAATGATAATCAAGGTGGGCAATTACACTTCCCAACAAAGGATTCCCAAGGCAGGAAGCAGCCAGGCTTTGAAGCTGCAAGGCCATTCAATGATAATCAAGGTGGGCAATTACACCTCCAAACAAAGGATTCCCAAGGCAGGAAGCAGCCAGGCTTTGAAGCTGCAAGGCCATTCAATGATAATCAAGGTGGACAATTACACTTCCCAACAAAGGATTCCCAAGGCAGGAAGCAGCCAGGCTTTGAAGCTGCAAGGCCATTCAATGATAATCAAGGTGGACAATTACACCTCCAAACAAAGGACTCCCAAGGCAGGAAGCAGCCAGGCTTTGAAGCTGCAAGGCCATTCAATGATAATCAAGGTGGACAATTACACTTCCCAACAAAGGATTCCCAAGGCAGGAAGCAGCCAGGCTTTGAAGCTGCAAGGCCATTCAATGATAATCAAGGTGGGCAATTACACTTCCCAACAAAGGATTCCCAAGGCAGGAAGCAGCGAGGCTTTGAAGCTGCAAGGCCATTCAATGATAGTCAAGGTGGACAATTACACTTCCCAACAAAGGATTCCCAAGGCAGGAAGCAGCCAGGCTTTGAAGCTGCAAGGCCATTCAATGATAGTCAAGATGGACAATTACACTTCCCAACAAAGGATTCCCAAGGCAGGAAGCAGCCAGGCTTTGAAGCTGCAAGGCCATTCAATGATAATCAAGGTGGGCAATTACACTTCCCAACAAAGGATTCCCAGGGCAGGAAGCAGACAGGCTTTGAAGCTGCAAGGCCATTCAATGATAGTCAAGGTGGACAATTACACTTCCCAACAAAGGATTCCCAAGGCAGGAAGCAGCCAGGCTTTGAAGCTGCAAGGCCATTCAATGATAAACAAGGTGGGCAATAACACCTCCCAACAAAGGATTCCCAAGGCAGGAAGCAGCCAGGCTTTGAAGCTGCAAGGCCATTCAATGATAATCAAGGTGGACAATTACACCTCCAAACAAAGGATTCCCAAGGCAGGAAGCAGCCAGGCTTTGAAGCTGCAAGGCCATTCAATGATAATCAAGGTGGGCAATTACACTTCCCAACAAAGGATTCCCAAGGCAGGAAGCAGCCAGGCTTTGAAGCTGCAAGGCCATTCAATGATAATCAAGGTGGACAATTACACTTCCCAACAAAGGATTCCCAAGGCAGGAAGCAGCCAGGCTTTGAAGCTGCAAGGCCATTCAATGATAATCAAGGTGGACAATTGCAACATTCACACTTGCCCTCCAGAGAAAAGAGTCCTTTCTCCCCCGCCCGAAAAATTATTCCACAAGTATATAAACCTCGCTTGCCTAGTTTCCAACTTACCCCTCAACCTCTGAGGATGCCTGTAATAGATGTGGGTGAAACGTCAGGAGAGAATGCTTCTGGAACATATAATAATATTTATTCGTACCCCGCCACCATCTCCCTTACACGAGGCCAAGCCCAACAGCACAACAATACAATACATAAATCAATCAAAAAACATAATCAATCAACTATAGTTTATGTTTTATGTAATTGATTATGGTTTATTTATTTATTTATTATTCCGATTTGTATACCGCTCCATTCCCGTAGGCTGTGGAATAATATTCCCGGGGGGGGGGGGAGAAGGACTCTTCTGTTGGAGGCCAGTGCGAATGTTGCAATTGTCCACCTTGATTATCATTGAATGGCCTTGCAGCTTCAAAGCCTGGCTGCTTCCTGCCTTGGGAATCCTTTGTTGGGAGGTGTTATCTGGCCCTGATTGTTTCCTCTCTGGAATTTCCCTGTTTTCTGAGAGTTGCTCTTCATTGACATGCTACCGTCATACAGCCCAGAAAACTCACAGCAAACTAAGCCCTTCGTTGTTCAAGCAAATGCGGATTAATTACTTAAAAGCAGAGCTTCCATAAACGGGCGATACAAGGACACTGAGAAACTTCTTACCTCCTCGCAGACGGTTTGCCGGATCCTTCCATACATTCACAGAGTCGCGGCTTCGTCTTCCGACTTGGAATTGTTACCTTTTCACCATATTTAGCCTCACTATAATTTTAAATTAAAAACGATCAGCAAAGGCCCATGTGTACCTTTGCCAGAGCAGGCCGCCGGGCACCGAACCCTAGTCGGATGCCACATCTCCCGAGGAAAGTATGACAAATAAGTATGACAAATACGGCCGCCGTTTTATAGCCATCCATCAGCATCATGGGCCACTTAAGCAGGCCTCATTGAACAGCTGGCTCGGCCTCCCCGTCTTTTTCTCCTCCATCTATCAAGCCAAAGTAGAGGCTGTCCTTCGTTACCTGGGAGGTCCGAGTTGCGGCTTGATACCGCAAATCTAATTAGAAGGGCTGGATCGATCCCATTTTCCCAGTGTGTCTTGGCAACCGGGGGACAAGACATTTTTGCTGACTCTCGTTTGCCCAAATCAAGGTGGATTCACATCCAAAACCAGTTAAGCTACTTTGGCGCAATGGGCAGAGTATTACACAAGCCACTTCTCTTTGTTCCAGGCCAAAAGAAAGGCAACGTTAAATAACAATTTGCTGTTACGCTACCCAAAATCTATGCCTTTGATCAGGGCTGCCCAACCGGCGGCCCGGGGGCCATATACGGCGGCCCGGGGGCCGTATACGCCGGCCCCCCAGCCCCTTCCCTACGGCCCCCTAAGCTTTTTAATAAAAAATAAAAATTGAAAAATAAAATAAATAATTTTTTTTAAAAAAAAAACCTACTTCCGGGTTCGGAGCAAGTATCGCGAAAATACGCAATCCACACGGGATTTCGCTGTCAACGCGAGATCACGTCGGCGTTGACAGCGAAATCCCGTGTGGATTGCGTATTCTCGCGATACTCTTCGGCTACTCTACTACTGGATCGCTGAGGCCCAGAGACACGATTAGGACCTTCTTCGACTCAGTCAGTCGTCCTCTCGTCGTCCGGGTACTCCTGGATCCTGCGCGTTTGGAAAAGGTAGACCGAAGCAGGGGCTCCTCTCATTCCCTCCCCCATCTCCCTCATGTATTAAATATAAAATTTACATATATTTGAAGATGAAATAAGGGAGAGATGGAATTAAATATATTTAATATTAAATAAAAATAAGGTGAGAGGGGAGGATGGAATTAAATATATTTAATATTAAATAAAAATAAGGGGGAGGGGAGGATGGAATTAAATATATTTAATATTAAATTAAAATAAGGGGGAGGGGCGGGGGTGGAGCCGAGGGAGAGGGCGGAGCCGGAGGAGGGGCGGGGGCAGAGCCGGTGGCGGAGGCAGACCCTTAGGCCCCCAGGTCATCAGTGACCGGAATTCAGGCCCCTGGGCCGGTAGAAGTTGGACAGCCCTGCCTTTGATAATCTGTGATCGATCCCTTTATCAATCTTGGCGTCTGAAGAGATGATGCTTCCCAGGTAGGTGACCTGCTGAACGGACCTAAGCACAGATTTGCCTATGCTGACGTGGGGAGGATGGTGTTCTTCCTGTGGTGCGGGCTGGTAGAGGACTACCCAAAATCTGTTGTCCAAAGGAACAACCTCACTCTGCTTAATCCAGTGTTTCCCAACCTTTTTTGAGCCGCGGCACACTTTTTACATTGACAAAATCCTGGGGCACACCACCAACCAAAATGACACTCTAACAGTTAATATGTTTTTAAATGTATTTATACACTCAGTGTGAAACCTCGGCCTGTTTTGATGAACACAACATAGATATCCTGGCAGGAATGGCAGAAAGACACAAACTTCCCACACAGAACTCCCATAACCAAGAGAAAATCCTATAAGAGTTTGGTGGGCTTTGACCTTGAGTTTTGGAGTTGTAGTTCACCTATATCCAGAGAGCACTGTAGACTCAAACAATGTTGGATCAAGACCAAACTTGGCATGAATACTCAATATGCCCAAATGTGAACACAGATGGAGTTTGGGGAAAAGAGACCTTGACATTTGGGAGTCACAGTTTCTGGGATTTATAGTGAACACACAATCAAAGAGCATCCTGAACTCTTGCAACAATGGAATTGAACCAAACTTGGCATATTGAACTCTCATTACCAACAGGAAGTACTGAAAGGGTTTGCTTGGGAATTGACCTTGAGTTTGGAAGTTGTAGTTCACCTATATCCAGAGAGCCTTGTGGACTCAAACAATGTTGGATCAGGACCAAACTTGGCATGAATACTCAATATGCCCAAATATGAACGCAGATGGAGTTCAGGGGAAATAGACCTTGATGTTTGGGAGTTGTAGTTGCTGGGATTTATAGTTCCCCTACAATCAAAGAGCATTCTGAACCCCACCAATGATAGAACTGGGCCAAACTTCCCACACAGAACCCCCAGGTGGCTCCCTTCCTGAATGGCTCTCTCCCTCTTCCACACCAGAAGGGAAGGCACTCACTCGGTCCGCGGTTGCCTTCCTGCCTTCCTTCTTCCCTGCGGTTAGAAAGAAGAAGCTGGTGGGCCTGCCTTGGACTGCGCTCCTCACTTCCGCTTCCGTTCCCCGCCCTCCCTCGATTGGAGGCTGGCTGGCTGAAGAAACGTCTGAAGGAGGCGGCACCCCAGTCCCTCCTTCTTCACCGCCACCCGGCCCTTCCTCCTCCCCCTCCCCCAAGCAGCAGCAGCAGGAGTTCAGCAGGAAGGGGAAGAAAGGGGGGAAGAGAGGTTTTCCCACGGCACACCAGGTGATCACTCACGGCACACTAGTGTGCCGCGGAGCAGCGGTTGGGAAACACTGGTCCCAAAGGAGCAACCTCACTCTGCTTAATCCAATGAGTGGTTGGCATGAAGTGGGATTATTTTCCCCTTCTGGCCAGAGCTTATTTGAAGCAGATGGAAGGATTTTGGCTGAGTGTGTATTTTTTATATACCTTAATCAATTATTATTAATAATATTTACGACATTTCTATGCCACCCTTCTCACCCTGAAGGGAACTCAGAGCGGCTTACAAGTAAAATGTAAACACAATATATTATTGCCATAGCACAATACTAATATTATATATTACATTGTACTATAACATTATACTGTAATATTAATAATATTACATGTAATATAAACTATATAATTATCATATTATTAGTAGTATTATATTGTATTACATTAGAATATTATCAATATTATATGTATATACAGTATATTATATTATATGTCAAGGAACCATATGATCACCAATTCTGTCAGTGGGAGGCTGTGCTTTTTTCTTCTTTGATCATTAACTCAGCTCAGCTTCTTGGGAGGAAAGCAATGACCAATCTCAATAAAATAGTGAAGGGTAGAGACATCACACTGACAAGGAAGATCCGCATAGTTAACACAATGGTATTCCCCGTAGTAACCTATGGATGTGAGAGTTGGACTAAAAGGAAGACTGAGTGATGGGCCCTTGTTGCCCATTCAGAAGCAGCCCTGCAGCGCCTGACTTCCTGCTTTGCAACAGCTGCAGAGCTGTTTGGGCTGGAAGTCAGCCTGAAGAACACGGACGTCCTCTACCAGCCTGCACCACAGGAAGAACACCATCATCCCCACGTCAGCATAGGCACATCTGTGCTTAATCCATTCAGCAGTTCACCTGCATGGGAAGCATCTCTTCAGACGCCAAGATTGATAAAGAGACAGATAACAGATTAGCAAAGGCATAGGGTGCATTCGGAAGGCTTCACAAAAGAGTCTGGAGCAACAAGCACCTGAGGCAAAGCACCAAAATCAGTGTGTACAGAGCTATCGTACTGTCTGTTCTCCTCTATGGGTCTGAAACATGGGTCACTTATCGCCAACAGAGTGCTTAAAAGAGGCGGTGGTAGCTCCATTACTGAAGAAACCGTCACTAGACCCGGCGGTTCCCTCCAACTACCGACCAGTGTCGAACCTTTCGTACCTGGGGAAGGTAGTTGAGAGGGCAGTAACGGAGCAGTTGCAGTCCTTCTTAGATGATGCAACATGGCTAGACCCCTTCCAGTCCGGCTTCCGTTCGGGGCACGGGACGGAGACGGTTCTGGTCTCCATCACAGACCAACTCCGCTGCCAGCTCGACCAAGGCGGGTCTGCGCTGCTCGTGTTATTGGACCTCACGGCAGCGTTTGACACGGTCGATCACAATCTATTGATCCACCGCCTGGCCGTGACTGGAGTGAGGGGGACAGCCCTTAAATGGCTGACCTCCTTCCTCCACCAGCGGTCTCAGCGTGTGAGGAGGGGCGAGGTGGTCTCCGAGGGCTCCCCACTACTCTGTGGGGTCCCCCAGGGGGCCATTCTCTCCCCTCTGTTATTTAACATCTACATGCAGCCGCTTGCACAGCTGGTGCGGAGTTATGGGCTGGAGTGTCACCAGTACGCTGACGACACCCAGCTCATTCTGAGGATGGAGGGCAGGCCGGGTTCTGTCCCCGATAATTTCCAACACTGCCTCGAAGCCGTTACTGGATGGCTGCGAGCCTGTAAGCCGCCGCGAGCCTCAGGGAGTCGGCGGCATAGAAGCCCGAATAATAAATAAATAAATAAATAAATAAACACCTACGACTCCTCGAACGCTTTCATCAGCGCTGTCTTCGCTCAATCTACTGGACCGACTATGTGACGAATGTTGCTGTCCTTGAGCAAGCAGGGATCACCAGCATTGAGGCCATGCTATTGAGAATTCAGCTGCGCTGGGCAGGGCACGTCTCTAGGATGGAGGACCACCGCCTCCCAAAGATACTACTCTACGGTGAACTCGCCACGGGTCAGCGCAAGAGAGGCACCCCCAAAGAAGAGATATAAGGACTCCCTGAAACAACATCTCAGGCTCGGCCAGATTGATCACCAACAATGGTCCACCCTGGCCTCACATTATGGAAGAAGCACTATCCATAATGCTGCGGCCTCTTTCGAGAAGACACGCCGAACGAGTCTCGAAGAGAAACAACAACGCAGAAAGAACCACAACTAGGAAACAACATCGCCCAAGGAGACTTTCTGCTGTGCTTTCTGCCACGGCCAACAAGGAGCTCTGGCATGGGCTGGCCCATGAGGTCACGAAGGGTCGGAAGCAACTGAACGAATAAGCAACACGAACATGCCCCTTTTCTTCCTCTCCAAATCTCAGCATGAATCTTGTCAATGAATGTTCCTCCGAGACAAGATCTCTAGTTCGTTGACCATCCTGCCAGGTACAAGAAGGCTATTCGTATCAGGCAGTGCAAACCCGAGACATCTTTTTTTTTCTATCCCCAGCTGTACAGACTTGATGGGAAGATGTCCTCTACTGACGCAAGCTTTCCGCAGACATTAAGAACCACAAACATTGACCCAAAGAACCAGCAAAAGCATGCAATTTCCCACCGTTTTATTGTAAAAACAACTAGGCAAGGCACAGCGGCAGACTAGCGGAAGGCTCCCAAACCGAAAGGGAGCCGAAGCAGCGTCAGTTCTCTGACCCACTGTCCCCCTTCTCTTCCTTGGCTTCCATTAAGCCGCTCTCGTCTATGTTCTCCAGGGAGGAGGCGTGTTGGAGAGACAGGTCGGAGAGGGCCATGGTGGGGAGCTGGTTCTGCTCGGGGTGCAGCCACGGCTTCAGGCTCGCCTTGTGCTCCTGCTTCCAGGAGGGGTACTTCAAGCACGCTTTGTGCATCTTCTTCATCATCTGGCCGCAAGGAGGGGAAAAGAGAGGGATACAAGTGAAGGTGGCTCCGGTTAGGTGCTCTCTGTACTAAAGGGCTCAAAGATTGCAGAACACAAGACTATTGCAATATATTTCACTGCCTGAGGCAAAGGCTGAGACCACATGTCCTCCAATTCTATCTAAAAAACCAAATTCTTTCTTCCAATGCTTGGTGATGGGTAAGCACGGACCTGGGCATCTTACGGCCCGCGGGCCGGATGCGGCGCGCCAGCCAAATCTGACAGGCCCGGGGAGAAGGGTGTTGGGGGCGGGGGCATTTCTGCAAGAGGAAGGGCTGCCGCTGCCGCCATCCCATCGCGGGCTGTGGGCCCTGCGTCGGCAGACAGCTCGCCGCTCTTGAGAACGATCGGAGGAACGGCGGATTTAGAGTGCCTGCCATCCCGGGAGGTGATCCGGGCCTGCAGCGGGAGCAGTCGGCGACCTGCAACGGCTGATCGCCCTGGCAACCCAGAAGACTTGATCGTCTTCCGGGTTGCCAGGGACGATCAGCCGCAGGTCGCCAACTGCTCCCGCTGCAGGCCCGGATCACCTCCCGGGATGGCAGGCACTCCAAAGCCGGGATGGCAGGCACTCCATGGCAGGGCGATCAGCCGATCGGGAACGCCTCTGACAGAACGGCTGGGGGCGAGAGCAGGCGGAGGCCTGCAGCCTCCAATCGTCCTCTGCTCTGCTGCTGCGGTGGCTGGGTCCGCTTTGCTATCCTCTGGGCTGGGTCCATTGGGCCATTCCATCTTGGGATCCTTCCTCTCTTGAGGATGTCAGCCTCCATCTTGGTTCGCACCTTGTCTTCTTGAATTTAATTTAATTAATGATTTTTATTATTATTATTTTATAATAATAATATAATAATAATAATATAATAAATAATATAATGTTATATCATATTATAATTTCAATATATTATAATGTCAATATATATACTATAATATAATAATTATGATATTGATACTAATAATATATGAATATTTCTTGATATATTAATATGTTAATATTAATGATGTGTAATATATAGTAAATATAGCAAGTAAATAAATCAATAATGTAGATTAGAATGTAGTTCAGCCTTTAGGTGCGGCCCTCCATAATATTTTTTGGCCCTCGCGTGGCCCCTTGGAAAAAATAATTGCCCACCCCTGGGTAAGCATCTTCTAGCACAAGGTTTGGGAACCTATGGCTCGCGAGCCATATGTGGCTCTATTCATGACTGCATCCGGCTCTTGAAGGCAGAAGGGAGGGGGAGGCGGCGGGTGAAGCGTCTCTGGGGCCGCTTCGCCTGCCGCGTCCCTGGGCCCAGCCTGGCCTTCTTCAGCCATCGGGATGGGGCCTCGCCTCACCCCGATGGCTGGAGAAGGCGAGGGAGGCGGCAGGCGAAGCACCTTTGGGGAAGGCTTGAGCGCCCGTTCTCTTTCTCCTCAGGCAGCAGTCCCTTCCTCGCTTCCTTCCTTCTGGCCGGCGGCGGGGAATGCAGCGAGGCGGCACTGACTCAGCCGGGGAGAGAGAGGAAGGGGAATCCTTTGGTGGGAGGTGTTAGCTGGCCCTGATTCATTCTTGTCTGGAATTCCCCTAGTTGTTTTTTTTTAGTGTTGGTCTTTATTTACAAGCACCATGTCAGACTACACAGAAAAGCCATTGAAATCTACCAGCATGTGGGCAATTTCAACAAAAAGGAGGAAACGAAATTTGGCTACCGGTATTCTGAAAAACTCTGAAATAAGGACAGTAAATAAAGGACAACGCTGCCTGAAGGCTGCAGCGATTCAACTGATGCTGGTCCCAGGCTCAACCGTGACCTCCTTACCTTTGGTGCCAGGTACTGGGAAGCTTTATTCACAACCCACTTGGGCAGCGACCCTAGTTCACAGAAGAAACAGGAGGGGGGGAAATTATTTATTTAATTTATTTATTTATTTAATTTATTATTTATTAGATTCGACTTACTATACCGCTCTCTCTGGCGCCCAGAGCGGTTTACAGAAGTGACAATATAAAAACATAAAACCCATAAAATACATTAAAATACATTAAAACATGTTAAAAACCCCCCAAGTGAACATGTTGCAGGCCGACTGAACAGCAGATCATTAGGTATTCATGGGTCGAACGCCTTTCTGAAAAGCCATGTTTTTATTGCTTTGCGGAACGGCAGCAGGGCCTGGGTAGCACGAACCTCCTCAGGGAGGCCGTTCCACAAGACTGGAGCGACTACTATGAACGCCCTCCGGCATGTGGACTCTAGTCTACAGACTCTGATACTAGGCACATCCAGTAGATTGAGCCCCTCTGACCGCAGTGATCTCCTGGGGAGATAAGGGGTAAGTCGCTCCTTCAGGTACACTGGCCCCAAACCATATAAGGCCTTAAAAGTTAGAACTAACACCTTGAAGACGACCCGGAATTCAATTGGAAGCCAGTGCAGCTCGCGCAGGAGTGGGGTCACGTGATCTGATCTTAAGGCTCCAGAGAGCAAACGCGCTGCAGTGTTCAGCACCAGCTTAAGTTTCCGGATCGCCGACAAGGGTAGGCCAATGTACAGCGCATTACAGTAATCGAGCCTCGAGATGACCGTGGCTTGGATCACCGTGGCCAGGTCGCAGCGGGAGAGGTAAGGAGCCAGACGTTTTGCCGTACGAAGGTGAAAAAAGGCTGACTTGCAGGTGCAGTTAATCTGCGTCTCCAAAGACAGCTGGGCGTCCAGCCGGACCCCCAAGCTTTTAACAGACGGTTGCGGACAAAGGGCCGCACCGTCGAACGTCGGCAGCTGGGTCTCTACTCCCTCTGGGCGGCCCAGCCACAAGATCTCCATCTTCGCCGGGTTCACCTTCAACTTACTGGCTCGCAGCCATCCAGTTACGGCTTCTACGCAGAGATGGAAATTATCGGGTACGGAGACCACCCCGGGGTCCATCCTCAGAATGAGCTGGGTGTCATCAGCGTACTGATGACACTCCAGCCCAAAACTCCGCACCAATTGGGCGAGTGGTCGCATGTAGATGTTAAATAACAGCGGGGAGAGAATGGCCCCCTGAGGGACGCCACAATGTAAGGGGGAGCCCTCGGAGACCTCCCCTCCCCACTTCACTCGCTGCAGGCGGTTTTGGAGGAAGGAGGACAGCCAGTTGAGAGCTGTCCCCCTCACCCCCACCACCGCCAGGCGGTGTGTCAAAAGTTGGTAATCGACAGTATCAAACGCTGCCGTGAGGTCCAATAACACGAGCAGCGCCGATCCGCCTCGGTCCAAGTGGCAACGGAGTAGGTCTGTGATGGAGACCTGTGATGGAAACTTTTATATCTCGATCTTCAGGCCAGGATTACCCATAAGGCCAACCTAGGCCATGGCCTAGGAGTGCAAGCCGAGGGAGGGCACAAATCACGGACCAAAAAATTAAAAATTAAAATGTTGAGACAAATAAAAACGCAACGCGCATGGAGATGAGGAAGGAAGGATACCGGAGGTCCTCCTTTTCGGCGGCGCCCCTGCCCCTTCCTGAATACCAGCTCCTGCCTCTGCTATTGTTGCGCAAATGGCGTATGCGCAGGGGCTCTCGACACTGACATCGACAGGAGGAACAATTAACTCCCTCGATACCAACAGCATCCACTTGCTGGCTCCTTCAGTGCAAGTACAGGAAACTCCATTGCGCAGTCTGCGCATGCCCTAACACCATGAAAGCTGGTATTCCTCCTCCAACACAAGGAGGAGACTCCTCCTTACTGGAGGGAGAAGCGCAACTGCCGGCTACGGCACATGCGCAAACCCCAGTACAGGAGAGAAGCCCAACGCGACATGCCCTGGTATCGGGGAGAAGCGCAGCATCGGTACAGCTGCTGACTACAGTGCATGCGCAATCCCACGGGTAGGAGCCAAGTGTCTCAAGCCCCGGCATCAGGGAGAAGGCTCCTCCCCCCATGCCTGCATCCATAGTGCCTGCCGAGAGGGAAACTCCTGGGGCGGACCCAGTGGGGCCACACCGGGAGAGCTGGATGTGGGGCCCTAAGGGGGACGAGCGGATTAAAGGATGTGCGGGGGTGCGGTAGAGGTTGGCTTAAAGGGGGCGTAATTCCAAAGTGTGGCCTAGGGCGCAAAAAGGTGTTAATCCGGGCCTGCCGATCTTCTCGACCTCCGTGGAGGGACTCAGACCGGCTGACAGCAAGAATTCAATGCTAACACTAAAAGTCTAAAACATCATACATTGACAATAAATTACCAGATACATATAAAATAAATTACATAAAAGCCGTTCGCCAAGATAACATCAAGTCCAACTCAGTCCGTCTATTCAGTCCATATATTGTGGTCAATAACTTTAGTCGAATACCGGTCTCCGCCACCATTCTGCAAAAGCCTCATTCCACAGCCAGGTTTTCACGCGCTTCCTAAAGGTCAGGAGGGAGGAGGCGGATCTAATTTCATTTGGGAGGGAAATCCATAGCCAGGGGGGCCACCACAGAAAAGGCCCTTCCTCTCGTTCCCACCAGACGCGCCTGCGAAGGTGGTGGGACCAAGAGCAGGGCCTCTCATAGGGGAGAATATGTTCGGACGATAAAAACACTGAATCTACAGAAAAAGGAGTTGTGATTCCAGAAGAGAGTGTCATTAGTAGGCCATGTCTATCAAATTCTTAGAGGCTGGGAAAAGGGAGAGCGAGGAGGAAAATGCCGCAACAGGAAGCCGAAGGAGGAAGGTCATTCGAAGTTCAAACATGCAAAATGCCAGTAGATTGAGGGTGAATCCAACAAAGACGGAGATACTGTGGCTGGGGCGTCCGGTAGGTGGGGTGGCCCAGCTGCCTACTCTTGATGGCGAGGCACTATGCCCGGCATCTTCTGTAAAGAGCCTTGGGGTTGTTTTAGACCAGTGCTGTCCAACTTCTAACCGGCCAAGGGCCGGATTCCAGGTCACTGATGACCTGGGGGGCCGCCCGGCCCTGCCCCTGGCCCCCCCCTGGCCCCGCCCCTGGCCCAGCCCCGGCTGCCGGGAAGCTTTGGGAGAGAGGGAGGAGCCACGCGGCACCCCTCCTTCCAAGGCATCCTAGCCACAGATGAAGCTGGCGGTTTCGCGGCTTCAGCTGCTGCCGGGATGCCTTGGAAGGAGAGAGGCGCCGCCGGGGTACCCCCTCCCTTGCAAAGCATCCTGGCAGCCGCAGAAACCGGTGCTGGCTTCAGCCGCTGCTGCGATGCTTGGCAAGGGAGGGGGTGCCGCCGGGGACGCCCCTCCCTTGCAAAGCATCCCGGCAGCCGCAGAAACTGGCGCTGGCTTCAGCTGCTGCTGCGATGCTTTGCAAGGGAGGGTGCCGCCAGGGACCCCTCCCTTGCAAAGCATCCCGGCAGCCGCAGAAACCGGTGCTGGCTTCAGCCGCTGCTGCGATGCTTTGCAAGGGAGGGGTGCCGCCGGGACCCCCTGCAAGGCATCGGCGCGGCGAGAGAGGGAAGAAGAGGGCGGTGCAGGGAGGAGGAGCTAGCCCTCTTCCTCCTTCTTGTACCACCCCTTGTCCCTCTCTCACCGGCGCCGATGCAATCGGCGGCGCGGAGAGAGGGACGGAGGGGGCGGTGCAGGGAGGAGGAGCTAGCTCTCTTCCTCCTCCCTGCCCCGCCTCCCCCTCCCCCCCGGCCGCCATTTTTTTTTTAAAAAAATTAAAAATGGCGGCTGGGGGCATAGCTGGGGCAGTGCCCAACAGGCTGGGGGGCCGGATCCGGCCCCAGGGCCGCCAGTTGGACAGCCCTGTTTTAGACCCTTTGCTGACGATGGAAGCCCAGGTTTCCAGTGTCAGCAAAACCGCTTTTTTCCACCTGCGGCAAGCTGGGCAGCTGGCTCCCTACTTATCCAGAGATGACCTGGCCACGGTGATCCAAGCCACGGTCATCTCGAGACTAGACTACTGTAACGCTCTTTACATTGGCCTGCCCTTGTCCGTGATCAGGAAACTTAAGCTCGTCCAGAATGCCGCTTCTCCTTCTCTCCTTCCTTTCCCCTCCCTCTCTCCCCTTCCTTCTTTCTTCCTTCCATTCTCCCTTCCTTCCTTCCTTCCTTCCTTCCTTTCTTCCCCTTCACCCTTTCTTTCTCCTTCTCTCCCCCTCTTCCTTCCTTCCTCTTCTATTCTTTTTCCCCAAGTCCTCCTTTCATTCCCCTTCCTTTCTTTTCACTTCCCTCTCTCTCCTTCTTTCTTTTCTTCTTTTCCCTTCAATATTTTACTTTTTCCTCACTCCCTTTCCTTTCTTTTCCCCACCTTTTCCTTTCCTCCCTTCCCATTTCCTTCTTTCTTTTCCCCTCCTTCTCTGTCTCCTGCTTTTCTTCCTTTTCCACAGTTCGTTCTTCTTTTCTTTCTTCCTCTCCCCCTCCCTCCTTTATTTCCTCTTGTCTTTCTTCCTTCCTTCCGTCTTCTCTTCCTTCCCAGAGTCCTGAGTGTGCCTTTTGCAGAGCCAGGTCATTCTGTCAGTTGGGATTTAATATCTGTGGGGAAAGGGGAATCCTGTTGTTTTTCAATGTTTTGCCAGTTATTGTTAAATACTCATCGTATGTACGTATAGACTCACATTTAGTTAAATTCAGTCTTAAAATATATTTTATATATTCTATGGCTCTCACTGAAATAAATTTCCAAATATTTTGCTTTCATGGCTCTCTGAGGCAAAAAGGTTCCTGGCCCCTGCCCTAGACATACAATATATATAGACAGACAACAAGCTACACAATTGGTCGAGAGCTCACCCCGACCTGAGCAGGCTTCGAACTCATGACCTTCTGCTCAGTAGAGATCTCATGCAGCTGACTCCCAGCCAGCTGCGCCACATTCCCGGTGCAATATTCTCTTTTTTCAAAATTTCCCTTTCGAGGGACAGATTTCTCTCACTCCCTGTGGTCTCACCCCTGTTCTTCAGCAGGAGTTGTTTGTAAGTCTCTAAGGATACACACTTACCTTTCGGATCAACTTGGGCCAGGTAAGTCAAGCGACAGCCGTTGGTTCCGGTGGGCTCCACCAAATATCCAGCCAAGATGGACACTGCCCGGACCAGGTCTTTGCGGGGAGGGTACTTCTGCCAAAACAACCACCGGGTAAGTCAGGGAGAGAGAACGGAGTGGAAAAGGGAAAGAGGGGTCGCCTGGATTCTCCAAACCTATAATGGGCTCTGCTTGCTTCCGAGGCCCAAATACAGTGAACGTCGCCAAGCTCTCACATGACACAGTACAGCAACTGTTCCAGGCGCCTTCTCGCTCGGGATAAGGCCCAGGACAGTTAGTTGCACCACTGGGCCCTGCCCAACCCACAAGGTCGAGAGAGGCCCTTCTGCTCTAGAACAGGAGGCTAAATATGCCTTGCCCCAACTGAGTTTCATTAATGTCGCTCAGTTAGCAGCGCCATCTATGTTTCAAAGGGAGATAGAGCGGAATATAAATAAAGTATATTATGATTATACTTCAAAGAAGGGTTGCCAACTGTCCCCTATCGCACGGGACGTCCTGTATTTTGGTCCAGAATTCCGTGTCCCGTTTTTAAAGCTTCTGTCCCGTATTGACAGGACAGGTGGCAGCCAGGGGCGGTCCAAGGTAATTTCCAATGGTAGGCGAACATTATTTTGGCGCCCCCAAAAAATTATTCCCCCAAAAAACATTATTTTGCCCCCAAAAAACATTATTCCCCCAAAAACATTATTTTGCCCCCAAAAACATTAAAAAAACATTATTTTGCCCCCCAAAACATTATCCCCCCAAGAAAAACATTATTTTGCCCCCCAAAAACATTATTCCCCCCCAAAAAACATTATTTTGCCCCAAAACATTATGCCCCCAAAAAACATTATTTTGCCCCAAAAAACATTATTCCTCAAAAACATTATTTTGCCCCCAAACACATTCCCCCAAAAACATTATTTTGCCCCCAAAAAACATTATTTTACCCCCCCCCCAAAAAACATTATTTTGCCCCCAAAAAAACATTATTTTCCCCCCCAAAAACATTATTTTGCCCCTCCAAAAACATTATTCCCCCAAAAAAACATTATTTTGCCCCAAAAAACATTATTTTTTGAAGCAGTACCTTGCGCACGCTTCTTCCGCTCTTCACGCGTGCCTCCGCTCCCGCAGGGCATTGCAGAGCGAGGAGGGGCCTTCAAAGGCCCGTCCTCACGCTTCCTGGTTCCCTCTGCCGGCCCCTCCCACGGGGTGTTGCAGAGGGCGGGGGAGCGCTCTCCCTTGCCTTCTGCAACGCCCCATGGGAGTGGCCGGCAGCAGGCACCAGGAAGCGCGAGGAGGGGCCTCCGAAGGCTCCTCCTCACTCTGCAATGCCCCACGGGAGCAGCGGCGCCCGGCGGGCGGGAATTCGCCCCACTTACAAGATGGCGCCCTAGGCAGCAGCCTAGTTGGCCTATAGCTGTGACTGGCCCTGGTGGCAGCAGGAAGCAAGGCTCTTTTTGAGCCTGAGGTGGGGGCTCAAGAGGCCTCCTCCTTGTTCTTCATGCCTGCCTGTTGGGCCGTTCCGGTGGGCACGCGAGGAGAGCCGAGAGAGAGCGTGGAAGACGGGGACGTCCCTTCTGGTGCACCATTAATTCTGCTTATTGGCGCAGCGGAGTCCCTGCCAGCGTCCTTCCTTCCAGACATGTCTGCGCTGGAGGGGCTGGACGGAATCGTCCCAAGAGCCCTATAAGAGCACTTGGCCACCCGCGTGCTGCCCTTCCGCCACAAGACCTTGGAACCCAGACCCGGGTGCTTCTCTGGGCCTCGTTGGCCGCCAACGCCGAGCTCCGCTTCGCTCTCCTCCCCAAGCCGTGTCCCCCGCTGCACCACTACGACCGGAGGGCCTTGGGGTCACGGCCTCGCGCTCTAGGCCACGCATGGGCCAACGTGGGCCCTTCCAGGTGTTATGGACTCCAACTCCCACTATTTCTAACAGCCCCAGGTCCATGGGAGTGGGGTGGAGTCACATGCAGACACATAAACACATGACCGAGTACGATTCACTTACTGGGTGTTTGACAGAAAAATTAATGATAACGTAAGACTTGTCCAGGACTCGCCAAGACCGCAGCGTCACCACGTCTCTGTTTCTCAAGGGTTTTGGACACTTCCCTGGTCAAAAGAAAAGAGAAGTCGCCTCACCACCTGGTCTGGAGTTGTTACTTAACCTACACTTTGCACAAACCTGTTGTTTCGCATACATGATTCTGTCTGTTTGGCAATTCAGTCCCCATACATTGAACTACAGCAAGCCCTCCACTTTTGTGTGGGCCAAGACTGCAGCACGCACACACGCGCACACACACAAAAGTGGAAAAATCATATTGGTTTACCAGTGTTTCCCAACCTTTTTATGACCAGGGACCACTCTCCAACATTAGTACCAAAAGGGTTACGAATCCAGGTCAACTTTAGATTCGGTTTGCTTAGGAATGAGGAATTTCTTTCTTTCTCCCCCTTCACCCTTTCCTTCCGTTTCCCTCCCTCTCTCCTTTCTTCTTTCCTCCATTCTCCCTCCCTCTTCCTTCCTTCCTCTTCTATTCTTTTCCCCCAAGTCTTCCTTTCCTTTTCCTTCCTTTTCACTTCCCTCTCTCCCCTTCTTTCTTTTCTTCTTTTCCCTTCATTATTTTACTTTTTCCTCACTCCCTTTCCTTTCTTTTCCCCACCCTTTCCTTTCCTCCCTTCCCATTTCCTTCTTTCTTTTCCCCTCCTTGTCTCTCTCCTGCTTTTCTTTTCTTCCTTTTCCATAGTTCATTCTTCTTTTCTTTCTTCCTCTCTCCCCTCCCTCCTTTATTTCCCCTTCCTTCCTTCCTTCCTTCCTTCCTTCCTTCCTTCCTTCCTTCCTTCCTTCCATCTTCTCTTCCTTCCCAGAGTCCTGAGCATGCCTTTTGCAGAGCCAGGTCTGAAGTGTCCCAGAGTCATTCTGCCGGGGGAATCCTTTCCTCATCATATGTACGTATAGACTCACATTTAGTCGAATTCAGTCTTAAAATATAATATATATATTATATGGCTCTCACTGAAATACATTTCCAAATATTTTGCTTTTATGGCTCTCTCAGTGCGCAGGGGATGCCCACCCCCACGCCCCTTCTCGCCAGCTCAGAATCAACCTGTGATACCTCTAACGCGGGTTGATTCTCAGCTGGCGAGGAGGGATGGTGCGCATGCTCTCCACTCTCCCCTCGTCAGCTGAGAACCAACTCAGGTTAAAGATAAGGGCGGAAATAAAAACGATATAATGGAAATGGCGGACCCGGTTTCGATTTAGAAACGTCACTTCCAGCTTGCTGGCCGCGGGTCGAATTAGGGTCTAAATTGATTTTAATAGAAAATAATAAGAGTTTTCTAAGGATAACGATCGGAGATATCCACCCCTAGTAAACAGCTATTCCGCCATAGCCTCCTTTAGAGTAGCTTCTCCAAACTGCTCCTCAGAGCAATGCCTTTGTGCACAGATCTCCTCAGAGTAAAGGCTCTCCGGGATCTCTCCTTCAGCATCTCGCTGAATACAAGCATCATGGCGAAGTAACGAATGGCTTCACTGATAAGGTTGCGAAGGCTGGATGAAGTGTCTTTAAGACACGAAAACGGATAAAGACAAACCCTTTGGCGCCCAAGCCCTCCGTTTGGCATCAGGGCCTGCCCCCACGCAGTCCCTGAGTGACCCATTGCTCATTTCGAGCCTCATTTTCGCTTGACCCAGGTCGCTGCGACACCTTTACGACACTTTGCGGCTTCTCCGGTCCTTTCCGGCAGGCTCGCCAGGCTACGCGGAAGTAATCCCGTTCCACTCGCTGCAGCCGCGGCTTGAATTCCCCCGCTCGCCGCCTCCACCTCTGAGAACGCAGAGTGGATTTTTGCGTCCTTCGACTTTCCCTGGCACCCATTCTTCAAGCGACTCCTTCAATACTTTCCCATTCTTCCCTTATTTGAGTTTGATTGCCTTCTGAACAGCCCACGCGGCTGCATATGGGCCAGGTTTGAACTGACTAAGTTATCCAATAGATTCCGTTTGCATTGTCTTTCCACATTGTACTATCTTTGTAAATGCATCCTATCTGCTTCACTTCCCAGTTATTCACTGTGGTTCTCCTTGTTGCTCTTTGATCTACATTACCAGCTGTACATAATAATTAACGTTATAAGGTTTTTCTTCAACACACACACACACACACACTTGGTCCTGCAAAGGGTTACTCACACGAATAATAGCCTACGTCAGCACTGTCTGAGAGGCGGGCGATCTCGTGCGTCTCGATGACGCTCGCGTCCCACTTCTTTCGATACTCCGTGTCGTGCAGCACATCGTAGGCTGTCTCGGCAAGGACGTCCGGCATCTCAATGCAGCCCTGAGGACGCAAGGCGAACCAGAGTCAAGGCGTCATTTCCAGGGCACACATCAGGCTGCCAGTTTGCTCCTCCATTTATTTATTTACTTTATTTATATTCTGCTCTTCTCACCCCGAAGGGGACTCAAAGCGGATTACAGATACACATACTAGCAGACAATCCCTGCTTATCAACATACAACATATAGACGAACAGAGGCAAACTCTGACCACCAGAGGGAGCTGGCGCACTCATCTGCCAGCGTTCCCAGCATCCCTTGTTGTTCCTTCCGCATTCCTCAGCATTCCTGGAGTTCTTTAATGGCCTCATAATTCAGTCAAAATTTGCCTCCCCACTTAATGTGGTACCCTTATCTCCTACTTGACAGATGCAACTGTCTTTCGGGCTGCAAAGGTCGACAGCAGGCTACACTTAAAGGTCGAGCACCCACCTTGACCCGGGCAGGCCTCGAACTCATGACCTACTGGTCAGAGAGATCTTGTGCAGCTGACACTTAGCCAGCTGCGCCACATTCCCATTTATCCTTTAATGATATATCCACACTGTAGAAGAGGCATGTCCAATTTGAAGTCCGAAACACACGGAGGGCCAACGTTTGCCCATGTCTGCTGTAGAACGATACCACTTTGTGACCGCACTGATTGCTATGGATCAATGCTGTGGAATCCTGTAATTCGGTGAGCTATGTATTGCAAGGAGAGGTGGGTAATAAAATCATTATTATTATTATCATCACCATCCTCTTCCTCCTCCTGCTTTATCAGAGAGCTTGGATACCACAGCCAATGATAAATCTCAGGATTTCACAGCACTGAGCCATGGCATTTAAAGTGCTTCGTGCAACACATAAGCACAACACTCTACGACAGGGGTCAGAAACCTATGGCTTGGGAGCCAGATGTGGCTCTTTTCACGATTGCATCTGGATCTCCAGAGCAGCCCGGGCCTCGGTTTCCCAGCATGCAGCGGGGAGGAGTGACGCATTCTCCATTCTCCCTTTTCCTTCCTTCCTCTTCCTTCCTTTCTTTCTCCCCTTCACCATTTCCTTCTCCTTCTCTCCTTCCTTTAATTTTAATAGCAATTAAACAGAAAGATATATGTATTAATATTTCTACCTTTTTCGTAAAATATAATAAAGTTGTAAATTAGAAACATTGAAGTTGGAAATTATGAAACTATTTATTGAACTTAGAATAGAAAGGTAATACCAGCAGTCATCTCAAATCATCGCAATGGACTATTTTGCAATGGGTTTCTTTTTTTTTTTTGCTAATAAATTGGTTACCGCCCTGAATCCACGTTCCACTAAATATGTTGAAGGCAGGGGCGGACCTACCTGTTCCTGGGGGTACAAGAAAAAAATTTTGCGCCCCCCCCAGTTGCTCCCAGAGGGGAGCCCAGTGCGCATGCCAATCTGGGCACGCACACTGACTCCAGAGCGCGTCTTCCGCTTCGGAGCCCAGTGCGCATGCGCGAAACTGCGCACACGCACACTGACTCCAAAGCGGGAGGTGCGCTCTGGAGCCAGTACGCATGCGCAGAGCCGTGGAGCCGCGCGTCCGCGCATGCGGAGGCTTGGCCGGAGTGCCTCACGCCACCACCACCACCCCCTTACAGGGATTCAGTACCCCCCAAATTCTCCTGGGCCTTCCAGTGCCTCCCTAGATCGCCCCACCACCCACCAGGGGGTGGTTCCGCCCACTTTGGGAACCACTGCCTTATACAGAAATCCAAGGCAATCAACTTGGAACATTGAGAATATATCAATAAAAGAACTGGTTAAACAGGACAGGGGCCCCAGCGCTGCGGGGAAAGTTCACCTGCAATAAAAGCAACAGAGCCCACAGCACTGTATTCGTATGTAGTGATGCGAATGACAGGGAGTACAATTCTAGAAAGAGTCAATAAAAAAGGAATTATATTGTGGTCAATTATATATATACTAGCTGTACCCGGCACGCGTTGCTGTGCCCTATTTAGGAGATAAGAACATAAGAAGAGCCATGCTGAATCGGACCTCAGCCCATCTAGTCCAGCATTCTGTATCACACAGTGGCCCACCAGTTGTACACGGGGATCTCGAGCAGAAGGGAGGGCAAAACCCTGACCTGCTCCCGACCCCCACAGCCAGTACCCAGGGAAATCCTGCCTACCTCCACCAACTCCGAGGTGGCACTTGAATGTCCTTTTCAGTAACTACCGATACACTTGGTATCCATGAACCTGTCGAATCCTGCCTTGAAGCTGTCCAGGCTGACAGCTGTCACAACCTCTTCTGGAAGTGAGTTCCATAACCCAATGACCCTCTGGGTGAAGAAATATTTCCCTTTATTAGTCCTAACTTTCCTACCTTGGAGCTTCAGGGAGTGCCCTCTAGTCCTAGTGTTTTGTGACAGAGAAAATATTTTTTCTTTATTCACCTTTTCTATCCCATGCATGATTTTATACACTTCGATCAAGTCGCCTCTTAAACGCCGTCTTTCAAGGCTGAAAAGACCAAGGCGTTGCAACCTGGTTTCATAAGGGAGCTGCTCCATCCCTTGGATCATTCTTGTTGCCCTTTTCTGTACCTTTTCCAGTTCCGTTATATCCTTCTTGAGGTGCGGTGACCAGAATTGTACACAGTACTCCAAATGTGGCCTTACCATAGATTTGTAGAGAGGTAATACAACATTTGCCGACCTATTTTCGATTCCCTTCCTGATCATGCCTTGCATAGAATTTGCTTTTTTCACTGCTGCTGCGCACTGGGTTGACATCTTCATTGAGCTGTCCACCAAAACCCCGAGATCCCTTTCCTGGTTTGTCTCAGAAAGCTTTGACCCCATCAATTGGTAGGTGTAGTTGGGGTTCTTTGCCCCGATGTGCATGACTTTACACTTGTTTAGGTTAAAATGCATTTGCCACTTTGTTGCCCATTCACTCAATTTCGAGAGATCTTTCTGGAGCTCTTTTCAATCAGTTTCATTTTTAACTACCCTGAACAGTTTAGTGTCGTCTGCAAACTTTGCTACCTCAGAATTCACTCCTACATCCAGATCATTAATGAATAAATTAAAAAGTAACGGACCCAAAACTGAACCTTGGGGTACGCCACTTCTCACCTCTTTCCACCCAGAGAAATGTCCGTTTATTACCACCCTTTGTTTCCTACAGTTTAGCCAGGTTCCGATCCAGGACAAGACCTGTCCCCTGATTCCATGGCTGAAGAGCTTATTTAGGAGCGAGAAAGTCTGAGTATGTAAGGGTTGGAATTGATATTACTTATGGTGTTGTTGGGGCCATGGCTGTGTCGTTGTGGGTTGTTCTGGTGGGTGGGATGTTGAAGTCCTGGGGAGTTGTCGGTGTGTGGTGTTGCTGGCGTTCTGCAGAGCTTGTGGATATACAATGTTTTTTGTCTTTCCGTCTGCTGTGTTAATGTAGGGGTTCTGTGGTTTCCCAACTCTGGAGCACGCTATGTAGAGTTGTCCGTGGGAGAAGCATTCTGTGTCAAGGTCTATGCCACAGATTTGTAGTGTTTGACCCTGAGCCTTGTTTATGGTGATGGCAAAAGCTAGTGTAGTGCAGTGTCTTTCTGTTCTGGCGTTTGTTCTGCCCTTTTTTGTGTGATGTATATAGCGTTGCGAGTGTGTCGTCCGGTGCTGTTCTTTTTAGGAGGCATGGCTTGTCTTTTGACTCGGCTTCTGCCTGTGTGGAAGGAAGGAATGGCATACAAATGGGTTGAGCAGTAGATGCAAGGTTGTGTTATGTGCGTATTGTGTTGTGTGTAGGTATTACTTTTGTGTTATTCTGGGGGTATGTGTTTGTCAGTGGTGCCTGAGTCCCTGGTGCCCTATTTGTCTCTATCCTAAATCTTGGCCTTGACAGTTTAACCCTCAAACACCAACTGTCTAAACTGATATCACTCAGCATTCTAATCTAGCCTTGGCTGGCTTTGGCCACCGTTACTATGGTAACTGATGTTGGCCAATGGGTTTTGCTGGCGCCGCAGAGGATGCTGGGAAATGTAGTTTTTAATTGTTGTTTTGGGGGCCTTCTAGGTTTGGGGGGGGAAGTTTTTTTGCTAAAAACCTTCCTTGCCTGAGGCCTATTTTTGTTGCCAAATTTGGTGTCTCTGCCTTGTAAGGTTTCTCTGCCTAGGATGGTCGTTCGATGACGACTCTTCCTATATACACAGACAGACAGACAGACAGACAGAGAGAGAGAGAGAGAGAGAGAGAGAGAGAGAGAGAGAGAGTATTTAAATTATAAAACGCCCCTTCAGGATTTAAAAAACCCCCAAAAATAAATAAGGAAAATAAAAACAACAAACATTGGCGAAATATAGATTTGGGTCTGGATTGAGTTCATGTCAGCCTGATAGAACTATTATATTCCAATGGTGCCTATAACATGTAAACACTCCTCTTGAACAATGGAAATGTAACAACCAAAAACACCAAGGTAGCTTCTATCTCAGAACATCACATGTATTAAACAGTATAAATTCATTCAGTCAATGCATTCATTATAACAAAACGCCAAGTAGAGCCGATATACGTCACCGGGGAAGACTGGGAATCGCCTATAACAACCCTAGAAAAGCCTATAACATGAACACAACAATTCTTTAGGCACCGGGAATGTGGTGCAGCTGGCTAAGTGTCAGCTGCATAAGATCTCTCTGGTCATGAGTTCGAGGCCTGCCCGGGTCGAGGTGGGTGCTCGACCTTTAAGTGTAGCCTGCTGCCGACCTTTGCAGCCTGAAAGGCAGTTGCAGCTGTCAAGTAGGAGATCAAGGTACCACATTAAGTGGGGAGGCAAATTTTGACTGAATTATGAGGCCATTAAAGAACTCCAGGAACGCTGAGCAATGCGGAAGGAACAACAAGGGATGCTGGGAAAGCTGAGAGATGAGGAGTGCTTCAGCTCCCCCTGGTGGCCAGAGTTTGCCTCTGTTCATCTATATGTGTGTATGTGGAAAACGGCAGGGATTGTCTGCTAAGTATGTGTACCTGTAATCCGCTCTGAGTCCCCTTTGGGGTGAGAAGAGCGGAATATAAATAAAGTGTATTATTATTATTATTAGTCACAGAGTCTGACGTTTGATCTTAAGTTTGCTCTCTAACAAAGCGCCTGTCTTTGCCTTCCATCCTCCTCCTCCTCCTCACCCTTTTGCGCATGAGTTCGGCATGGATGCTTCGTAAATCATTGATCCCTCGGTCAACTTCTCGGCCGACTGGACAAACAAAGGCTGAGTCAACGGCAGAGACTGGAGAAACCTTTCTATGTTCTCCGTTAGTTAATTAATCCAGCCTCCTCCTATTTATTTATCATTGAAAATACAGTTATAATGCATTTTAAAACATAAACAAAGTTAAAATCTTGGCATTATGATACATGTCCTTTGACCATAAGCCGGCCACTTGGAGTGCCTCTGGTGTCACTGTGAGAAGGTCCTCCATTGTGCATGTGGCAGGGCTCAGGATGCATTGTAGTAGGTGGCCTGTGCTTTGCTCTAATTATAATAATAATAATAATAATAATATACCCTGCCCCCATCTCCCCAATGGGGACTCGGGGCGGCTCACATGAGGCCAAGCCCAAACAACCAATTACTAAAATGGGCAACAGAGGAAGAGCAAGTCAAAGAATGCCAAATACAATGGGCAAAGGATTTACGACATCATATTTTCACATTTCAATGGGAAAAAATATGGAATAACAAATTAAAATACGCAACAGCCACTGAAGTACAGGAAAACTGGTACAAAATGTTTTTCAGGTGGTATTACACCCTTGAAAAGATAGCAAAATTTACAACAAAATGTTCCAACAAATGTTGGAAATGTGGGAATGACGCAGGGACCTTTTTCCACTAATGGTGGTCGTGCAAGGAAGTAAAAAAATTATATGTTGAGACTCCCACAGATGGCTCACAGACACGCCAAGCTAGTAAAAGTATTACAGTTTATTCAAACAAAAAACATAGCCACAGTCCGGCATTAAAAAAAACCCACACCCAAAAAGCCTATAAACAAAACAGGGAAGACGTCCGTCTTTCGTAGTCTTTGGCCTTTATCCCGGCTCGAAGTCTATGTGATGCGAAGACCCATCTCAGAAGGAAAGGAGGAGTGCTTCTCAAACTCCAGGAGAGCAACACAGGAAATGATCAAACGAAACGCGGTAGTCAAGCTAGCTGGGAATCAAGAACTAAGACACGAAGAATCAAGAGCACCAGATACAGGAACTAGCAACCCACCAGCAACACCTTGGCCGACCGCAGAGTCCCAAATCCCCAGACCTTACTTTTATACCCTTACAACTCAGAGTCATCAGACTCCCCACCCAAATCTGCCTCAGTCCCCACAGCTGCAGCACTGGGTGTGTTCCTCCAAGCCTCCCACCTTTGCTGAGCAGTTAAAGGACCCCAATCCAACTCAACATTTCCACTAGGCCAATCAGGATCACTCGAAAAGCCAAAAAATGAGCTTTCGCTGGACTCAGCATTTAACACATTCCTGACATCCTGCACCAACGCTGAGTCCAGCTCTGTATCACTCTCTTCTGAGGTTAACTCTGCTTCAAACCCCTCAAAAGTGTCATCACTGGTAGGCTCCCTAAGTATTTGTCGGACCTTTCTCCTTTGTTCTGCATCTTCCAAACTCACAACACTTGCAGCCCTTCCTCCCAGCTGCAGTAATTCTGCCCAAACCTCCCTCTTCAAGTGACATGTCCGACAAAGTATCCTCCTCCCTGTTACTACCTGTAGCAACTACAGGCTCAGCTTGCTCAACTACAACATTATATATAGTCTCTCTCTCTCTCTCTCTCTCTCTCTCTCTCTCTCTCTATATATATATATATATATATATATATATATATATATATAAATACTTAAAAGAAAATTCTCATTAATACCAGAAATATTTTTATTAGGAATAACAGATAATAGTTTTGACAGAAATCAGCACAAAATGTGTACGGCATTTTTAATGTGTACAGCAGCCAGATTAACTCTGGCAAAAGTATGGAAAAAGGAAAAAAATCCCAAAGACAGAGGATTGGATTGTCAAAATGTTTGACATGATTCAATTGGACTAGACCAGAGAGTAAAGAGCCAGGTCTGGAGTGCTTGAATAAAGGACCGTAGGTTACGCATGGCTCTTATGTAAGGTGGCAACGAATTCCATAGAGGTGGAGCAGAGGCTGAAAAGGCCTTACGCCTTGTACTTTCGAGGCGGACTTCTCCGGGACCCTTCACCACTGAGGTACGTCGGCCTCTTACCATACAAGGCCTTAAAGGTCAGGACCAGCACCTTATAAGAAGCCCGGTATTCAATTGGCAGCCAATGTCGATGCTGAAGAGTTGGTGTTATATGCAGGGGCGGTCTTTCCATTAGGCAAACTACGCTGCGCCTACAGGGCTTTGGGCATGCGCTGGGCATGCCCAGTGCCTACGGAGTGCCTACGGAGTTCCACTTGAACTCCGTAGGCACTGCGCATGCGTGCGAAAATCTCAGCGCACATGCGTTGTGTCTACAGAGCTCAAGTGAACTCCGTAGACACAGCGCATGCGTGCGGAGATTTCCGCGTGCATGCGCAATGCCTACGGAGCTCACTTGAGCTTTGTAGACACAGTGCATGTGCACGAAAATCTCCGCGCACATGCACTGTGTCTACAGAGCTCAGGTGAACTCCGAGACACAGCGCATGCACGCGGAGGTTTTGCGCGCATGCCCAGTGCCTACGGAGCTCCACTTGAGCTCCGTGAGACACAGCGCATGCACGTGAAAATCTCCACGCATATGCGCTGTGTCTACAGAGCGCAAGTGAACTCCGTAGGCACAGCGCATGCGCGCGGAGATTTTCGCGCCATGCACAGTGCCTACCGGGCTCAAGTGGAACTCCGTAGGCACTGGGCATGCGCGCAAAACCTCCGCGCATGTCAAGAAGCGCCTGTAGGTTATATGGCATCTCATAGGCGTTTTCGTAAGTAGCCTAGCGGCCGCATTCTTATCAATATGAGTCTTCTGGGTCGCTGACATAGGAAGGCCGACATACAGTGCGTTACAGTAGTCCAGCCTAGAGGTGACCGTAGCATGAATTACTGTTGCCAAGACCTCTCCCGAGAGGTAGGGTGCCCACTGCCTTGCTTGGCCTCAGTTTAAAAAAAACATAAATTGTGGAATCTGTAGTAATGCTGAACATTAGAGATGATGGGATTTGCAAGCCAACATCATTCTAGAGCAAGCGTGGGCAAACTTTGACCCGTTAGGTCAGGGGTAGGGAACCTATGGCTCGGGAGCCAGATGTGGCTCTTTTCATGATTGCATCTGGTTCTCCAGAGCAGCCCAGGCCTCGGTTTCCGAACATGCAGCGGATAGGAGTGACGCAAATGCGCTGCGACTGCCGCTTCTGCACCGCCATCGCCGCCTCTTTCTCATCCCCCGCTGCTCTCGGGGCCCTGTGCCCTCTTCGCCGGGGATGGCGGAGCCCGGCGGCACCTCATCCTCTCTTCCTCTTCGTCCTCCACCACGGGCCTCAGGGGAGGTGGCAGAGGCGGGCCTGGTCCTGGCGCTGCAGTCCTGGCCTCGCTGCGCCCGGGGGACGCCCAACTCATCACCCTCATCGTCGGGCAGCTCAAGAGCCGTGGCCTCTTCGAAGCCTTCTGGGGGGACTGCCTTGCCGACGTCGACACCAAGGTCCGCCTTGGCCCCGCGCCCTCCTCCCCCTTCCACCCTCTTCCTTTCGTTTTTTCCCTCTTTTCTTTCATTCTTTTCCTCTCCCTCTCTTCCTACCTCCTTTCCTCCCTCCCTCTTCATTCCTTCCTTCCTCATTCCTTCTTTCCTTCTCTCCTTCCTTTTCCCTCCTTCTCTCCCCTTCCTTCTTCCCTACATTCTCCCTCTTCCTTGCTTTCATTCTCCCCTTCACCCTTTCCTTCTCTCCTTCCTTTTCCCTCCTTCTCTCCCCTTCCTTCTTCCCTACATTCTCCTCTTCCTTCCTTTCTTTCTCCCCTTCACCCTTTCCTTCTCTCCTTCCTTTTCCCTCCTTCTCTCCCTTCCTTCTTCCCTCATTCTCCCTCTTCCTTCCTTTCATTCTCCCCCTTCACCCTTTCCTTCTCTCCTTCCTTTTCCCTCCCTCTCTCCCCTTCCTTCTTTCCTCCATTCTCTTCCTTCCTTCCTCCTCCTTCCTTTCTCCTTCACCCTTTCCTTCTCCTTCTCTCCTTCCTTTTCCCTCCCTCTCTCCCCTTCCTTCTTTCCTCCATTCTCCCTCTCCCTTCCTTTATTTCTCCCCTTCACCCTTTCCTTGTCTCTCTCCTTCCGTCTTCTCTTCCTTCCCAGAGTCCTGAGCATGCCTTTTGCAGAGCCAGGTCTGAAGTGTCCGTCATTCTTCCGGGGGAATCCTTTTCTCATCGTATGTACGTATAGACTCACATTTAGTTGAATTCAGTCTTAAAATATATTATATATATTATACGGCTCTCACTGAAATAAATTTCCAAATATTTTGCTTTTATGGCTCTCTGAGTCAAAAAGTTTCCCGACCCCTACGCTAGGTGTTTTGGACTTCAACTCCCACAATTCCTAACAGCCTCAGGACTCTTCCTTTTCTCCTTCAGCGGCTGAGGCTGTTAGGAATTGTGGGAGTTGAAGTCCAAAATACCTGGAGGGCCAAAGTTTGCTCAGGCCTGAGCTAGATACGATTCAGTGTCTGAATTAATGTTTATTGCTTCCGTATTGTTTAGTTGTATTTCTGTGTCTCGACACATGTATATTTTCCTGTTTTCCCCTTGCTCTTTGCTGTTTTCTCTCTGTTCTTGCTGTGGAGTTGCACTGTTTGCATTGGAGTGAATGAATAAAAAACGCGAAGCCTCGAATGAGCCTGAGATCAAAGGCATGGCGGCGAATGGAGGAGGTAAATCAGTGACGAACCGGGCGTTTCTCACATCCCTTTTCTTCACCTCCCACAAGGCCTTTCACACATATCCCTTTAGAGCAGTGGTTCCCAAACTTGTTTGGCCTACCCCCTTTCCAGAAAAAAATGTACTCACCGCCCCCTAGAAATTATTTATTTTAATTTAATAGCAATTAACTTTCTGATGCCGTGACCCCTAAATAAGGTTCCTCATGTTGTGGTGACCCCCAACCATATTTTCGTTGCTACTTCATAAATAATTTTGCTACTCTAATGCAAATATCTAATATGCAGGATGTATTTTCATTGTTACAGATTGAACATAATTAGCGCATAGTGATTAATCACAAAAACAATGTGTTTGGGGGAGTATGGACAACGGATGATGGGATTTGCAGTACCTTCAATCGATTCAGCTCTGACTTCCACAGACCACTGAGACCCCCACAAATTACAGAACTGGACCAAACTTGGCACAGAGAACCCACACGACCCACAGGAAATACTGGAGAGGTTTGGGAGGAATTGGAAGTGATTTAGGGGAGATGTAGTTCACCTACATCCGGAGAGCACTCTGATCCCAAACAACCATGGATTTGGATGAAACTTGGCACGAATACTCAATACGCCCAAATTTGAACACTGGTGGAGTTTTGAGAAAATAGCCCTTCTCATTTGGGGGTTGTAGTTAATGGGATTTATAGTTCACCTACTCCAGGACCAATGGAATTGAGCCAAACTTGGCACACAAACTCCCATGACCATCAGAAAATATTGGAGAAGGTTGGGAGGAATTGACAGTGATTTATGGGAGATATAGTTCGCCTACTTCAGGCCACCTACTTTATGCCACCGCCCCCTTACAGGGGGATTTATAGTTTCTGGGATTTATAGTTCACCTACAATCAAAGAGCATTTTGAACTCCACCAACAATGGAATTGAGCCAAACTGCTCGCTGTGCCGCCGGCGGAGAGAGCTCTGAGGGGACGGGCAGCCGCGGCCTGAGGGGACGAAAAAGCGAGGCCTGCTCTCCGCCAGGGAAGGCCGTGCTTTCTGCCGTGGTAGCGGGGAAGCTCCAACGAAGGACGCGGAGGCATTTGCACTGCAGCCTTCGCACTGCACTGTATCACTGTCTCTTTAAAGGGGTTCACCGTCCCCCAAATTCCCCTGAGCCTCCCACTGCCCACCAGGGGGTGGTACCGCCCACTTTGAGAATCAGTGCTTTAAAGCAGTGTTTCCCAACCTTTTTTTTGAGCCGCGGCACACTTTTTCCATTTACAAAATCCTGGGGCACACCACCAACCAAAATGACACAAAATGACACTCTAACACAGTAATACATATAGTTAATATGTTTCTAAATGTATTTATACACTCAGTGTGAAACCTGGGCCTGTTTTGATAAACATAGATATCCTGGCAGGAATGGCAGAAAGACACAAACTTCCCATAACCAAGGGAAAATACTATAAGAGTTTGGTGGGTATTGGAGTTTTGGAGTTGTAGTTCACCTATATCCAGAGAGCACTGTGGACTCGAACAATGTTGGATCAGGGCCAAACTTGGCATGAATACTCAATATGCCCAAATGTGAACACAGATGGAGTTTGGGGAAAATAGACCTTGACATTTGGGAGTTACAGTTTCTGGGATTTATAGTTAACACACAAACAAAGAGGATCCTGAACTCTTGCAACAATGGAATCGAAGCAAACTTGGCATATTGAACTCTCATTACCAACAGAAAGTACTGGAAGGGTTTGCTTGGGAATTGACCTTGAGTTTGGAAGTTGTAGTTCACCTACATCCAGGGAGCACTGTGGACTCAAATAATGATGGATCTGGACCACACTTGGCATGAATACTCAACATGCCCAACTATGAACACACATGGAGTGCCTTTATCGAGGTAGGTTTCTTAGGGTTTTTATACTTCAACACACTAGACTCTCCCCCCTCCCCTCCTGGAGGTGCCAATTTCCCAAGGCACACCTGATGATCGCTCACGGCACACTAGTGTGCCCCGGCACACTGGTTGGGAAACACTGCTTTAAAGGAAGTATTGCTTTCTTCTGATTTTGCAAGAATCGGAAGCTCAGCAAACCTCAAACAGGAGGTAATATTCAGGGCCTGTGACAGCAAGGAGTGCGGCTCGTGTCCTGGACCTTCAAAGCAACCGGCGCTCTATATCTCTCAAGCTGCGATAATCCTGCAGGACGGAGGCAGACTCAGCAAAGCAGAGCATTAAAGGCAAAGCTGCCGCAACTTTCGGAAGGGTGGCCAATCTGGGCCGCTGAACATTGCAGCACCCAGAGCATGGCAAAAACCTGAACCGCAGCTCAGAACAGGAAAATAAACACCAACAATAAAACAAACCACTAGAGCAGCGCTTTCCAAACTTTTGAGGTTGGTGACATGCTTTGGAGACAAGCATCCTTTCGCAACACAGCAATTCGGCTTTCCTGGCAAACCAGCCCCTTAGAAGAGTTTCACACTAGATATACTGTATATCCAGGGCCGGACTAAGGTAATTTAAAATGGTAAGCGAACATTATTTTGGCGCCCCCTCGCTCTCCGGCCTCGTGGAGCGTGCGCATTCACGCCGGGCGCGCATGCGCTGAGCCAGCTAGTTCTGCGCATGCGCCATTGCTGCGGAGGGACTCCAGATGGACCGAGATACCAATCGCCCAAAGTGAGGCCAAAAAGGAGGAACTTTTTGCAGCCGGGACGGAGCCGGAACATTTTGGGCGATTGGTGTCTCAGTCCAGCTGGAGTCCCTTTGCAGCAATGGCACATGCGTGGAACCTGGCGGCCAGATGCGCCCCTGACTACGTGGCGCCCTAAGCGGGTGCTTACTTTGCCTAATGGTAAATCCGCCCCTGTGTATATCTATATAAATAGAAATGTAATGCTCTTCCCCATCCCGCGCTGCTCTCGAGGCCCTATCTCCCCTTCCTTCTTACCTCCATTCTCCCCCTTCCTTCCTTCCTTCCTTCCTTCCTTCCTTCCTTCCTCTTCCTTCCTTTCTTCCCCTTCCCCCTTCCTTCCTCCTCTCCTTCCTTTTTCCCTTCCTTTTTCCCTTGAGAGATGGCGTCAGCGGACACAGAACCTTTAACACCACTATCTATGGGGTCTGACCTCCAGCAGGGAACTGCTGTAGAAGGTCCCCCCGGAGCCGACATAGAACGAAGAAACAGCAGACGTTTCAGTTGGGGCCTGCGAAAGAGCATACCCGGCCCCACGCCACCGGCTGCCTGCGGTAAGAGTCCATTGGCGTCTGCTGTAGAGCTCCCTGTGGGTGAGCTCCAGCAGAGTCTCTCTGATTTCCTGGACACGGCCGGCTGGTCCTGTCGATCCCTCTCCGGGGGGATGACGGTCGACTGCCAAACCCAGGGGGTCGTTTTGGGAGACCCACGGACACCGAATAAACAAATTTGGCTGGGGAAAGCAACCGGGCTATCACGGGGGACGCCCAAGATGTCCAAGGACGGATGGGTCATCCGACCAGTGACGGCCTCCGGCGCCCGCCTCTTGAGGATGTTCGGTAGGAGATCGTCTATTAGAAGATCGCCCCTACGGACCCTCTGATGGCGGAACAGCCAGCCAACAGGAGGCCCCAGACCTCTGGGCCACAGGGGGCTCAAAGAAGCAGCTCCCCATGGAGGCCTCGGCAAGCGGACCAGGGCCCACACGCTGATCAACTTGACCCCTGCATTTATGCTGAGCTGTTTGAGGAATACGCCAAGCTCATGGCTCACGTCAAGGAATTTGGGGATAAATTCGGCGGACTGCTGGAGAATATGGGGATTCCCACTGCGCAGTTCCCAATTCTGAACCTGGAGTCCACCAGCCTGGATGACCCCCCGCGAGTCCCCCCCGCAAGCCAGGACCTTAGGTGGGATCAGTAGTGGGATTTTCCCACCTGTACCGCAGAGATGGGCCGGGAGAGGCCTGTCCCTCAGTCGAAGACCCTCAATCATCCCTGGAACCATCCCGGACCTGGCCCGCCAGCAGTCCCCCCCTGACGAGGACCTGGGGATGAGCCGGGAGAACCGGGAGGAAACAAACTCCGACGCTGGAAGTGAACTAGCCCAGACTGCCCACTTACCCTCAGTGGAAGAGCCACCCGAAGACCCTGAGCGCCGACCGGTGAGCCCTGGGGTCCCATCGGTGTTGGCGGAGTAGTCTCTGGCCGAGCTTGACATCTCGGCCATTCTGGCCCCCCCTCCTGATGCCTGCCTGCCGCCGCCGCCGTCCTGGGAGAAGTTGGGGAAGCCTCCTCGAGGAGGCAAGACCCAACATGGCGTGTGTCCTTGGAGACGCCCAACCAGCCCATGTGCTGGGGCCTCAGGAAGAAACGCCACCTGGAAGTAGTCAACTCCTGGAAGTCCCGCCCTCTGAGGACTCCGCTCCCGGCGTTGACCTGACCAGAGTACAGCGAGGCCCCCGGAAGAGGAGGAGACGCCACCGGAAGAGGAAGGAAGGCACCCGAGCTGCCCCACAGGATATGGAATGGAGGCCAGGACCAGCCTCCCGCCAGATTGGCCGAAGGGACCGAGCTCGGAGAATCGATCCCCTTGCTGATGGGTCCAGAACGGAGAGGGCCCCGAAGTCGTTCTTCACCAGGACGTTTTGGAGCTCCTGCTACAAGCAGTCGAAGCTCCGAGGGCCTCACCGGACGATCAATAAAGATGTGAAGGACACTGCGCGGTCAGGCCGGGACTCCCAAACCAGACTCCCATATGGGAACTCACGGGTTTTAACCCCCACCGGCGCCTTGGCACTGGCGATGGTATTGGGACATCCCTGCCTGCCTCCTTTCGATGGCAGAATGGGGCCTTAAGGGCATCGCCGCAGACACTTCCCTATTTCCTCCCTCCCTCCCCACCCTTTTGCTCTTCCCTCTGTGTTTTTTTTGTATATATGTTGTTGTTCTGTTGCTGTAAATCGCCCGGAGCATCTATGATGGAGGGCGATTAACAAATATTAAATTCTATTCTCTATTCTATTCTATTCCTCTCTCCCCTTCCTTCTTTCCTCCATTCTCTTCCTTCCTTCCTTCCTTCCTTCCCCTTCCTTTCTCCTTCACCCTTTCCTTCTCTCCTTCCTTTTTCCCTCCCTCTCTCCCCTTCCTTCTTTCCTCCATTCTCTTCCTTCCTTCCTTCCTTCCTTCCCCTTCCTTTCTCCTTCCCCCCTTCCTTCTCTCCTTCCTTTTTCCCTCCCTCTCTCCCCTTCCTTCTTTCCTCCATTCTCCCCCTTCCTTCCTTCCTTCCTTCCTCTTCCTTCCTTTCTCCCTTTCACCTTTTCCTTCTCTCCTTCCTTTTTCCCTCCCTCTCTCCCCTTCCTTCTTTCCTCCATTCTCCCCCTTCCTTCCTTCCTTCCTTCCTCTTCCTTCCTTTCTCCCCTTCCTCTCTTCCTTCTTTCCTCCATTCTCCCCCTTCCTTCCTTCCTTCCTTCCTTTCTCACCTTCACCCTTTCCTCCCCCCTTGCTTTTCCCTCCCTCTCTCCCCTTCCTTCTTTCCTTCCTCTTCTATTCTTTCCCCCCAAGTCTTCATTTCCTTCTTCCTTTCTTTTCACTTCCCTCTCTTCCCTTCTTTCTTTTCTTCTTTTCCCTTCATTGTTTTACTTTTTCCTCACTCCCTTTCCTTTCTTTTCCCTACCCTTTCCTTTCCTCCCTTCCCCTTTTCTCCCTTCTTTTTTTCCCCTCCTTGTCTCTCTCCTGCTTTTCTTTTCTTCCTTTTCCATAGTTCGTTCTTCTTTTCTTCCTTCCTCTCCCCCTCCCTCCTTTATTTCCTCAGTCTTTCTTTCTTTCTTTCCTTCCGCCTTCTCTTCCTTCCCAGAGTCCTGAGCGTGCCTTTTGCAGAGCCAGGTCTGAAGCGTCCCGTCATTCTGCCGAGGGAATCCTTTTCTCATCGTATCTACGTACATACTCACATTTAGTTGTTTGTGTTTTTAAATCTCTCTCTCTCTCTCTCTCTCTCTCTCTCTCTCTCTCTCTCTCTATATATATATATATATATATAAATGCTCTGTCTGTAATGAGGCTGAAGTAAACGAAAGAACCACTAAACGGAATCACACCACATTTGGCAGCAAAACCTCTCACAACGCAAGGTGTGACCAACAAAAATAAAAAAACTTTTAAAAACTAAAAAAACCTAAAAATAACTTACAAATCCTAAAAAAGGAGAAGATGCCACTAAGGCCCTTGCCTTTCCACTCTCCGCCCCTTAAGAATGTTAGAGCAGTGTTTCTCAACCAGTGTGCTGTGACGAACCTCCTGCTGTGCTGCGAGAAAAGCTCTCTGCCCCCCTTCCTTCCCCCCTCCTGCTGAACTCCTGCTGTTTGGGGGAGGAGGAGGAGGAGGAAGGGCCGGGCGGTGGCAAAGAAAAAGAAGGGGCCAGGGTGCCGCCTCCTTCGGCTGTTTTTCCAGCCAGCCTCCAACCCGCCATGACTTTCGCCCCTCGCTCGCTGAAGCCGCGTGGAGGAGCCCCGCCCACTGAAGCCCATCCACTGCTCATGCTCCTCCGTGGGAGAGCTGAAGCTGGGGGAGGGGCGGGGCATGGTGCGGCCTGGCTCCGCCCCCTCCCCCGGCTTTGGCACTCCCAGTAGCTGCTCCAGCCTTGAGGGGACAGTGCGAAGCCACCATTGTCCTGGCTCTGGCACCGCTGGCTTGGCACTGCCCCCTCAAGGCTGGAGCAGCTACTGGGAGAGGTGAAGATGGGAGGAGGGGCGGGGCATGGCACGGCCTGGCTCCGCCCCCTCCCCTGGCTTTGGCACTCCCAGCAGCTGCTCCCAGCAGGCCACCAACCCCCAGCCGTTCTTTACTGTGTTAGAGTGTCATTTTGTGTCATTTTGGTTGTTGGTGTGCCCCAGGATTTTTTTAATGTTAAAAGTGTGCCGCGGCTCAAAAAAGGTTGGGAAACACTGTGTTAGAGGACCAAAACCTGTTACACATCCCTTCCATTCGGTCCTTTCACTTGTCATCAACCAGGCAGAGAGCCCTTTCCATCGTCGCACCGAGCCTGTGGAACGCCTTGCCGGCGGAAGTTCGGGCGATAAACGAGCTACCAGCCTTCCGGAAGGCGTGTAAGACAGCTCTCTTCCGGCAGGCATTTAGTCTTTAAGCCATGTCAATCTGTATGCTGGCAGAAACATGGTTTTCGTGCTTTTTAATGTTCTTATCATTTTAGTGCTGTTACCTTGTGCATTTTGTAAACCATCCTGAGCCAATTTGGAAAGGGCGGTATATACTGTATATTGAAACAATAAATAAACAATATGGTATGGTGTGTTGTATATGCATTTGGTATTGGTGGAGGTGTAATGTAACACAATATAATATTGCCAATGATAATGTGATATAATAATTATATCGTGATATTATAATTTGTATATTTGTATTACATGCAGCATTGCTAACAATATTGCGATATGTTGTAGTGCAATGTGATGTGTAGTGCTGATGTTGTGATATGACAGTAATGTTATTTGTTGTTTTTTCAGTTTGCTGTAAGCCACTCCGGCAATATTGTTATATGTACATTGTAAGCCACTCTGGCAGTATATATATATTGAAACAATAAATAAACAAAATGGTATGGTGTGGTGTATATGCATTTGGTATTGGTGGTGGTGTAATGTAACACAGTATAATACTGCCAATGATAGTGTGATATATAACAATTATTTATTTATTTATTTATTATTCGGGCTTGTATGCTGCCGACTCCCTGAGGCTCGCGGCGGCTTACAGGAGCCGAAGGGCACAGTAAAATACAGGCAATAAGCAGTTAAAAACAATTAAAAACAACAGCAGTATAGTAATTAATAACACAGTTAACACAATGAACAGCACATCATCCTCAGAAGAACGAATAGATGGCGGGGCATGGGCAGGACTTACTCACCAAAGGCCTGCTTAAACAGGTATGTTTTACAGGCCCGTCTAAACGGGAGCAAGTCCTTCATAGCCCGAGTTCCGGCGGGAGGGCGTTCCACAGCGTAGGTGCTATGACAGAGAACGCCTTGCGAGTTTAGCTGAAGGTATCTCCAGGAGATTGGAGTCCTCAGACCGAAGTGATCTCGGAGGGCAATATGGGGTGAGACGGTCCCTCAAATATGCTGGCCCCAGGCCGTGTAAGGCCTTAAAGGTGAGGACCAACACTTTGAAGGTGATCCGGTGCTCAATTGGCAGCCAGTGCAGATCCTGCAAAACAGGTGTTATGTGGGCGCCAGCTGGCGTGCCAGACAGGAGCCGGGCGGCAGTGTTCTGCTCTAGCCTGAGCTTCCGGGTCACCGACAGAGGAAGGCCAACGTAGAGCGCGTTGCAGTAATCCAGCCTTGAGATGACTGTGGCTTGGATCACCGTGGCCAGATCGTTCCGGGAGAGATAGGGGCCAGCCTCCTTGCCTGTCGCAGATGGAAAGCGATCTTGCTGACCGCAGAGACCTGGGCCTCCATGGTCAGCTGGGAGTCCAAATGGACCCCCAGGCTCTTTACGGAAGGCGATGGGCATAACACCGCACCGTCCAGGCTCGGAAGCTGGACATTAACATCACCCGGTCGACCCAGCCACAAGATCTCCGTCTTCGCCGGATTCACCCTCAACCTACTGGATCGCAGCCATCCAGTAACGGCTTCGAGGCAGTGTTGGAAATTATCGGGGACAGAACCCGACCTGCCCTCCATCCTCAGAATGAGCTGGGTGTCATCAGCGTACTGGTGACACTCCAGCCCATAATTATATCGTGATATTATAATTTGTATATTTGTATTACATGCAATATTGCTAACAATACTGTGATATGTTGTAGTGCAATATGATGTGTAGTGCTGATGTTGTGCTATGACAGTAATGTTATTTGTTGTTTTTTCAGTTTGCTGTAAGCCACTCCGGCAATATTGTGATATGTACATTGTAAGCCACTCTGGCAGTATTGTTGTTTGCTGTAAGCCGCTCTGAGTCCCCTTCGGGGTTGAGAAGAGCGGCATATAAATATAGTAAATAAATAAACAAACAAATAAATAAATGCTGAGGTGGACCAATCAGAACCCATATGCAAATAACACCACAGTGGCAACCAATCACCATTTCTGACAGCCTCAGGCCCTCTAGGTATGTTTATTTGCCCTTCGTTATGTTTGGATATTCGCCTCTTCTTACCATGTTCTTACCATGCTGTACATTACTATATGTATTTAACTATATGACTTGTGATATATATATATACCATGCTTGATATTTTGTGGGTTGCTTTATGAATCCCGTGATACCATTGATTTACTATGTATTTTCTATGTATAGACATACTTGGTCACCCATTACCTTGGACATCCTCCCCATCTGCGTCGCATAGCCTTGACAAAGACCATCCAGGTCGAAACGTGAGAAGGGCCCACGCACCTGCGTCCTCGTCGGCTTTAGACGACCCTGGGACACCACCCATCACCTCACCTGGTGTGATCTTCATTTCCACGCAACGGCGTGCGGATTACAATTACTTTTAACGCAACGGCGTTTGGATTATACTATTGATATTTCGTTACCTAATGACTATTTACAGTGTGCATTAACACTTACTACCCTTTGATTTGGATTTGTGCATCATCATTATTATATTATTCCGTTACTCTTTCGGAGTTTGTGTGTTTGATTGATAGTACTGAGCACCACGCCCTGTTTGTAATACAGCCTCAGGCCCTTGCCTTTCCCCTCTCAGCCGCTTCAGAGTCTTAGAATGTTGAAGCTGGCCAATCAGAAGCCAAATGCAAATAATGCCACAGTGGAAACCAATCAGAAAGCTGTCACATAGCCGCCCTCCGCATACATACATACAAACATAATATGTTACTACTATATATTACTATATTAAATACACTCGTAGAATAGAGTTAGAAGGGACGCTACTGTGTTATTAGAGGAGAACAGACAGGAAGGAAGGAGAGAAGAAAAGAGGGAGGGAAAAAGGGAAGGAATTGAAGAGGGAAAGGGGGAAGGAAGGAAAGAGAGAAGGAAGGAAAGAAAGAGGGAAGGCAGAAAGGAAGGAAGGAGAGAAGAAAAGAGGGAGGAAAAAAGGGAAGGAATTGAAGAGGGAAAGGGGGAAGGAAGGAAAGAGAGAAGGAAGGAAGGAAAGAAAGAGGGAAGGCAGAAAGGAAGGAAGGAGAGAAGAAAAGAGGGAGGGAAAAAGGGAAGGAATGGAAGAGGGAAAGGGGGAAGGAAGGAAAGAGAGAAGGAAGGAAGGAAGGAAAGAAAGAGGGAAGGCAGAAAGGAAGGAGGGAGAGAAGAAAAGAGGGAGGAAAAAGGGAAGGAATGGAAGAGGGAAAGGGGGAAGGAAGGAAAGAGAGAAGGAAGGAAGGAAAGAGGGAAGGCAGGAAGGAAGGAAGGAGAGAAGAAAAGAGGGAGGAAAAAGGGAAGGAATGGAAGAGGGAAAGGGGGAAGGAAGGAAAGAGAGAAGAAGGAAGGAAGGAAGGAAAGAAAGAGGGAAGGCAGAAAGGAAGGAGGAGAGAAGAAAAGAGGGAGGGAAAAGGGAAGGAATGAAAGAGGAAAAAGGGGGAAGGAAGGAAAGAGAGAAGGAAGGAAGGAAAGAGGGAAGGCAGAAAGGAAGGAAGGAGAGAAGAAAACAGGGAGGGAAAAAGGGAAGGAATTGAAGAGGGAAAGGGGGAAGGAAGGAAAGAGAGAAGGAAGGAAGGAAGGAAGGAAAGAAAGAGGGAAGGCAGAAAGGAAGGAAGGAGAGAAGAAAAGAGGGAGGGAAAAAGGGAAGGAATGGAAGAGGGAAAGGGGGAAGGAAGGAAAGAGAGAAGGAAGGAAGGAAAGAGGGAAGGCAGAAAGGAAGGAAGGAGAGAAGAAAAGAGGGAGGAAAAAGGGAAGGAATGGAAGAGGGAAAGGGGGAAGGAAGGAAAGAGAGAAGGAAGGAAAGAAAGAGGGAAGGCAGAAAGGAAGGAAGGAGAGAAGAAAAGAGGGAGGGAAAAAGGGAAGGAATTGAAGAGGGAAAGGGGAAGGAAGGAAAGAGAGAAGGAAGGAAGGAAAGAGGGAAGGCAGAAAGGAAGGAAGGAGAGAAGAAAAGAGGGAGGGAAAAAGGGAAGGAATTGAAGAGGGAAAGGGGGAAGGAAGGAAAGAGAGAAGGAAGGAAGGAAAGAGGGAAGGCAGAAAGGAAGGAAGGAGAGAAGAAAAGAGGGAGGGAAAAAGGGAAGGAATGGAAGAGGGAAAGGGGGAAGGAAGGAAAGAGAGAAGGAAGGAAGGAAGGAAGGAAGGAAGGAAAGAGGGAAGGCAGAAAGGAAGGAAGGAGAGAAGAAAAGAGGGAGGGAAAAAGGGAAGGAATGGAAGAGGGAAAGGGGGAAGGAAGGAAAGAGAGAAGGAAGGAAGGAAAGAGGGAAGGCAGAAAGGAAGGAAGGAAGGAAGGAAAGAAAGAGGTACCAAAGGAAGGAAGAAGAGAAAGTAGAAAGGAAAGATATCTCATCGTTACTGTACATCTATGCACATGCTTCAAAGCACTTCCTGTCCCAAGCATTTCAGATAAGAGAGGCTTGTGTGACAAACGGGAGGAGAACGCTCCTCTGCCAGCTATTGGCAAATCTTTATATGGCATCCATATATATATATATGTATGTATATATATATATATATACATACATACACACACACACACACCCAAAAGGAGAGATATAAAAGGATACTTAAGAAAGGCTTTTGACAACACGTTATTATTATATATATTTTCTTTTATTTATTTTCTATTATTTTTATTATATTCATATTATCATTAGATTCTTTTATATTTATTTTCTATTATTTATCGTAAATACAATAAATAGATAATAACTTTTTACAACACGTTATTATAATATATTTTCCTTTTATTTATTTTCTATTATTTTTATTATATTTATATTATTCTTTTATGATATTAATTTTCTATATTATTTATCATAAATACAATAAATAGATAATAATAACTTTACACAAAACGTTATTATACATTATTATACATTTTTATTTTTTCCTTTTATTTTTTTCTATTATTTTTATTATATTTATATTATTACTATATTTTTTTATATATTTTTCTATTATTTTTATTATATTTATATTCTTTTATTCTTTTATGATATTAATTTTCTATATTATTTATCATAAATACAATAAATAGATAATAATAACTTTTGACAACATGTTATTATATATTTTTCTTTTATTTTCTATTATTTTATTATATTTATACTATTATTACATTCTTTTATATTTATTTTCTATTATTATTTATCATAAATACAATAAATAGATAATAATAACTTTTGACATGTTATTATTATATATTTTTCTTTTATTTTCTATTATTTTATTATATTTATATTATTATTACATTCTTTTATTATATTTATTTTCTATTATTTATCATAAATACAATAAATAGATAATAATAACTTTTGACATGTTATTATTATATATTTTTCTTTTATTTTCTATTATTTTATTATTATATTATTATTATTATTATTACATTCTTTTATTATATTTATTTTCTATTATTTATCATAAATACAATAAATAGATAATAATAACTTTTGACATGTTATTATTATATATTTTTCTCTTCTTTTCTATTATTTTATTATTATATTATTATTATTATTACATTCTTTTATTATATTTATTTTCTATTATTTATCATAAATACAATAAATAGATAATAATAACTTTTGACAACATGTTATTATTATATATTTTTCTTTTCTATTATTTTATTATATTTATATTATTATTATTACATTCTTTTATTATATTTATTTTCTATTATTATTATGATGTTCAGCTGCAAGGCTCCAAGCTTGCCCATGGCAGCACTCACACTTGCTGGAAAGAGACCAGGCTTCTTTCTGCCGCCCTTGACCTTCTATTGGACTCTCCACTGGCCTCCTTTCCAACAGACCTCTGAGGATACCTGCCACAGGTGCGGGCGAAACGCCAGGAGAGAGTGCTGCTCCTGGGGAAGCCACCGCCAGGCAGGCCCTGCTGCTCCTTCAAGGGCCAGGCGCCCCGTTGCTTACCTTGAGGCGGTGGAGGGCCAGGTCCTCCCCGGGAGGCGGGCTCCGGGCCCAGACGGAGAGCCCCCCACGGCTGTAGCGGCTCAGCCAGCCCTCCTCGGCCCGGCACTCCGCCTGGAAGGCCAGGAAGGCCGCCTCGTCCGGCAGCAGCAACGCCGCCTCCATTGGGGAGCCTTCAGCCAGGCAGCCGGGCGAGCGAGCGGAGGAGAAGCAGGCGCAGCAGCAGACGCAGGAGCAACCGCCGCGCCGCCGCCTCCTCCTCCTCGCAGGGCCAGCGGCAGGTGAGGCGCCGCTCCCGCACGCTGATTGGTCGGGGCGGGCAGCGGCGGGCTCTTCCCATTGGCTCCTGGCTTGGAAGCCCCTAACCCTCACCTGCCTCACTGGGATGCTGCTGCAGGAGGATGCACAATAATAATAATACACAATAATAATAATAATAATACAGGGTGTTGCACAATAATAATACTACAGTGTGTTTAATAATAATACAGGGTGTTGCATAATAATAATAGTAATGCAGGCTGTTTCACAATAATAATACAGGGTGTTGCGTAATAATAATACAGGTTGTTGCACAATAATAATAATACAGGTTGTTGCAGAATAATAATAATAATAATACAGGTAATAATAATAATACTACAGGGTGTTCAACAATAATAATACTAAAGGGTGTTGCACCATAATAATAACAGCACAGAGTGTTGCATAATAATAATACAGTGTGTTTCACAATAATAACACAGGTAATAATAATAATACTACAGGGTGTTGCACAATAATAATACAGCATGTTTCACAATCATAATAGCACAGAGTGTTGCATAATAATAATAATACAGGGTGTTTCACGATAATATCAGCACAGAGTGTTGCATAATAATAATACTGGGTTTTGCACAATAATAACAACACAGGTAATAATACTACAGGGTGTTGCACAATAATAATAGCACAGAGTGTTGAATAATAATACAGGGTGTTGTACAATAATAACACAGGTAATACTACTACTACTACAGGGTGTTGCACAATAATAATACTACAGGGTGTTTCACATAATAATAATACAGGGTGTTGCAGAATAATAATACAGGGTGGTGCATAATAATAATACAGGGTGGTGCAGAATAATAATAATACAGGGTGTTGCAGAATAATAATAAAGGGTGTTGCGTGAAAACAAAAATAATAGCAATACAGGGTGTTGCAAAATAATAATACAGGGTGTTGCATAATAATAATACAGGGTGTTGCACGATAATACAGGTAATAATAATAATACTACAGGGTGTTGCGCAATAATAATAGCAGAGTGTTGCATAATAATAATAATACAGGGTGTTTCACAATAATAATATTAGCACAGAGTGTTTCATAATAATAATACAGGGTGTTGCACAATAATAACAACACAGGTAATAATAATACTAGGTTGTTGCAAATAATAATAATACAGGGTGTTGCGCGATAATAATAGCACAGAGTGTTGAATAATAATAATACAGGGTGTTTCACATAATAATAATATAGGGTGTTTCACATAATAATAATTCAGGGTGGTGCAGAATAATAATAATAATACAGGGTGTTGCAGAATAATAATAATACAGGGTGTTGCAGAATAATAATAAAGGGTGTTGCGTGAAAATAATAATAGCAATACAGGGTGTTGCAAAATAATAATACAGGGTGTTGCATAATAATAATAATACAGGGTGTTGCACAATAATACAGGTAATAATAATAATACTACAAGGTGTTGCGTGATAATAATAATAGCAGAGTGTTGCATAATAATAATAATACAGGGTGTTTCACAATAATAATATTAGCACAGAGTGTTTCATAATAATAATACAGGGTGTTGCACAATAATAACACAGGTAATAATAATACTAGGTTGTTGCAAATAATAATACAGGGTGTTGCGCGATAATAATAGCACAGAGTGTTGCATAATAATACAGGGTGTTGTACAATAATAACACAGGTAGTAATAATAATACTACAGGGTGTTGCCCAATAATAATACTACAGGGTGTTTCACATAATAATAATACAGGGTGTTGCGCAATAATAACACAAGTAATACTACTGCTACAGGTTGTTGCACATAATACAGGGTGTTGCACAATAATAATAGCACAGTGTTGTATAATAATAGTGTTGTACAATAATAATAACACAGGTAATAATAATAATACAGGGTGTTGCACATAATAATACAATACAAAATGTTCCCTATTTGTTGTGTCTCAAACACACACACATATAAAGACACACATATAAACAAACAATAACACATGTTTGTTAATTTTTCCTGTTTGTATACTTTTGAGTCGCCCAGCAACAAAAATGATGATGATGATGCTTCTCAGGAGGTGCCGAAGGAAGGTTCAGATTCCGGACATTGAAAAAGAAATCTGTTTATTCATTATGTTGGATTTGGGGGGCTGCGTAACAAGTGCATCTACACCAGTGTTTCCCAACCAGTGTGCCGTGAGCGATCATCAGGTGTGCCGTGGGAAATTGGGACCTCCAATACCCTTTCTTCCCCCTCCTGCCAAACACTTTTTCTTCTCCACTCGGGCTCCCTTCTCCCCAGACTCACTCGCTTTGCCTCGCAGACTCGCCCCACGTCTTCCTCCCCTCCACAGTGCTCTCTGGATAGATATAGGTGAACTACAACTCCAAAACTCAAGGTCAATGCCCACCAAACTCAAATTTTCTCTTGGTTATGGGAATTCTGTGTGGGAAGTTTGATTCCATTCCATCATTGGTGGAGTTCAGAATGCTCTTTGATTGCGAGTGAACTATAACTCCCAGCTGTTGAGCAAGACCTTTGTGTGTGTCTTTCTGCCATTCCTGCCAGGATATCTATGTAGTGATCATCGAAACAGGCCCAGGTTTCACACTGAGTCTATAAATACATTTAAAATCATATTAACTATATGTATGACTCTGTTAGAGTGTCATTTTGTGTCATTTTGGTTGGTGGTGTGCCCCAGGATTTTGTAAATGTAAAAAGTGTGCCGTGGCTCAAAAAAGGTTGAAAAACACTGATCTACACTGTAGAATGAATGCAGTTTGACACCACTTTAAATGCCGTTGCCGACTGATCTGGAATCCAGGGAGTCGTAGGTTGGCCTTCCCTGCCCAAGACCGGTGATGCTGCTAAACTACACATCTGAATGCGAACATTCAAAAGACAGGCACATTGCTTCTCACAGCTCACAGTTTCACATTGCGGGCCGGGGCTTCCTCATCCGGACTCCGAAGAATTGCACCACAGCTTCTGCATTTACTTTCGGTTGAACTCAACTGAGTGATGATAGCACAAAGCGAATCGATATGGGTGTGATCTTTGGGAACCATCTCCAAAGGAAGAACTAATTTGCAACAGTGTTCTTCCAAACCAGGGTCGGGAACCTTTTTGACTCAGAGAGCCATGAAAGCAAAATATTTGGAAATTTATTTCAGTGAGGGCCATACCTATATAGATAAAATGAGAGCTGTCATGCTACAGCTAGTAATATATATATTTATATAATATATTTTAAGACTGAATTCAACTAAATGTGAGTCTATACGTACATACGATGAGAAAAGGATTCCCCGGCAGAACGACGGGACACTTCAGACTTGGCTCTGCAAAAGGCACGCTCAGGACTCTGGGAAGAAAGAGAAGATGGAAGGAAGGAAGGAAGGAAGGAAGACAGGAAATAAAGGAGGGAGGGGAGAGGAAGAAAGAAAAGAAGAACAAACTATGGAAAAGGAAGAAAAGAAAAGCAGGAGAGAGACAAGGAGGGGGAAAGAAAGAAGGAAATGGGAAGGGAGGAAAGGAAAGGGAGTGAGGAAAAAGTAAAACAATGAAGGGAAAAGAAGAAAAGAAAGAAGGGGAGAGAGGGGGAAGTGAAAAGAAAGGAAGGAGAAGGAAAGGAAGACTTGGGGGGAAAAGATTAGAAGAGAAAGGAAGGAAGGAAGGAAGAGGGGGAATGGAGGACAGAAGGAAGAGGAGGGAGGGAGGGAAAAGGAAAGAGAGAAGGAAAGGGTGAAGGGGAAGAAAGGAAGGAAGACGAAGGAAGGGGGAGAATGGAGGGAAAAGGAAGGAGAGAAGGAAAGGGTGAAGGGGAGAAAGAAAGGAAGAGGAAGGAAGAGGGAGAGTGGAGGAAAAAAGGAAGGGGAGAGAGGGAGGGAAAAGGAAGGAGAGAAGGAAAGGGTGAAGGAAGAGGGAGAATGGAGGAAAGAAGGAAGGGGAGAGAGGGAGGGAAAAGGGGGGAGGAGAAGGGAAGGGTGAAGGGGAGAAAGAAAGGAAAGGGGAGAATGGAGGAAAGAAGGAAGGGGAGAAAGGGAGGGAAATGGAGAGAAGGGTGAAGGGATAAAGGAAGGAAGGAAGAGGAAAGAAGAGTGAGAATGGAGGAAAGAAGGGAGAGAGGGAGGGAAAAGGAAGGAAGGAAAGGGTGAAGGGGAGAAAGGAAGGAAGGAAGAGGGAGAATGGAAGAAAGAAGGAAGGGGAGAGGGAGGGAAAAGGAAGGAGAGAAGGAAAGGGTGAAGAGGGAGAAAGAAAGGAAGAGGGAGAATGGAGGAAAGAAGGAAGGGGAGAGAGGGAGGGGAAAAGAAGGCGAGAAGGAAAGGGTGAAGGGGAGAAAGGAAGGAAGGGAGAGGGAGAATGGAAGAAAGAAGATAGGGGGAGAGGGAGGAAAAGGAATGAAAGAAAAAGAGAGGGAAAAAGAAAGGAAGGGGAAGGAGGGCGTGGGGCCAAGGCGGACCTTGGTGTCGACGTCAGCGAGGCAGTCCCTCCGGAAAGCGTGGAAGAGGCATCGGCTCTTGAGCTGCCTGACGATGAGGGCAACAAGTTGGGCGTCCCCCGGGGGCAGCAAGGCTGGGTCCGTGGTGCCAGGCCCGCCTCCGCCACCTCCTCCGAGGCCCATGGCGGAGGACGAAGAGGAAGATGAGGCTGAGGCGCCACCATCCCAGGCCCACCAGGGAGCAGCGGGGGATGAGGAAGTGGGGGATGAAGAAGAGGCAGTCGGCGCATTTGGCTGTGCATGCTGGGAAAGAGGCTGCTTTGGAGAGCCAGATGCAATCATGAAAAGAGCCACATCTGGCTCGCGAGCCATAGGTTCCTGACCCCTGCTGTAAGGGACTGAGAGCCATTTCTTGGGGAAGTCTTTGTTCAACACTCTCTTGTTTAAAAACCTGTTAAACACACAGCAAAAGAGGATGCCAAAGGCAGGTTAAACAAGTCCCGCTTGCAGAGGTATACATTATCTCCTCTGACAGAACGTTAACCCACACATTATACTATGTATTGCCGTGGCACCGCCTTCTTAAACAGGTGCCAAGTTCAAACAAAACAGTCATCTTGAGATCCAGGTGAGATTAGAGAGACATTGCTTGGACTGGGAACCAAGGAAAAATGGTTGCCGAAGGACCTTGGAACAAATCTTCTGGATTAAGAAATCTTCAGACCGGATTCTGGGAATTGTGGACTCTTATCTCCCTGACCAAATTCAGAAAATACAACTATTGTAACTGGCATTGACTATTCAAATGTGGTCAGACTTTGGTACAAACAGCTCCTAAGATTCCAGGGGCGAGGCCCCACTCTGATGCAGCTCGTTGTCTGTCTATGGCAGGGCTGTGTGGCAGGGGCCAGCTGGCTGGGAGTCAGCTGCATAAGAGGCATCCATACAAAGATCTCTTTTACTGACCAGAAGGTCATGAGTTCGAGGCCTGCCCAGGGTCAGGGTGAGCGACCTCGACCAATTGTGTAGCTCGTTGTCTGTCTATGGCATTGAATGTTTGCCTGTGATCTGTGAGAGCATTGTGATCGATACTTGCCCGGAACCCGGAAGAGTAATTTTTTAAAATATTATTATTTAATTAATTTTTATTTTTATTCACCGCAGGGAAGGGGCTGGGGCCTTATACGGGGGCCGCCAGTTGGACAGCCCTGGTCTATGGCATTGAATGTTTGCCTGTATATGCATAAATGAGAAGGGCGGAATATAAATAAATAAATAAATAAACACACCATCCAGCAAGTGGAGGTCGCCATTTTGGAAAATTGCCGTCTCACCATCCACCACCTAGTCCAAAATGACAAGATGAATTTGGGGGCCGTGGAAAAAATCATCAAAGACCATCTTCATATCCATAAGGCAGTGTTTCCCAACCACTGTGCCATGGCACACTAGTGTGCCATGAGTGATTATCAGGTGTGCAATGGGAAATTGGAACCTCCAACGCCCTTTCTTCCCCCTCCTGCCGAACACTTTTTCTTCTCCACTCGGGCTCCCTTCTCCCCAGCCTCGCCCGCTTTGCTCGCGAGTCTTGCCCCGCTTTCCCTCCTGGGCACATGCAGTCGGATCAAAATGGCGGCAGAAGTAGCAGTGGAGAATAAAAAGGCGGCAGGAGGGGGAAGAAAAAGGGAAGGGGAAGAGGTCTCTGTCGAAAGCTGGCATGGGCAAACTTGGACCTTCCAGGTGTCTTGGACTCCAACTCCCACCATTCCTAGCAGCCTCAGGCCCTTTTCCTTTTTCCCCCTCAGCCACTTAAGCAGGAAAGGGCCTCAGGCTGTTAGGAATGGTGGGAGTTGAAGTCCAACGCACCCAGAGGGCCAAAGTTTTCCCATGCCTGTTTTAGGGACCTTAAAGTGGTGAGCCTCCTTCCAACATTGTGATTCTGGATAGAAAACAAACAACAACATAACATTGTTTGAGTCCACAGTGCTCTCTGGGTGTAGGTGGACTACAACTTCCAAACTCAAGGTCAATTCCCAAGCAAACCCTTTCAGTACTTTCTGTTGGTAATGAGAGTTCAATATGCCAAGTTTGGTTCAACTCCATTGTTGCAAGAGTTCAGGATGCTCTTTGATTGTGTGTTAACTATAAATCCCAGAAACTGTAACTCCCAAATGTCAAGGTTTATTTTCCCCAAACTCCATCTGTGTTCACATTTGGGCATATTGAGTATTCATGTCAAGTTTGGTCCTGATCCAACATTGTTTGAGTCCACAGTGCTCTCTGGACATAGGTGAACTACAACTCCAAAACCCAAGGTCAATGCCCACCAAACTCTTATAGCATTTTCTCTTGGTTATGGGAGTTCTGTGGGAGGTTTGTGTCTTTCTGCCATTCCTGCCAGGATATCTATGTTGTGTCCATCGAAACAGGCCCAGGTTTCACACTGAGTGTATAAATGCATTTTAAAACATATTAACTATATGTATCACTGTGTTAGAGTGTCATTTTGGTTGGTGGTGTGCCCCAGGATTTTGTCAATGTAAAAAATGTGCCGCGGCTTTAAAAAGGTTGGGAAACACTGACATAAAATATGAGAAATTGACAGTGATTTATGGGAGATGTAGTTCACCTATATTTGGAGAGCACTCTGAACCCAAACAACCCTGGATCTGGATCAAATTTGGCACACTCAATATACCCACATTTGAATACTGGTGGGGTTGAGGGGGATTGATTTTGCCATTTGGTAGTTGTGGCTGCTGGGATTTATAGTTCACCTACAATCAAAGAGCATTTTGAACTCAACCAACCATGGAATTGAGCCAAACTTGGCACACAAACTACCATGACCAACAGAAAATACTGGAGGGCTTTGGAAGAGGCCTGAGGTGGTTAGGAATGGTGGGAGTTGAAGTCCAAACCACCTGGAGGGCCCAAGTCTGCCAGAGAAGCAAGGAGGGGCGGAGCCACTCGCACTTCCCTTGGAGGCAGGGAGCAGGCCCTGCGGGGAGCCTGTCGCCAAGCTCACACCACCGCCCCCCTTACAGGGGCACAACGCCCCCCAAATTCTCCTGAGCCTCCCAGCACCCCCTTGGATCGTCTCACCGCCCACCAGGGGGCATTACCGCCCACTTTGGGAACCACTGGTTTAGTTCCTGGCACTCTTGGGGATCCCCAAATCCATGGATGCTCAAGTCCCGTTATATACAATAGTGTGGTAAAACCATGTCCCTTATTTTACTACATAAAGTGCCAGAAATCAACATGTGAAAGGTGGAATCTGTTAATACGATGGGCCAACTGCATTCATCAAACAGCTGAAGCTTCCTGGCACACAGTTTGGATTTACTTACGCATAATGTCCATGCTCTGTCTTCTCGATATGAAGGTACAAGCTGGAGCAGCAAGTCCTTAGCCAGGGGTGGGCAATTATTTTTTCCAAGGGGCCACACGAGAGCCAAAAAATATTATGGAGGGCCGCACCTAAAGGCTGAACTACATTCTAATCTACATCACTTATTTATTTACTATATATTACACATAATTAATATTAACATATTAATATATCAAGAAATATTCATATATTAGTATTAATATCATTATTATAGTATATATATATATATATACACACACACACACAATAATATATTGGAATTATAATATAACATATTATTTATTATATTATTATAAAAAAATAATAAAAACCACTAAAATAAAATGAAATTCAAGAAGACAAGGTGCGAACCAAGATGGAGGCTGACATCCTCAAGAGAGGAAGGATCCCAAGATGGAATGGCCCAATGGACCCAGCCCAGAGGATGGCAAAGCGGACCCAGCCGCTGCCGCAGCAGAGCAGAGGACGATCGGATGCTGCAGGCCTCTGCCCGCTCTCGCCCCCAGCCGTTCCATCAGAGGTATTCCTGATTGGCGAATCGCCCTGGGGACCCGCCACCGCAGGTCGCCGACTGCTCCCGCTGCAGGCCCGGATTGCCTCCCAGGATGGCAGGCACTCCAAGGCTGCCGCTCCTCCGATTTGGAGCGGCGGGCTGTCTGCCGATGCAGGCCCCACAGCTCGCGATAGGATGGCGGCAGCGGCTGCCCTTCCTCTTGTGGAAATGGCACCGCCCCGACGCCCTTCACTCTGGTCGCCAAAGGATCCACGCGCCGGTTTGAATCGGCCGTCGGGCCGTAAGATGCCCAGGTCTGCCCTTAGCAATGACCACAGCGACCCCCAGCGTGGTGAAATTAACTTTATTTAGTGTGATACACAGCTGTAATCTCGACAGTCAATATTCAATATATTAAGAGTCACCTACGTGGCTAACGGCTAGGAGACAGCAGAGCCAACAATGCACACTCAAATATGGTACACATCCACAGATAAGGCAGTGGAAACGGGGCAGTGCCCTTCACTAGGTTTCCCCTGCTGCCTGCCCCACGCCTCCCCATGAACATTTATGTATATTTCCTTTAAAATCCCTATTTTCTGGAAAGGCAAGTTTCCAGCGTGTCTTGAGAGGACGCCACGACAGCAGCGGCAGGACTGGGCTGCCAGTGCAAGAGGGAGAGTGGCACCAGTTCAACTGGAGAGAGGAAGAAAGAGAGAAACAGACACGGACAGGACACCGGCAATTCCCACACAACAGGGGCCATATTTATATACACAGGGTGAGTCCAGGCCCTTCGGCCTAGTCGTTCTGCTGGAAAGATTCTTCGGGAGAAAGAAGAGGGAGAAAGGTTCATTCTTAATGTCTAGGGCAGTGATTTTCAACCAGAGTGCCGCGGAACACTAGTGTGCCGTGAAAGATCATCAGGTGTGCCGTGGGAAATTATCTTCAAACTTCATTCATATATAAACTATAAGATTGACAGCTGTTGAGCAAGAGCTTCGTGCGTGTCTTTCTGCCATTCCTGCCAGGATATCTATGTTGTGTTCATCGAAACAGACCCAGGTTTCACACTGAGTGTATAAATACATTTAAAAACATATTAACTGTATGTATTACTGTGTTAAGAGTGTCATTTTGTGTCATTTTGGTTGGTGGTGTGTCCCAGGATTTTGCAAAAAATGTGCCGCGGCTCAAAAAAGGTGGAAAATCACTGGCTTGAAATATCAAAGTAAGTTGCGGAGGAGGAGAATAATACCAGAACACAAAACCCTATATATCTATTTAACTATATATCACTTCATATACAGTGGCTGGACCCGTTTAAGGGGAGTAACTATGTCGTCCACTTTCAACTCTGAAGGCCAGGTGAGCCCAATAGAATGAAAAAATATAATTCAAATGAGAGTCCTACCTATAGTTAGATATGGACTCACCAAACAGTGGTAGGAATGTGCTTGTTCATAGCCATTGGGGGGGGATACAACAATGGAGCTATGAAGCATGAAAAAAGCACTTTGCATATTTAAAATGAGACACAAGTGATAAATTATACAAAAATAGCAGCTCCTGGCATTTTACACATCCCTGTTTCAGTTCAGCTCGAAATGGTGAGGTTCGCGGCTCGTTCAGAAAGAGACCTTGCTGAATGCATTGGGGGAAGGTGGAAAAATAGAGCAGAGGTATAAGAAAGTAGTTGAGAATACCTAATCTCCTAATACCCAGACTCGGGGGGGGGGGCACCGGGGCGGTCCAACGTATACACGAAGTAAGCGGCCGCTTAGGGTGCCAACTTCTGGGAAGGGCGCCATCTTCTGGGAAGGGCGGTGCCACGCCGGCCGCGCCGCCGTAGCAAACCTCCCTGCTGCTGCGTCGGCTTCAGCACCTGGCCTGCAGGAGCTTCTGGGCATGCGCGGAGATTTTCACGCATGCGCAATGGCTCCGGAGCTGAAGTTGAGCTCCGGAGCCACTGCGCATGCCTAGAAGCTCCTGCAGGCGCTGAAGCCGAAGCCTGTAAACACGTCACGTCAGCACTCCGTCCGTATTCGGCACGCAGGGGGCGGGGGCAAAGGGAGAGGCTTAACCTCTCCCTTTGCCTCCGCCCACTGCGTGCCGAATACGGACAGAGTGCTGACGTGACGTGTTTACAGGCTTCTGCGCCTGCAGGAGCTTCTGGCCAGGCGCAGAAGCTCCTGCAGGAGCAGAAGCCTGTAAACACGTCATGTGACGCAATTGGGCAGGCAGGGGGCGGAGGCAAAGGGAGAGGGGGCGGAGACAAAGGGAAAGGGGCGGGGCCCCAAAGTAATGTTTGCTTACCATATAAAATAACCTTAGATCGCCCCTGGGGGGGGGGATTGAAAGTAGAAACAATGACAAATTCAGAGTTATTGTTGCCCTTCCTCTCTATCCTCCGGGAAGAGTGAGTGGATGGCCAGTTACTGTGTGGCCTTTGCAGGAAGCCAGCGCTGGACTTTGAAAGGCGCTTCCTCCTGCGGGAGGAAATTCAACCAAAGGAGCAACCTCTGGAAAGAGGGGCGAATCCAAAGCAAGAGTAAAGAAGCAAGGAATGCAGCAGGTCCACTAGCTCCTTGGCCGTATCCTCCCCTTTCCCCCTCATAGGATCACACAGCAAGGTGAACACGCGCACGATAGGAAACCTAGTAAAAAAAAGAGTGCCACCGCACTCAAGTGCAACAACCAACAAGGGACAGGACACATTGGAGGAATCACACCATGCAGTAGGGAGGGAGCAGCCAAGGCTGTCCGCAGTACAGGGAGGGGGCTCAAATGCATATCAGACCCGGGGTTTTGTCCCTCAGGAAAGTTACACTTCTCTCGTCAATGAAAAGGGATGCTCTTCGGTGAGATCAGGCTGGCCAATCGGGAAAGAGTCGCCACACAACGGGATCCCTTTTAGCAGGAGCAGCCGCTCTCGGATACCGGCTGCTCAGGAGGTTTCTCTAGTTTGATGTCGATCACTGCAGAAGGCAAGTTAAGAAGAAACATGCTCAAAAAACAGGGTTACGCTCACACAAGACGGAAAAGGGTTTCACTCAGGTCTAGCAAAACAGATCATTCGTCTAATCCCTGCTATTCTGAAAGCAATCTTCTCTCTGGCCATACGTACACGTTCAAATCAAAAGAAGAGAGAATGGTGATAGAAACACATGAAAGAAATCAAGTACAGTATACCGTCAGACTGTCAGAAATATAAAACACTAGGTATTTTAATTACAAAAATGTGAGTCAAGCACTGAAAGTGTTAAATGGGTGCAATGACTCAGGAAATGCCGCAGTTCAATATAAGCAGGTGTGCCTGTAGCTTAGTATGCCTCAGTGTTCGTTCCCCTCAGTATGAAGAGGCTTCGGCCTCAGTGTGAGGCAAATCTCAGTATTAGTAGGCCTCAGTGTGAGGTAGGCCTCACAGGTAGTAGAATAAACAACAAGCTAAATATAACTACTCTAAGTAGGTAAACGACAACACAAAGGAGGAATACGAAGAAGTACTGATAATGCACATATATCAAAAGAGCATATATAGCAAAATAGCAAGTCACACAAATCTCACAGTATAATATAATCCGTTACAATTCAGTAGCGCATGATGGAAAGGTCTGAAACCCTGGAAATAAATCAAGAACTCAGTCCATGGGTAGAGCGTACTCACACTTCTAGACGGCATACCAGGCTCAGTCCAACTGGGGAAAACCGTCTCCACAAAATTAGTCTGCGTCAGATGCTGGTTCCGCTAATGCGGAGCAAATAATCAAGTCTAAACTGAACTGCTGGAGTTTATCCATGTGAGGACGGCACCAATTCCGTCACGTAGTAGCAGGGAGTGTTCCTTTGTAATCCACGAGTAAAGACGAATGAGCACGTTCCGGGGCTAGAAAATAAATCAGTCCTCTTTCCAAACACGGCTAGGAAGGAGCCTACGTGGGAGTGTAAATGGATCCAGTCCCGTTTCGTCCAACAGAACTTCCTCAGGGCGGCATCACAAAGACGTAGACATGGGCAATACATATGAATATGTCATTCAAATATAAACTGTGAACATCACAAATGGTATCAGCGGTCGATGTCCCCAGTTGGACTGAGCCTGGTATACCGCCTAGAAGCGTGAGCACGCTCTATCCATGGACTGAGTTCTTGATTTATTTCCAGGGTTTAAGACCTTTCCACCATGCGCTACTGATTTGTAACGGATTATATTATACTGTGAGATTTGTGTGACTATTGCTATTTTGCTATATATGCTCTTTTGATATATTATATGTACATTATCAGTACTTCTTCGTATTCCTCCTTTGTGTTGTAGCTCACAGGTAGTAGGCCAGTACCCAAAATTTCATTTGCCCACATTCAAAAAATGTACTCTGAACAAGTTTTACCAATAAAATGGCGTAATAGGTTCATGTTGAGGTGAAGTCACACAGTAACAACAAACCTGGCCTTTAAGGTCTTTTGGCTCCTGATATTCAAGAAATGGCTCAGAGCAACACCTTGAAAAATAAAAGAACTGGTATCTGCAGTTTCATTTATCCACTTTCAACAACATGCTCTCTCTAAGCATTTTCCAGGTCATCTACTGCAACTCTTTAGTATTTTTGATCCAGGTCCTTCATTTCAATAGGGTTCACAATTATCCAAGATTGTAGCTCCCTTGGGGATAGGGATCTTACTGCATATGATTTAGCCGAACTAAAATGAACAAGCCGAACTAAAATGAACAAGCCGAACTAAAATGCATTCCTAAAATAAGAAAGAGGCCGGGAAAGTCCAAGAGGACATCGGCATGGCTTACAAATGAAGTAAAAGATGTGATTGGAAAGAAGAAAAACTCATTTAAGAAATGGAAGGCTCTTCCTACTGAGGAGAACAGAAAGGAACACAAGCTCTGGCAAACTAAATGCAAAGCAACCGTCAGGAAAGCCAAGAGAGATTTTGAGGCACATATAGCTAAGAACATTAAAAAAATAACAAAAACTTCTTTAAGTACATCAGAAGTAGAAACCCAACTAGAAACGCAGTTGGGCCACTTGACTAAAATGGTAAGAAAGGGACAATAAGTGAAGACAAGGAGATTGCCGAGCGACTAAACGACTTCTTTGCCTCCGTTTTCACACAGGAGGACAGACAACATATGCCTGCAGCTGAGTCAGTTTTTTTCAGGGAGGGAATTAAATGAATTAAACCAGATAGAGATAAACAAGGAAGATGTTCTCACATGCCTTACTAAACTAAATGTCAACAAATCACCAGGGCCAGATGGCATCCACCCCAGAGTTCTTAAGGAACTCAAGTGTGAAATTGCTGAAATTCTAGCCAAAATATATAACCTTTCTCTAAGATCAGGCACTGTACCCGAGGACTGGAGGGAGGCAAATGTAACTCCGATCTTCAAGAAAGGATCCAGGGTGATCCAGGAAATTATAGGCCAGTTAGTCTAACCTCAGTTCCAGGCAAAGTGATGGAAACCATTATTAAAGAAAAATTACTAAGCACATAGAAGAACAGGCATTGCTGAAGGAAAATCAACATGGTTTCTGCAAAGGCAAATCATGTCTTACTAACTTGTTAGAATTCTTTGAGGGTGTAAATAAACACATAGATAAAGGGGACCCAGTCGATATTGTTTACCTTGACTTTCAAAAGGCTTTTGACAAAGTCCCTCACCAAAGGCTCCTAAATAAGCTCTTCAGCCATGGAATCAGAGGACAGGTCTTGTCCTGGATTGGAACCTGGCTAAACTGTAGGAAACAAAGGGTGGTAATAAATGGACATTTCTCTGGGTGGAAAGAGGTGAGAAGTGGCGTACCCCAAGGTTCAGTTTTGGGTCCGTTACTTTTTAATTTATTCATTAATGACCTGGATGTAGGAGTAAATTCTGAGGTAGCAAAGTTTGCAGACGACACTAAATTGTTCAGGGTAGTTAAAAATGAAACTGATTGTAAAGAGCTCCAGAAAGATCTCTCGAAATTGAGTGAATGGGCAACAAAGTGGCAAATGCATTTTAACCTAAACAAGTGTAAAGTCATGCACATCGGGGCAAAGAACCCCAACTACACCTACCAATTGATGGGGTCAAAGCTTTCCGAGACAAACCAGGAAAGGGATCTTGGGGTTTTGGTGGACAGCTCAATGAAGATGTCAACCCAGTGTGCAGCAGCAGTAAAAACAAGCAATTCTATGCTTGGCATGATCAGGAAGGGAATCGAAAATAGGTCGTCAAATGTTGTATTGCCTCTCTACAAATCTATGGTGAGGCCACATCTGGAGTACTGTGTACAATTCTGGTCACCGCACCTCAAGAAGGATATAACGGAACTGGAAAAGGTACAGAAAAGGGCAACAAGAATGATCCAAGGGATGGAGCAGCTCCCTTACGAAATCAGGTTTCAACGCCTTGGTCTTTTCAGCCTTGAAAGACGGCGTTTAAGAGGTGACTTGATCGAAGTGTATAAAATCATGCATGGGATAGAAAGGGTGAATAGAGAAAAAATATTTTCTCTGTCACACAACACTAGGACTAGGGGGCACTCCCTAAAGCTCCAAGGTAGGAAAGTTAGGACTAATAAAGGGAAATATTTCTTCACCCAGAGGGTCATTGGGTTATGGAACTCACTTCCAGAGGAGGTTGTGACAGCGGTCAGCCTGGACAGCTTCAAGGCAGGATTAGACAGATTCATGGATACCAAGGGAATCAGTAGCTACTGAAATGGACATCCAAGTGCCACCTCTGTGTTGATGGAGGCAGGAAGGATTTCCCCGGGTACTGGTTGTGGGGGGTCAGGAGCAGGTGAGGGTTTTGCCCTCCTTTCTGCTAGAGATCCCTGTGTACAACTAGTGGGCCACTGTGTGACACAGAATGCTGGACTAGATGGGCTGAGGCCCGATTCAGCATGGCTCTTCTTATGTTCTTATGTTCTTAGTTATAGAGCTGTATGTGTGTCCATATCCTGCTCCACACACAAGGCTTGCTGCTTATCCATGTGGCATTAACAACAGAAATAAGCAACGTAAGTGGAGATTCCCTCATCAGAGTCACCAAAGTTATGTTTCCACCGGGAATATGGCGCAGCTGGCTGGGTGTCAGCTGCATAAGATCCCCCAGAAGACGCAGGTTCGCAGTTTGGGTGTGATCCTGGACTCATCGCTGAGCCAGGAACCCCAGGTTTCGGCGGTGACCAAGGGAGCATTTGCACAGTTAAAACTTGTGTGCCAACTGTGCCCGTACCTTGGGAAGTCTGACTTGGCCATGGTGGTCCACGCCCTGGTTACATCCCGTATAGATTACTGCAACGCCCTCTACGTGGGGCTGCCTTTGAAGACTGTTCGGAAGCTTCAACTGGTCTAACGGACAGCAGCCAGGTTGATAACAGGAGCAGCACTCAGGGAGCGCACAACACCTCTGTTGCGCCAGCTCCACTGGCTACCAATTTGCTACCGGGCACAATTCAAAATGCTGGCTTTAGCCTTTAAAGCCCTTAATGCTTCTGGTCCAACTTACATGTCCGAACGCATCTCCCCCTATGAACCTTCAAGATGCTTAAGATCATCCGGAGAGGCCCTGTTCTCGGTCCCGCCTGCTTTGCAGGCGCAATTGGTGAGGGCAAGAGACAGGGCCTTTTCAGTGGTGGCTCCTTGGCTTTGGAACGCCCTTCCTTATGACATCAGATCAGCCCCCTCCCTCCTGACATTTCGCAAGAAGGTCAAGACCTGGCTATTTGACCGGGCATTTGCAGATGTAGTATGATTACCAAATTGAGACCTACGGAATGACGACGATGCAATTGGAAACCGATTTAATAATGAGACACTGATAATTGTGTTTTTAACGTTAACTGCTAATTTGAATATGATGGAATTGTGTTGATAATTGTTGATATGTTTGTCTTGGGCAGTTCTTGCCATTTGTACACCACCTCGAGTCGCCTTTGATCTGAGAGAGGCAGTCTAGAAGCAAAGCAAATAAATAAATAAATAAAATACTGACCAGAAGGTCATGAGTTCGAAGCCTGCCCAGGTCGGGGTGAGCTCTCGACCAATTGTGTAGCTCGTTGTCGACCTTTGCAACCCGAAAGACAGTTGCATCTGTCAAGTAGGAAAATTAGGTACCACTTGTGTGGGGAAGCTAAATTTAACTGATTTTCGAGGCCATAAAATCTCCAGGAAATACACACACAAAAAGAATGAAGGAATGCGACAGCTCCCCCTGGTGGCCAGAAGCTGGAATGTTAAATTGCCTCTATGTTTGTCTATATATGTTGTATGTCAAATGGCATTGAATGTTTGCCTGTATATGTGCATTGTGATCCGCTCTGAGTCCCCTGCGGGGTGAGAAGGGCGGAATATAAATGATGCAAATAAATAAATGTTCTACCCAAACAGAACTGCACAGGAAAGGGGAAAGGGCTGCACTGAAATATTGTGGAGGGAAGAAAGCTGAGATTCGGCACAAGGATACTGTCATCTTTGCTTTTCTCGGGAGTGCTGTCCATTCCAGGTAAAGCAGCAGCCACACGGCGGAAAAGCTGGCAGGGAACATAAAGAGGTTCCCGTTAGTGTTTTGCAACAATTGTGAATTGCACATAGTAAACAGGGAAGGCAGCAGTGAATCAAGAATTCTGAACACAGAAACTGGTATTACCAAACGCCAGCTCAGTTATGTTTACTTAAAGCTCGCCTTTTCTCTACGTAAAGACTCAAAGCGGCTAACATTAAAAGTATTACAATACAATTTAAAATGTACAAATATTAAAACAGTATTAAACATCATTAGTATTAAAAACAATTCAGATTAAACCTACAAAAACATTTTTAAACCATAGCAGCCCTTGACACAATATTAAAAACCTTTTTCTTTAAAAGCCTGTCTAAATAAAAAGCCAATAGAAATAAATTACAATAAATTAAGCTACTGTGTGTCTCTTGAGCCCAAAATTACCTGTTTCACATTATAGCCAGTCTTTGCGCTGGTCTCGATGAACATCACACTCAGTTCTTTAGCTCGCTGCTCGCCTTCTTCTGTAGTTATTTGCCTGGAGAGAACAGTTCAAATAGGACAGCGAGAAAGAAAAGGCATTGGCCGTTTGAGATAAAAAAGTCCAGTTAATTATGCATTAAGGCAGTGATTTTCAACCAGTGTGCAGCGAGAGATCATCAGGTGTGCCGTGGGAAATTATTTTCGAACTTCATTCATATATAAACTAAAAAAGACGCATCTGTCCCTTTAAGTAAAAACAAAAAAGAAATGGAGCCATAGCACTCTCGCGTCACCTAAGAAGTGACGTGAGAGTGCTATGGTCGCGCCATCTTGGATTTGCTCAGACGCGGCTAAGTAAACAAAGTTCGAGTTAGTGCTGCAGCTGCGCGTCAAGTGACAGTGGCAATTTGGGATCACAGCCCCACGTTTCACACTAAGTGAGTGTATATATATATTTAAAAATGTATTAACTATATGTATTACTGTGTTAGAGTGTCATTTTGGTTAGTGGTGTGCCCCAGGATTATGTAAATGTAAAAAATGTGCTGCGGCTCAAAAAAGGTTGAAAATCACTGCATTAAGGGAACAGAAGTCTGCTGGATCTCTCTACCTTCTTCACAAGCACAAACCAAAAACCAAGGGAATGCACAGACCACACCAGGAAGCGGGAGGAAAATTAGAAATCCTAATGTAATAGTTCAAACTATTGATTTGCCCAACACCTCTTTCTTAAGATAATCAGACCTTTTTCCCGTTGCCCTTAGCTTACTTCAATTGCTGCAAACTGAACTCAAGATGGAGAAGTAGTTTGTACTCCAGTGTTTCCCAACCAGTGTGCCGTGAGCGATCATCAGGTGTGCCGTGGGAAATTGGAACCTCTTGAGTCTCGAATAAGCCACGCCCCTTTATTCCCCGCAGGCCAATCCCGTCGCGGTGGCATTGAACTCCCTCCTGGCACCAAAATGGCGGAGGCGGCGGGACCAGAAGCGCCTTCCCTGAGGGGACGCCAGTGGAGCGAAAGTGCCTCGTCTGACGCGATGCGGCGGTGGGTGTGCCTGGTGGTGCTGGGCTTGGTGGCGGGCCTGGTACTCGGCCGGCCGGCCGGGGCGGTGGAGCCCTTGAGCCTGGCCCTGGCCGGCGCCGCCACCTCCGCGGGCTTTCTCTCCTACCCGTGGCTCTACGGCCTCTTCGCCCACAGCTGCCACGATGCGGGGAACAACGGGGCCCGCCTGTGGGCAGGTACGCGAGCGGCCTACCAGGCCTCAGAGACTGTGACATGACCTGGAAGGAGCCTCATGGGCTATATTATTATTATTATTATTATTATGTATTAACATAATATTATTATTTTCCCTTAGTATATGCTATTATATTGTTATATTATCAGTATTTGTCATAGTCATGGTGTATATCGTTATTGACTATGAGAGCAATGATAACAGTCAGGATTAACTCCTGTGCTTTACTGATAATGTATTGTATGTACCTATAATATTTATATTATTATAATGTAATACAAGATAACTCTTTAAAAAATAATACAATATTGAAATTATATATTTTATATTACTTGTAATAGTACTAATAATATTACAGTATAATGGTATAGTACAGGGCTGTCCAACAGGCGGTCCTGGGGCCGTACACGGCCCCCGAGCCCCTTCCCTGCGGCCCCCTAACTTGTTTTAATAAAATACAAATTAAAAATAAAAATTAAATAAAAAAATAAAAAAATACCTACTTCCGGGTTTAGGCAAGCATCGCGAGACTACGCCAGCCACAGACGGGATTTCGAGGGAGGTCGAAATCCCGTCTGTGGCTGCGTAGTCTCGCGATAGCTGCCGAAATCTCGGGTCCCGCAGGATTTGCGGCCGGCCTGGGCGCGCTCCTCCTCCTCCCTTGTGGCTGCTTCCAGGCCAGCCCCCATTCCCTCAGAGAGGGGAGTGAGGCAGGGAAGCCCCTCCTGGCTCCGTCCTCTTCCTGTGGAGGGCCCTCGCTTCCCGCCCCGCGGACGGGAGAGCCGCCGCGCTCGGCCTGAGCTTGGCCTCGGCTCCAGCGGGGCTCTTCGGGGACGGCGGCGGCGTTTGCACTTCTGCCCTGTGGCGGAGCTCCCGCAGTATGGGTAAGGACCTGGCTCGAGTGAAAGCGGGACGGTGGGTGAGTGGGGGGGGGGGGAGGGGTCCCTCAGCGACTGTTCCCTTGGCGACGCTTCCTTCCCCTCCTCCGCGCCCCCTCCCCCTTGTTGTGCTGCCTTCCCCCGTGTGCAGGGCGCAACGTGGCTTCCTTTGCGCCTGCCCCCATGGCTTGTTTTCCCTTCAGGGAGGGAGGGAGCTCTTTGGGCCTCCTCCACCCGCCTCTGGGAAAGGAGGCCCCATCAAGCCCTGCGACGGCATTGAGGTGTTTGGTTTTTTTTTGGTGTGTCCCAATTTGAGTGTGGACTCAAATAACTCAAAGGTATTAGGAAACATTCCCCCAAATCCACCAGTGTTCCCATTTGGGCATATTGAGTATTCATGCCAAATTTGGTCCAGATCCATCATTATTTGAGTCCACAGTGCTCTCTGGATGGAGGTGAACTACAACTCCACAACTCAAGGTCAATTGTAAGTAAATTGGAGCCGGGGGGGGCGGAGGGGAGAGCAGGGGCAGAGGCAGGGGCGGCAGACCCCGGCCCCCCCAGGTGATCAGTGACCGGAATTCCGGCCCTTGGGCCCGTAGAAGTTGGACAGCCCTGGTATAGTACAATATAGTAAATAAATGCTCCAGCACACAACAACCCTTCTCCTTGGGTCTAATTTCCAAGCTCCTTGAATTACCTCTTGTCTGCAAGGTCGGTTTTATTCCCCACCAGCATGATGATGACATCACTTCCTCTTTCTGTCCGCACATCATCGATCCATTTGGAGGTTTGTTGGAAGGAATTTAGATCTGTTAAGAAAAGGGCAGTTCCATTCATTACAGTCAAAACTCAAGAGAAGAATAAGTCTCCCAAAAGCCACTTTCCAAAAGCACAGTTATGTGTGTATTCGATTTGCGCAACACAGAACAAGCCCAAATGTCTCTCTTTATAAGGATTACTCAGGGCCTCTGTCCCTCAACGTCTCACAATGAATCAAATCTCTCACTCACTTGTAATGTCATAGACTACCACTGCAATAGTTGAGTCGCGGATGTAGCTGGGAATGAGGCTACGGAACCGTTCCTGGCCCGCTGTGTCCCATAGCTGGAGTCGGACCTGCTGGTACCAGTCCAGAGAGGAAGCAGAAAGACAAAAGACAGGAGAGGAAGAAACTGTCCTTTAGAGAAAAGGCAACGCATTAGGAAGGACCTTTATAGAAGTGCAAAGATTTGCCTCGCACTATAGGCCTCTCAACGCATTGATAGTTCAGCAGAAAATAGTAAGGAAAAAAGAAAAACTTGGTGGGACTTTGTGACCATAAATCTAACTGTTCTGTTATGTGTCCACACTTCAGCAAAGGAGGATACTAACAGGGCCAGATCTTACATTATGCGAACTACGCGCCTGCGTGGGGCGCCACATATTCAGGGACGCATCCAGCCGCCAAATGCCCCTTCTCAGTCTCCGACCCCGTGGAAGACGGCCCACCCGTGCGAATCTGGTGCGGCCAAAGCCGCGCGCAGCGGCTCCATGAGGCTGGAGACTGAGGAGGAGTGCCCGGCAGCCGGAGGCAGAGCCTCCGCCCCCACCTGCCAAACCCTCCTCCTCAGTCTCCGGCCCCGTGGAAGGCAGCCCGTCCGCGCAGCACCAAATGCGTACACATGGAACCAGTTGGCTCCGTGCATGCGCACCCGGCATGGAACCAGCTGGTTCCATGCATGTACATCCGGCGTGGCGCAAGCAGGCCAGGGGCGCCCGCAGCGGCTCCACGAGCCCGGAGGCCAAGTAGGAGCGCCCGGCAGCCAGAGCCTCCGCCTCCGGCCACCAAACCCTCCTCCCTCAGTCTCCAGCCCCATGGAAGGCGGCCTGCCTGTGCCACACCAAATGCGCACACGTGGAACCAGCTGGAACCAGCTGGCATGGAACCGACTGGCTCCGCGCATGCACGTTTGGTGCGGTGCGAGGAGGCAAGAGCAGCAGCGCGAGGAGGCTCACCGCACGAGGCCGGAGAGGAGGAGTAGGCATTGTTGGTGGTGGTGGTGGGAGGATGCCAAAATAATGTTTGCTTACCATTAAAAATTACCTTAGTCCGGCCCTGGGTACTAACCAGGATAAGTGGCCATGCCAACGGTACATACTGGGACCATTTATTTGGAAGCAGTCTTTGTTCATTAGAAGACAACAGGGGAGTGCAGTGGCTTTGTGTTAGACTGTATCTCCATAGATAGCAACTTGTAACCTTAAGAAAGTACCTCTAAGTAGATTGTAACCACCCAAGAAGACCGCCCATAGTAAGACCAAGTTCTTCTGAGAAAGTTATCACATACACATAAGTAAGTTCCAAAAGGAAAAAATAAAAAAAGGTTGCTGAATGTCTGACAGATTCTCTCATGAGTACAACCGCAGGGTAGTACTCGTATCCAAACACTTATTTTCAGCATGGGTAAAACACAGTGCGTTCACACCATCAAGAAGAGGAAAATACTTCCTTGAGAAGGTCAACAGAAAGGAAGTGACACTGTCAAAAGGGGAACCTTTGCTTATCCCTGATACTTGCACTTATGATAGGGGTAAAGTATGGAATACTTTCTAATAATCTCTAATAAACCATACTCAATCGTAATCACGGGGAAATTAGGATAAAAGTGCATCAAGATTTATTTTATACTAGCTTGGGGACCCGGCAGTGCCCGGGTTATTTGAAAAGGGTATTGTTTGTTTTTGGATGTTAGGCAATATATGTTTTGTTATTTGTTATGCTAAGTCTAAGAAAAAAACCCCCAGTCTTTGCTTTTGTTTTTTATGAATGCTCCCATTAGAAAATTTGTAAGGATGTGGGTAAACTACATTTCCCAAAAATCTTGGGACAACCTTCCCCAAGCTCCACCAGTATTCACAACTGGTCATGGTAAGACCTTACCTTATAAAAGGACAATGCCTTTTCAAAAGGCCCTGGCAAAAGCTGCCTTCTTTGGGCCAATGTTGAAAAGGGAAGATGGCGTCCTCTTTGGGACCTAGCAGGGCGGAGCCAGCCTTCAAAGATTTAGCAGAAGTGTCTGAGGAGGCTGGGATAGGAGGTTTGGGGGCTAGAAGTGTTCATAAGCATAAAAAGGTCAGAGGGGCTCTGTTTGTCAAGTTTGGTCTTGATCTGTCTTTGTTGCGGGCCACAGTGGTCTGTGGTTCCCCATACGTTTTAAAGTACTACAAATCCCATAATCCGTGGTCCACCTCCCCCAAACCGCACCAGGACGTAAAGTGGGACATGGGGAGTTATGTGTGCCAGGTCGGTCATTCGTGGGGATTGTAGTGGTCTGTGGAAGTGTCAGCCAATCAGAAAGCTGCCACATAAACATACAAACACTGACTTTTATTATATACATAGACTAGTGTGGGTACCCGGCTGTGGGAAGTCATATTTATTTGTTGCAGGTTGTAAATGTAGTTGATATTTATGTATATGTAAGTATTTTGTAAGGGTGAAACTTCTCTAACCCTAAGGGGATAACAGTAAAATTATCTGGCAGAGCTTCCAAGAACCTCTGTTACCATGGAAACCGGAGGCGGAGCCTGCAGATGGCTTTAGAATCCTCGGATTCAAATATTTTCAGTTGGTGGCTAACTGCAAATGCAGAAGGGTGTGTGAGAGAATTAGGGAGTCTGTTTAGCCAGCTTTCAGCGGTTTAAAAGACTCTGGGTTTAATCTAAGCCTGACTCTACTCTGGAGAAAGGGTAGTAGTGTAGGTGTGTAGCCTGCTAAGGAAGCAGTGGCCGTTAATGACCAGCAGAGTGTGTGTAAACTGCTGAGTTATTAGTTTTGAGTGCAGTGGCTTTGTGTTAGACTGTATCTCCATAGATAGCAACTTGTAACCTTAAGAAAGTACCTCTAAGTAGATTGTAACCACCCAAGCTCTTGAACTCTTGAAACCTCCAAGCTCGAAACACTGTTTAAATAAACTTGATAGTTCTTTGTTAAAAACATCTCTTCTGGTGGTTTTTTCTCCCACAAGCCTTGAAAACACAGCTTTCTTAATGGGTAGCCAAACACAGTAAATTAATGGTGGCAGCAAGTGAAAATTAGAGTGATCCTCATAAAGTGGACGCACGCTGTAAGCTGCATCTTCACACCGGCGTTGCCCGGGCTATTTGAAAAAGTCAACTGAGTTGAAAAGGATAGGAAATGGTTAAGGAAGAGGCAGTGGGCTGATCATGCAAATTCCACACCAATGGAGAGAGTAAGAAACACTGGGATGTCTCTGTGGTGGAGGAAACATGTAAAATCTAGGATGAAATTGTCCCCAAACGAAAGCATTCCTTGGGTGGTGGGCAGTAAGGTGTTTGGAGAGGACATTGGCAGGGGTTGGGATACATGTTCATGGCGCTCACTATAACCTGAAATGTCATTGCAGGGAGGGCTTTGGGTGGTTCCCAAGTACTGTGGGTTAAAGCTATTTGTGGAAGCGGAGCCTGTCTGTGGAAGCGGGTCCCCCAGCCACACATACACACACATATATTTTCAATTTTTAGGTATATAGATTTTTCAGATAATTTGGGGACATAACTCCTATAATTCCCCATCCAACATGACCAGTTACAGACTACAAAAGGAACTTTTCAAGAGGCACAGGACCAGGAACCAGAATAAGATACTCAGTCCATGGATTTCATTTTTATTTGAATGAACACCTTGATAATTTTTCGTACATGTCTATCATGGGGTGGAAGACAATGGCAAAGGAGGACACTAATGGAAGAAAGATTCAGTCGGCTGGAACAACAGAGGACATAAATGCCAAGCAAAAGAAAGAAGTAGGTGAACTACTGATGGAAAGACAAACAAGGCCAGAGACTGAGGGAGTGACTGTCTGTCTGTCTGCCTCCGTGACTGCAAGTGTCCTTTTTCTTCTATCAACATCTTAGTGTACCTGGACGGGGCAATGTGACAAAGTCTGAAACTAACCGAACAGTTTTTCGGATCTACAGAGTTATTCTGGAAGCACCAAGGGCATAATGAAAGGCTAAGGAATTCGTCCTGGTCTTTTCTCATTTGTGTTGACTAATATCAACAATGTATTGTGTTCATCGGAAAAGATGCAATGTCATGGCAAAAGTGCCATTACAAACAAAACAAACTCCTGGATAGTAATAACTAGTTTCATAGGCCAGGACTGTCCAACTGGCTGCCCGGGGGCCGTATACGGCCCCCCCAGCCCCTTCCCTAAGCTTTTTAATAAAAAATAAAAATTGAAAAATAAATTATTTTTTTTTTAAAAAAATACCTACTTCCAGGTTCGGAGCAAGTATCGCGAGAATACGCAATCCACACGCGATTTCGCTGTCAACGCGAGATCACACCGGCGTTGACAGCGAAATCCCGTGTGGATTGCGTATTCTCGCGATATACTTCGGCTACTCTACTACTGGATCGCCGAGGCCCACAGATGCGATTAGAACCTTCTTCGACTCAGTCGGTCGTCGTCTCTCTCGTCGTCCGGGTACTCCTGGATCCTGCGCGTTTGGAAAAGGCGCAGGGGGCTCCTCAGAGGGCTCCTCATTCCCTCCCCCCATCTCCCCTCATGTATTAAATATAAAATTAAATATATTTAAAGATGAAATAAGGGGAGATGGGATACATTAAAATAAGGGGGGAGGGGAGGATGGAATTAAATATATTTAATATTAAATAAAAATAAAGGGAGAGGGCGCCGAGGAGAGGGCGGAGCCGGGGGCGGGGGCAGACCCTACGGCCCCCCAGGTCATCAGTGACCGGAATTCAGGCCCCTGGGCCGGTAGAAGTTGGACAGCCCTGTCATAGGCCATCTTCCAAATGGATCCTCTCTTTATATTAAAACTGTTTTTAGGAAAGCAAGGCCATAAATTAACACTTAAGCACTGAATTAGTTTTATTGTCCTTTACAACAGGAATAAATATTAATAATGAGTAGGAATATTATTTCTACACTGCTTACCAAAATCCGTGAAATTCTTTGTCTACCCGTATCCCTTGCAAAAAGCAATGAATCTTACAAAGCTATATGTGTCGGGTTAAGTTTGGTCTGCTCTACAGTATTTACTCGAGTCTAAGCACCACTGAATTTAATGCGCACTACAATTTTCAAAACTCTGAAACCTATAAAAACATGATGTTTATATAGGTTTCCGGTCCCAATTCAAGGTGCAGGTTCTTACCTACAAAGCCCTGAACGGCTTGGGACCCGCCTACCTGCGTGACCGCATTTCTGTCTACGAACTCAGGCGATCTCTCCGTTCATCTGGAGAGGCCCTGCTCTTGCTCTCACCCCCTTCACAGGCACATTTGGTGGGGACGAGGGAGAGGGCCTTCTCTGTGGTGGCCCCCCGACTCTGGAACGCACTCCCCAAGGATATTAGACAAGTCCCCACTTTGGCAGTTTTTAGGAGGAGCCTGAAGACGTGGCTATTCCAATGTGCCTTCCCTGAATAAAGTAGATAATGCCCTGGTGTGTTCAATCCTTGCAAATGTACTCATAAGCACTTTAATTAATTACAATGTCTGCCCCACATTGTCCTTGAAACCTTCCTCTTAGATACAATCTACCTCTGTCTGCATTCAGTGTTTATTTATTTTAAAATTTTAATATTCACATTTGGCCTGCCCGAAATGGTGTTAAACTGTACATTACTGCTTATGTTTTGAGTTTTATTGATTGCATTGTTTTATAATTGCTGTTGTGTTGTTATGTGTTGTTGGGCTTGGTCTCATGTAAGCCGCACCGAGTCCCCTTGGGGAGATGGTTGTGGGATATAAATGAAGTTAATAAATAATAATAAATAAATATATACATACATATGTGTGTGTGTGTGTTAGCAAATATTACATGCAAAAAGTAACAAAAAGTGCATTCTTTGTAATTTGGCCAAAATAGGCGTGCTTTGCAGTTGCTGCTTGCTTAGAATTCCTTCTTAAAAAACAAAGGAACACCAAAGCTTCCAGTGACAGAAAAGAAAACATTGGGGAGCATCAAAGCTGTAGAATAGGGGTGCCCACACCTTTTCAGCATGCGAGCTACTTTTTAAAAAACCAAGTCAAAAAGATCTACCTTCAATGCGGCACACCTTCTGTGCACGCGCACCATCCACGTGCCGCTCCTTCCGCGGGGCATTGCGGGAATGAGGGAGCGCGAGGCGTGCAGCCTCTCTCTCGCCGGTAGCAGAGGCTGCACGGTTGCTTCCAGACAAGAGGCAATGCCGCAATGCCCCGCGGAAGGCGCACCCTTGTTCCCGCAAAGAGCGCCACGCGCAGGGCAGAAGCGCCCCATTCGGCTGCAATCGACCTCCTTAGGACCCGCGATCGATCGACTTAGTGGGCAGCCCTGTTGTAGAATGAGCCTACTTTAACTGTCCTGCCTCAATGTTATGAAATCACTTAGTTTGACAAAGTATTGAGCTTTCTCTGCCAAAGAATGCTGGTGGCTCACCAAATCTCAGGAACCCATAGAATTGAACCATGGCAATTAAATTAGAGATGGCGTCCTTCATATAGAAGCTCCATGTGCTTCTGAAGCAGCTTCCCTTTTTGCTTTGGATCCGCACTGAGATTATGATATGACCCAAACGTAATGCACACCCTAATTTTGGTGAGGGAATTTAGTCGAAAAACGGGAGCATTAGAATAGAGTAAATAGGGTATTTCCTACGGTGGACAGGAATGGAGTTCTTTCTTAGGAGCTCGGCCTGAGCAGGGCCTACGCCTAGTACCTACTTGTCAGGTCAAAGACAATCACAGCCGCAGCAGAGTCCCGGATGTAGCTGGGAATGAGGCTGCGGAACCTCTCCTGGCCGGCTGTGTCCCAAAGCTGAAGCCTGATCTAGGAAAACAGAAAACGTGGGGGGAATGGCGGAAGGGGGGGAGGAGGAGCAGGAGCATGGAAAAGAAAACAACAAACTCATGTGAAATTATAAAAAAGAATGCAAAACTTTGAGGCAAACCAACACAAGTAACAGATGGAAAGGGGGGAGTTAAAATGAACCAAAAATACAGGGCAAAATAAAATGGAAGAGCTTGCTAACGTATCCCCTCCTCTTCTAAATTAATTCCTTGATCCTGAATTATTCTTACCCTGTGGATGACAATCATGTAGCTAAAGGTTTTTCTCTCTTTAGAGCAGGGGTCGGGAACCTTTTTGACTTAGAGAGCAAAATATTTGGAAATTTATTTCAGCGAGAGCCATATAATATATATAACTGGGCTGCCCAAAAGGCGGCGCATGGGCTGCACACGGCCCGCCAGCCCCTTGGATGTGGCCCGCACGCTCCTGCAAGAAACCAGCTTTTTAAAAAATTGGAAAAAATTCGATCTCTGGGGGTGGGGCCGCTTGCGGGCATGCGCGACAGGGCGGGAGCGGCGAGGGGCCCTCCGCCATGTCCCTGGTTGCTGCAGCGGCCGCCCGGGAGCTTACCTTTCTTTCTCTTCCTTCCGCTCCCGGGCGTGGCAGCTGCAACAGCCAGGGACATAGCGGAGGGCCCCTCCCCACTCCCGCCCTGTCACGCATGCCCGGCGTCATGCGTGGCCCTCCCCTTTTCAGCGGGGCTGGGTGACGTCAGGTGTGGCTCTGGCGGGGAGGCGGAAGAGGTGGAGGGAAGCCCCGCCCCCACTGCGGCCCCCCAGGTCATCAGTGACCGGAATTCCAGCCCTTGGGCTGGTAGAAGTTGGACAGCCCTGATATATAATATATTTTAAGACAAAATTCAACAAAATGTGAGTATATACGTACATACTATGAGAAAAGGATGCCCCCGGAAGAATGACGGGCAAAAGGCATGCTCAGGACTCTGGGAAGGAAGAGAAGACGGAAGGAAGGAAGGAAGGAAGGAAGGAAGGAAGGGGGAAAGAAAGAAAGAAAGAGGAAATAAAGGGAGAGGGGGAGAGGAAGAAAGAAAAGAAGAATGAACTATGGAAAAGGAAGAAAAGAAAAGCAGGAGAGACAAGGAGGGGAAAAGAAAGAAGGAAATGGGAAGGGAGGAAAGGAAAGGGTGGGGAAAAGAAAGGAAGTGAGGAAAAAGTAAAATAATGAAGGAAAAGAAGAAAAGAAAAGGGGAGACAGAGGCAAGCAAATAGAAAGGAAGGAGAAAGAAAGGAAGACTTGGGAAAAAGAATAGAAGAGGAAGGAAGGAAGGAAGGGAGGAGGGAGAATGTAAGAAAGAAGGAAGGTGAGAGAGGGAGGGAAAAGGAAGGAGAGAAGGAGAAGGAAAGGGTGAAGGGGAGAAAGAAAGGAAGGAAGAGGAAGGAAGAGGGAGAATGGAGGAAAGAAGGAAGGGGAGAGAGAGAGGGAAAAGGAAGGAGAGAAGGAAAGAATGGAAGAGGAAGGAAGGAAGGAAGAGGGAGGGAGGGAGGAAAGAAGGTAGGGAGAGAGGGAGGAAAAAGAATGAAAGAAAAAGAGAGGGAAAAAGAAAGGAGGAGAAAGGAAGGAAGGAAGGAAGGAAGGAAGGGGAAGGAGGGTGCGGGGCCAAGGCGGACCTTGGTGTTGACGTTGGCGAGGCAGTCCCTCCGGGAGGCATCGAACTGGCAGCAACTCTTGAGCTGCCCGACAATGAGGGCGATGAGCTGGCTGTCCCCCGGGGGAGGCCGGGTCCCCAGCGCCAGGGCCAGGTCCGCCTCCGCCGCCTTCCCCGAGGCCCGTGGCGGAGTACGAAGAGGAAGACAAGGACGAGGCACCACCGCCATGCTCTGCCATCCCCGGCGAAGAGGGCGCAGGGCCCCGAGGCAGCGGGGAATGAGGAAGAGGCAGCGATGGAGGTGCAGAAGCGGCAGTCACAGAGCATTTGTGTCACTCCTCCTCGCTGCATGCTGGGACACCGAGGCCTGGGCTGCTCTGGAGAGCCAGATGCAATCATGAAAAGAGCCACATCTGGCTCCCGAGCCATAGGTTCCCTACCCCTGCTTTAGAGCATCACAATAGGAAACAGTGCACACACTTGGGCACGGAGTCTGGCTGCTCAAGACTGCGACTTGAGACAACGAATGACCTTGTGCTCCTGCCTACAGACATCTCCTTATGTACAAGAAATACCCCTCGATCTGAGACAAGTCGTTTTGATGAACTCAGATGACTCCTAGCTCACCTAAAGTCAGCAAAAATCAAGATAATAATGGGGACACAGCCAGTTCACACAGGGATGCCAAACAACACAATGCTTTGCATCAATCGAGGGCGGGTCAATTAAGTCCGTGACTTTTTGAATTTCCTGCCTCTTAAGTGAAAGGGCAACACTGCTCCTGTCAAGAGGCACCTGTCAGTTGACTCCTGTCAAAATTTGAACAAGCTGCGTCATTTAATTTGTGTTTGACAGCCATTGATAGCAGACTACCGCATAATTTGAGGAGAAAATGGAAAAAGTGAATTTCGTGGTGCTCATTAAGCATTATTTTTTGCGGGAAAAAACCAACACTCAAACCAAGGCTAAGCTTGACCAATACTATGGGGACTCTGCACCATCCATTTCAATGGTAAAAAAGCGGTTTACTGAATTTCGTTGTGGCCGTACAAGCGCGGAAGATGCCGAACGTTCTGGACACCCAGTTGAGGTCTCTACACCCAAAACAATTGAAAAAATTTACGATATGGTGTTGGGCGGTCGAAGATGGAAAGTGCGAGAGATTGTGGAAGCCATAGGCATCTCGCGTGGCTCAGTGGTTTCAATTTTAAATGACCACTTGGGTATGAGAAAGCTTTCCGCAAGATGGGTGCCGCGTTTGCTCACAATCAACCACAAACGCAATCGTGTGACAATTTCACAGTAGTGTTTGGCGTTGTTCAACCGCAATATGGACGGGTTTTTGCGCCGTTCCGTAACCATGGACAAAACGTGGATCCACCACAACACCCCAGAGACCAAACAGCAGTCAAAACAGTGGGTTTCTCGGGGTGAATCGGCGCCAAAGAAGGCCAAGGTGGGTTTGTCAGCTAATAAAGTCATGGCGGCCGTTTTTTGGGACGCACGCAGTATAATCCACATTGACTACCTTCAAAAGGGTAAAACAATCAATGGCGAATATTATGCCAACTTATTGGGTCGATTTAATGAGGATTTGAAAAAAAAAACCCGACCTCATTTGGCCAAGAAAAAAAGTTATTTTTCACCAGGACAATGCAAGGGTGCACACATGTGCAGTTGCCATGGCAACAATCCATGAATTGGGATACGAATTGCTCCCTCATCCGCCCTATTCTCCGGATTTAGCCCCAAGTGACTATTTCTTGTTTCCAAACCTGAAGAAATGGCTTGGCAGAAAGAGATTTGAAATCATCTCACAAACAAATACCTATTTTGATGACCTCGAGGAATCTTATTTTTTGGAAGGGATAACAAATTTGGAGAAACATTGGACAAAGTGTATAGATCTCAAAGGAGACTATGTTGAAAAATAAAATTATTTTTTATCCAGAAACCTGTGTTTCATTCAAAAAGTCACGGACTTATTGACCCGCCCTCGTATAAGCAGGGTCTGAGTGGCAAGTCTTTGGTGCAGAAAAAAAGGGCCTAGGCTCAAAACCTTGCTTGGCCATCATGTTCACTAGGCAAGCACTCTCTCAACTAAAATGAAATAAGGTGGTTTAAGGCCATACTAGAAATCTGACACTGTCGTAGAAATAAAGAACATGAAGCACAAGACTGGCATATCCTTAGGCCCAAGAACTGCTGTTCGAGAGCAATATTCCATAAAGAAAAATAATCCAGTGAGATTATAGAGTCATGTCGTCCTATGATATATGTCTATCAATCCAATTTTGCAAAAGTTCTGTTTTATGATGTGAATTCCCAAACATCTCATTTTCCTGCATTAAAAGAACACATTCTACCGTGTTTTGTATGACACCCCGATTGTAAGACGACGATCGGGTGTCAGGGGGGTCGGCTAATGTAAGCCGTACCCCAAATGTAAGCCGTACCTCGTCGCCACGCCCACGCCGCCGCCGCCACCGGCCCATCCGCGGCACACCTCCTTTCTGCCAGGCCTCCAAGGGAGGGGAAGAGAGCCAGAAGCATGGCAAAGCGTGCGCTGCCAGAGTGACGCGTCGTCGCTTTGCCCCGCCCCCGGCTCTCGTCCCCCTCCTTTCCTTTCTCCAAGAAAGGGAGGGAGAAGGGAGCCAGGGCGGGCATGAGAGAGCGACTGACGCTCGCTCCCTCCTTTCCTTTCTCCAAGAAAGGGAGGGAGCTGGGCGGGGCGGGGCAGAGGCGACGCGCCACTTGCCCGTCCCGCCCTCTTCCTCCTTTCCTTTCTCCAAGAAAGGGAGGGAGAAGGGAGCCGGGCGGGCAGAGCGACGACACGTCACTCTGACGCAGCGGCGCTTGCCATGCTTCTGGCTTTCTTCCCCTCCCTCCTTTGTCCAGAAAGCTGCGCCCGCGGAGGTGTGCCGCGGCGGCATGACGTGCGGCGGCGGCGGGCGTGGCGATGGGGTACGTCTTAGTTTATATAAGACGTACCCCGAAAGTAAGACGTAGGGGGACTTTTTGGGGGGAAAAGAAAGTAAGACGCTGTCTTACTTTCGGGGAAACACGGTAACAGCCACAGATGCAGGGGAGACGTGCTTGAACAACAGAGACCCATGCCTACAAAATGCTCTCATGTTCAATGGGGAAAGGAATGCTGTCCGAACGCATCTCTCCCTATGAACCATCCAGGTGTTTAAGATCATCTGGAGAGGCCCTGCTCTTGGTCCCGCCTTCTTCGCTGACCCGATTGGCGGGGACGGGAGACAGGGCCTTCTCAGTAGTGGCCCCTCGGCTATGGAACGCCCTTCCTAGGGACATTGGATTGGCCCCCTCCCTCCTAACATTTCGGAAGAAACTGAAGACCTGGCTGTTCGAGCAGGCATTTGCAGATGAATTTTAATTATTAAACTACTATGGAACTAATATGACGATGCAACGGAAATAGACTCTATTGATGAGATGCTGAGATTTGTATTTTACAATTTTATAATTTTAACTGTTAATTGTATTGTTTTATATAGTTGTGTATTGTTTGTTGTATTTTATATTGTGGCATTGTTGCCGCGTGTACACCGCCTCGAGTCGCCTTCGGGCTGAGGGGGGCGGTATAAAAAAAATACAGTAAATGAATAATAATAATAATAATAATAAATAAATACTCTGGGTAGTTAAATCTTCCTTTTGGAGAGCACAGTGTGCAGTAGGTTGACACCCACGTCCTAATTGGGCCAGTCCTCTCTTTCACAAATTACAATTGGGACGATGATGCAATTTCAAGAGTGTTCCTGAAATGAAGATGGTTAAACATAGCATGGTTATCTGCAGCTGTGAACACATCTTTGCCGTATGGTAACATACAGATGACCCCACTCACCGTACGGTCTTCTAAATACATGGTCTTTGAGAGGAAATCAATTCCAATCGTTGCCTAGAAAATGAGGGGAAAAATTCTGAATAAACCTGAACTATATAATAAATTTAAGAAGCACAATGATCAAATTTTATTTTCACACACACACACACACACACAATATTGCAGGGGTCAGGAACCTTTTTGACTCAGAGAGCCATGAAAGCAAAATATTTGGAAATTTATTTCAGTGAGAGCCATATAATAGATATATTTTAAGACTGAATTCAACTAAATGTGAGTATAATCGTACATACTATGAGAAAAGGATTCCCCGGCAGAATGACGGGACGCGTCAGACCTGGCTCTGCAAAAGGCATGCTCAGGACTCTGGGAAGGAAGAGAAGGTGGAAGGAAGGAAGGGGGGAAAGAAAGAAAGAAAGAAAGAAAGAGGAAATAAAGGAGGGAGGGGAGAGGAAGAAAGAAAAGAAGAACAAACTATGGAAAAGGAAGAAAAGAAAAGCAGGAGAGAGACAAGGAGGGGAAAAGAAAGAAGGAAATGGGAAGGGAGGAAAGGGTGGGGGAAAGAAAGGAAAGGGAGTGAGGAAAAAGTAAAATAATGAAGTAAAAGAAGAAAATAAAGGAGAGAGACAGGGAAGTGAAAAGAAAGGAAGGAGAAGGAGAGGAAGACTTGGGGGAAAGAATAGAAGAGGAAAGAAGAGGGAGGGAGAATGGAGGAGAGAAGGAAAGGATGAAGGGGAGAAAGAGAGGAAGGAAGAGGAAGGAAGGAAGAGGGAGAATGGAGGGAAGAAGGAAGGGGAGAGAGGGAGGGAAAAGGAAGGAGAGGAGGAGAAGGAAAGGATGAAGGGGAGAAAGAAAGGAAAGAAGAGGAAGGAAGAGAGAATGGAGGAAAAAGGAAGGGAAGAGAGGGAGGGAAAAGGAAGGAGAGAAGGAAAGGGTGAAGGGGAAGAAAGAAAGGAAGGAAGAGGAAGGAAGGAAGAGAGAGAGTGGAGGAAAGAAGGAAGGGGAGAGAGAGGGGGGGAAGAAGAGCAGGAGATGAAAAGGGTGAAGGGAGAGAAAGAAAGGAAGGAAGAGGAAGGAAAGAAGGAAGGAAGGAAGGAAAGGGAGAATGGAGGAAAGAAGGAAGGGGAGAGAGGGAGGGAAAAGGAAGACCAGGAGAAGGAAAGGGTGAAGGGGGAGAAAGAAAGGAAGGAAAGGAAGGAAGGAAGAGGGAGAATGGAGGAAAGAAGGAAGGGGAGAGAGGGAGGGAAAAGGAAGGAGAGGAGGAGAAGGAAAGGGTGAAGGGGGAGAAAGAAAGGAAGAGGGAGGATGGAAGAGGGAGAATGGAGGAAAGAAGGAAGGGGAGAGAGGGAGGGAAAATGAAGGAGAGGAGGAGAAGGAAAGGGTGAAGGGGGAGAAAGAAAGGAAGGAAGAGGAAGGATGGAAGAGGGAGAATGGAGGAAAGAAGGAAGGGGAGAGAGGGAGGGAAATGGAGAGAAGGAGAAGGAAAGGGTGAAGGGGGAGAAAGAAAGGAAAGGAAGGAAAGAAGAGGAGAATGGAGGAAAGAAGGAAAGAGGGAGGAGGGAGGGGGAAAAGGGAAGGAGAGGAGGAGGAGAAGGAAAGGGTGAAGGGAGAGAAAGGAAGGAAGAGGGAGAGCCAGATGCAATCACGTAAAGAGCCACATCTGGCTCCCGAGCCGTAGGTTCCCTACCCCTGCAATATTGTATAGAAATAGGCCCTCCACCTTTGATTGGGTTAGGGGCACAAAACACCTGTAAAAGTTGAATAATGCAAATAAAAAAATTAAACCAAGAGAACACTTTTCCAGGAATTTCTACGTTCTGTAAAGCAGCTCTACAATCAATTTCTGTTGGATGTTGACCAGAGTGGCCTTAAGAGGACATCTCAACAAAATCTGTGATTAATAAAATCTGCAAAACGCAAAAACGTGGAGTATGACGGTATATATAATAAAATATGAAGCCAATATAAAACATTTGAACGCTAGAAAGACAAAAAAATATCAGCTTTTACATACAGTAAAATTAGGGGTGCATTCATACACCCATACTTCTTTGGTGAGGAACTTCCAAAGATGTGAGGCAAAAACTGAGAGGAACTGTTCGTGATAATAACTGATTCTACAATTTCTAAAGCTGGGTAACTACAGCTGGTAGTAAGTTTATAATTTAACCAGCAAAACGAGAACTATATGAATGAGTATTCTATTTGGAAAGGTTTATTTTGGTTCAGACTGTGAAAACAGATGTAGATTGAATTTGGGGACATTTGTTTTATATACTGATTTTAGTTTTGACACTGCAATGGCTTCCAGGATAGTCAATCACATTTTCTACCCCAGATGAAAAATATGGCTGTATCCAACTCACGTGTTATTAAAATAAATAAGTAATTTTATTTTGTTTAAATAAATAATGTTATTTATTATTTTATAAATAATATAATAAAATATAAATTATTATAATATAATATAATGTCAATATATTGTATTATGTTATAGTGTAATAATTGTAATGTAATACTAATAATAATTATAATAATATTATGATTACGGTATGGTGTGTTGTATATGCATTAGGTATTGCTGGTGTTGTCATGTAACACAGTATAATACTGCCAATGATAATGTGATATAATAATTATATTGTGATATTATAATTTGTATATTTGTGTTACATGCAATATTGCTAACAATATTGTGATATGTTGTAGTGCAATATGAGGTGTAGTACTGATGTTGTGCTATGACAGTAATGTTATTTGTTGTTTTCAGTTTGCTGTAAGCCACTCTGGCAATATTGTTATATGTACATTGTAAGCCACTCTGGCAATATTGTTATATGCACATTGTAAGCCACTTCAGCAATATTGTTATATGTACATTGGAAGCCACTCCGGCAATATTGTTATATGTACATTGTAAGCCACTCTGGCAATATTGTTATATGTACATTGTAAGCCACTCTGGCAGTATTGTTATATGTACATTGTAAGCCACTCTGGCAATATTGTTATATGTACATTGTAAGCCACTTCAGCAATATTGTTATATGTACATTGGAAGCCACTCCGGCAATATTGTTATATGTGCATTGTAAGCCACTCTGGCAATATTGTTATATGCACATTGTAAGCCACTCTGGCAATATTGTTATATGTGCATTGTAAGCCACTCTGGCAATATTGTTATATGCACATTGTAAGCCACTCCGGCAATATTGTTATATGTGCATTGTAAGCCACTCTGGCAATATTGTTATATGTGCATTGTAAGCCACTCCGGCAATATTGTTATATGCACATTGTAAGCCACTCTGGCAATATTGTTATGTGCATTGTAAGCCACTCTGGCAATATTGTTATATGTGCATTGTAAGCCACTCCGGCAATATTGTTATGTGCATTGTAAGCCACTCTGGCAATATTGTTATATGCACATTGTAAGCCACTCTGGCAATATTGTTATATGTGCATTGTAAGCCACTCTGGCAATATTGTTATATGTACATTGTAAGCCATCTGGCAATATTGTTATATGTACATTGTAAGCCACTCTGGCAATATTGTTATATGTGCATTGTAAGCCACTCTGGCAATATTGTTATATGTACATTGTAAGCCACTCTGGCAATATTGTTATGTGCATTGTAAGCCACTCTGGCAATATTGTTATATGTGCATTGTAAGCCACTCCGGCAATATTGTTATGTGCATTGTAAGCCACTCTGGCAATATTGTTATATGCACATTGTAAGCCACTCTGGCAATATTGTTATGTGCATTGTAAGCCACTCTGGCAATATTGTTATATGTACATTGGAAGCCACTCCGGCAATATTGTTATATGTGCATTGTAAGCCACTCTGGCAATATTGTTATATGCACATTGTAAGCCACTCTGGCAATATTGTTATATGTACATTGTAAGCCACTCTGGCAATATTGTTATATGTACATTGTAAGCCACTCTGGCAATATTGTTATATGTGCATTGTAAGCCACTCTGGCAATATTGTTATATGTTATATGTACATTGTAAGCCACTCTGGCAATATTGTTATGTGCATTGTAAGCCACTCTGGCAATATTGTTATATGTGCATTGTAAGCCACTCCGGCAATATTGTTATGTGCATTGTAAGCCACTCTGGCAATATTGTTATATGCACATTGTAAGCCACTCTGGCAATATTGTTATGTGCATTGTAAGCCACTCTGGCAATATTGTTATATGCACATTGTAAGCCACTCCGGCAATATTGTTATATGCACATTGTAAGCCACTCTGGCAATATTGTTATATGCACATTGTAAGCCACTCTGGCAATATTGTTATATGCACATTGTAAGCCACTCTGGCAATATTGTTATATGCACATTGTAAGCCACTCCTGCAATATTGTTATATGTACATTGTAAGCCACTCTGGCAATATTGTTATATGTACATTGTAAGCCACTCTGGCAATATTGTTATATGCACATTGTAAGCCACTCCTGCAATATTGTTATATGTACATTGGAAGCCACTCTGGCAATATTGTTATATGTACATTGGAAGCCACTCTGGCAATATTGTTATATGTGCATTGTAAGCCACTCCTGCAATATTGTTATATGTACATTGTAAGCCACTCTGGCAATATTGTTATATGTACATTGTAAGCCACTCCTGCAATATTGTTATATGTACATTGTAAGCCACTCCTGCAATATTGTTATATGTACATTGTAAGCCACTCTGGCAATATTGTTATATGTACATTGTAAGCCACTCCTGCAATATTGTTATATGTACATTGTAAGCCACTCCGGCAATATTGTTATATGCACATTGTAAGCCACTCCGGCAATATTGTTATATGCACATTGGAAGCCACTCTGGCAATATTGTTATATGCACATTGTAAACCACTCCGGCAATATTGTTATATGTGTATTGTAAGCCACTCCGGCAATATTGTTATATGTACATTGTAAGCCACTCTGGCAATATTGTTATATGTGCATTGTAAGCCACTCCTGCAATATTGTTATATGTACATTGGAAGCCACTCTGGCAATATTGTTATATGTACATTGTAAGCCACTCCGGCAATATTGTTATATGTACATTGTAAGCCACTCCGGCAATATTGTTATATGTGCATTGTAAGCCACTCCGGCAATATTGTTATATGTCCATTGGAAGCCACTCCGGCAATATTGTTACATGTACATTGTAAGCCACTCCGGCAATATTGTTATATGTACATTATAGGCCACTCTGGCAATATTGTTTGCTGTAAGCTGCTCTGAGTCCCCTTCGGGGTTGAGAAGGGCGGCATATAAAAATAGTAAACAAACAAATAAATAAATAAGTTCTCTAAGAGAATTTACTGTATATACTTGAGTATGAGCCTAGTTTTTCAGCCCTTTTTTAGGCTGAAAAAGTCCCCCTCAGCTTATACTCGAGTCATGGTTAATTTTTATTTTAGTCTGTTATTATTACTATTAAATTTCTTATTTTACTCTATTATTAATATTACATTTCTTATTTAACTTTATTATTGTTGTTATTATTACATTTCTTATTTTACTCCATTATTATTATATTTATTATGTTACTCTATTATTACTGTTATTATTACATTTCCATTATTTTACTTTATTATTAATATTGTTACACTTATTACTTTATTATTATTTGAAGGACACGGAAGCATTTACATTGAAGGTTAGAATAATATTTTCATCAGAGTTGGGCAGTCTTATTTTAAATTAGTTTTATGGAAATATTCAAAAACATTTAACCTACAGATGCCTCAATTAATGTAATTTTATTGGTATCTATTTTTATTTTTGAATTTATCAGTAGCTGCTGCATTTCCCACCTTCGGCTTATATTCGAGTCTATATGTTTTCCCAGTTTTTCATCGTAAAATTAGGTGCCTTGGCTTATATTCGGGTTGGCTTATACTCGAGTATATATGGTAATTTGTTTCCTCTTACCTGGTAAGTGTTGTCAAAGCTATCATACATAAATCTGGTGATCAGGGAGGTCTTTCCAACTACAGAGAAAAGGAAAGGAAAAGAGTTATTCCTCATATATGAAGTGATAACAACATTCCTCCAAACAGTAGAAATCTTTCATCTTCTTATCCCAGTGATTTTCAACCTTTTTGAGCCGCGGCACATTTTTTAAATTTACAAAATCCTGGGGCACACCACCAACCAAAATGACACAAAATGACTGTCATTTTACTAACTGTTACCCTTCCCCCTCGTGACGCCGCTGCTTCCGCCAACCCCCCCCCCCCACCAGGAGGCCCAAGCACACGAGGCCCGTCACCAACCCGCGGGGGAGGGCTGCGCTTAGTGGCCGAAGCGTACGCGGGCTCGGCTGAGCAGGACGAAAAGGAATTGAGCACACGGGGTGGCTCTGAGCCTCGGAACAAACTGCAGTGGAGGCTCGCAGCCGTCGCCACCCCCAACTCTCCTTCCCGAAGGTTTTGGCCCCCCAGGAGTGCCTCCCCCCCCCACGTCCCTTCGGCTTCCCTGATGTCGCCTTGGGGCCAGATCAGAAAGGAACCAAGCTGGGCTGTGGAGTTGCACATCCTGGCCTCTGCTCTGCAGCGAACCCGGGGCCCAGCCAGGAGAGGCCAGGAGATGAGGGGTTGCTCCCTTTCCCCGGCACAGAGGGGCTAGAGGGCAGAAAGCCTCCCCTCAAGCCTCCGGGAGCGGGGTCGGACGGGGGCAGCTCCCGCGGACTCCTCCCTCTCCTTCTCCTTGCTGCCGGAGGGGAGGAGGGCAGAAGAGCGCCCAGGAGCCAGGAAGCAGGAGGAGCCGCAGCCCGGCCAGGTAGCCCTTGGCGCGCAGAGGGAGGGAAGGAAGGGAAGGAGAGAGAGAGGAGGGAGGGAGGAAAGTTCTGGACGCCGAGGGCTCTCCCTGACTGCAGCCAGGCTGGCTGGCATTGCTGCTTCGGCCAGGAAAGCCTCATTTCCGCTGCCTGAAGTTTCCTGCTAGGCTCTCTCTCTCTCTCCACTGTAATTTCCCACGGCACACCTGATGATCTCTCACGGCACACTAGTGTTCTGCGGCACACTGGTTGAAAATCACTGTCTTGTCCTATTAGATTATATCCCCTTTTTTTTGGGAAATACAGTGAATCTATAAAAAGCAGCAAGGGATTGTGAACTTCTTCCTGAAAACTAGGGAGAATATTGTAATTAATTATGTTTTTCCATGAAATAATACATTTATGATTTGCCTTTACCCAAATACGAAAATAAACACAAACATGGTGTTTCATCTCAATGTGACTCAAATACAAGTTCCAGAATGTTAATCCGAGTTGCAGTATAAATAAACTTACAACACTGGTTTGTGACACTGTACCAGGAAATGTTAATGAGCCTCATCCAAAACAGGGATGTACCATTAATGGAAGTCTTTATTTATGGCATGCCCCGGGGGAGGGGGCGGGTTTCTCCGGCTGCCAATAATGGACGACAAGGTGGATAGCCAGTCACCTCTGGTTAAAAGCCTGGGGGTCCAACTGGGCCCTCTGCTGACGATGGAGGCTCAGGTCTCCACCGTGAGCAGAGCGGCGTTCTTCCATCTGCACCAGGCAAGGCAGCTGGTTCCCTACCTTTCTGGTGACGACCTAGCCGCGGTAATCCAGGCCATGGTCATCTCGAGACTGGACTACTGTAACGCCCTTTACATTGGCCTTCCTTTGTCGGTAATCCGGAAACTGAAGATGGTGCAAAACGCTGCGGCTCGACTGCTTGCTGGAGTGACACTATCGTGCCACATCACACCAGTCCTACAGCGTTTACACTGGCTCCCTATCGAGTACCGGATTGCCATCAAAGTGCTGGTGCTAACCTTTAAGGCCTTGCATGGTCTGGGGCCAATGTATCTGAAGGACCGCCTTTCCCTGCATGTTCCCCAGAGACCACTACGGTCCATAGATCAAAACCTACTAGAGGTTTCATCACGTAAGATCTGCCGCCTGTCATCGACGCGGGCAGCGCACGTTTTCTGTAGTGCAATAACTGATCTACAGGCCTTTCGGAGGGCCTGCAAGACCAACCTGTTCCATCAGGCGTTCAACCTCTAAAGCTGTAACCCCTACTCTGGTCTTAATCTGTTTTTGCTATGTTTTTAAGTATGTTGTATTTCTGTTGTTCATTGCTGTGAACCACCCTGAGCCTTTTTGGGAAGGGTGGTATATAAGTAGAAATAATAAATAAATAAATAAATACAAGCACACACTAGAATTATTCCAAGGAAGACCTGCACATCAGTCTTAATACCACATAGAACATGATAGTGCAATCCCATTTGTCTCAGAAGACTTTCTTCATCAGCATAAAGCAAAAACCTTTGCTTGTTGTGTACGTGCAACTTATGGTGATCACATGAATTTTTCATATGGTTCTCTTTGGCAAGGAACACTCAAGAGGTGGTTCCGCCAGTTCCTTCCTCTGAAATATAGCAAAAACAATTTGGGGTCCGGACACACCATAATACTGTGTAGCTTTGTGCTTTCAGATAAGATCCCTTAGCATGCTTCAAAGATAATGGATTTTGAGCATTAGCCAACAGTGCGATTTAAAGCACTGAATATAAATTTGCGTGAACCAATTTCAGCCATGTTGCTTTTAAGATAAAAAGGGTTTAACTTCATTTTATTAGTCACACATTGGGTGATTAGTATTATAGGAGTAAAGGGTCAATTGAGATAATATGAAGGGATGAGCTCATTCACTTAAAATGCTCTGTATATATATATAAAGGAAGAGTCGTCATGGAACGACCGTCCCAAATAGAGAAACCTTACAACGCAGACACACCAAACTTGCCAACAGAAATAGGCCTCAGACAAGGAAGGTTTGCAGCAAAGAAACTTCCCCCCCAAAACAACGAGTAAAAAAACTACATTTCCCAGCATCCTCCGGGGCTGCCAACGACTCTCCCAGCCTCTACATTCTGACAACATGATTGGCTGCCAATAAGGGCGGATTTGCATAACTCCTGTACTGGCCAGCCAACATGAACATTCCGACCCATAATAAACTGTCAGCGGAGGATAAGGCAAAGGGCTGAGGCACAAACACAAACACACAATTCACTTCCCTAAGAAAACCTTGGCACACAGAGCCCCTATGACCCACGCTACATTCTACTACAGTTTGGAGGAGGGTGGACCATGGATTATGGGACTTAAAGTACCTCCATGGATAATGGGATTTGTAGTACTTCAAAACCCATCATTCCCCACAGACCACTGTGTCCAAGAACCAAGACCGATAAAGACCAAACTTGGCAAACAATGCACCCCATGACCCACACTCCATCCGACTGCAGATTAGAGGAGGACAAACCATGGATAATGGGATTTCAAGTACCTCCACTCACTTCCAAAGTACCCCACCCACACAAGCATCAACCTCTACATCAACACAGCAGACGGAAAGACAAAAAACATTGTATATCCACAAGCTTTGCAGAACGCCAGCAACACCACACAACAACAACTCCACAGGACTCCAACATCCCACCCACCAAAACAACCCACAACAACACAGCCATGACCCCAACAACACCATAACTAACAACAACTCCAACCCTTACATACTCAGACTTCCTCGCATCTCCAAAATAGGGCACAGCAACGCTTGCCGGGTACAGCTAGTGTATTAATATGGCAATGGGTTAAACCAGTGTTTCTCAACCTTCCTAATGCCACAACCAACTGGTTCTCAAATTGGGCGGTACCACCCTCTGGTGGGCGGTGAGGCAATCCAAGGGGGCGGTGGGAGGCTCAGGGGAATTTGGGGGCGATGAACCCCTTTAAGGGGGCGGTGAACAATTGACTATTTAGGAGGGGCCGTGCGGCCCTCTTCTTTGGCCACACCCCCTTCGCTTTGACTTGCATATTAGATACTTGGATTAGAATTCATAAGAGTAGCAAAATTATTTATGAAGTAGCAACGAAAATATGGTTGGGGGTCACCACAACATGAGGAAACTTATTTAGGGGTCACGGCATTAGAAAGGTTGAGAACCATGGCATTAATACATATATCTTTCTGTTTAATTGCTATTAAATGTTTAAAAAATTAATTTCTAGGGGGGCGGTGAGTAATTTTTTTTCTGGAAAGGGGGTGGTAGGCCAAAAATGTTTGGGAACCACTGCCACAACCCATTGATACAGTTCCTCATGTTTTGGTGATCCTCAACCATACATTTATTTTCGTTGCTAATTCCTAACTGTAATTTTGCTACTGTCATGAATCGTAATGTAAATATCTAATATGCAGGATGTATTTTCATTCACTGGACCAAATTTGGTACAAATACGCCCAAATCTGAATACTGGTGGGTTTGATTTTGTCATTTGGGAGTAGTAGTTATTGGGATTTATAGTTCACCTACCATCAAAAATAATTCTGAACCCCACCAATGATAGAATTGGGCCATGCTTTCCCCAATGACCAACAGGAAATACTGGAGGGATCTGGGATGAATTGACAGTGATTTAGGGGAAATGTTGTTCAGCTACATCCAGAGAAAACTGAACCCAAACAACTATGCCAAAGGGATTCCTAAGACCAGGGCTGCCTACGAAGTCGATCGCGATCGACCAGTCGATCGCGAGTCCAAAGGAGGTCGATCGCAGCTAGATAGGGCGCTTCTGACTTGCGCGCGCGTGCACCATCTGCACGGCGCTCCTTCCGCGGGGCATTGCGAGGAGGAAGCGTGAGGTGGGGCCTCCGGAGGCCCCGCCTCGCGCTCCGCCCTGCCCCTCTCTCTCGCCGGTAGCGGAGACTGCACGGCTGCTTCCGGACGAGATAGTCTTGAGACTATCCTGTATCCGCTGACACGACACATGCACCCATGTTGGGTATGGTATGTCCTTGATGTTATTATTTGTGCTCTGATTATATATATATATATATATATATATACACACACACACACACACACACACACAGTATATATCTGATTAAGCCTCATTGTGTAATACTTTATAGTCCGGACGAGAGAGAGGCAGGGTGGAGCGCGAGGTGGGGCCTCTGAAGGCCCCGCCTCGCGCTCCCTCGTTCCCGCAATGCCCCGCGGCAGGAGCACCGTGGCGGCAGGAGCACGCACATGGAAGGTAGATCTTTTTGACTTGGTTGTTTTAAAAGTAGCGTGCATGCTGAAAAAGTGTGGGCACCCCTGCCTAAGACCATCAGAAATATTTGTTTTCTGATGGTCTTTGGCGACCCTTCTGAAACCCCCTCATGTCCCCCCAGGTGTCCTGACCTCTAGGTTGGGGAACACTGGGTTAAAACCTTGTGCTGGCAGGACTGCTGACCAAAAGGTCAGCGGTTCGAATCCAGGGAGCGGGATGAGCTCTCACCTGTCAGCTCCAACTTCCCATGTGGGGACATGAGAGAAGCCTCTCACAGGATGGTAAAACATCTGGGCATTCCCTGGGCAACGACCTTGCAGACGGCCAATTCTCACACAGTAATAATAATAATAAACTTTATTTATACCCCGTAACCATCTCCCCATGGGGACTCGGGATGGCTTACATGAGGCCACGCCCATCGATACAAAAAACACAATATAACATAAGAGTACAACAGAAAATAAAAATAATATAACTTAAATACAAAACCAATGTAAATAAACAACACAACAATAAGAAATCAAAAGATTAAGACACTGAAGACGATCATCGTGGGCACGGCTAGTAGAAATTACTTATAGTTTATCAAGTCACTCCTGACACACATAAAAATGCCAAAAACAATCCTCTGGGCCAGTGTTTCCCAACCGCTGTTCCGCGCCACACTAGTGTGCCATGAATGATCACCTGGTGTGCCGCGGAAAAACCTCCCTTCACCCCTTTCTTCCCCCTCCTGCCGAACTCCTGCTGCTACTGCTTGGGGGAGGAGGAGGAGGATGGGCCGGGCGGCGGGGAAGAAGAAGTGGCTGTTTCCCCAGCCAGCCTCCAATCGAGGGAGGGCAGGGAACGGAAGCGGAAGTGAGGAGCGCAGTCCGAGGCAGGTCCACCGGCTTCTTCTTTCGAACCACAGGAAAGGAAGGAAGGCAGGCAACCGTGGACCGAGTGAGTGCCTTCCCTTTTGGTGTGGAAGTGGGAGAGATTGTAGGGGAACTATAAATCCTAGCAACTACAACTCCCAAATGGCAACGTCTATTTCCCCTGAACTCCATCTGCATTCATATTTGGGCATATTGAGTATTCATTTCAAGTGTGGTCCAGATCCACCATTATTTCAGTCCACAGTGCTCTCTGGGTGTAGGTGAACTACAACTTCCAAACTCAAGGGCAATGCCCACCAAACTCTTGGTTATGGGAGTTCTGTGTGGGAAGTTTGTGTCTGTCTGCCATTCCTGCCAGGATATCTGTGTTGTGTTCATCGAAACAGGCCCAGGTTTCACAATGAGTGTATAAATACATTTAAAAACATATTAACTATATGTATTACTGTGTTAGAGTTTCATTTTGGTTGGTGGTGTGCCCCAGGATTTTGTAAATGTAAAAAATGTGCCGCGGCTCAAAAAACACTGCTCTGGGCAACTGACCTTAAACAACAAATTCATATAATCTTTGATAACAAACAAACAACAAAAGACCAAGCAAAACAAACAAGGATTGGGAATTGAGGAATCCTGCTGAGCAGAGCAAACATAAATTGGTAATGATCTGACTTCCACAAATACCTTGTAAGAGTAAGCAATATTATTGGTTACAAAAGACAGCAAAGACAAATGCAGTTCCAGGAAAATGTCTTATTTTGTTTCCTTCTTCTCTGTTCATGTCTCTATAAATGGTTGTAAATACATAGTTTCTGAAATGGCTTCTCACTGGAGTCTTGACACTTTAACACAGTGTTTCTCAACCTTCCTAATGCCGTGACCCCTTAATACAGTTCCTCATGTTGTGGTGACCCCCAACTAAAAAATTATTTTCATTACTACTTCATAACTGTAATTTTGCTACTGTTATGAATCATAGTGTAAATATCTGATATGCAGGATGTATTTCCATTCACTGGACCAAATTTGGCACAAATACCTGATATGCCCAAATTTGAATACTGATGGGGTTGGAGCGTATTGATTTTATCATTTGGGTGTTGCAGTTTCTGGGACTTATAATTCTCCTACAATCAAGGGGCATTCTGAACTTGCCCAATGATGGACTTGAACCAATCTTGGTATACAAAACATACTTGGAAGGGTTTGGTGGGCATTGACCTTGAGTTTTGGAGTTGTAGTTCACTTACATCCAGAGAGCACTCAAACTATGATGGAGCTGGACCAAACTTGACACAAATACTCAATATGCCTAAATGTGAACACTGATGGAGTTTGGGGAAAACAGACATTGACATTTGGGAGTTGTAGTTGCTGGGATTTATAGTTCACCTACACTCAAAGAGCATTCTGAACCCCACCAATGACAGAATTGGGCCAAACCTCCCACACAGAATCCCCATGACCAACAGAAAATACTGCATTTTCTGTTGGTCTTAGGCGACCCCTCTGACACCCTCTCGCGACCCCCCTAGGGGTCCCGACCCCCAGGTTGAGAAATGCTGCTTTAACAGAAGTATGGCATTCAGGATAATGATGATGCCTCACACAGCATCAGGCAGAAGAGTGGACTGTCTCAGGCTTATATAGTGTACCATCTTCTACTCTGAAAACCTATGAATGCCCCAGAAAGTAAAGGATTACCGACGTTGGCTTCTGAATAATAAAACACCATCTTATCCTCCCATAACCCCTGGCTTCTATAGGCGTGGAAGGCCCTGAAATTAATTAAGAGAATACAAGAACACCACTCCTTCCCACGCCTCCCACCCACCCAGATAGCATCACAAAGGGGAGAGAAGTGTGGTAAGAGCGCTCTTCTGCAGTGCATCCCGAGGATGTGATGGCTGATGGTGCCAAATAATCTTGAAGGGGCCACAAGGTACACTCTTGGTGCTGAGGTTTCTTCCCTGCCTTGGCTATCATCCCCCAATATGGCATTTTGGCCTACATAACACTTCCTGCAAGTATAGAGCTGATAACAGCCACCATGTGGTAGTTTCATCCCTTGACCCTTCTGGGTGCATGTATGCATATTATTTATTTATTTAAAACTTTTCTACCCGGGCCTTCTCACCTCCGAAGAGAAGGCTCAGACCGACAAACAGCAAGTATTCAATGCTAACATTTAAAATCTAAAAACATCATAAATTTACAATAAAATTATCAAATACAATACAATAAATACATTTAAACAGCCTTTCGCCAAAGTAAAATCAAGTCCAACTTCATCCATATATTCAGTCTGTATCAAGTGGTTAGCGACTTTAGTCGCTTCGCGATCTCCTTCTTCATTCTGCGAAGGCCTCATTGCACAGCCACGTTTTCACACGCTTCCTAAAAGTCAGGAGGGAGGGGGCGGATCTAATTTCATTTGAGAGGGAATTCCACAGCCGGGGGGCCACCACAGAAAAGGCCCTGACCCTCGTTCCCACCAAACGCGCCTGCGAAGGTGGTGGGACTGCGAGCAGGACCTCTCCAGACGATCTTAGCACTCTTGACGGTGCATAGGGGAGAATACGTTCGGACAGGTAAGCTGGGCCAGAACCATATAGGGATTTGTAGGTCAACACCAGCACTTTGAATTGTGCTCTGAAGCTAATTGGCAGCCCGTGGAGCTGGCGCAACAGGGGAGTTGTGCGCTCCCTGTACCCTGCTCCCGTTAGTAGGCTGGCTGCTGCGCGCTGGTCTAATTGCAGCTTCTGAGCAGTCTTCAGAGGCAACCCCATGTAGAGAGCGTTGCAGTAGTCTATACGGGATGTAACCAGAGCGTGGACCACCGTGGCCAAGTCCGACTTCACAAGATACGGGCGCAGCTGGTGCACAAGCCTGAGCTGTGCAAAAGCTCCCCTGGCCACCGCCGAGACCTGGGGTTCTAGGCTCAGCGATGAGTCCAGGATCACTCCCAGAATGCGAACCTGCGCCTTCAGGGGGAGTGTAACCCCATCCAACACAGGGCTGTAACCCTATGCCCTGTTCGGCTTTACGACTGACCAGGAGTCCCTCTGTCTTGTCTTGATTTAGTTTCAATCTGTTAGCCCTCATCCAGTCCGTTATAGCGGCCATGCACCGGTTCAGGACTTGAACAGCCTCCTTAGTAGCAGGTGGAAAGGAGTGACAGAGTTGGATACCATCTGCGTACAGATGACACTTCACCCCGAAACTCCGGATGATCTCTCCCAACGGCTTCATGTACATGTTAAACAACATAGGGGACAATATAGAACCCTGCGGGACCCAACATCTGAACATGGCATTTCAAGTGGGGTCAAACTGTTATAATTCTTGTGCTGCCTCCAAACTATTTCTCTATCTACACATATGTCTGTTTGTGGGTATAAATGTATGTGTAGGTTATGTGTGTGAAAACAACCAAGGGGGACTGTGTACAGTCAATCTAGTGAACACACTGAAACTAGGATGGAGTGAAATCAATCAAAAACGATCAAGCAATATATGCAAAATGAGTTATATTAATAGCAGAAAAACTGAGTGTTAACCCAGTGCAGCAATGGTACTAGCAAACATGCATAAATCAGTATCATGAGTACAATCTCAAATATCAGCAATGTCAAGCAGTATGTATTACTTGACATTGCTGATATTTGAGATTGACTCATTCATTTGTACATGTACTGCTTGACATTGCTGATATTTGAGATTGTACTCATGATACTGATTTATGCATGTTTGCTAGTACCATTGCTGCACTGGGTTAACACTCAGTTTTTCTGCTATTAATATAACTCATTTTGCATATATTGCCGGATCGTTTTTGATTGATTTCACTCCATCCTAGTTTCAGTGTGTTCACTAGATAGGTTATGTGTGTGCCTGTGCATATACCGTATATGCATGTACAAGTGTGAATATGTGTGTGTGTGTGTATATATATATGTACAGTATATATATGTGTGTGTGTGTGTGTGTACTGCATATAAATATATTAGCTTGGGGACCTGGCAGTGCCCGGGTTATTTGAGAAAGGCATTGTGTGCCAAGGTTGGTCTTTGGTACTTCAAGTCCCGTCATCCATGGTCCACCCTCCTGTAAACTGTAGAAGGATGGAGACTGGGTCACGGGGGCACAGGGTGCCAAGTGTAGTCTTTTTAGGTCTTTGTTCAGGGCTGCAGCGGTCTGTGGGAAATGAAGGCTTTGAAAGTACTACAAATCCTATAATCCATGGAGGTACCTCAAGTCCCACTCTTCTCCATACAGCAGTAGAATGTAGAGTGGGTCATAGGGCACTGTGTGTCAAGCTTGATATTGCATTGGGCCTCTGTGTGGCAAGTGTGGCCCTGATCCGTCATTGGTGTGGGCCGCTGTGCTCTAAGCAAGTGAGTTAAAGTACCGCAATTCCCATCATCCATGATGCATCCTACCTCAAACTGCACCAAGATTTAGAGTGCGACTTGGGGGGTGGGGGAGGGCAAGTTTTGTCTTGTTCTGTCATTGTTGTGGACCTAGTCAGGAAAATCAAGTAGAGGAAGCCTTACTGTCAAATCAGGCTGAGGCCTAGTCTGGACAATCAAGTAAAGGAAGCCTTACTGCCAAATCAGGCTGAGGCCTAGTTTGTTAAATCAGCTGAAGGAAGCCTTTTTAAAGTGCATTATCTGGCACCTTTGAGATTTTGGATGTTGGAATGTTGGCCATGCAGAGTCCGTTATGCAAATTTTCCCTCAGTGGCAACCAATCTCCTCTGTCTGGTGCCTTAGAGCAGTGTTTCTCAACCAGTGTGCCGTGAGCGATCATCAGGTGTGCCGTGAGAAAAGTTCTCTGCCCCCCTTCCTTCCCCCCTCCTCCTGCCGAACTCCTGCTGCTTGGGAGAGGAGGAGGAAGGGACGGGCAGCCGCAAAGAAAGAGAAGAAGGGACCGGGTCACAGCCTCCGGCCGTTTCCCCAACCAGCCTCCAATCTGCCATGACTCCCGCCATGACTCTCGCCCCTTGCTTGTTGAAGCCACGCGGAGGAGGAGCCCCACCTACTGAAGCCCGTCCACCGCTCATGCTCCTCCTCTGTGGGAGTGCTGAAGCCCGGGAGGGGAGGCATGCGCAGCCTGGCTCCCTCCCCCAGCTTCAGCACTCCCACAGCTTCTCCAGCCTTGAGGGGGCAGTGCCAAGCCAGCGGTGGCAGAGCCAGTACAATGCTGGCTTGCCCCCTCAAAGCTGGTGAAGCTGTGGGAGAACTGAAGCCGGGGGGAGGGGCGGGGCATGGTGTGGCCTTGCTCCGCCCCCTCCCCGGCTTCAGCTCTCCCACGGCTTCTCCAGCCTTGAGGGGCAGTGCCAAGCCAGCGGAGGCAGAGCCAGCACAATGCTAGCTTGGTACTGCCCCTCACGGCTGGCGGCTGTGGGAGAACTGAAGCCAGGAGGGGGCGGGGCATGGCGTGGCCTGGCTCCTCCCCTGGCTTCGGCACTCCCAGCAGCTGCTCCCAGCAGGCCACCATCCCCCAGCCGTTCTTTACTGTGTTACAGTGTCATTTTGGTTGGTGGTGTGCCCCCGGATTTTTTTAATGTTAAAAGTGTGCTCAAAAAAGGTTGGGAAACACTGCCTTAGAGGGTTGGAGTTCTGAGGCTGGCCAATCAGAGCCATTTATGCAAATAATCCCGGAGTGGCAGCCAATTGAAATGCTGGCACATATTCCTCCCGTCGCTCGGCCCACCCGCCCGCAAACACTGACTTTTATTATATGTAATAGATATATATATATACACACACACACGTATATCTAGGTTTGTACATGTATACCATATGTTGGTCTATATATGTGCATGCATGTGTCTATATCTATATTTGTACACTAGCTGTACCCGGCACGCGTTGCTGTGCCCTATTTAGGAGATGCGAGAAAGTCTGAGTATGTAAGGGTTGGAATTGTTGTTAGTTATGGTGTTGAAGTGAATTGGGTGTGTTATGTTTGTGCCTCAGCTCTTTGCCTGCAGTCCTTCGGGTTTGACTTGTACCATGGCCAGGACGGATCAGCTTGGGGAGGGCTTGTCCTGTCAGGGGATCTCTATCTTCACAGGTGCGTCCAGTGTCTGTTGGGGGACTGTTAAAAATCCTTTCCGTATCCTTTTTAGCCACCTTTCTCAAGATCTTCATGTCTAGCTTACTTTCTGCTCCTCTCTTTTTCAAGATGTCCTGCTCTGTGTCTTTTGCACCCATTGGTCGATGTCCGATGAGGCTTTGCTCATGGACAGGCCATCTGAGGGAGCTCTTCCAGCGCTGGGCATCAGAAGGTACTTGGTGATGACCTCCATCCCTTGGAGCCAGCATATAGAGGGGCTGGAGCACCCTCCTTGGCAAACCCCATTGTTGCTGGATGGTCCTCTTATTAATGTGGAATTCCAAGCCACTGGAGATCTTTTGGGAAAGGAAGAAGAGCTCCCCTTGAATGGTGTTGATCTCCATCATGCTCTTCTGATTTGAAAGTGTTGGAGGAGGCTCTGGCAGTTCGTTATGGGTCGGAATGTTCATGTTGGCTGGCCAGTACAGCAGTTATGCAAATCCGCCCTTATTGGCAGCCAATCATGTTGTCAGAATGTAGAGGCTGGGTGAGTTTTTGGCAGCCCCGGAGGATGCTGGTAAATGTAGTTTTATTTTTACTCGTTGTTTTGGGGGGCCTTTTAGGTTTGGGGGGGAAAGTTTCTTTGCTACAAACGTACCTTGCTTGAGGCCTATTTCTGTTGGCAAGTTTTGTGTTTCTGCGTTGTAAGGTTTCTCTGTTTGAGGTAGTCTTCACATGACGGCTCTTCCTATATATATATAGATATACGTGTGTGCATGTGTACAGCTGCATGCACATCTATGCTTTAATAAATAATATTAATAATAATACACTCCAACTCCGACTGTTTTGGAGTCCAAAACACCTGGAGGGCCGAAGTTGGCCCAGGCCTGGTGTGAGGAATGGTGGGAGTTGGAGTCCAGGCCCAGGCCCGGGGGAGAGGCCTGCCCTGCCCGCCCTGCCCTTCCCCGGGGCCTCCTCACCGCTCTGTTCGCCCAGGAAGACCAGCTTGAACTTGCGCAGCGGGTTGCCGAACTCTCCCGCTCCTCCTCCCCCGCCTCCGGGCGCGGACATGGCGGAACCGTGAGGGGAGAGGACCCGCAGCCCCGCCGCACCGCTCCGGCCGCCGAGAAGGGAGCCAGCCCCGTGCGTCACTTCCGCCGCGCCGCCGAGGAGGCAGGGTGAGCTCACCGCAGCTCGAGGCGGGCGCGACGGCGTGACGTCGCCGCGCAGGCCGGCGCCGTGACGTCGCCGAAATCTATCCGAGTTCGCCCCCTACCGGTCGTGGGAGGTACCGCTTTTTTAGCACCACTTCAATCCAATGGCATCCCAGGAGAGTGGAGGGTTTTGCAAGGTGATGGAGAGCCTCCCGCACGCTCCAGGACTCAAGGGCCACAACAGTATTATTATTATTGTTGTTTAAATTAATAATAATAAAAGTATTATTAATAATAATAAAAATTATATAAATCAATAAGAAAAAAGTATTATTATTAATAAGAAAAAATATATAAATTAATAATAATAAAAGTATTATTAAAAAAAGAATTATTTAAATTAATAATAATAAAAGTATTATTATTAATAATAAAAAATAAATTAATAATAATAAAAGTATTATTAATAATAAAAAAGAATTATTTAAACTAATAATAATAAAAGTATTATTATTAATAATAAAAATTATATAAATTAATAATAATAAAAGTATTATTATTAATAATAAAATTATATAAATTAATAATAATAAAAGTATTATTATTAATAATAAGAATTAAATTAATAATAATAAAAGTACTAATATTAATAAAAATTAAATGATTAATAAAAGTATTATTATTAATAATAAAAAATATTAAATTAAGAATAATAAAAGTATTATTAATAATAATAAAAATTATATAAATTAATAATAATAAAAGTATTATTATTAATAAAATTATGAAAATTAATAATAAAAGTATTCTTATTAATAATAATAAATATGTAAATTAATAACATTACATAACATTGTTTGAGTCCACAGTGCTCTCTGGGTGTAGGCGAACTACAACTTCCAAACTCAAGGTCAATTCCCAAGCAAACCCTTTCAGTACTTTCTGTTGGTAATGAGAGTTCAATATGCCAAGTTTGGTTCAATTCCATTGTTGCAAGAGTTTCGGATGCCCTTTGATTGTGTGTTAACTATGAATCCCAGAAACTGTAACTCCCAAATGTCAAGGTCTATTTTCCTGAAACTCCATCTGTGTTCACATTTGGGCATATTGAATATTCATGCCAAGCTTGGTCCTAATCCAACATTGTTTGTGTCCACAGTGCTCTCTGGATATAGGTGAACTACAACTCCAACACTCAAGGTCAATGCTCACCAAACTCTTATAGTATTTTCTCTTGGTTATGGGAGTTCTGTGTGGGAAGTTTGGTTCCATTACATCATTGGTGGAGTTCAGAATGCTCTTTGACTGCGGATGAACTATAACTCCCAGCAACTACAACTCCCAAATGACAAAATCAATTTTTTGATTGATGGGCCCTCCTTGGGTTAGTATTAGTATGTTTTGTGGCCAAATTTGGCAGCAATTTGTCCAGTGGTTTTGGAGTTATGTTAATCCCACAAATGAACATTACATTTTATATATATATATATATATATATATATATACACACACACACATACATACACTGTATGTATATACTGTATGTATATACTGTATATATATATATATATATATATAGAGAGAGAGAGAGAGAGAGAGAGAGAGAGAGAGAGAGCAGAACAGCGCAGGCAGAAAAGCAAACATCACAGGGAAGCATGTCTGTGTAGGAGGGTGAACATTAGGAAGAACTTCCTGACTGTGAGAGCTGTTCAGCAGTGGAACTCTCTGCCTCAGAGTGTGCTGCCATCTGGCTGCTCTCTGAGGACCGGGTGACTGCGATAAAAACTAAACACAGAGAGTTAGACTGACAGCTGTTGAGCAAGAGCTTTGTGTGTGTCTTTCTGCCATTCCTGCCAGGATACCTATGTTGTGTTCATCGAAACAGGCCCGGGTTTCACACTAAGTGAGTGTATAAATACATTTAAAAACATATTAACTATATGTATGACTGTGTTAGAGTGTCATTTTGTGTCATTTTGGTTGGTGGTGTGCCCCAGGGTTTTGTAAATGTAAAAAATGTGCCGCGGCTCAAAAAAGGTTGAAAAACGCTGATCTATTGCGCCCAGGAGCAATTGCTCCCACCGGCTGGCTACTTTTGCAACGTGGAGTTATATAACTTTATGTCTCTTTGTCATCACGGCTTGAATTAGCGGCTCGAATCCCACTCTTCCGCATTGCATTGAGGAGCATTTCGCCGCCACACGGCTGGCTACAGCGTATCATTGGTTGCTTGGAATTCAACATCACAACGTTGCGTCCTCCATCCCGGCCCCATTACGGAAGTACAGAATAATTAGATTGACTTTTACATTGCCTGTCTTGGATTTTCCATACTTATATTGATAGAACGTGCTGTGGATTCTCACTGCTTCCTTTACTATACGGAGGGGTAACCTCTTTATATACGGATCTTAGACATTTTACGTCTACTGCCTCACTGATTTTTTTATTTATATATATATATATATATATATAAATGTAATTGGTGATATATTTTTCTAATATGTACTCTATGTAACATTGTGTGCTAATAGCACTTGAATATAGAGTTTAGTACTAGTGCAATACATATAGCATTGTCTGATGCATTCATTCGGTGTTTTTGCTCTATTACAGGGCTGTCCAACTGGCGGCCCGGGGGCCGTATACGGCCCCCAGCCCCTTCCCTATGGCCCCCCAAGCTTTTTAATAAAAAATAAAAAGAGGGAACAGCTGTTGTGATGCTTTGGGCGAGGGGGAGGAGCCGCAGAAGGCTCCTCGTGGTTTCGCCCTCTCCCCCAAAGTGTCACAACAGCTGTTGTGATGCTTTGGGCGAGGGGCGAGGCCGCGGAGGCTCCTTGCGGCCGCCCTCTCCCCAAAGCGTCACAACAGCTGTTGTGATGTTTTTGGAAAAGGTAGGCGGAGCAGGGGGCTCCTCAGGGGCTCCTCATTCCCTCCCCATCTCCCCTCATGTATTGCCCTCTCCCCAAAGCGTCACAACAGCCTCAGAAGATGGCGAAATCACCCACTTCCAAGGCTATTGTTATCCCGCATTTGGAAGGGGCGGATTTGACGTGGCCAGGGGTGGGGGCGTGGCGGGGGGATGTGGCCGGGGCATAGCCAGGGGCGTGGCTGGGTGGCCCCCAGGTGATCACTCACCAGAAGTCCGGCCCTTGCGCCGGCAGAAGTTGGACAGCCCTGCTCTATTACATAGCTTTGACTAGTTTTGTGTGCCTGTTTATTTTCCATAGCCAACCACTTGTTAGTTGCAGTCGTTCGTCTGACCGGGGTATTGGATGGCAACCTGTGCTGGACGGGGTTACACTCCCCCTGAAGTCACGCTTGATGCTCAGGAGTCCGCGGTGGCCGGGAAGGCCTTCGCACAGTTAAAACTCGTGCACCAACTGCAACCGTACCTCGTGAAGTTTGACTTGACCACGGTGGTCCACGCCTTCGTTACCTCTAGACTGGATTACTGCAATGCACTCTACGTGGGGATACCCTTGAAGACGGCCTGGAAACTTCAACCTGTCCAACGATCTGCAGCCAGAATAATAACTAGGGCAAGTTTCAGGGAGCGTTCAACCCCCCCTGTTTAAAGAACTGCACTGGCTGCCATTTATTTTCTGGTCCCAATTCAAGGTGCAGGTGATCACCTACAAAGCCCTAAACCAGTGTTTCTCAACCTTCCTAATGCTGCGACCCCTTAATATAGTACCTCATGTTGTGGTGACCCCTAACCATAACATTATTTTCATTGCTACTTCATAACTGTATTTGTGTGTGTGTGGGGGGGGGTTGATTTTGTCATTTGGAAAGTGTAGCTGCTGGGATTTATAGTTCACCTGCAATCAAAGAGCATTCTGAACTCACCAACAATGGAATTGAACCAAACTTGGAACACAAAACTCCCATGACCAACAGCAAATACTGGAAGGGTTTGGTGGGCACTGACCTTGAGTTTGGGAGTTCTAGTTCACCTACATCCAAAGAGCACTATAGACTCAACAATGATGGATCTGGACCACACTTGACACGAATCCTCAATATAACCAAATGTGAACACTGGTGGAGTTTGGGGGAAATAGATCGTGACATTTGGGAGTTGTAGTTGCAGGGATTTATAGTTCATCTACAATCAAAGAGCCCCTTGCACCCTACCAATGATAGAATTGGGTCAAAGTTCCTACACAGAACCCTCATGCCTTGAAGGGACTAGCTGGCGTGAGCCTCCATCCCACCTCACACACTCTCCCTCACCCCACACATGTGCATCATGTTGCCATGCGCCAAGCACGCCTGCTCTCCCCTCCCCGCTTGGAATCTCAGAAACAGCCCTCCCCTTGGCTAGAACGCCTGCCAATCACAGCAAAGGAGAGTTTTAGGTGGGAGAATTCGCAGTCTGTTTCCAAAAAGAAAGAGAAGGAAAAGCAGATAGATCTATAACCTTCTCTGCCAACGAGTTTTCTAAGACCATCAGAAATACATGTTTTCTTATGGTCTTTGGCGACCCCTCAGAAAACCTCTTGCGACCCCCCCCCTGGGGGTCTCGACCCCCAGGTTGAGAAACACTGCCCTAAACGGTTCGGGACCCGCTTACCTTCGTGACCGGATCTCCCTCCATGAACCAGCTCGAACCCTCCGCTCCTCGGGGGAGGCCCTCCTGTCGCCCCTGCCAGTCTCACAGACTCGGCTAATGGGCACAAGGGAGAGGGCCTTCTCCTCTGTGGCCCCCCCGACTCTGAAATTCCTTGCCTGGAGAGATTAGGAAAACCCCCACTTTGGAGACCTTTAAAAAACAACAGAAAACCTGGCTTTTCCGCGGTGACTTCGGAGAGTAGTTATTTAATTCCTACCATTGCTCTCCTCAATGCCCCCGTTCTTGGAGTCTTCCCCCCTCCCCCATAAAGGAGGCTATTCCGCTTGTCTCACCCTGAGTTTTAACACTTTATATATATGCCTGCGGCCCACCCTTTCTTTGTGATTTCAGATAGTTCTTTATATATTGTTTTTATTTATATGTATGTATTTTCTTCTTTTTTACTGTGATTGTTCCGTCCTCCAGACGTTTTATATGCATAGCCCCATAGTTTTGTTTAAAAAGGCAGCATTTTTTCCTTTTGCATTTTTTACTGGGACTGTTCCAGACACACTGGCACCTTGCCTGTTAATTATTAGCAAGGTTGCAGCCTGGTGCAGAATTTGCCACCTAAAGCTCTGCAAATGTATCTTTTTAGTTGGTGTCCGCCCCTTTTTCTTCCTGGGGATTGGCCTCCATTTTAGAAAGTGTTTTTAGTTCCTTTCAGAGAGGGAAGGAAGCCAGATGTGTTTTTGGCCAGCCAGGATTGGCTCCGAAAGGGTCACCGTAAGTACTGGGTGCTTACGTGGGTGCTTACTGGGTGCTAACCTGCATGCTGACCTGCTGATTGCTTTTTGCTTGACCATTAGCTGGGGGAGTGCTGGAGCCAGATGAGTTTATGGTACCTTGCAGAGACTGGCTTTGCATGCTGTATAGGATAGACATCTGGTTACCAGCCCAGCTTTAGGTCACCTTTTGGACTGAGCTTAGGTTTAGAGGGGGGAAGGAGTGGTTCTTTCTACCAAACACCTAGGACCAGGGTGGGAAATATCGGGTTTCCTGCCATCCAAAAAGAAGCAGTAGGAATCTTTTGAGCAAAAACCCAAGGCATTTCCACTCTGTTTTTTTGCAACCATTAAGAAGCTGTGCCAAGTCCTGCAAAGGCTTTGTTATTGAATAAACTGTTTGATTTTCAACTTTATTTTGGAGTGTTTTTTGGGTTGCTAGACCACCTAGCTTTTCAGCAAGTGCTCTGCAGTCCACCAGATAGAAAGGACAACACATCTGCCAGTTTTAATTTTAAACAGACCGGGTGTGACGGCATAGTGATTATGGCTCATGTTTGATTTTATTTTATTGTTTGGGCTTGGCCTTGTGTGAGCCGCCCCGAGTTCCCATAGGGGAGACGGGGCGGGTCATAAATAAATATTATTATTGTTGTTGTTATTATGGCCTGTTGTAAAAAAAAAACCAACAACCCAAAAGCAAGTCACATATTGGTCTTCATCATTGGATCCATAGCTAGTGCTTGGTCAGAGGTGTCCACCTGCGAGATGCAGCGGGGTGCAAATAAAGTTTACTATTATTTTTATTTATTATTATTATCTCCCAAAGCTAGCTGCATATAATGTACTTCTGTTGTGTTTAAAACCACGTACCAGTTGTGTTTGCTTGTGCCCATTTGTGAGTAGCATCCCCTTGATAGCTGTTGGTGGTCCAGGCTTGTTTACTGTTTGATCAACTTCAAAAGGACTGATATGGGCAGAATGTGTTGAGGTTGGAAATACAGTGGGACCTCAATATCTGCTGGGGTTCGGTCAGGGGCGGTCTAAGGTAATTTTAAATGGTAAGCGAACATTGTTTCCCCCCAACATTATTTTGCCCCCCCAAAAAAACATAGGTGGGGAAAGAGCCCCTTCTTCTGACGCAAAAGGGGTCGGAATCAGGGGCGCCATGCCGGGCCAAAGGGAAGAGCCAGAGGGCGGCCTCTTTGCAGGGCGGGGTGTTGCCTCCTCCGTGCCTCCACATCCTACCGCCGCACCTTCAGCCCCGCACTGGGCTCCTACTCTTCCTCCCCCCGTGTGGACGCTGCTTCCTCCTCTTCCTCAGCGCTTCCTCAGCGCTTCCTCTTCCTCCCCAGGGGTCTCCCTGCGCTCTTTCCACACCGGCGGCGGTGGCATGAACAATCTCTTCCTGCACTCCAGCATGCCGCTCTCCTCGGCGTTTCCGCAGCAGCGCTACTACTCGTCGGGCTCCTCTTCGGCCGCGGAACATCGGCCGGACACTGTCTGGCGGGCGGGGAAATTCGCCTTTTACCCAGATCATGGCGCCCAATGCAGCGGCGTCCTTTGCCTACCGGTAGGACGGCCCCTGGGTTTGGTTCCAGGATGCCCATGGACAGTGTTTCCCAACCAGTGTGTCGCGGCACACTAGTGTGCCGTGAGCGATCATCAGGTGTGCCGTGGGAAATTGGAACCTCCAATACCCTTTCTTCCCCCTCCTGCCGAACACTTTTTCTTCTCCACTCGGGCTCCCTTCTTCCCGTGGAAGACATGACCCGTGTGGGCGCTACTGCGCAGACTCGCCCCACGTTTTCCTCCCCCCTCCCCTCCTGAACATGCTCAGGCTGCCCCCTCGGATCAAAACGGCGGCAGAAGCGGCAGTGTGGAAGAAAAAGTAAGTGTTCGGCAGGAGGGGGAAGAAAGGGCGCGAAGGGGAAGGGGGAGGAAGAGGTCTCTGTCGAAAGCTGGCATGGGCAAACTTGGACCTTCCAGGTGTTTTGGACTCCAACTCCCACCATTCCTAGCGGCCTCAGGCCCTGTTCCCCCCCCCCCTCAGCCACCTAAGCAGGAAAGGGCCTCAGGCTGTTAGGAATGGTGGGAGTTGAAGTTCAAAGCACCCGAGGGCCGAAGTTTTCCCATGCCTGTTTTAGGGACCTTAAAGTGCTGAGCCTCCTTCCAACATTGTGATTCGGGATAGAAAACAAACAACAACATAACATAGCATAACATTGTTTGAGTCCACAGTGCTCTCTGGGTGTAGGTGAACTACCACTTCCAAACTCAAGGTCAATTCCCAAGCAAACCCTTTCAGTACTTTCTGTTGGTAATGAGAGTTCAATATGCCAAGTTTGGTTCAATTCCATTGTTGCAAGAGTTCAGGATGCTCTTTGATTGTGTGTTAACTATAAATCCCAGAAACTGTAACTCCCAATATCAAGGTCTATTTTTCCCAAACTCCATCTGTGTTCACATTTGGGCACATTGAGTATTCATGCCAGGTTTGGTCCTGATCCAACATTGTTTGAGTCCACAGTGCTCTCTGGATATAGGTGAACTACAACTCCAAAACCCAAGGTCAATGCCCACCAAACTCTTATAGTATTTTCTCTTGTTTATGGGAGTTCTGTGTGGGAAGTTTGACCTTCGTGTGTGTCTTTCTGCCATTCCTGCTAGGATATCTATGTTGTGTTCACCGAAACAGGCCCAGGTTTCACACTGAGTGTTTAATACATTTAAAAACATTAACTACTAGCTTGGGGACCCGGCGGTTCCCGGGTCATTTGAGAAGTGCAGCAGGATGTAGAGTGGGTCATGGGGGCTCTGTGTGGCAAGTTTGGTCTTGATCCATCATTATTGGGAGTTGCAGTGTAGTAGGGTGTAGATTGGGTCATGGGGGCTCTGTGTGCTAACTTTGGTCTGTATTGGTGAATGGATGAGGGTTGCATTGTTTTTAGGAAGTGAGTGAAGGTACTTCAAGTCCCATCATCCGTGGTCCGTCTCACACAAAACAGCACCAGGATGTAGAGTGGGTCATGAGGGCTCTGTGTGCCAGGTTTGGTGTTGATCAGTCATTGGATTAGGTTTGTAGCAGGCTTGGAAAGTGAGGGAAGGTACTGCAAGTCCCATCATCCATGTTCTAGCCCCCTCCAAACTTCAGTAGGATGTAGAGTGGGTCACTGGGGCTCTGTGTGCCAAGTGTGGTCTTTCTCTGTGTTTGTTGGGGGCCGCAGTTGTCTGTGGGAACAGAGGGGTGTGGAAGTACTACAAATCCCATCATCCATTGTCAGTCCTCCCCCGAACCTCACCAGGACGTGAAGGCAGTCATGGGGGTTATGTGTGCCAAGTGTGGTCTCGATCAGTAATTGGATGAGGGTCGCAGCGGACTTGGGAAGTGAGTAGAGGTACTTCAAGTCCCATCATCCATGGTCCACCCTCCTCCGATCTGCACCAGGATGTAGAGTGGGTCATGAGGGCTCTGTGTGGCAGGTTTCGTGTTGATCAGTCATAGGATTAGGTTTGTAGCAGTCTTGGAAAGTGAGGGAAGGTACTGCAAGTCCCATCATCCATGTTCTGGCCCCCTCCAAACTTCAGTAGTATGTAGAGTGGGTCACTGGGGCTCTGTGTGCCAAGTGTGGTCTTTATCAGTGTTTGTTGGGGGCCACAGTGGTCTGTGGGAACAGAGGGGTGTGGAAGTACTACAGATCCCATCACCCATTGTCAGTCCTCCCCCAAACCTCACCAGGACATGAAGGCAGTCATAGGGGTTATGTATGCCAAGTTTGGTCTCGATCAGTGATTGGATGAGGGTTGCAGCGAACTTGGGAAGTGAGTAGAGGTACTTCAAGTCCCATCATTCATGGTCCACCCTCCTCCAAACTGGACCAGGACGTAGAGTGGGTCATGGGGGCTGTGTGTTCTAAGTGTGGTCTGTATTGGCCCTTTTTGGTGGCCTCAGTGGTCTGTGGGAACCAAAGTGTTTGAAAGTACTACAAATCCCATCATCCGTGGGTCATGTCCCCCGAACCGTACCAGGACGTAAAGGGGGTTAGGGGGGTTATGTGTACCAAGTTTGGTGCAGGTCCATCACCCGCGCTGGTCGCTGTGGCCTGTGAAAGTGGCTGCCACATATCCGCCCTCCTGCCCTTCCGCCCTCCTGCCTTTCCGCCCTCCCGCCCTCCACACACATACATACAAACATTCCGCTTTATAAAGGTATACAGATACAGATATATATGACTGTGTTAGAGTGTCATTTTGTGTCATTTTGGTTGGTGGTGTGCCCCAGGATTTTGTAAATGTAAAAAACGTGCCGCGGCTCAATAAAGGTTGAAAAACACTGCCCATGGATACCAAAATCCATGAATGCTCAAGTCCCATTATATGCAATAGTGTAGTGAAATGACCCTTATATAAAACTAGCTGTACCCGGCACGCGTTGCTGTGCCCTTTTTAGGAGATGCGAGAAAGTCCAATCATCCACGGTGTGCCCTCCTCTAAACTGCAGTTGGATGGAGTGTGGGTCATGGGGGGCATGGTGTGCCAAGTTGGGTCTTTATTGGTCTTGGTTCTGGGCCACAGTGGTCTGTGGGGAATGATGGGTTTTGAAGTACTACAAATCCCATTTTCCATGGTGGTACTTCAAGTCCCATCATGCATGGTCGGGGCTCTGTGTGCCAAGGTAGGTTACTGTAAATTCAGGCCATACACAATGTCCCATGAGCTGAGGCCTAGTCGGGAGAATCAAGTTAATGAAGCCTTACTGTCAATTCAGAGCGTAAACAGCTTCCCAGTAAGTGAGGGCTAGTTAGGGAAATCAAGTTAATGAAGCCTTACTGTCAATGTTGGGCGTGGTCTGTGATTTTTTGGGGTGTAAATTTTCGGTTGGAAGTGATTTGGGTGTTTGTGTTGGGGATTGGCAGTTTATTATGGATCGGAATTTTCATGTTGGCTGGCCATTGCAGCAGTTATGCAAATGCGCCCTTATTGGCAGCCAATCATGTTGTTCAGAATGTAGAGGCTGGGTGAGTCTTTGGCTGCCCCGGAGGATGCTGGTAAATGTAGTTTTATTTTTACTCGTTGTTTTGGGGCCCTTTTAGGTTTTGGGGGGAAAGTTTCTTTGCTACAAACGTACCTTGCTTGAGGCCTATTTCTGTTGGCAAGTTTTGTTTTTCTGCGTTGTATGGTTTCTTTGTTTGAGGTATACATCACATGACGTGAACCCATTTATATAATAGATGTCAAAATCAAGGCCTGCTAAGGGGATTGCGATGGCGCAGCAGGTTAAACCACTAAACTGCAGAACTTGCTGACCGGAAGGTTGGCAGTTCAAATCCATGGGACGGGGTGAGCTCCCATTGTTAGGCCCAGCTTCTGCCAACTTAACAGTTTGAAAACATGCAAATGTGAGATCAGTAGGTACCGCTTCACCAGGAAGGTAACAGTGCTCCAGGCAGTCATGCCAGCCACATCACCACTGAGGCGTTTACACCACGGAGGCATTGGTTTGGAAATTGAAATGAGTTCCCCAGAATCAGACTCAATTAGACTTAATGTCAAGGGGGAAACCTTAGCCTTTATCGTTCGAAATGCTAAAACTGCAACTTTCTGTACCCAGAGCTGGGCCTGACTAAGGTAATTTAAATGGTAAGCAAATCTTATTTTGGCGCCCCCTCACTCTCCAGCCTCTTGGAGGGTGCACACGTGCGCCGGAGTGCGTGTGAGTGGAGCCAGCAAGTTTCACGCATGTGCCGTTGCCGCAGGGTGGGGCCCAGCTGCCCGGGGTTGGTGGTCGCCCTACGCGTGAGCGAGTGGGGGGAGTGTTGGGCGGGCAGAGGCACCAGGATGTAAAGTGGGTCATGGGGGCTTTGTGTGCGAAGTGTGATCTTCCTCAATCACTGGATGATGGTTGGGAAGTGAATTGGGTGAAGGTACTGCAAATCCCATCATTTGTGAGCCATCCTGCCGTAAACCGCACCAGGTTGTAAAGTGGGCCATTGGGCCTCTGTGTGCGAAGTGTGGTCCTGATTCGTCATTGGTGTGGACCACAGTGCTCTAAGGAAGTGAATTAAAGTACTGCAAGTCCCATCATCCATGGTCCATCCTCCCCAAACTGCACCAGGATGTAGGGTGCATCTTGGGGGGGGGGGGGGTGTCTGTGTGTCAGGTTTGGTCTTGTTCTGTCATTGTTGGGGGCCTAGTCAGGAAAATCAAGTTGAGGAAGCCTAACAATATCCCATGAGCTGAGGCCTAGTCAGGACAATCAAGTTAAGGATGCCTTGTTGTCAATTTTGGGCCTGGTCTGTGATGTATAGGGGCTACAGTGTTGTTTTGTAAGTGAATGAGGTGAAGGTACTTAATATCCCATTATTCGTTTTGCAGGATCTGCACTGGCTGCCAATTGAGCACCGGATCACCTTCAAAGTGTTGGTCCTCACCTTTAAGGCCTTACACGGCCTGGGGCCAGCGTATTTGAGGGACCGTCTCACCCCATATTGCCCTCCGAGATCACTTCGGTCTGAGGACTCCAATCTCCTGGAGATACCTTCAGCTAAACTCGCAAGGCTGACTGCTACCCGCGGAGGGCACATATTCTCTGTCATAGCACCTACGCTGTGGAACGCCCTCCCGGCCGGAACTCGGGCTATGAAGGACTTGCTCCCGTTTAGACGGGCCTGTAAAACATACCTGTTTAAGCAGGCCTTTGGTGAGTAAGTCCTGCCCATGCCCCGCCATCTATTCGTTCTTCTGAGGATGATGTGCTGTTCATTGTTTTAACTGTGTTATTAATTACTGTACTGCTGTTGTTTTTAATTGTTTTTAACTGCTTATTGCCTGTATTTTTACTGTGCCCTTCGGCTCCCTGTAAGCCGCCCGCGAGCCTCAGGGAGTCGGCGGCATAGAAAATAATAAATAAATAAATAAATAAAAAATAAATTTTGGGCGTGGTCTGTGATTTGTAGGGGTTTGAATTTTCAGTGGGAAGTGAATTGGGTGTTTGTGTTGGAGACTGCCTCAGGCCTTTGCCTTATTCTCCTCTGCCAGTTTATTATGGGTCTGAATGTTCATGTTGGCTGGACAATAGAGACGTTATGCAAATACTCCCTCATTGGCAACCAATCATGTTGTCAGAATGTAGAGCCCGGGAGATTTGTTTGCAGCCACGGAGGATGCTGGCAAATGTAGGTTTTTTTGTATCGTTGTTTTGGGGGCCTTCTATGTTTTGGTGGGGAAAGTTTCTTTGCCAAAAACCTACCTTGCCTGAGGCCTATTTTTGTTGCCAAGTTTGGTGTCTCTGCCTTGTAAGGTTTCTCTGCCTAGGATGGTCGTTCCATGATGGGACCTCTTTTATATAATAGATAGATCACTGAGCCAGACTTCCGTAAGCACAAAAAGCCACTCAGGTTAATTCTTTGCAACTTTATTTTTTAAAAATGAAATATTCAAAGTACTTTGTCTTCCAAATGTCAACACATCATATATTAACGTATCCTATTTACAGCAGATTGTTGTAATGGTTTTTGGTAGAAAATACATGCTTCTGGGCTGAAAACCAGAGCAAAATGCAACAAACCATCTCACTGCAGCCGTCGAACACAAACCTGTACAGCCTCCAGCTCATGTTTGGAGCAGAAATACAAAACCGGAATCTATTGTTTCCTAGCAACAAGATTCAGGCCATTAATATACTACAATTTTCGGTTAAGATTAGAAATGTCGTTGTTAGATAAGATTGGTAAATCTTGGTATACACTGTAAACATCGTTACTTTTCATGAGAAATTAAAATTAAAAGGAAAGAACGACTAATCATTGACATAACACTGTACGCTCTCGGCTTTGCTTTGTGTTTAGGAAAGTTTCCACGGTTCGCCACGGAACTTCATCGGATGTCTGAACTATTGTCAAGGACACACTTGGATATAGTAATGTTTATTAAGAGGCTAAAGTTCACCACTAAATCTAAGGAAAGATTGTAAACGGCAAACACATTCTCTTCCACGGATAGCGTAAAGTGGCAACGACGAAGAAAAAAAAATCCACAGTTTCATTGATCCGGAGTATTATTGTTCTCTCTTAAGGTCTGTATAAGACACCATGTTAGATATTGGAATGGGAAATGGTAAGAGTGCACATGATTGAACATTAATACCTAATCATTTTGATAATATATGTGATTTCACCCCCCTTCAAAATGATTATCCTGTTACATGAGGGCCAGCGCGGTCCAATCAGATACAGTGATGCTCTCTCGGAGCCCTTTCTCATAACTAATGGAGTGAAACAAGGTTGTGTTCTTGCACCAACTCTATTTATAACCTTTTCCAGCATGATGCTCCAAAGGGCTACGACAGACCTCGAAGAAGAAGACGGCATATATATACGCTATCGTACTGATGGCAGCTTGTTCAACTTAAGCCGTCTGAGGGCTCGCATTAAGACTCTAAACTATCTAGTCCGTGAGCTGCTTTTTGCTGACGATGCTGCCCTTGCCGCCCATTCAGAAGCAGCCCTGCTTTGCAACAGCTGCAGAGCTGTTTGGGCTGGAAGTCAGCCTGACGAAAAGGGAAGTCCTCTACCAGCCCGCACTATAGGAAGAACACCATCATCCCCACGTCAGCATAGGCAAATCTGTGCTTAAGTCCGTTCAGCAGTTCACCTACCTGGGAAGCATCATCTCTTCAGACGCCAAGATTGATAAAGAAATAGATCACAGATTAGCAAAGGCATAGAGTGCTTTCGGAAGGCTTCACAAAAGAGTCTGGAGCAACAAGCACCTGAGGCAAAGCACCAAAATCAGTGTGTACAGAGCTATCGTACTGTCTATTCTCCTCTATGGGTCTGAAACATGGGTCACCTATTGCCAACACCTACGACTCCTCGAACGCTTTCATCAGCGCTGTCTTCGCACAATCCTAAACATACACTGGATCGACTATGTGACGAATGTTGCTGTCCTTGAGCAAGCAGGGATCACCAGCGTTGAGGCCATGCTATTGAGAACACAGCTGCGCTGGGCAGGGCACATCTCTAGGATGGAGGAGCACCGCCTCCCAAAGATACTACTCTATTGTGAACTCACCACGGGTTAGCGCAAGAGAGGCGCCCCCAAAAAGAGATATAAGGACTCCCTGAAACAACATGTCAGGCTCGGCCAGATTGATCACCAACAATGGTCCACCCTGGCCTCACATCGGGAGGCATGGAGACGCACTCTCCACAATGCTGCGGCCTCTTTCGGGAAGACATGCCGAACGAATCTCGAAGAGGAATGACAACGTAGAAAGAACGACTTGGAAAGAACATCACCCAAGGAGACTTTCTGCTGTGCTTTCTGCAACCAGACTTGCCTATCTTGGATTGGCCTTCTTAGTCATCAACACGCTTGTAAAAAGCGTGGGATGAGTCCCTCCTAAGAATCTTCGTTCGCGAAGTAATGCCGAGAGAGATATGTGATTTTATACTGAAATATGCTATTCAAGGTACGAGAAATGAGAACGGATGGATACAAATTGCAAGGAACCCCACCTAAACATTAGTAAGGGTTTCTTGATTGTAAGAGCTGTTCTATATTCATTGTATTGAAGGGTGGTGGCGCAATAGGTTAAACCCTTGTGCCGGCAGGACTGCTGACCGACAGGCTCGCGGTTTGAATCCGGGTAGCGGGATAAGCTCCCGTCTCAGTCTCAGCTCCCCATGAGAGAAGACTCCCACCGGATGATAAGACATCAAACATCCGGGCACCCCTTTATCTCACACCAGAAGCGACTTGCAGTTTTTCAAGTCGCTCCTGACATGAAAAAAAAGGGTAGTGGACACTCTGTCTTTGGAGACCTTTAAGCCGTGGTTGGATGGGCATCATTCAGGAATGCTTTAATTGTGTTTTCCTGGACTTGGACTGGATGGGCCTTCCAACTTGAAGCCTTATCACGTGAGCTTCTTTACTGCTACAGTTGTGGTCTCTGTAAAATGCTATTCCAGTGCGATGGCTTTGTTTCCCACCGCGGCTTCAGAACCATTATAATTTGCAATGTCCATTTACATTAAAGCCATATCACACAGTATTTTGGTCTGCCGGCTTGCTTCCCCCTTCAAGACATTATCTGCGTTCCTTTTCATTATTTGGTACACATAGACAGATTGCCCCCACATATAAGACACCACGGCGTTATATTGTTGTAGCGCTAATAAAGTTCGAGGCCTGCCCGGGTCGAGGTGGGTGCTCGACTTTTAATAAAGTTCGAGGCCTGCCGGGTCGAGGTGGGTACTCGACCTTTAAGTGTAGCCTGCTGTCGACCTATGCAGCCTGAAAGACAGATGCATCTGTCAAGTAGGAGATAAAGGTACCACATTAAGTGGGGAGGCAAATTTTGACTGAATTATGAGGCCATTAAAGAACTCCGGGAATGCTGAGGAATGCGGAAGGAACAACAAGGGACGCTGGGGACGCTGAGAGATGAGGAGTGCGTCAGCTCCCCCTGGTTGCCAGAGTTTGCCTCTGTTCGTCTATATGTGTGTATGTGGAAACGGCAGGGATTGTCTGCTAAGTATTTGTACTTGTAATCCGCTCTGAGTCCCCTTCGGGGTGCGAAGAGCGGAACATAAATAAAGTAAATAAATAATATCCCATTTTATAGCACTTTAATATTGTGCTTCCCTGGAACTTTATTTTGTTCTCAGCCAAGGGGAGAGGGCTGGCTGGGACAGATAGTTTGCAGTACTATCCAAACTCATCCAACCCTTACTCCCAAGGAAAGAGCTGAATTCTGCCTTCTGAGAGCCACCGCCATTTGTATCATCACAACACGCCTATTAGGTCTAAATCAGAATAAAGGTGCAATCATAATTTTGCGCAGGGAATCATTGCATGGCGTAAGTCAGGGAAGGAGTGGGATTACGCTTGCCACTGGCCACTGTAGTTCCAAACCCCACACTTTGCTCCCTTCTTACCTTGCTAATGTTGTGTCTAAAGTGCCAAGTGTTCCTCTTGCCATGGATAGACCTAGGAGGGCACAGTGGCTCTTGGTGCCATTCCCCATCCTGTTTTGTTTTTGTCACCTATAAAGTGGGCTGAGTCCCAAGCAATTTCAAGAGAAGCCCCAGCAGTCCCCTCGACTGGATATGCTGCATAAGACAGCTGCGGATTGAACGTAAGTAACGTCCTTCCTCCATCCCCAATGCCATAGGACAGGGGTGCTCACACTTTTTTAGCATGCGAGCTACTTACAAAACAACCAAGTCACCACGATCTACCTACCCATATTTGGATAGAAGAAATAAGGGACATTTACGGGATTTTTCGCAAAAATAAGGGACACTTCATCAAATGCATCCAGACAAGAGTTCCTTCTCCCACCCTGACATCATTCCACGGATATAAACAAACAGGCAGAATGAAAGCACACAGATCTTTCAGCTGCAAGGCCATTCAATGCTGATCAATGTGGCCAAGCAGATGAACTCCTCGCAGTCACAGATGGCTTTGGCAGTAAATGGCTGCCAAAGCCTCCTTGCTGCTGTCCTCCCTCGTGGCTCGTCTTTGCGTGCGCGCTGCAAATGCGCATGCCAAATGCACCCACCCCCTCCTTCTTCTCCCTCCCTCCTCCTCAGGCCACGCTGCGACGGCATTGAGGGTGGAGGCGGGGGAGTTGCCTAAGGGGCAGCCTGAAAAAGCCCGGAGGAAGATGCCCCGCACGCGGGGCAGAAGTGCCCCTCTGAAATCCGTCTGTGATCGACCAGCCGGATTTCATCTTGTTCCATGATGCTGCCTCATTCGCCCACACCAAAATCCCTTAATACATCCTAATATCGAGGCTGTTCATTTAATTGCAAGTTTGGGCGATCCTTTTGAGATCTTCTTCTCTTTGGGTCACTTCTCTTTTGTGCAAAAATATAGGGGAAAGGGTGGACAAAGGAAAGTGAGCTAAGCAATTAAATGCACAAAATCCGTGTATAAGGAGGCCAGCAATTTGGTCTTCGTGCGATTCTGCAGAAAGCCACAACAGTCACGAGTGATTCCGAGCAGAATGTGCGCTAAAATCACTTTTTAAGTAACAGCTGCCATTCTTATGACGTTTCATTGCACCCGTTCTTTGCTCTTCTCCCAACGATTTAGAATATCTGCGTCAGTTGTATTTGCTGTCCTAGATGGTTCATGTTCCAATGAGCTCATTTTTCATGTCATTTATTTCCCTGCTGATCCTATGTCCAACAATCCCTACCAAACACACAAGGGCGGATTCACGCACTCAGCGAAGTAGGCGCCCACCGAGAGCGCCAGATCCGCAGGGGCACACCGCCACCGGCTGTAAACTCTGCCCTTGCGCCGGCTGGAAACTCCGCCTCCGCGTCTGTTGTGTTTCCAGCAGGCGCAGGATTTCCAGGCGTGGAGAAAGAGTTACCAGCCGGGCGGAGGCAGAGTTACCAGCTGGCGTGGAGGTGGAGTTACCAGCCGGCATGGAGGCGGACAGGGGCGGACCTACCTGTTCCCGGGGGGGTACGCGAAAAAAATTTTGCGCCCCCCTCCCAGTTGCTCCCTTTGTTAGGCGGCCCTGCCGCCCGGGGCGCTCCGGCCGCGCCTCCGCATGTGCGGAGCTTCTGCGCATGCAGGGGCGCGCCTGGCTCCAGAGCGCGCCTCCCGCTTTGAAGCCCAGTGCGCATGCGTGAAACTGCGCGCACGCGCACTGGCTCCAAAGCGGGAGGTGTGCTCTGGAGCCAGTGCGTGTGTGTGGAGCTTTTTGCGCATGCGCAGAAGCTCCGCGCATGCGGAGACACGGCCGGAGTGCCCTGGGCAGCGGGGCCACCTAACAAAGGCCCGGCTGGCGCGGGGCCGGCTGCGGAGGCTTGGCTGGCGCAATGGCGGGGCGGGGCAGCGCGGTGTGGGCGGCGGGGCGGGGCCGGTGTGGCGGCGCCCCTCCCAGGTGGCGACGCTCCTCCCGGGTGACATCGCCCTACGTGCCTGCATAGTCCGCCTAATGAACGAACCGGCCCTGGAGGCGGAGTTACCAGCCTGCGCAGAGGTGGAGCTTCCAGCGTGTGTGGAGCCTCCACGCATGCTGGAAACTCCACCTCTGCGCAGGCTGGAAACTCTGCCTCCGTGTGTGCTGTGTTTCCAGCATGCGTGGAGGCAGAGTTACCAGCTGGCGCGGAGGAGGAGTTTCCAGCCGGCTCGGAGGTGGAGCTTCCAGCATGCGTGGATACTCCTCCTCTGCACCGGCTGGAAACTTCACCTCTGCGTCTGCTCCAGGTTTGGTTTGGGGGAATAATTTTCGCCTACCATTTAAAATTACCTTGGGCCGCCCCTGCAAACACATTTCAGCAATCCAAATAACCCACTGGTACATGTTAAGGGAAAACATGCAACTCCTTTCACTTGCTGAGCTTTTGGCATCGTAACAAAAAGGACAACATTCAAGGCAGCGTCAAAAACCCTCTGTGGACAGTTGTATAAAGTGCATTCTCTGCATATAATACAAACACAACTGTAAGGAACTCAAGGCACAAGCTAACGTAAATACGTATTACATACTCGAAATGCACGCGTCAAGCAAATAACTATTTCGTAAGCGATTCTAAACACTTCTTTCTTCGGGGACGTTAAAGCTTTGGGAAAAGGAGACCCCAATCTACAAAAATCTGGTAGTTGCTCCGACCATGTGCCAAGTTTAGTGTGGACATCTCAGATCAGTGGTTAAATACATCATCAATGCACTTATATAAATAAAGTGATTATCTTAGACTTTAAAAGTGCAAATATTAAGGACCTGAAATTCCATATTCAGACCTTTCCACTTTTTGTGGGGAGTGGTCATTGGATTAGAATTACTAGTAGAGAAATAGATACGGGTGCCTGAATTTGCTCACATTACTGAGAACAGTATAATGTGACGTCTCCTTTGGGCCACCCATCTCTTGTTTATTATTCTGTCTCCAATGTCCGGAAACACTCAGGGCCTAGATGACTAACAGGCAACGAGAGCAGGCGAACTGAAATACCATTGTTATTGGTGGGTTCTGATCTGATTTTCACTATCTTGCTCATCTTTGACTATTGTATGCTCCATGTGTCTTTAGCTGAAGGAAACACTGGCTAGAAGGACATTCTCATTGCACATAATACGAGGGCGGGTCAATAAGTCCGTGACTTTTTGAATTTCCCGCCTCTGAACTGAAAGGGCAACACTGCTCCTGTCAAGAGGCATCTGTCACTTGACTCCTGTCAAAATTTGAACAAGCTGGGTCATTTAGTTTGCGTTTGACAGCCATTGATAGCAGGCTACCGCGTGATTGGAGGAGAAAATGGAAAAAAAGTGAATTTTGTGTGCTCATTAAGCATTATTTTTTGCAGAAAAAAACCACCACTCAAACCAAGGCTAAGCTTGATAAATACGATGGGGACTCTGCACCATCTATTTCAATGGTGGAAAAGTGGTTTACTGAATTTTGTTGTGGCCGTACAAGCACAGAAGATGCCGAACGTTCTGGAGGCCCAGTTGAGGTCTCTACACCCGAAACAATTGAAAAAAATCACGATATGGTGTTGGCCGATCAGAGATTGAAAGTGCGAGAGATTGTGGAAGCCATAGGCATCTCACGCGGCTCAGTGGTTTCAATTTTAAAGGATCACTTGGGTATGAGAAAGCTTTCCGCAAGATGGGTGCCGCGTTTGCTCACAATCGACCACAAACGCAATCGTGTGACAATTTCGTAGGAGTGTTTGGCGTTGTTCAACTGCAATATAGACGGGTTTTTGCGCCGTTTCGTAACCGTGGACGAAACATGGATCCACCACAACACACCAGAGACCAAGGAGCAGTCACAACAGTGGGTTTCTCGGGGTGAATCGGCGCCAAAGAAGGCCAAGGTGGGTTTGTCAGCCAAAAAAGTCATGGCGACCATTTTTTGGGACGCACGCGGTATAATCCACATTGACTCCCTTCAAAAGGGTAAAACAATCAATGGCAAATATTATGCCAACTTATTGGGTTGATTTAATGAGGATTTGCAAAAAACACGACCGCATTTGGCCAAGAAAAAAGTTCTTTTGCACCAGGACAATGCAAGGGTGCACACATGTGCAGTTGCCATGGCACAATCCATGAATTGGGATATGAATTGCTCCTTCATCCGTCCTATTCTCCGGATTTAGCCCCAAGTGACTATTTCTTGTTTCTAAAACCTGAAGAAATGGCTCGGCGGAAAGAGATTTGACTCCAACAATGAAATCATCTCACAAACAAATACCTATTTTGATGACCTCGAAAAATCTTATTTTTTGGAAGGGATAAAAAAAAATGGAGAAACGTTGGACAAAGCGTATAGAGCTCAATGGAGACTACGTTGAGAAATAAAATGATTTTTTATCCCAAAACCTGTGTTTCATTCAAAAAGTCACGGACTTATTGACCTGCTCTCGTATCTCCTTCGTGGGATGATAAAGTAGTGATAAACACAATCTTTATGAACGCATTCTACACATTATTACGCAGAACTTTTAAAATAAAATTTCAAATAAATATATATTTTTAAAAAGGAAAATATGGAGAAGATTTGAGAGAAACTCACATGGTAGCCACACCGTGGTCAAGAGTGCCGGCTTCCATCACAGGGAATAATGAATTCGTTCCAGGTTTTAGTCCATACTTTAAAGTTCAGAGTACAACACAGAGTAAATTCACCTCCTCTCCCACAATCAGGGAATCTACCCACCGACATGACCCAAAAGATGACAATATCCTAAAATGAAAACCCCATAACCAGTCATTTGTTGTTGGCCAGGTATTACGGTAAAGCAGGGGACAGGAACCTTTTTGACTCAGAGAGCCATAAAAACAAAATATTTGGAAATTTATTTCAGTGAGACCCATATACTGTAATATATAATATATTTTAAGACTGAATTCAACTAAATGTGAGTCTATACGTACATACGATGAGAAAAGGATTCCCCGGCAGAATGACGGGACACTTCAGACCTGGCTCTGCAAAAGGCATGCTCAGGACTCTGGGAAGGAAGAGAAGACGGAAGGAAGGAAGGGGGAAAGAAAGGAAGGAAGACAGAGGAAAGAAAGGAGGGAAGGGGAGAGGAAGAAAGAAAAGAAGAACGAACTATGGAAAAGGAAGAAAAGAAAAGCAGGAGAGAGACAAGGAGGGGAAAAGGAAGAAGGAAATGGGAAGGGAGGAAAGGAAAGGGTGGGGAAAAGAAAGGGAGTGAGGAAAAAAGTAAAATAATGAAGGGAAAAGAAGAAAAGAAAGAAGGGGATAGAGGGGGAAGTGAAAAGGAAGGAAGGAGAAGGAAAGGAAGACTTGGGGGGGGAAAGAATAGAAGAGGAAGGAAGGAAGGGGAGAGAGGGAGGGGGAGGGGGGGAAAGGAAGGAGAGAAGGAAAGGGTGAAGGGGGAGAAAGAAGGAAAGGAAGAGGGAGAATGGAGGAAAGAAGGAAGGGGAGAGAGGGAGGGAAAAGGAGGAGAGAAGGAGAAGGAAAGGGTGAAGGGGGAGAAAGGAAGGAAGGAAGAGGAAGGAAGGAAGGAAGGAGAATGGAGGAAAGGAGGGGGAAGGGGGAGAGAGGAGAGGAAAAGGGGAAGGGGGGAGGAAGGAAGGAGAAGGAAGGAAGGAAGAGGGGGGAGAAAGGAAGGAAGAGGAAGGAAGGAAGGAAGAGGGGGGAGAATGGAGGAAAGAAGGAAGGGGAGAGAGGGAGGGAAAAGGAAGGAGAGAAGGAAAGGGTGAAGGGGGAGAAAGGAAGGAAGAGGGAGAATGGAGGAAAGAAGGAAGGAAAGAGAGGGAGGGGGAAAAGGAAGGAGAGAAGGAGAAGGAAAGGGTGAAGGGGAGAAAGGAAGGAAGAGGAAGGAAGGACGAGGGAGAATGGAGGAAAGAAGGAAGGGGAGAGAGGGAGGGGAAAAGAAGGAGAGAAGGAAAGGGTGAAGGGGGAGAAAGGAAGGAAGAGGGAGAGCCAGATGCAATCATGAAAAAAGCCACATCTGGCTCCCGAGCCATAGGTTCCCTACCCCTGCGGTAAAGCTTTGAGACACCAACTTTGGCAACCTTGCAAGATGAATGAATGACTGAAGATGCAACTCGCCTGCTCATGGTTTCCCACTTAAAATGCTCTTGAGTTGGCAAGTGGAAGGCCAGCTCCCATCCTGTGAATTGTTAGTGAAATCCTACCTTGTCCCTTTTAATTGCAAAGCTGAAGTGGATATTCGGGTAGTGGTGTCACAATTCCCAGGTGAAGATTGTAGTCGTCTTTGGGGTAAAAAAAAGTTTCTTTCTTTTTTTCGGACCTTAATTTCCCAACCAGCACAATCATGGTTATGGTGTCCTTTGTGGTGTCTCGGGGAGGCTGGAAATGCGCTCCCCCAAACCGCAGATATGGAGATCTCAATTGGCCTCTATTGGCCCCTGTATCCACGAGATTGCGGATAGACTCCATTTTGGTGTCATATTTTTCCTACTTAGAATTCCTACTAGAATTCTGCTATCTTGGATTTCTCATTTGGACCTCTGGGCCCGGGAATAACTGTGTTTGTTTTTGGGCCGGAGGTTTAGTACAGCGGTTAAAACAACAGCTGCTTCAATGCGAACGTTCGAAATTCAAGACACCGGGCTGGCCTTGGGCGGCCAGCTGTTAGCCTAACCCTAACCCACTGTTAACCTTAGCAGTTGAAAGTAGTCTGCGAGTAGAGAAATAAGGCACCGCATAGCGGGGGAGATCTTTTAAAGACTTTATAACACCAACAAAAATAATGAAGATCGCTTGCCGGAGGAAGCTCTAGCGGGCAGGTGGGCTCTCCCTCATAGGAGGAGGAAGCAAGGTGGATGGAGCAGCAGCACCCCCTGTGACGCAGTGGAGCAACAGCACTCTGATGACGCAATGGAGCAACAACACCCGGAGATGTAATCTGGAAGACCATGTTCAACCAGGAAAAAGATCCTACTATATGTTGCTGTCTGCAGGTCCGGATTACCCATAAGGCCACCCTAGGCCAGGGACTAGGGCGGTACCTTTTGGGGGGGGCAGCAGATCTGGACCCCCCCCCCCAAAAGTAAAAAAAAATTTTAAAAAGAATCGAAAAAAAATTCCAAAAAAATTCCGGAAAAAAGTGTGCATGTGGCGGGCGTGACGCCCCTCCTTGCTGCTCGCGCTGGCCCCGCCCCTCTTCCTTCAGTCAGTGAAGGAAGAGGGGCGTGCTGGCGCATGAGCAGCGAGGGGGCCTAGGACCTCCTCCACCCCCTCCTGACGAGAGAGGGAGGGGGCAGAGGGAAGACCCGGCGCCGCCCCCTCCCTGCTGCTCGCGCCGGCACCGCCCCTCTTCCTTCAATGACTGAAGGAAGAGGGGTGGTGTCGGCTTGCAAGCCGTGAAGAGTGCCTAGGACTTCCTTTGCCCCTCCTGACGCACGAGAGAGGGGGCGGAGGGAAGTCTCGGCGCCGCCCCCCTCCCTGCTGCTTGCGCCGGCACCGCCCCTCTTCCTTCAGTCAGTGAAGGAAGAGGGGTGGGGCCGGCGTGAGCAGCGGGGGCGCCCCCGCAAGCGGCCCCGCCCCCAGTAAGCGGCCCCACCCCTGCAAGCGGCCCCACCCCCCAGAGCGGGGCTGGTGCTTCAAAAGTGTGGCCTAGGGTGCCACAATCGCATAATCCGGGCCTGGTTGTCTGTCTTGTATGTCAATACTAACGGCAGGCATTGTCTGCTCGTATATGTTCTGTAATCCGCTCTGAGTCCCCTTTGGGGTGAGAAGAGCGGAATATATATAAAGAGTATTATTATTATTATTTAATTCCATCCCGGTCTGGATTAAGTAGCTTGTTTCTTTCAATTTTTTTTGGTGGCATACAGGGAAAAATGAGATATGGGTCCCAAGAAATCTCCTGGGAGGAAGTATAGCTTTTGCAGACTGCTTGGTGATGGGTTGTGTTGTACATCAAGAGAACATGGGCACCGACGCAACCACAAACATGTTACATGTAAGCTATCGAAACCAATCAACGGGGTCCTGAAGAAGGGAAGGGAGAGCACATGGATACTGCAATCCGACACTCATTTCCCTGTAGACATGGATTGGATTGCACTGGAAATACTTTGCCCATGTGAACCATTTCTGGATCAAGATCAACACGGGGGACGCTGCTTCCAAATGTTGAACGCAGCCCCCCTCGAACTAGAAATCCTCACAATCTCCCCACGAGTTTAAACAAACTATATTAAAATACCATCTTCTGTCACATTTAAAGGCAGTTGGATATGTTTTCCCCCATCTATATTTATATATACACAGAGTTCTGATCTAGAAAAACCAATACAATAAACCTTTACGTAACGTTTTCGTTTTCTTAAAAACAGGCAGTCTTTGGTGATGCAAAGGCAGAGATTGAGTGTCTATTTTTGTTTGTTACCTCCTGCCTATTTCGCTCTGTCTCATAAAGTGAATATTGTTGGCACTGTCAGAAAGTTCCAGATACTGCTCTACAGACAAGACAAAATATCCGTCGTAGCCTTGCACTTTCCCCGTGCTCAAGAGCTGCTGCTTCTCCCCTTCTGTCCAAGCCCTAATACCTTCCTCTCCGTCTTGGAGCCGCCGCTGCTCCCTAGTCCAAGCCTGAGCCACGGCTCTCTGCCTGGCGATCTCCAAGACGTGGTTCTTTTCCTCTTCGACAGTCGTCCCGTACCGGACGTTGAAGCACAAAGAACCATGTTGAAGCTGGATGTCGGCAAACCGTCTAGTCCTCCCGTTGATGACCGAAGTCATTTGAGACACAGTGACGTTGACGCCGTTCTCCAAAATCCGCCGTCCGCCCGTGTTGCCGATGACGGCCAGGTCCTCCTCCAGAGAGCCCAGCTTGATGAAATAGTGCGTGTCCCGCCCATCAATCGTAAAGTGCAAGTCTTCCAGGTAGTGGGCGTTGTTGAGGATGGCGGCAATGCGCCGGCTGTCTTCGTTGGCCACCCCGATGACGTCGGCTGTCACCAGGCCGTCCTTGATGGCAAATTTGATGCCTTTCCCAAAGACCGAGGGAACGGCAGCAAATCTGGGTTGTTTGGATCGCTCCACGCATCTCCCGTCACTGTACTTGGGGGTCATGGGCAGCTGGTCCAAGGAAATGAAGTTCTTGAGTTGCTTTTGTAATTCGCACTGAATGCCAAGTATAGTCTGGAAAGGAGGAAAGAAACCACGTAGAGTAAATATTTGAATACAGAGAGAGGGGCCAAAACTAACAAAATGAAGTTAAACAGGGACAAATTTATTTGGGAATTGTAGTTACTGGGATTTATAGTTCACGTACAATCTGAACCCCACCAACGATAGAATTGGGCTAAACTTTCCACACAGAACCCCCATGGCCAACAGGCCCGGATCAACACCTTTTGGCTCCCTAGGCCACAGTTTGGGATTACCCCCGTGCCTCGCGTCGCCGCATTAGAGAGGCCTATCCCCATCCCCCCCCCTCAGTCCTTCCTCCTCTTCTCTTCGACATCCATCTACTCACTGCTGAGGCTCCTCCCTGCGCCGGGAACGCGCGCCCGGCGATCCCAAAAAACTATGGGCCCCAGCATGCCCCGCAGCTGAGAGGCTGGTGCCGCCGCTGCATCCCGGTAGCCCCCACGGCCTCGAAGGCGGCTCTGCGGCCTCGCACTGGGTGCACGGAGGGCAGCGGCTGCAGAGAGTTGGGGCCTTCCTCCACCTCAGGAGCCAATCGTGACTAGCATGGGCTGAAGGAAGAGGCCTCCTCCGAGCCCATGCTGGTCACGATTAGCTCCTGAGACGGAGGAAGGCCCTGACTCTCTGCAGCCGCTGCCTTCCGCGCACCCAGCGCGAGGCCGCAGACCCTTCGAGGCCGCGGGGGCTGCCGGGATGCGGCGGCGCCGCCGCCAGCCTTTCAGCCGCAGGGCACGCTCCGACTCTTCCTCCTCATGCTGCTGCTGCTGCTGCCTCATGTGGAGCCCTGGTCACATGGTGCGCCCTCTGCTGGGTCGCGTGGGGGCTGCCTCCCGGCTGTATTGTCTACAGGGCGCCAAGGAGGGAGCCCCCCCCCCCATTCCTTCCTCTCTCCTGCCTTCCTTCCTTTTGGGTACCAGGTGGCAGGAGCCAATCACGGCACCATTTTTAAAATTATTTTATAACGTTTTTATTTTATTTATTTATTTTGAGCCGTGATTTGCGCCCACCTCGGCTCGTGCCCCTAGGCCATGGCCCCGTTGGCTCTATGGGTAATCCGGGCCTGATGGCCAACAGAAAATACTGTGTTTTCTGGTGGTCTTTGGTGACCCTACTGACACCCCCCTCGCGACCTCCCCAGGGGACCTGACCCCCATGTTGAGAAATACTATTTACCCACAAGCATAAAGAAATTACATATATTAGAAACCAACACCTTCTCATTACTTTATTTTCCAGACTGGGCCATAGCAACGCATGGCTGGGAAAGGCAAGTCAATTATCTATCCACTTATTATTTATTTATTTATTATTTACTTCATTTCTCTTCCGCCTTTCTCACCCCGCAGGGGACTCAGGGCGGATTACAATGTACACATTACATTTAGACACACAAACACACAAGACAGACAGAGGCAGTTTAACATCTGGCCACCAAGGGGAGCTGTCGCACTCCTTCATTCCTCAGCGTGTTTTCTGGAGATTTTTTATGGCCTCGTAAATCAGTTAAATTTAGCCTCTCCACTAAGTGGTACCTTAATTTCCTACTTGACAGATGCAACTGTCTTTCGGGTTGCAAAGGTCGACAACAGGCTACACAATAGGTCGAGAGCCCACCTCGACCTGGGCAGGCCTCAAACTCATGACCTTCTGGTCAGTAGAAATCTTATGCAGCTGACACCAAGCCAGCTGCGCCACATTCCCGGTGCGTTCTGATGGTTCAATGTACATACACTTTGTTATATGCACACAATTGTTTGAAATATTCTGTATAAAATTGCCTATCTAATTGTTCTCTGGATAAGGGCGAACTACAATTCCCAAATTACTAAAACTTCCATCCTGTTGAGTCAGTCCATCAAACCCCTCCAGTCTGTTTAGTTGCTGATCAATTCCTTTGTGTTTGGGGTGTGCCATAGAAAAGGGTGAGAAAGGGTTAAGGGAGAGGCAGTGGGCGGGGTCATGCAAATTCCACACAAGGAATTTATTTATTTATTTATTTTATTTACTTCATTTCTATTCCGCCCTTCTCACCCCGCAGGGGACTCAGGGCGGATTACAATGTACACATTACATTTAGACACACAAACACACAAGACAGACAGAGGAAATTTAATATCTGGCCACCAGGGGGAGCTATCGCACTCCTTCATTCCTCATCGTGTTTCCTGGAGATCTTTTTGATGGCCTTGTAAATCAGTTAAATTTAGCCTCCCCGCTAAGTGATACTAGCACCGGGAATGTGGCACAGCTGGCTGGGTGTCAGCTGCATAAGATTTCTACTGACCAGAAGGTCATGAGTTCGAGGCCTTCCCGGGTCAGGGTGAGCTCTCGACCAATTGTGTAGCTCTTGACCAAATGCAATATGCGCATTGTGATCTGCCCTGAGTCCCCTGCGGGGTGAGAAGGGTGGAATATAAATGATGTAAATAAATAAATACTTCACTTAGACAGAAAAAATGAAATGCAAAGATTCAGAGGGGGCACATGGCTTGACAGCAGTACGTGTGAAAAACACCTTGGAGTCCTTGTAGAAAACAAGTTATGAGCCAACAATGTGATGCGGCAGCTAAAAAAGCCATTGGGATTTTGGCCTACATCAATAAGAGTATGGTGTCTAGATCCAGGAAAGTCATGCTATCGCTCTATTCAGCTTTGGGTGTGACCACACCTGGAATCACACTGTGTCCAATTCTGGGCACTGCAATTGAAAGGCAATGTTGACAAGCTGGAATGTGTCCAGAGAGGGCGACTAAGATAATCAATGGTCTGGAGAACAAGCCCTATGAGGAGCGGCTTGAAGAGCTGGGCATGTTTAGCCTGCAGAAGAGAAGGTTTAGAGGAGACATGATGCGGGCCATGGATCAAGATGTGAGGGGAAGTCATAGGGAGGAGGGAGCAAGCTTGTTTTCTGCTGCCCTGGAGACTAGGACACAATGGAACAATGGCTTCCAACTACAGGAAAGGAGATTCCATTGAACACGAGGAAGAACTTCCCAACTGTGAAAGCTGTTCAGCAGCGGAACTCTCCGCCCTGGAGTGTGGTGGCGGCTCTTTCTTTGGAGGCTTTGACACAGAGGCTGGATGGCCATCTGTCGGGGATGCTTTAGAAGCAAGTTTCCTGCTCCTTGTCAGGGGGTTGGACTGGATGACCCACAAGGTCTCTTTCAACTCTATGATTCTACTATTCTAATATGGTTCCTTCATAAAAGCATAAATGGCGATTTGCGCGAACCTTTCCTGGATCCCATTCCTGGGTCTTTGTTTGCAGTTGCACCAGTTCGTATGTTGTTTCTAAAGCATCCATCTCTGGTTTGGGGAATCCGGGAAGTACATTGTGGAGTTGAAACCCAAACAATTCAAGCCAACTTCCGATGTCTAGAAGTTAAAAAAAGAAAAGGAAAAATACAATGAATATGTCGAACACTAGAAGCATAGGTCAAGATAAAGGTTTCCCCTTGACATTAAGTCTAGCCATGTCCGACTCTGCGGGATGGTGCTCATCTTCATTTCTAAGTCAGCATTGTCCATAGACACCTCCAAGGTCATGTGGCCAGTATGACTGGATGGAGCACCATTACCTTCCTGCAGAAGTGGTACCTATTGATCTACTCACATTTGCATGCTTTCGAACTGCTAGGTTGGCAGAAGTTGGAGCTAACAGTGGGAGCTCACCCCGCTCCACGTATTCAAACTGCTGACCTTTCGGTCAGCAAGTTCAGTAGCTTAGTGGTTTAACCCATTGCGCCACCAGGGGGCCCAGAGATAATCATGGGATAACCATCTCTCTCTCTCTCTCTCTCTCTCTCTCTCTCTCTCTCTCTCTCTCTCTCTATCTATCTAATAAAATCAGTATTTGAATGTATGTGTGTATGTTTGCGGAGGGATATGTGCCAGCTTTCTGATTGGTTGCCACTGTGGAAAAATTTGCATATGGTTTCTGATTGACCAGCCTCAACATTCTAACATTCTGATTGGTTGCCATTGTGGTATAATTTGCATACGGTTTCTTATTGGCCATCCTCAACATTCTAACATTCTGATTGGTTGCCACTGTAGTATAATTTACATAGGGTTTCTTATTGGCCAGCCTCAACATTCTAACATTCTGATTGGTTGCCACTGTGGTATAATTTGCATATGGTTTCTGATTGGCCAGCCTCAACATTCTAACGTTCCAATTGGTTGCTACTGTGGTATAATTTGTATACGCTTTCTGATTGGCCAGCTTCAACAGCCTAACACTCTTAAATGGCTGAGAGGGGAAAAGAGAGGGCCTGAGGCAGTCAGGAATGGTGGGAGTTGAAGTCCAAAACACTTCGCGGCCCCCAACAATGACAGAACAAGACCAAACTTGGTACACAGACACCCCCCCCCCCCAAAGACCCATTCTACACCCTGGTGCAGTTTGAGGGAGGATGGACCATGGATGACTGGACTTGCAGTACTTTAACTCGCTTCCTTAGAGCACTGTGGCCCACAGCAATGACAGATCAAGACCAAACTTGGCACACAGAGGCCCAAAAGCCCACTGTAGTCCCTACAAATCACAGAACAGGCCCAAACTTGGCGCAAAGAGTACTCATGACCCACTCTACATTCTACTGCAGTTTGGAAGAGGGTGGACCATGGATGATGGGACTTGAAGTACCTCCACGGATTATGGGATTTGTAGTACTTTCAAACCCTTCATTTCAAACATACCACTGCGGTATTAAGTTCTGTACCTGTTGTATATTTAGCCACATCTTGGATCTTGCCCGCTGGGTAGTTGTTTTTGAACGCATACAGATTGAACGGCTTGGGTACATTCTTCAGCTCTTCCCAGAGGTGATGGTTTGGTGTTGACCAGCGGCCAGCAATGGCATCGTAATCCCTTTGGCCCAGGTGCACCAGTTTCGTCAACGGGTCATACAGCCCTCCGTGGAAACCAACAATGACCTCGAAATCTGGATTGGAGTCCTGATAGATCTCCCCGTAAGGCGTGTAGAGAATCTCTTTGATCACTTGACCACGACTGCTGAAGATCGCTAAGGGAGTCCCAGTGTTGTCACAGGCAACGTAATATTCTTCGCCGCTGCTCAACTCCATCGCAATCAAGTGACCCTGAAGGTCATAATATAGGGACGTTATTTCCGAACTACTGTGATTGTACAAGTGTGTTACTCTTACTGGATTGGAGAGGTCGGCATAAAAGAATTGGAGGTGCTGTCCCAAACTTGTCTTGCTGGCCACCCGCCTCCCGAGCCCGTCGTAGTAATACTGGGCGGTCCACCCAGCAATCCTGTTGTACGCTTTGGTCAGGAAACCATTTGAGCTGTATTCAAAGACGTCGTTTCCTCTTTGCTTCAGGAAGCCGTCTTCATCCATTTTGTACTGAATGTCTCCGAGTCTTGTGATGCGATCTCTGAGGTCGTACCTGAGCGGGGTCAGCCTCGCACTGTTCCCATGGCTGAGTAAGTTGATGTTTCCGTTGAGGTCGTAGCTGTAACGCCACTGGGTTTTATCATTCACGGAGACGGTCTGAAGCTGACCATCAGCATCATATTCATAAAAGTATCTTGTTATATTGGCATCGACTCCGACTCGGATATCACAAATGACCATCCGGCCCATATTATCGTACTGAATGGTCATCCAGTAGGCTATGGATTTCAGGATTTCATATTGCACTTCGATCACTTGGCCATTGGCACTAAATATTTTGGTATGCTTCATCACAGTGGTGGTTATCACTTGGTTTAAATCGTAATTGATTACACTGAATTTCCCAAACTGTTCCGTTTTCCCAGACACATCCACATAGCGGTACAAATCAATGGGAAGAGGCGTTTCGTTTATCATGGCTTGCATGCTGGTCACGCGGAAGTTGTTGTAACTGTAGTCGAACCTGGCGTTCACGAGGCCTTCTTCGCTAAATCTGAAAATCTGGCGACCAATAAGCGGGCCTAAATGTAAACAACATAACAAAAGAATTAAGGAATAATTAAGCAAAGAGGGCACATTTGAGAAAAAGCACATGGCGCAAAATTTGGATCCAAAATATGAATGAAATTATTGGTTGCTTACCTGTAACCATAGTTCCCTGAGTGGTCACCTGTGAATTCGTACATATGGTATTTCCTGCGCAGACAGTTCGGAATCTTCTAGAAAGTTATTATCATTTTAAATGGTAGCCCCGCCCACACTCCCCCTGAGTATATATAGCCAATGGGAGGGGCTGCCACCTCAGATCTTTTCATCTGCTATATACTCAAGGGGAGTGTGGGCGGGGCTACCATTTAAAGTGATAATAACTTTCTAGAAGATTCCGAACTGTCTGCGCAGGCGCAGGAAATACCATATGTACGTATTCACAAGTGACCACTCAGGGAACTACGGTTACAGGTAAGCAACCAATAATTTCATTCATATATAGCCAGTGGGAGGGGCTACCACCTCAGATCTTTTCATCCGCCGCCGTGCAGCAGCTAGGACTCCCACTGGCTATATATACTCAAGGAGAGTGTGGGCGGGGCTACCATTTAAAGTGATAATATAACTTTCTAGAAGATTCCGAACTGTCTGCACAGGCGCAGGAAATACCATATATACGTATTCACAGGGACCACGACAGGGAATTAAATGTTATTCATACCAAGGAAATTGGATAAAAATTATTTATAGGTGGTATTATCTAGCTGCAGAAAAATTAGCAAAAATCTACAAAAATACTAGACCAAATTGTTGGAAGTGTGTGTGTGTGTGGGGGGATGGAACCTTTGTTCACATGCACCGGGAATGTGGCGCAGCTGGCTAAGTGTCAGCTGCATAAGATCTCTCTGACCAGTAGGTCATGAGTTCGAGGCCTGCCCGGGTCGAGGTGGGTGCTTGACCTTTAAGTGTAGCCTGCCTTTGCAGCCTGAAAGACAGTTGCATCTGTCAAGTAGGAGATTAAGGTACCACATTAAGTGGGAAGCAAATTTTGACTGAATTATGAGGCTATTAAAGAACTCCAGGAACGCTGAGGAATGTGGAAGGAACAACAAGGGACGCTGGGAACGCTGAGAGATGAGGAGTGCGTCAGCTCCCCCTGGTGGCCAGAGTTCACCTCTGTTTGTCTATATGTTGTGTATTGTGGAAACGGCAGGGATTGTCTGCTAAGTATGTGTACCTGTAATCTGCTCTGAGTCCCCTTCGGGGTAAGAAGAGCGGAATATAAATAAAAAGTAAATTCAAAAAATTAAAAAATAAAATAAAATATTGTATATACATATAATATTGATAATATTATAATTTAATACAATATAATACTAATAATATATTATACTTATATATTTTATATTACATGTAATATTACTTATAATATTACAGTATAATGTTATAGTATAGTGTAATATATAATATCAATATTGTGCTATGGCAATAATATATTGTATGTACATTTTCCTGAGTCCCCTTTGGGGTGAGAAGGGCGGCATATAAATGTCGTAAATTTAAAAAATGCTTGCCACCTACCTGTTTGCCTGTATCTGATAGTGCAAGTAAATCCGTCGTGCATCAAGTGGATGGTTTTGATAACCCCAGAGGACTCTTCGTAAGTAAAAGAGACTTGGGTGGTGTCATACAGGATCTCAGACAGTCTGGACTGCTTGGTGTATTTGTAAAGGACCCTGCGGCCCGTTCCCGGGTAGAGCGTTCGCAGGAGCCGTCCATCCCTGGTATAATCCTGGATGAAAGACACACCGCTGTCTGGCGGGGAATAGAGATTGCGATAGTATCCAACGGAGAGCATGGTCTGAAAGCTATGGCGCACCATACTTGGCATGGTGACAGACAGGAGGTAGTCCGATTGGTCGTACTCAAAGATATAACGGCGTTGGCTGTGCAGCAGAAGCATTACAGACTGAAAGAGAAAGGGAGAGAGGCCTTGCTATGACATCTCATGACAATATGCTAATGCTAGTGGCACAAAATCACTCAGTTTTTGCAAGCCAGAGAATTTGAGTCTTATGTTCTTATTGAGGAACAATATGGAATAATGCAGGGATCGGGAACCTATGGCTCGCGAGCCATATATGGCTCTTTTGACGATTCTATCTGGCTCCTAGGCGTGGCAGGCCTGGTATCCGGGCCCTCCCCACCCAAGAAGTTGCCAAAAAGTGGCCCTGGGCTGCAGAAAGCACTGCGTGGCAGGCCCTGCCAGGCCTGAAACCAGCAACAAGGGAGGCGGGGAGGACCAGGGCAGGCCAGGCCCACCATGCGTCATTTTCCGCAGGCCAGTGCCGCTTTCCGGCAACTCCTTGAGCAGGGAGGGGCCGGATGCCGGCCATAGGCCCCTCCCGGCCCAAGGAGTTTCCAGAAAGCGGCCCTGGACCACGGAAAGCACAGCGTGGCGGGCCCTGCCAGGCCCGAAACCCGCAGCAAGGGAGGCGGCGAGGACCGGGGCAGGCCGGGCCCGCCATGCTGCATTTTCCGCAGGCCAGTGCCGCTTTCCAAGAACTCCTTGAGCGGGGAGGGGCCGGATGCCAGCCACAGGCCTTTCCCGCCCAAGGAGTTGCCGGAAAGCGGCCCTGGGCCCTGGAAAACGCTGCGTGGCGAGCCCTGCTGCATCCGAAACCCGTAGCAAGGGAGGCGGGAAGGACCAGGGCAGACAATTCCTTGGGTGGGGAGGGGGCTGCGGCCATAGGTTCCCGACCCCTGCACTAAAGTGAACATTGTATGTAAAGGCAAGAAAGGCTGCAATTCAGAAGCCACTGTCGTTGAAGCATTCCTTGTGATGCTATTTGGACTACTCTTGAGTAAGTAGCTTTTGGGAAGTGTTGCTGTCTTTTGAAATTCAACACCCTTCCCATTTATATGAAGTTCTCATGGTATGTACATATATACTCACATTTAGTTGAATCCAGTGTTAAAATATATATATATATTATATGGCTCTCACTGACACAAATTTCCAAATATTTTGCTTTTATGGCTCTCTGACTCAAAAAGGTTCTCGACCCCTGGAATAATGCTTTCAGTGCTGAAGCAAGACTCAAGGAAAGGAAAGCTGGAGTAGCTCCTCAGCCATGGAACCCAACTAGTGAACTTGGGCAACTCACACTCTCCTAGCCTCGGAGGAAGACAATAGAGGCCGGAGAGATAGCACAGCGGTAACAACTGCTGTGCTTGCAATCAGAAGGTTGCATGTTCGATTCCCGGGCTGGTCTGGACACCCAGCTGTGAGCTCTGTCCACTGTTCACTCAATAGTTCGAAAACAGCCCAGCTGTGAATAGATGAACTGGGGACCCAGGCCCGGATCATCCATAAGGCCACACTAGGCCATGGCCTAGGGGCGCAGCCGAGGGGGGGGGCGCCAGATCTGGACCCCAATTTTTTTTAAGTCGGTCTTCGGGCGCTTTGGGCACCAGATCCGGACCCCCCCCCCCAAATTTTTTAAAGAAAAAAGTCGATCTTCGCCATGCACTTCCTTACTTCCTCCTCCACGACGCCGGGCATGTGGCGAGGAGGAGGAGGAAGGAAGGGAAGGCTCATCCCCGGCGTCGCGGAGGAGGAAGGGAAGCGCATGGCGAGGAGGAGGAGGAAGGAAGGGAAGGCTCGCCCCCGGGGCGCGCGGAGGAAGAAGGAGGCACACGGAGCCGCGAGGAGGTGGGGTGTGTGTGCGGTAGAGGTTGGTTTGGGGGCGTAATTCCAAAGTGTGGCCTAGGGCGCCAAAATTGGTTAATCCGGGCCTGTGGGGACCGCTAAGCGCAGAAGGATTTTTACAAAAAGGACTTTACAACGCCTGAATAAAAAGAAAGATCGGCTGTCGGAAGGCGGAATGCGGAAACAGAGGCTCTCCGTCATGAGGATGAAGCAACAGCACTCCCTTGTGACGTAATGACGTAATGACGTGACGGAGCAACCGCACCCTGTGACTCAGCCAGAAGAAGAAAAATCCTTCTAAACTGTACTTGTTGTATTGTAATTGTATGTCAACCGGCAGGGATTGTCTGCCGTATGTGTAATGTAATCCGCTCTGAGTTCCCTTCGGGGTGAGAAGAGCGGAATATAAATAAAGTGTATTATTATTAATAACAAACCTCCTCTGGGGTTAATCTTGCCTAGAATATGGTCACCATAAATCAATTTGAAGACCAGTAACAACATAAGGTTTGGCTCTCCACCCACCAGAACCCTGATCCAAAACTTGTGATAGTTTCCATGTTTAAGAGCAATTGCTAGATTGTTAAGGACAGTTTTATGGAACACACACAAATGCACTGAAGACAAGCCACAGAAGGTGAAGCACGGCTAGGTAAAATCAGACATCATGTCAAACCATTGTTTGCCTTCATTTTAGTCTAGACCACAAACCATGGTTTGAAGTTTTAAACCTACCATGGGCAGACCCTGGTTTAGAGCGACATGCCTGCCTTCTTTTTTCATCCTCTCAGCACTCAGCTTCATATGTTTACTCCCATCTCTGTGGTGCAGCAGCCTCTGGAGGTAGAGCGGTGGCTATTAACTACGGCTTGTCCATTCAGGCATCATGCCAAACCATAGTCACCACAAACCATGGTTTCAGATTCTCGTTTTTTTGCATTGTAATCACAAACCACAGTGGTCAATTTGGGATCCTTTAGTATGGCTTATGGGGAGAAAGAGTACCAATTCTACCTAGGTACCTAAACTTTTCAAAGAAATCCCATGCCCCCTGGAGGGTTGGATACACAGACACACACACACACAGACAGACACACACACACACACACACACACACACACACACAGTCAATCATTATATGATATAAAATACACATTTCACAGTCTGGAAAGGAATGCTTTTGACAAAAACGTTTCTCCCCCATTATGTCTATCTATTTCTGAAATTATATTTATTTATTTATTTATTGGCCATACTTGTACCACACTTATTTCTACCCCGAAAAGGGGACTTAAGGTGGCTTGCAATGGCACGACATCGTGCCTCAACACAATCGCCTAAACATTTCAAAAATTGCAACATATTAAACAGAGTTAAAACACATTTTAAAAGTTAAAAACTTAGGAAACACGCCATCCAAATTCATGGTCTGAGTCCGTTCCAAGGTCGATTGCACAAGGTTTCGATTCAAAAATACTGCATTGCCTTAGTTTCCAAAGGCCTGCTCACAGAGCCAGGTTTTGACTCTTTTCCTAAAGGCTAATAGGGAAGGGGCTGCTCTGATGTCGCTAGGGAGGGAGTTCCACAATGGAGGGGCCACCACTGAGAAGGCCCAGTCTCTCGTCCCCACCAGCCACGCTTGTGAGGCTGGCGGGACCGAGAGGAGGGCCTCCCGAGAAGATCTTAATCTATGTGCTGGTTCGTAGGGGACAATACGCAGGGGCAGATTTAACGGTAAGCAAAGTAAGCGGCTGCTTAGAGTGCCACGTGGTCAGGGGCACATCCGGCCGCCAGGTTCCGCGCATACGCCATTGCTGCGGTGCGACTCCAGGTAGTCGGAGTTGCAAATCGCACTCCACGAGGTCAAAAAGGAGGAATGTTTTGCAGCCGGTGATGGGATGATGGTGATGATGATTATGATGGCTGGATGGCCATCTGCCAGCGGTGCTTTGATTGTGCTTTCCCTGTATGAAGTAAGAATGAAGGGGGTTGGTCTAAATGGCCTTTAGAGCTCCCTTCCACTTTTATTATTATTATTATTCTATTATTATTATGGCATGGTCAACTTCGGCCCTCCATGTTTTGGACTTCAACTCCCACAATTCCAAACAGCCAGTAGGAAGTCCAAAATACCTGGAGGGCCAAAATTTGTCAATGCCATATATATGGCATTATGAGGGTCGCTCCAGTGAGCAACCTGGCTGCCACTCGCTGGACCAGTTGGAGCTTCTGAACAGTCTTCAAAGGTAACCCCACGTAAAGCGCATTGCAGTAGTCTATCCTGGATATAACCAGAGCATGGACCACTGTGGCCAAGTCAGATTTATTGTGAAGATGCACCTTACAGCTTGCGTCCACTTTGTGAGTATCACTCTAATTTTCACTTGCTGCCACCATTAATTTACCGTGTTTGGCTACCCATTAAGAAAGCGGTGTTTTCAAGGCTTGTGGGAGAAAGAATCACCAGAAGAGATGTTTTAAACAAAGAACTATCAAGTTTATTTAAACAGTGTTTCAAGCGTGGAGGTTTCAAGAGTTCACAGAGCTTGGGTGGTTACAATCTACTCAGAGATACTTTCTTAAAGTTACAAGTTGCTATCTATGGTGATACAGTCTAACACAAAGCCACTGCACTCCTTAACACTAATAACTCAGCAGTTTACACACACTCTGCTGGTCATTAACAGCCACTGCTTCCTTAGCAGGCTACACACCTACACTACCCTTTCCCCAGAGTAGAGTCAGGCTTAGATTAAATCCAGAGTCTTTTAAACCGCTGAAAGTTAGCTAAACAGACTCCCTAATTCTCTCACACATCCTTCTGTGTTTGCAGTTAATCACCAACTGAAATATTTGAATTCAAGGATTCTCAAGCCAACTACAGGCTGGGCCTCCAGTTTCCATGGTAACGGAGGTTCTTGGAAGCTCTGCTAGATAATTTTACTGTTAACCCCTTAGGGTTAGCGAAGTTTCACCCTTACAAAATACTTACATATACATAAATATCAACTACATTTACAACCTGCAATAAATAAATACGACTTCACCACACTTCCCAAGGTACAGGTGCAGCTGGCGTACAAGTTTTAACTGTGCAAAAGCTTTCCTGGCCATCACCGAAACCTGTGGTTCGATCCATACATGGTAAGTTAATGCAGTGTTTCCCAACCTTTTTTGAGCCGTGGCACACTTTTAATATTAAAAAAATCCGGGGGCACACCACCAACCAAAATGACACAAAATGACACGCTAACACAGTAAAGAATGGCTGGGGGATGGTGACCTGCTGGGAGTGCCAAAGCCGGGGAAGGGGGAGGAGCCAGGCCACGCCATGTCCCGCCCCCTCCCCTGGCTTCAGTTCTTCCATAACTCCCATAGCCAGCCTTGAGGGGGCAGTGCCAAGCCAGAATTGTGCTGGCTCTGCCACCGCTGCCTTGGCACTGCCCCTCAAGGCTGGCGGCTGTGGGAGCGCTGAAGCGGGGGAGGGGCGGATCCAGGCCGCACCATGCCTCGCCCTCTCCCCCGGCTTCAGTTCTCCCACAGCTTTGAGAGGGCAGTGCCAAGCCAGCATTGTGCTGGCTCTGCCACGCTGGCTTGGCACTGCCCCTCAAGGCTGGCAAAGCTGTGGGAGCGCTGAAGCTGGGTGAGGGGCAGAGCCAGGCCACACCATGCCCTGCCCCCTTCCCGGCTTCAGTTCTCCACAGCTTTGCCAGCTTTGAGAGGGCAGTGCCAAGCCAGCATTGTGCTGGCTCTGCCACCGCTGGCTGGGCACTGCCCCCTCAAGGCTGGCGAAGCTGAGAGAGCGCTGAAGCTGGGGGGAGGGGGGCAGAGCCAGGCCACACCATGCCCCGCCCCCTTCTCCTGGCTTCAGTTTTCCCACAGCTTTGCCAGCTTTGAGAGGGCAGTGCCAAGACAGCATTGTGCTGGCTCTGCCACTGCTGGCTTGGCACTGCCCCTCAAGGCTGGCGAAGCTGTGAGAGCGCTGAAGCTGGGGGGAGGGGGTGGAGCCAGGCTGCGTCATGCCCCCCCTCCCCCCGGCTACAGCTCTTCAATAGAGGAGGAGCATGAGCGGTGGATGGGTTTCAGTAGGCAGGGCTCCTCCGCACGGCTTCAACAAGCAAGGGGCAAGAGTCATGGCGGGAGTCATGGCGGATTTGAGGCTGGTTGGGGAAACGGCCGAAGGAGGCGGTGCCCCGGTCCCTTCTTTTTCTTTGCCGCTGCCTGGCCCTTCCTCCCCCAAGCAGCAGGAGTTCGGCAGGAGGAGGGGGGAAGGAAGGGGGGCAGAGAGCTTTTCTCGCGGCACACCTGATGATCACTCATGGCACACTGGTTGAGAAACACTGAGTTAATGTACTGGATCTATCTTTCATCTCTCTCTCTCTCAAACATTAATCCTCCACTCTTCTTCTAAGAATAATACAATCTTAGGGCTGGAATGGACCACAGGGGCCATTTTCTCCAACCTCAAGCCATGCCCAAGCTTCTTGGCAGGGGGTTGGACTAGATGGCCCACGAGGTCTCTTCCAACTCTATAATTTTGTGATTCTCTGTTCAAATACCCAACTAAAGTACTCTTTTCCACCAAAGCTCTGTTTAAAGCCCTCCAAAAATGGAGAGTCCATTGTCTTCTGAAGCTATCCATTCCACCATGGAACTGCTCTTACAATAAAAAAAAGTTTTTCTTATTACTCAGGTGGAATTTCTTTTCTTATAATAGAAATCCAAACTATCAGACAAATACTTCAAGTTTAGACAGTATTATGCTCAGGCACCCACGTATCTGCCCACCAGCAGTCAAATGTCAAGTGTCCTCTGCCTGCCGGAGAATGACACCTGGCACCCTGGAGATTTCAGTTCCGTTTCAGATTTCAAGAAAGTAAGGCTAGCAGGGGTCCTTTCCAAGCAGCACAAGACAGACCCCCACTGTTCGTTCCCTTCGCTATATTCTGCTCAACTGACAGGTGATGCCGCATTTCCCCAAAGTCCTCTGTGAATGACAGAGGACTCGAGGGCGGCAATGAAAACATGACAAAAATAGTAAACCATGATGCCAAATACAACACTATTGTTCTCTTTCTCTTGCACACATTATTGTGGCATCTATAATGGAAAATAATCTATAATGGAAAATAATGTGGCTCCGGTCCTTCCTGGAGGGGCATTCCCAGTTGGTGAAGCTGGGGGACTCCTGCTCGGACACCTAGCCATTGACCTGTGGGGTCCCGCAAGGATCTATTCTGTCCCCCATGCTATTTAACATCTACATGAATCCGCTTGGTGAGGTCATCTGGAGTTTTGGAGTACGGTGCCATCTCTACGCAGATGACATCCAACTCCACTACACTTTTCCACCAGATTCCGAGGAAGCCCCTTGGATACTGGACCAGTGCCTGGCCGCTGTGACGGTCTGGATGAGGAGGAACAAGCTGAGGATCAATCCTGATAAGACAGAGGTCCTCCAGGTCAGTCGTTCGTCTGACCAGGGTATTGGGTGGCAACCTGTGCTGTATGGGGTTACACTTCCCTGAAGTCACAGGTCCGCTGTTTGGGGGTCCTCCTGGATTCAGCACTGACGCTTGATGCTCAGGTGTCGGTAGTGCCCGGGAGGGCCTTCGCACAGTTAAAACTCGTACGCCAACTGCGACCATACCTCGTGAAGTGTGACTTGACCATGGTGGTCCATGCCTTGGTTACCTCTAGACTGGATTACTGCAATGCACTCTACGTGGGGCTACCTTTGAAGACGGCCCGGAAACTTCACCTTGTCTAGCGATCAGCAGCCAGATTAATAACTGGGGCAAGTTACAGGGAGCAGTCAACCCCCCTGTTTAAAGAACTGCACTGGCTGCCTTTTATTTTTCGGTCCCAATTCAAGGTGCAGGTGATCACCTATAAAGTGCTAAACGGTTCGGGATCCTCCTACCTTCGTGAGCGGATCTCCCTCCATGAACCAGCTCGAATCCTCTGCTCCTCGGGGGAGGCTCTCTTGCCACCCTTGCCAGTCTCACAGACTCGGCTGATGGGCACAAAGGGAGAGGGCCTTCTCCTCTGTGGCCCCCCAACTCTGGAATACCTTGCCCGGAGAGATTAGGAAAACCCCCACTTTGGAGACCTTCAAAAAACATCTGAAAACCTGGCTTTCCCGCTGTGCCTTTGGAGAGTAGCTATTTAATTTCTACCATTGCTTTCCTCAATGCCCCTGTTCTTGGAGTCCATCCCTCCTCCCCTGAAAAGGATGTTTCCCCCAGTAAAGGATGCTATTCCGCTTACCTCACCCTGAGTTTTTAACGTTTTACATGTGTGTCTGTGGCCCGCCCTGTCTTTATGATTTTAGATATCTAGTTGGATATTGTTTTTTATTTATATGTATGTATTTTATTGTGTTTTTTGCTGATGTTTTGATTTTTAAAAAATTGTAATTTGTTGTTTGGGCTTGGCCTCGTGTGAGCCGCCCCGAGTCCCCATTGGGGAGAAGGGGGCGGGGTACAAATAAAGTTTATTATTATTATTAATCAACAACATATCTTGGACACAATTTGAGAAAGAGTGAGATTTAGAGGAATATTTTCAGAGCTATCTTCCAACCAAAGTATTCAACATGCTTCAGTTTTCTATGGGCACACTAATAACCAAAACCTGGCCATGGCCGTTGTGATGAACTCATATTTGTTTGTTACAGGTTTTAACAAACTGTCCAGTTAGTCAAACTTTCAATGCGTATTTACAGCCGTTGCTTGAGGACATCTTCCAATGTTGGCCCTCAGCATTTCTGGGTCCACATTTTTCAGATTGGATAATTTGTGGATTTGATTTGATGTTTATATATATGTATGTATATTGTAAGGGTAGAACTTAGCTAACTTTAAAGGGTTAACAGGAATATTAGAGGACAGAACCTCCAGGGAGTTTCCTTTACCGTGGAAACAGGAGGCGGAGCCTGTGGGTGGCTCTGGGATCTTGAGATTCAAAATTAAGTCAGTTGGTGGTTAACTGCAAAGCAGAAGGGTGTGTGGAGAAGTTAGGGAGTCTGTTTTTAACCAGCTATCAGCGAGTGTTAAAAAGACTCTGGTTCTACTCTGGGAGAGAAGCATTTCAGCTGTGTTTAACTGCTAGGGAAGCAGGTTGATTTAAAGAACCAGCAGAGTGTAGAAAACTGCTGAGTTATTGTTTGTAGGAGAGCAGTGAAATAGTAGCAGACTGTATCTCCATAGTTAGATATTGTAACCTTAAGAAAGTGCCTCTGTGTAGATATTGTAACCACCCAAGCTCTTGAACTCTGGAAACCTTTATGCTTAAGCCTGTTTGAATAAACTTTATAGTTCTTTGATTAAAACATCTCTTCTAGTGATTCTTTCTCCCACAAGCCTTGAAAACAACCCTCTCCTAGTGGGTAGCGAAGCACAGTAAATTATATGGTGGCAGCAAGAGAAAAATTAAAAGAGTCCTTACATATTGTGGTGGCATTGGTAGGACATTCTGCCCTGTCACAGCCCTGAGTTCGAATCCTCACATTCTCTCCACACTTAAAATACAGATTCGAATTCAGATCCTCACAAAGTTAGAGCCTTTACAAATTGGTGGCAGCGGTGGGATTCTAAGGGAAGATCCACCCTGTCCAGTTAGTCAAACAGTCAATGCGTATTTACAGCCGTTGCTTGAGGACATCTTCCAATGTTGGCCCTCAGCATTTCTGGGTCCACATTTTTCAGATTGGATTATTTGTGGATTTGAATAGTATGTTCTCTGTGGAAATCTCTTGGTTATCAAGCATGACACTATGTTCGCTTTCTACCACAGAGTTGCACTGGAGGACCTAGAGGTTCCTTGAGGTAATTTCTCTTGGGATTTATAGGACTTCAAGTCAACATCCAGTGGAAGCAGACCATAGAGTCATGCTTGGTGACCTAGATTCCTAGAAAGGATTATACCATAGAATCTACAGATTCATAGAGATGTTTCAGATAAAAAAAACAAGTGTTTTCCATTTGTAGTGTTTTCAACTTTCAACTTTACTGCTAACCTTCACAAAAGTGGAGGGCCTGCTGTATTTGGAAGCCGAAAAATGGCGCCTAGAATCTGTAATCTCTACTTATTGAACTTAATTCATTTTTTTTAGGTTCCGGAAAAGGAGAATTGGTTCAGTTGCATATTATTCAGATTTGGCACGCAGTCTTTACAAACATTTCATGTGCCCGCAAGATTTACCTTTTCTAAGTAGGTGTAGCTCCATATTTTCCCATCCGCCCATGTTCTGGAAACAATCTTCCCACCTGGGTCATACTCCATCTTTTCGGTCCATGTTCCTCTCTGGATATAGGTCACTAGTCCCAAATGTGAGTAAGTGATATTGACCTCGTTGTATTTATTGATGGGGGACCAAAGAATTGGACGGCCTGCTAGGTCATACAGGATCCGAAGAGTGAACTTGCGATGGTCGTCATAGATCTTCCCCGTTCTTGTGATGTGATCAAAATCTATGGAAAGCAGGTTTCTGTTGTGGGCCTATAGAAAAGATAGATATACAGAATTTTATTTATTTATTTATTTACAGTATTTATATTCCGCCCTTCTCACCCCGCAGGCAGATTACAATGTACACATACATGGCAAACATTCAATGCCATAGACACACAACATATATAGACAGACACTCAAAGGCTATTTAACATTCCAGATTCCGGCCACCAGGGGAGCTGTCACTTCCTCATTCTTTGCATACTTCCTGGATATTTTTATGGCCTCATAAATCAGTTAAATTAGCCTCCTCACAAAGTGGTACCTAAATTTCCTACCTGACAGATGCAACTGTCTTTCGGGCTGCAAAGGTCAACAACAAGCTACACACGGCCCCAGACCATGTAAGGCCTTAAAAGTTAAGACTAATACGTTGAATGTAATCCGGTACTCAATTGGTAGCCAGTGAAGACCCTGCAGGACCGGGGTGATATGGCAACTCACGGGCTCCCCCGCGAGTAGCCAGGCTGCAGCATTCTGCACTAGCTTGAGTTTCCGGATCACAGTCAAAGGCAGGCTAATGTAGAGAGCGTTACAGTAGTCAAGTCTTGAGATGACCGTAGCCTGGATCACCATGGCCAGGTCGTTCCGAGACAAATAGGGGGCCAGCTGCCTAGCCTGTAGCAGATGGAAAAATGCTGTTCTGCTGACCATGGAGATTTGAGCCTCCATAGACAGCAGAGGGTCCAAAAGGACTCCCAGGCTTTTTACTGATGATGACGGGCATAGTGCCACACCATCCAGGGTCGGAAGCTGGACATCCTTGTCGCCTGGATGGCCCACCCAAAGGATTTCCGTCTTTGCTGGGTTCACCTTCAATCTACTGGCTCACAGCCATCCAGTAACGGTTTCAAGGCACAGATGGAAATTATTGGGTACGGAGTCCAGCTGGCCCTCCATCCTCAGCATGAGCTGAGTGTCATCAGCGTACTGGTGGCACTCAAGCCCGAAGCTACACACCAGCTGAGCAAGTGGCCGCATATAGATGTTAAATAACAGCGGGGAGAGTTATAATTCTTTTGTAACTCACATTTATGGCAGGCCCAGATTACCCATAAGGACACCCTAGGCCATGGCCTAGGGCGGCAACCATGGGGGGGGGGGGCAGCAGGTTTGGACACCCCCAAAAAAGTTTTTTTTAAATTCAAAAAAAATTCAAAAAAATGTCAAAAAAAGTGCTCATGCGTGCGGGGGCGCAAGCGCCATCCACGGCCACCCTGCGCCCCCCTTTGCTCTGCTCCCCTCGGCTCCTCCCTCCTTCGCTGCTCGCGCCGGCCCCGCCCCTCTTCCTTCAGTGAAGGAAGAGGGTCAGGACCGATGCTGACGCGAGCGAGTCCCGCCGCCCCCTCCTCGCTGCTCGCGCCGGCCCCGCCCCTCTTCCTTCAGTGAAGGAAGAGGGGCGGGACCGACGCTGATGCGAGTGAGGAGGGAGGGCCCCTCCCGCAAGTGGCCCCTCCCCTCCCGCAAGCGGCCCCGCCCCCAGGGGCGGGGGCGGCGCTTCCAGAGTGTGGCCTAGGGCGCCACAATCGCTTAATCCGGGCCTGAGTAGAGGGAGCGTAATTCCAAAGTGTGGCCTAGGGTGCAAAAAGGTGTTAATCCAGGCTTGATTTATGGTATGTGTTTTTGAAACTCAATGAAAATGTGCTATGTGTATGAAAACAATTTTTTTGTCTTGAACGATATAAATGGAAAACAAAGTTATCGACATCAAACTTATTTGTGGAGTCGATCTGAGGGAGGTTAGGTGACCACCAAGCCAAGCTCCAAATAGAAATGATTTGACAATGGCCAATGGGTGGTTGTACACAGTCTACTACGTAAGGCAACTAAACTTCTAACGAAAAGTTTGTGGGAGTTGAGAGCAGTGTTTGATTCCCATGCGAGACAGGCCCACCTACATTTGCTTAGCAAACATTCATTTTGCACTGGTCGAAAGAGGCCATTCCACACCATGTGCGAATGTTGACAGACCTGGTCTCCTATGAATTAATAAGAAGTACCTTCTTTGAGTGCAGAGCTTTGTCTAACCCAAGTGACACTAACTCCACACAGGAGGTTGGTAGCAGCTGATTTTAAAGGTATGACAATGTTTGCAGAAGCACAAATACATTTTTGGTGGTGGCGGTGGAGCTGCACGTGGGGAAAACCTTCCACAACTAAGTCAATACGGACGAAAGTAGGATCCAAAACTTGACCTGATTTCACTTTGAATGATGAACAAGGAAACGAAAGACAAAGCAAAACATCTATTTCATAAGAGGATGGGAATGGCTGGATTAGAGGGACACGGCTTGTCCTGGGGATAATGTGCGCATCTTGTGAGTACTTTTTGTCATATACTGAAAAGAAAAGCAATGTATGGAAAAATCCATGCTATCATGTAGTAATGTCAGAAGAAGTATTTTTATATTTATATTCAAATGGGTATTCAGGGCCGGACTAAGGTAATTTAAAATGGTAAGCAAACATATTTTTTTTGCGCCCTCGCTCTCTGGCCTCGTGGAAGGTGCGCATGCGCACCCGGCGCGCGTGCGCACCCTCCACAACACCGAAGACTGAGGAGGAGGGTTTGGCAGCCGCATTTGGTGCGGCGCAGGTGGGCCGCCTTCCACGGGGGCGGAGACTGAGAAGGGGCATTTGGCAGCCAATGCGCCCCTGAATATGTGGCACCCCCCGCGGGTGCATAGTTCGCATAACGGTAATACGTATCCTGCTGAATTAAGGCACTAGATTTGGTTTGTGTTCAGATCTTGATATCATAGTTCAAGAGGACATAACACCAACTATCATCTTTCTCACTCATTTATTGATTGCTTGTCTTTCTCTCCATCTATCTACCCATCTATTATCCATCTATCTATCAATAATCTTTCTTCTTATCTATTGATTGCCTCTTTCTCTCTTTCTATATCTGTCTGTCCGTCCACCTGCCCATCCGTCCGTCCATCCATCAATCATCTTTCTCATCTATTGATTTTTCCCTCCATCCATCTACCTATCAATTATCTATCTATCTATCTATCTATCTATCTATCTTCTCTCTCATCTATTAGTAAATTGAAACAATAAATAAATAAATATTGATTGCCTCTATCATCTTTTCCTCTCATCTATTGATTGCCTCTCTTTCTCTTCATCTATCTACCCATCTATTATCTATCTATTTATCTATCAATAATCTTTCTCTCTCATCTATTGATTGCCTCTCTTTCTCTTCATCTATCTACCCATCTATTATCTATTTATCAATAATCTTTCTCTCTCATCTATTGATTGCCTCTCTTTCTCTCTTTCTGTCCATCCATCCATCTATCAATCATCTCTCTCACCTATTAATTTTCCCCTCCATCCATCTATCTATTAATTATCTATCCACTTATTATCTATCTATCTATCTATCAATCAATCAACTTTCCCATCTATTTATTGCCTCTATCATCTTTCCCTCTCATCTATTGATTGTCTTGTCTTTCTCTTCATCTATCTACCCATCTATTATCTATCTACCTATCTATCAATAATCTTTCTCTCTCATCTACTGATTGCCTCTCTTTCTCTCCATCTCCCTGTCTGTCCGTCCGTCCATCCATCCATCCATCCATCTATCTATCATCTCTCTCATCTATTGATTGCCCCCTCCATCCATCTACCCATCAATTATCCATCCACTTATCATCTATCTATCTATCTATCTATCTATCTATCTATCTATTATTTAAAATAGCAAAGCTATCCTTTGGATGCACCATACTGCACCATAGCCGTAGCAGTATGGGAGATCACAACAAAGAGCAGCAGCACAGGACCAAGAGGAAGATTTATGAAAGTGATTTGACTTTGGTTTCATTTTATAACAGCCTGGGTAGGGGAGAAATCAAAGATTAGATTAGGTTTTTCACAGGCTCTAAACCACACAGCCGCGCTCGCATTTCACTATGTTCCAATAAATTGGCTATTCTCCTTCTCTGGTGACCTTTATGCATTTGCAGAGGTTTTCAGTTTGCAAGTATCAAACCAAGTAAAACCTATAACATGAAGACTGTGCATTTTATATCAGTTCTTCCCTATGGCCTACCTTAAAGGAGCCAGGTTATCTGAAAGACCTTCTCCTTTGGGAGAAAGATGGGATATAATAAAAACAAACAGCTATCCTAAAGCATTCAATATATCTTGATTATGGTCAATAGGAAAAAAATACTATTGGGACTGGGCGGACTTCCCCTGGAGTTTTCCACACTTGATCTTCCTTTGATGTGTGAACATAAACATGCAAATCTCAGCAAAGGGGAGTAAATGAAACCGTGGATATCAAATCCACGGATAAGGGGGGGGGGTCATTCTGTAAGCTCCTTTGGCTTTTATTCCAAACTGCAAAGGAACTATCAAAACTACAGCGCCAAGCAACAGTTCCTAAATGACATAGTCGGACTAGATCCCTTCCAGTCTGGTTTCCGTATTGGGCACGGGACGGAGACTGTGTTGGTCTCCATCACAGATCAGCTTCATTGCCAGATGGATCAAGGTGGGTCAGTGCTGCTCGTGTTATTGAACCTCACGGCAGCATTTGATACTGTCGACCACAATCTTTTGACTCACCGGTTAGCTGTGGTTGGAGTTAGGGGGACGGCTCTCAAATGGTTGCCCTCTTTTCTCCGAAATCGGGGACAGCGTATGGAGAGGGGAGGTTTGGTCTCCGAGAGGTCCCCTCTTATATGTGGGGTCCCTCAGGGGGCCATTCTTTCCCCTCTATTATTTAACATCTATATGCAACCACTTGCTCAGTTGGTGCGAGGCTTTGGGCTTGAGTGCTGTCAGTACGATGACAACACTCAGCTCATTCTGAGGATGGAGGGCCGACCGGACTCCGTACCCGATAATTTCCATCAGTGCCTTGAGGCTGTCACTGGATGGTTGCGTGCCAGCACTTTAAGGGTGAATCCAGCAAAGACGGAGATCCTTTGGCTGGGTTGCCCGGACAGTGGGGAGATCCAGTTGCCTACCCTGGATGGTGAGGCATCACGCCCGTCATCTTTGGTACGGAGTCTGGGGGTCTTTTTAGACCCTCTGCTGACTATGGAGGCCCAGGTCTCCGCTGTGAGCAGAGTCGCATTTTTCCATCTGCGTCAGGCTAGACCAGTGTTTCCCAACCTTTTTTGAGCCGCGGCACACTTTTTACATTTACAAAATCCTGGGGCACACCACCAACCAAAATGACACAAAATGACACTCTAACACAGTAATGCATATAGTTAATTGACCTTGAGTTTTGGAGTTGTAGTTCACCTACATCCAGAGAGCACTCTGGACTCAAACAATGTTGGATCAGGACCAAACTTGGCATGAATACTCAATATGCCCAAATGTGAACACAGATGGAGTTTGGGTAAAATAGACAGGGAGCCGGAGGGAGGCCGACAGCGGTTTCGCACGCACTGAAGACGAGAGGGAGGAGGGAGGGGTGGAGCCCTGCGGGGCCCTGCGGGGAGCCGTTCTCCCGGTTTGCAGATCCGCCGCGCTTGGTGGAGCCGCGAACCAGGAGAAAGGCTCCCTGCAAGGAACAGGCCCTGCCTGGGAACCGGGTTTGGCAAGCTCGCGTCTCTCGCCGGGCTCAGCGGAAGACGCAAGACAGCCAAACTAGGCTCCCAGGCAGGCCCTGTGCCCTGTGGGGGAGCCATTCTTCCAAGGCTCCTCAAGGTGCCCAGGTCCTCCCTGGCAGCTGGGATGGGTCGGCTGGCTGCCACGTAGAGGGGAAATGGCCGAACGAGGCGGTGCCCCAGCCCCTTCTTCTTCTTCGCTGCCGTCTGGCCCCTCCTCCTCCTCCCCCAAGCAGCAGCAGGCAGGAGGGAGAAGAAGGGGGGGGAGACGTTTTCGCGGCACACCAGATGATCTGTCACGGAACAGTAGTGTGCCGCGGAACAGCGGTTGGGAAACACTGGGCTAGACGACTGGCTCCCTATCTGTCCAGGAATGACCTGGCTACGGCGATACAGGCTATGGTCATCTCAAGACTAGACTACTATAACGGCCTCTACATTGGCCTACCTTTGTCGGTGATCTGGAAACTTAAGCTGGTGCAAAATGCTGCTGCTCGGCTTCTCGCTGGGGAGCCAGCAAGATGTCATATTACTTCAATTCTGCAGCAGTTGCACTGGCTGCCGATTGAGCACCGGATTACCTTCAAAGTGTTGGTTCTCAACTTCAAGGCCTTATATGGTCCAGGGCCGGCGTACAGTACCTAAGGGACCGCCTCATCCCCTACCAACCCCAGAGATAACTTCGTTCGGAGGACCAAAATCTGCTTGAAGTTCCCAACTTTAAGACCTTTCACCTGATGGTCACCAGGCGCAGAGCCTTCACGATCGTGGCACCTTACGTATGGAATGCCTTGCAGCCAGAAACACAAGCACTTCAAAGTTTACCTTCCTTTCGGAGGGCATGTAAAACCCATCTATTCTGGCAGGCGTTTGAATCCTGCTAATTGGGGATTTTCTCTCTGTTTTAATGTTGTAATGCAGTGTTTCCCAACCAGTGTGCCGTGAGCGATCATCAGGTGTGCCGTGGGAAATTAGATTCTAATCTATCTGATTTCATGTATAAAGTTTGCTACTCTGTCTCCGGAACCTCAGCGCGCGGGTCCCTGTTTCCGGGAGGGCCGCGCAGTAGGCCGGACCTGTTTGGGCCCGTTCCCTTCCATTCCCCTCCGGTGGGAAGCACTTCCGGTCCAGCCCAGTCCAGCCCTGTTGGCGCTATGCGAGGTGTGAGTCAGAGAGCAGCGGAGCCCGAGCGCTGAAGGCAGGCAGGCAGGCAGGCAAGCAGTCGGAGGGGCAGGTAGGCAGGCAAGCAGGCAGGGAGTCAGCCAGCTAATGGGGGAAAGGAGGGAAGGGAACTCGTGGGAGAAATGTGGGTCCCCCAAAAGCCATCCAGCCTGACCCCCTTCAGCCAAGCAGGAAGGCACCACCCAAGCCCTCCCGACAGATGGGCATGTAGATTCTGGCTATACATTAAGGCAGGCAACATCTTTATTAAGGGCTTGGAAGAAGATTTAGACTAGATATGGTCAAACTTGGGCCTTCCTCCAGGTGTTTTGGACTTCAACTCCAACACTGTGTCCTATTCTGGGCATCACAATTTAAAATTAAAATATATTCACGTTACATGTAATATTGCGAATAATATTGCAATATAATTGTTATAATACAATGTGGTATGGAATTGTTGTACTGTGACAATGACATAGTATGTTGTATTTGATATTATAGTATACTATAGTATGGTATACGTATATTGTGTATACATATAATATTGATAATGTTGTCATGTAATGCAATATAATACTACTACTAATAATATACTATAACTATATATTTTGTGTTCATCGAAACAGGTCCAGGTTTCACATTAAGTGTATAAATACATTTAAAACATATTAACTATATGTATTACTGTGTTAGAGTGTCATTTTGTGTCACTTTGGTTGGTGGTGTGCCCCAGGATTTTGTAAATGTAAAAAGTGTGCCGCGGCTCAAAAAAGGTTGAAAAACAGTGTTGTAATGTATATTGTTTCTGTTCTCATTGTAAACCGCTCCGAGCCTTCGGGGAGTGGCGGTATATAAGTTGGAATAATAAATAAATAAGTTTGGGGACAGGGCTTAGCATTTTCGTCAGCTCCTTCAAACTATGGAATTACATCTACAGCAGTCTTACTACCTCTTCAACACGCGAAGAGTGAACAAAGCAATGTTTATACAGGATCTATCTAAGGACGGATAGGATGGGAGACCAGGGAGGTAAGTAAAGTTGGAAATTTCCTACACTCACTTTTTCAGGCAGGTTTTGAAAGGTCTACAATAATCACCGCAGACGTGGGTCATTATTTGAGACCATTACCTTGAACGCTAACCGTTCACTGTACTCATCAAGGCGTCTCCAAGGAGCCGTTCTGTCAAATGGAAAACAGATTTTCTAAAGCATTTTTCCAGCAAGCCATTGACAGGCTTGGATCTTAAACTCAAGTCTGTTAATTAAACAGAAAAATATTGACCACCTGCCACAGGGATTCATTAATACTCCTGTTAAATGTAAGCCATAAGAACGAATTGGATGTGATGGTAACGGTTCCATGTGTGCAAATAATAGAAGTGGAGATGCCAAGATTTTTCTCTCTCTCCAGGCTCTGAAACTACAACTACTTTACAAGATCACAAATTGTTTTTTGGCTTGAGTCACAAAAGAATTATTATTATTATTATTATTATTTATGGTTTTTGTACCCCGTTGCTTCTCACCCCCGAAGGGGACTCAGCACGGCTTACACTGCAGCACTACAGGCCGCTACACCACAATACAGAAATATAATCGATACAACAATTTAATCAACATCACATAAAAAAGATTAAAACCACTTTGACCAGGGACCACTTTGACCAGGGACCACTTTGACCAGGGACCATTTTGACCTGGGACCACTTTGACCTGGAACCACTTTGACCAGGGACCACTTTGACCAGGGACCATTTTGGCCAGGGACCACTTTGACCAGGGACCATTTTGGCCAGGGACCACTTTGACCAGGGACCATTTTGGCCAGGGACCACTTTGACCAGGGACCACTTTGACCAGGGACCACTTTGACCAGGGACCACTTTGACCAGGGACCACTTTGACCAGGGACCATTTTGGCCAGGGACCACTTTGACCAGGGACCACTTTGACCAGGGACCACTTGACCAGGGACCACTTGACCAGGGACCACTTTGACCAGGGACCACTTTGACCAGGGACCACTTTGACCAGGGACCACTGTCCAACGTTAGTACCAAAAGGGTTACAAATCAGTTTTTGGTCAACTTTAGATTTGATTTGGTTATTTGGGGTGCCGATTCAGAAAATTGCATTGGATAGACTACATCATTTCTAGTTTCTGATACAGAACCTATGCCTTCCAGTAGCTGCCATCTACTCCCCCTCAGAAAACCATATTTAATAAACTTTGGCACTATAAGGGGGTTTCATGAGACTCTTGTTGCAATGGTGTAGTAACTAGGGCTGGTTGATCCAACCAAAAAACATTTCAAAACCCGTTTCAGATCTAATTGTAGCTGTCGTTTTGGAATATATCAGGGCTGCCCAGGAAGTCGATCGCGATTGACCAGTCAATCCCGGGACCGAAGGAGGTCGATCCCAGCCGGATGGGGTGCTTCTCAGAGGGGCGGAGCCAGGCGCGCCAAGCCCCCGGCTTTGGCACTCCCAGCAGCTTCTCCAGGCTTGAGGATGGCAGTGCCAAGTCAGCCTTGTGCTAGCTATGCCACCACTGGCTTGGCATTGCCATCTTCAAGCCTGGAGAAGCTGCTGGGAGCTCCAAAGCCAGAGGGGAGGGGGGCAGGGCTTGGCACGGCCTGGCTCCGCCCCCCTCTGGCTTCCGCTCTACCAGCACCTTCTCCTGGCTTGAGGATGGCAGTGCCAAGCTAGTGGTGGCATAGCTAGCACAAGGCTGGCTTGGCACTGCCATCCTCAAGCCTGGAGAAGCCCCCAACCCTCCCCTCTCCAGCCTTGAGGGGGTAGGTAGATCTTTCTGCCTTGGTTTTATTATAAGTAGCTTGTGTACTGAAAAAGTGTGGGCACCCCTGGATTATATGGACTTCCGAAAAAATTCCGATAAATTTCGAAATTGATTCGGAAGTCTTCGGAAATGACGTCCGCTTTCAAAAATGGGCAAAAACATCAACAGAAGGGAGAGTCAGCTGTTAGCCATCAGCCAATGAGCAATCAGCAAGAAAATTCGGAAATGACATCCGAAATTCGGAATTCCAAAATTCGGAATTTCGGATTTTGGAATTCCTGTTGGGAGGGTTGCTTTCGAAATTGCTAAAAAAAGTCAGAAGCATCCGAAAAACTACCAAAATTCGGGCATATCCAAAATTGTGAACAGCCTTAGTAGTAACACTGAGGCCGTGGATCATACTTTAGTTCTTGTGGACCACTTGTGGTCCAAGGACCACAGGTTGAGAACCACTGCCCTAAACTATGTAGGGTTTCAGAGAATGTTTCTGACAAGTTGGATGGGACAGAATAGCAATCGTGACAGTTGTCTGTATACTCTGAGCATTGCTATATTTTTAAACAATGGTAACAAGAATAATTTCTGTTTTTTTAAATGAATGCTGTATTTTACATCGAGCCACGAAACCTCACCCGTAGCCTTCTTTCAAATGCCGAGATACTGCCTTTGGTCTGCTCCTTCCTTTGTCTCCACTCAATAAGGTTGGAATTGTGTTCCCCAGGTAGAGAGATGTTGCATTTTCCTAAGGTGGGGTTGAAAACGCCGGCCAGGATATGTGGCTCCGTATTCAGAGTAATCTCCATGCCGCTGGCGAAGGTGACCCTCAGAGACCCGTCCGGACTGACCCGATAGATATTCTGGGTGTTGTCTGTCAGCAACAAAACAAAACAGAAAAGGTGAGAGGGGTTCAGTTCTCCTGCTTTTGGAAGCAAATGTTAGGCGGTCAAAGGTTGCATTTATCCATAGTTCAAACAGGAGGAGCTATTGCCAATTCCTGCATCGCTTCATTATGTGAAGTCTGTAGGGGTTTCAAAGCATACAATGGCACCGCTGTTTTATCCACAGCACTGCATTTATTGATGTTCAAGGAGGACTCGGCACCTTGAATAAAGTTCTTCTACTTCCTAAGACATTTCAAAAGGTTAACCCTTTAAGTCCAGTCTGGCTGATACAATATTGGAAATGGAAAAAGTCCTCCAAAGAATTTAATCTGAGGCAAACTAATATCGGAAAAAAGACTGATTCCATATAAAATGATGATAATAATAATATAGAGAATTTTTTGAGCGGTAGATAAAGAATTTCAAAACGCACATCTATTAGTCTTGTGGGTAAATCCTGACCCATTTCGTGTCCGGCTTTCGGTGGGGGTCCTGATCCGTTTTTTGGGAGCCTCCTGAAATCGGGAGGGCAGACATCTGCTTTCGTTCTGGGGTGCCAAAAGATCCATTATGGGGGGTGGGCTTCCCAGGCTCCCCTTCCCATAATTTTAGGCCAGTGTTTGTCAACCTTTTTTGTGCCGCGGCACATTTTTTACATTTACAAAATCCTGGGGCACACCACAAAACAAAATGACACAAAATGACACTCTAACACAGTAATACATATAGTTAATATGTTTTAAAATGTATTTATACACTTAGTGTGAAACCTGGGCCTGTTTCAATGAACACAAAATAGATATCCTGGCAGGAATGGTAGAAAGACACACACGAAGCTCTTGCTCAACAGCTGTCAGTCATGGGAAAACTCAGTCAGTCTCTCTCTGTTTTTAGTTCTTATCTCTTTATCAATCTTGGCATCTGAAGAGATGCTGCTTCCCAGGTAGGTGAACTGCTGAACGGACTTAAGCACATATTTGCCTATGCTGACATGGGGATGGTGGTGTTCTTCCTGTGGTGCGGGCTGGTAGAGGACTTCTGTTTTCTTCAGGCTGACTTCCAGCCCAAATAGCTCTGCAGCTGTTGCAAAGCAGGACGTGAGGCGCTGCAGGGCTGCTTCTGAATGGGCGACAAGGGCGGCATTGTCAGAAAAAAGCAGCTCGCGGACTAGATAGTTTAGAGTCTTAGTGCAAGCCCTCAGACGGCTTAAGTTGAACAAGCTGCCATCAGTATGATATCGTATATATATGCCGTCTTCTTCGAGATCTGCCATAGCCTTTTGAAGCTGACGAAGATTGTAAATAGGGTTGGTGCAAGAACATAACCTTGTTTCACTCCATTAGTTATGAGAAAGGGCTCTGAGAGAGCATCGCCGTATCTGACTTGACCGCGCTGGCCCTCATGGAGCAGGATAATCATTTTGGGGAATGTGGGGGGACATCCTAGTTGTTCCAGGATCTGCCACAGATCTTTTCTGCTCACAGTGCCGAAGGCTTTGGTGAGGTCGACAAATGTTACATAGAGTCCTTTGTTCGCTTTGCAAAAAACCCAGGCAAAAAATAATAATAACAACAGTAACAATAATAAAAGATGGAAAGAAGAGATGTACTTTAACTACCTTGCTTTAATGTGTAAATAGTAGAGGTAGCTGAAAAGTTGGTCGCCGTGACCACATTTTCCTTGTTCGAAGTCTCCATTTCCACCATCATCAGTTTTTCTATATCACTATGGAAGCTGCTGACTTCACCAGTTGGGAAAGTCGCATTGGTTAGATGACCATCAGAGTCATACCTGGAAAACAGTAAAAGGTTCATAAGAAATTAGTGCAAAATGAAAGGAGAAACAGGAACATTTAGATCAGTGCTTCTCAACCTTCCTCATGCTGCGACCCCTTAATACAGTTCCTCATGTTGTGGGGACCCCTAACCATAACATTATTTTCATTGCTACTTCATAACTGTATTTGTGTGTGTGTGTGTGGTGGGGTGGGTGGGTGGGGGGGGTGATTTTGTCTTTTGGAAGTTGTAGTTGCTGGGATTTATAGTTCACCTAAAATCAAAGAGCATTCTCAACTCACCAACGATGGAATTGAACCAAATTGGGAACACAAAACTCCCATGACCAACAGTGAATACTGGAAGGGTTTGGTGGGCATTGACCTTGAGTTTGGGAGTTGTAGTTCACCTACATCCAGAGAGCACTATAGACTCAACAATGATGGGTCTGGACCACACTTGACACAGATCCTCAATATACCCAAATGTGAACACTGGTGGAGTTTCGCGAAAATAGATCGTGACATTTGGGAGTTGTAGTTGCTGGGATTTATAGTTCATCTACAATCAAAGAGCCCCTTGCACAGTACCAATGATAGAATTGGGTCAAACTTCCTACACAGAACTCTCATCCCTTGAAGGAACTAGCTGGCGTGAGCCTCCATCCCACCTCACACAGTCTCCCTCACCCACACATGCGCATCATGCTGCCATGCGCCGAGCACGCCTGCTCTCTCCTCCCCACTTGGAATCTCAGAAACAGCCTTCCCCTCGGCTGGGAGGCCTGCCAATCATCGCAGAGGAGAGCTTTAGGTGGGAGAATTCGCAGTCTGTTTCCAAAACAAAAGAGAAGGACAAGCGGAGAGATCTTCAACCTTCTCTGCCAAAGGGCTCCCTAAGACCATCAGAAATATATATTTTCTGATGGTCTTTGGCGACCCCTCCGAAACCCTATCGCGACCCCCCTGGGGGTCCCAACCCCCAGGTTGAGAAACACTGATTTAGATTGTAGAGTGAGGCACACACATTTTGGCGAACCAACTCCTATTTCTGGAATCTAACAACATACAGTATGTAAGCTACTCACTTCTAGAGTGAGCTTAAACTGTAGAATTAAAGCAGTTTGACACCAGCTCGGTCTGCTTGTTGGAAACGTGGAGGATAGCTGTGTAAAAATTCTGGTGTATAAAACACAAATAAAAATAATGAATTCCAAGGTTTGGTGCATTATCTGTGGTGCAATGTATCTGAATCACCACTAGAGGTCAGTCTTTACCCAGGAAAGACACAAAGGACGTGTAGCTCCTCGCTCAGTAAACACAACATTTATTCATTTTGGACATTTTCTTTCTTAAAGAACTGCAAAGCTCCACAATGCGGTGAGAATCGTGGATAGGATCCCAATCCTAGAGATGTAAATCTGGGAAGGATCGATAATTATACCATTTTTTTTCTCTCCTCACCGTAAGGAAGTTTTCAAATATTGCAGTTTTGGAGAACTATCGGCAATTGCAGCTTGGGATTCATTCTGGGGGGATGCATTCTGTGAGACTTTTTGTATAGAAATGCTAAATTTGCAAAATGGAATTTTCTGTGCAGAAAACATGAACTTTTTTGTGGTCTGGATGGATATCTTATATTTTGCACAGAACGCCACCTTTTTCTGCACACAAATCTGGGCAGAAAGTGTTGTACACATTTTACAAAGTCGCAAACTGCAGGCAATTATATTTTGATCGGAGTAAGCCTCAAAAGAAAGATGCATTTCATTGATGCCTGAGAAACACATTTTCTATTATGTTTAGTACTCGAATATTGTCAAATAATCTTTCCATCCCATGAACACTAGATGGCGACGTTGTCTGTTTTGCAGAATGAACCGTCTTGAAGGACTATTAGAGGACATTCGGCTGTTTAAAGGCATGCTTGCACCTGAAGGTCTGTCCACTCCAAACTATGGCTGGATCTATAAAATACACACACAGACACAGTATGAATGTGTGTGTGTGTGTGTGTGTATATGTGTATATATGTATATGTATGTATATATATATATATAATAAAGGTCAGTGTTTGCGGGCGGAGATGCGGAGGACTATGTGGCAGTGTTTCGACTGGTTGCCACTGTGGGATTATTTGCATAAAGGACTCAGATTGGCCAGCCTCAGAACTCCAACAATCTAAGGCACCAGACAGAAGGCATTGGAACTATTTGCATAAAAGACTCTGATTGGCCAGCAAGACAGAATGCAACTGAATGCTTGAGTTAGCCAAATGACAGTTTTTTTTCCGTTGGAAATGGAATGTCCATTTTCTGGGAGGTGCGGAGGTGCCAAGGAATATGTGACATCATTTCGATAGGTTGCCACTATGGGAATATTTGCGTAAAGGACTCTGATTGGCCAGCCTCAGAACTCCAACATTCTATGGCCCCAGACAGAAGGGAATGGTTGCCACTGAAATGGTATTTGCTTAAAGGACTCCGATTGGCCATCCACATTCCAACATTCTAAGGTGACTCAGAGGGAAAAGGAAAGGCCTCAGGCGGTCAGACACTGCGGCCCACAGCAGTGACGGGTCAGGACCAAACTTGGCACACAGGGGTCCAATGGCCCACTTCACAACGCGACCTTCACCCAATGACCAATACAGACCAAAATGAGCACACAGAGCCCCCTTGACCCACTCTACACCCTGGTGCTGTTTCAAGGAGGATGGACCACAGATGATGGGACTTGAAATACCTTCACTCACCTTCTGAGACCGCTGCAACCCTCATCCAAAGAATGATCAAGACCAAATGTGACACACAGAGCCCCCATGACCCACTCTACATCCTGGTGCTGTTTGGAGGGGGATGGACCATGGCCAATGGGACTTGCAGTACCTTCACTAAGTTCCTGAGACCACTGCAAGCCACATACACATCTAATAGGAACCAACCTTGGCACACAATGCTTTCCTCAAATAACCCGAATTGCCACCAAATTTGGCCACAAGACACCTACTAACCCAAGGAGTGACCATCAGTTCAAAAATGGATTTTGTCATTTGGGAGTTGTAATTGCTGGGATTTATAGTTCATCTATAATCAAAGAGCATTCTGAACTCCACCAACGATGGAATTGAAGCAAACTTGGCACCCAGGACTCTCATGACCAACAGAAAACACTAGAAGAATTTGGTGGGCATTGAATTTGTACAGATTTGCCTATGCCCCACGTCAACATAGGCAAATCTGTGCTTAAGTCCGTTCAGCAGTTCACCTATCTGGGAAGCATCATCTCTTCAGACACCAAGATTGATAAAGAGATAGATCACAGATTAGCAAAGGCATAGAGTGCATTCGGAAGGCTTCACAAAAAGAGTCTGGAACAACAAGCGCCTGAGGCAAAGCACCAAAATCAGTGTGTACAGAGCTATCGTACTTTCTATTCTCCTATATGGGTCTGAAACATGGGTCACCTATCGCCAGCACCTACGACTCCTCAAACGCTTTCATCAGCACTGTCTTCGCACAATCCTAAATACACACTGGACTGACCATGTGACGAATGTTGCTGTCCTTGAGCAAGCAGGGGTCACCAGCATTGAGGCCATGCTATTGAGAACACAGCTGCGCTGGGCAGGGCACGTCTCTAGGATGGAGGACCACCGCCTCCCAAAGATACTACTCTACAGTGAACTCGCCACGCGTCAGCGCAAGAGAGGCGCCCCAAAAAGAGATACAAAGGACGCCTTGAAACAACATCTCAGGCCCGGCCAGATTGATCACCAACAATGGTCCACCCTGGCCTCACATCGGGAGGCATGGAGACGCACTATCCACAATGCTGCGATCTCTTTCGAGAATACATGCCGAATGGGTCTCGAAGAGAAACGACAACGCAGAAAGAACCGCAACTTGGAAACAACATCGCCCAAGGAGACTTTCTGCTGTGCTTTCTGCAACCGGACTTGCCTATCTCAAATTGGCCTTTTTAGTCATCAACGTGTTTGTAAAAAGCGTGGGATGAGTCCTTCCTAAGAGTCTTCGTTCACGAAGTAATGCCGAGAGAGGAGATGCACCCTAAGGTTCTCAAATGAAGATAACGTTGTATGTTTGTGTACATAGGTGTATGTGCATTAGAGTGGAATGTGAGAAAAAAAACTGAAGGAAAAAATAGATGTGAATATGCAATCATGCTTGCATCCTCTTTGGGAAAAAGTAGAACTAATTTGTAATCAAGCACAAAACAAATCAATAGTGCTTCAGGATAAGCTTCAAAGAGTACTCCAGCTACTGAAAAAACTAAGAGCAGCTAACTAGCTTGGGGACCTTGGAACTAGAATTAAAAAGTAACTTTCCAAGCTTTAGCCTTCTATTCCATCTGCACACTCCGTGCGCTAAGGACAACAGCACAATTCACTGAACCCCAGGCCATAAATTGACCGGACAGCTTGAAACGAAGCTGACATCTTCCATTGATTTTCCCGCTTCAGCTCAATCCCAGTTCTCATGGCAAGCTTAGGGAGATGATGGTCTGTGAGCAATCGGAAGAAATGGATTGCCCGGAAAAAGGGGGGAGTTCGGCCAACCTTGGGTAAAACACAGATGCAAAGGGATCACATCATAGCACCTTTGAGAAATCCGTGGTAAAAAAAAAGCATGGCCTGTTATAGTTATAACCCTTTGGGAAAATGTCATTCAGCAGCATTCATGCAAGGCAACTAGGTTTCTCAGTTGTTAAACTGATATACCTAGGTAAGCATTTGATATGTTAGTGACAAAGATATGCCAAGGCCAAACACACACACACAAAGGGCCGGTTCGTCCATTAGGCGGACTACGCTGGCGCGTAGGGCGACGTCACCTGGGAGTGGCGGCGCCACCTGGGAGGGGCGCCGCCCGCGCCACCCCCGCCCCACCGTTGCGCCGGCCAGGCCTCCGCAGCCGGCCCGCGGCCTGCACCATGCCGCCCGGGCCTTTGTTAGGCCGGCCGTGCCTCCGCATGCGCAGCAGCTTCTACAGGTGCTACAGCACCTGTAGGAGCTTGCGACGCGCGCCAAAAGCTCTGCACACGCGCATTGACTCCAGAAAACACCTCCCGCTTTGGAGCCAGTGCGCGTGCACGCGCTTTCACGCATGTGCACTGGCCTCCAAAGCGGGAGGCGCACTCTGGAGTCAGTGCGCATGCGCAGAGCTTTTTCGCAAGATGCGCACTGGGCTCCCCTCGGGAGCAACGGGGGGGGGCGCAAATTTTTTTTCGCGTACCCCCAGGGAACAGGTAGGTCCGCCCCTGCACACACACATATTCAGCAGAGTTTCAGAAGTATTATTTTTAGTTCCCAAAAAAAATCTACTCTCTCTTAAAATATATCTGTCTTTAAATCATGCTCTCAAGAGACAGTCTTCTTTAAAATTAACAGAGTTGGTTTACTCACAAACTTCATGTATTCAGCATACAGGTACTTTGCATATCAATCCAGTTACAATAGGATTTTAAGTAGTTTCTCTGTTGTAGGTAACACAGGGCATCATTCTTAGAACCAATAGTCCACAGTCCAAAGCATCTCTCTGTTCTGAGAGTCTACTAGAGTATCTGGCTAGTCTGTTTCAATTAACTTCTAATAGCATACATCTATTTCTACTAAAGTCTCTAAACCAGGGTGTGATGAAGTTGTGTTGTTTTGTTGCAAGATAAATGTATAGTTTGTTATTGCTTATTTGCCTATACGTTTGATGGTAAAATGTTTAACAAGCCACAGAGGGTTGGCGGGGAATGTTGGAGCAGCAGGCCCCTGTGAAGGCTGTTGCCGTGGAGATGGAAGTTAGAGCTGAACCTGTTTTAGAACTTTCAGTTTTTTAAAATAAGTCAGTTGGTTTTGTCGGTTGGTGGGAGGGAAGCTGTCTTTTGGAGCTTATAGAAAACAGTTCGTTTAGGGGTTTGAGAAACCCAGGTGAAAGACAGACTTTGTCCAAGTTAGAGTAGAAAACTAACTTAATAGATAGGTAAAGCCTATAGTTGGCTATTTACCTGCTGGAGCAGTTAGTTATTAGGACTGCTTGGTTCTGTGTTAGGAAGTAAAGTGGAAACTGTACCCTATTGTTGAAACGTTGTAACCGCAAGATTTGTACCTCTTAGGAGACTTGTTTGCAACCAACTAAGCTCTGAACTCTGTTATAAAATAAACTGTTGAACATCTTTATTACAACACCTCTCAATGTCATTCTTTTTAAAACACAAGCCTTAAAAGAACAAACCCTCACATCGGTGGCTGATCTGATACAATTGGTGGCAACAAATATATTAACTGGTGGCAGTTTGAACCTCTGTTGGTGGGGCTCAAAGGGAAAGTACCCACCCTACCACAGTGGGAAGAAAGCCTTACTGCCCAGAGTTATAAAAGGGTTCGTTCCTTACATGTTAGTGGCAGTGGTAAGATTTGCAAAGTAGACCTGCCCTGCCACGGTTAACATAAGGAGCCTGAAAGCCTCCTTTATATACTTCATTACAGTATTTGGTGGCAGCGTATTTACTGTAAGGGTCAAGGGGTCCGAGCCCCGACATATTTGGTGGCATGGTGGGATAGCCCGCCCTGCCACACCGAAAAAGGAACGGTCAGTGGTGACTGACCAACTTACATAGGGGTTGGGAACCTTTTTGACTCAGAGAGCCATGAAAGCAAAATATTTGGAAATTTATTTCAGTGAGAGCCATATAATAAGGCATGTGGAATTTTCAGGGCCTTCACCCCGCAAACTAGGAAAAACTGCGAGCTCCGACTCAAAGAGGCTCTCTACGAACAAGCCCTCTTGCCTTCCGCCCTTCCCCAGCAGTTTTCGGAGGCGACTGCTCCTTGCAGGCCCCAGATCTTACCTGGCTCGACTGCCAAGGCTTCGGGCTCGCCAAAGAAGAAGGTCAAAAAATCTAAGGCTAATGGCTGCCGAGATGGCGCCCAGCCTTTTCGGCAGCAGGAGAGCCTCCTGGACTTGGTGGGAAAGGCTCCCTCCCTGCCTCCTAAAGCCGTTCAACAGGGTGAGGTTGAGCTCCCCCTACCGGCCACTGAGATGCAGGCCGTGGATATGGCTGAGGCTGTGGCTGCGCAATTGACGCATGAGCCAGGGTCTGCAACGCTGGCAGGCATGCCGGCACAGGGAGAGCAAGCAACTCTGGTGATGCCGGCTCTCTCCATGCCAACACCCTTCGAGATGGGCAGTGTGGAGCCTGGTGTCAATGCAGCTCCGCTCCCGGGTCCTATGCCAGCGAACCAGATGCAATCATCAAAAAAGCCACACCTGGCTCGCGAGCCATAGGTTCCCGACCCCTGCTCTAAACTGAACACTGATCCTACTTAAGTCTGAAAGCAAACACTGTTCTTACTGAAGTCTAAAGACATACATCTCCACTGAAGTCGAAAGCAAACTGTTCTAAAATGGAGTCTGAGCCCTGAACAAGCCCAGTTCTGATCATATGGTCTGCCGCCCCTTCCATAACAAAGAGGTTAAAGAAAATTGCAAACTAATACACAAATATCCATTATATACATAACAATCAATTATATACACAACAAATAACTAGTGGAGGGTTGTGAAGGTTGCTATTTCCAACAATCCCAGGATTATAAACTCCAGGATTCTGATGGACGCGGCTATGGAGGTTAAAGGGGAGTCATAGTGCAATAAGGTTGCAATGTGGAAGAGATCTTGCTGTCCCATAACCCAAATATATCAATGGCTGAATTAACTGCCATGAACGCAGTAGCATATATGGATTTCTATGGACCACTGACATATATTTGAAGATCTCAAACAGAGGTGGGTGCATGAGACTGAAAAAAAACCAAGAACCTTTTTGTGGGATCTGGGCTCATTTAGCTCAGTGCTTTCTGATGGACCAGACATGGCTCTTTGGGAGCTCTTTGGGTTTCCTGGAGCCCCCGGTGGTGCAGCAGGTTAAACCGCTGAGTTGCTGAACTTGCTGACTGAAAGGTTGGTGGTTTGAATCTGGGGAGTAGGGCGAACTTATTTATTTACGATATTTATATGCCACCCTTCTCACCCCGAAGGGGACTCAGAGCGGCTTACAAGTAAAACGTAAATACAATATATTATATTATTGCCATAGCACAATATTAATATTATATATTACATTGTACTATAACATTATACTGTAATATTATTAGTAGTATTACATGTAATAAAATATATAATTATAATATCATATTATTGTTAGTATTATATTGTATTACATTATAATATTGTCCATATTATATGTATATACAATCTATATATATAAAAGAAGAGCTGTCGTGTTCAGTAGCCTATAGACAGCAAAACCAAAAAAGGCAGACACACCAAACCAGGCCACATACACACACAACCCCACGAGGTAAGTTTACCCCCCCCCCAAAAAACAGCCAACGGTCACAAATCCCAAAAAACATTATGGACTAGAGTTCCCATAAACCACCGCGCCAGAACACAAAATGACGCATAGGCCAGCCGCGCGCCACAGCTCCTCTCATCCCCCCTCCCAAACTAAAGAAACAACATCTACCACGCACGGGAACATCAGGCCTCTAAACCGCCAAAACCCTGCACGCTGACGCAAGCCCCAATCAGGGGCACAGCACGCACCAAAGCTCCTCTCCGACCCCCTCCCACTTAATTTTTTTTTAAACCCTGCTTTGCCACGGGACTACACGCCCCTGAAAGCCCCACGTGGCCTCTTCCGGCCTACCGCTGTCCACTCTTCGCCCTCCTCACGCTCCTTCCACTGCTGCCCAGATAGGATGGAGTGGGCAGCGTTGAGACGGAAGTGGGCCCTCACCTCGGAGGCAGCCAGGTGGGCAGGCAGGCAGGCAGCCATGGGGACCCGTGCCAAGTGTGTCTGGGAACCGGGGAGGGGAGAAGGGCGACGGGGAAAGGGGAGGGGCGTCGCTATTGTGCGCGTGCATCAAAACACCTTCTCTCTCCCCCCCCCCCCCAAAGGAAAGTAAACGAACAGACCCAGAACAACCCGCTGGTGGGCGACCCGGGACGAAAGGAAGGGGAGAAAGACAGAAAGGAAGACAAGGGGGGCGGAGAAAAGGGCGGAAGGAAAGAGGTAGCAGAGAAGGAAAGAAAAAAGGGAAGGAAAGCGAGAGCAAAGGGAGGAGGGATGGGAGAGAAAGAGGGAGGGAAGGAAAGAGAAACAGAAGGAAGGATGGAAGCAATAAATGAAGGAAGGAAGGAAAGAGGTAGAGAAGGAAGAAATTAGAGAAAGAAGATAAAGAAAGGGGGAAGGAAGGAAAGCGGAAGGAAGAACATACAGTAGAAAGGAAAGAAAAATGAAAGGCATCTAAGAGGTACAGAAGGAAGGAAGGCGAACAGACAGGAAGGAAGGAGAGAAGAAAGGAGGGAGGGAAAAAGGGAAGGAATGCAAGAGGGAAAGGGGGAGAAAGGTCAGAGAGAAGGAAGGAGGGAAAGAAGGAAAGAGGGAAGGAAGGAAGTACCACAGGAATAAAGAAGAGAAAGTACACAGGACAGAAAAAGGTAAGAAAAGGTAGTAAAGGAAGGTCAACCTGGTGAGGGGAGGAGAAAAAAAGGAAAGGAAAGAAAGAGGGAGGGAGGGAGGGGGAACGGAGGGAGGGGGGAGGGAAAGAAAGGGGAGGACTGATTGAGAAAAGGAATGAATGGGAGGAAGGAGGGAGAGGAAAGACGGAATGAAGGAGGAAAGAGAAGGAAAAAGCTGAAGGATGAGGGGGACAGGGAGGAGAGCAAGAACGAAAGGCAGGAAGAGATGTTGCTGATGTTCTTTGCCACAGCAACGCGTGGCCTGGGTCAGCTAGTATATTATATTACTAGCTGTACCCGGCACGCGTTGCTGTGCCCTATATAGGAGATGCGAGAAAGTCTGAGTATGTAAGGGTTGGAATTGTTGTTAGTTATGGTGTTGTTGGGGCCATGGCTGTGTCGTTGTGGGTTGTTCTGGTGGGTGGGATGTTGAAGTCCTGGGGAGTAGTTGTTGTGTGGTGTTGCTGGCGTTCTGCATAGCTTGTGGATATACAATGTTTTTTGTCTTTCCGTCTGCTGTGTTGATGTAGAGGTTGATGCTTGGAAGTTAACTTTGGAAGTGAGTAGAGGTACTTGAAATCCCATTATCCATGGTGTGTCCTCCTCTGAACTGCAGTCGGATGGAGTGTGGGTCATGGGGGCACTGTGTGCCAAGTTTGGTCTTTATCGGTCTTGGTTCTGGGCAACAGTGGTCTGTGGGGAATGATGGGTTTTGAAGTAGTACAAATCCCATTATCCATGGAGGTACTTCAAGTCCCATAATTCATAGTCCACCCTCCTCCAAACTGTAGTAGAATGTAGCATGGGTCATAGGGGCTCTGTGTGCCAAGGTAGGTTACTGTAAATTCAGGCCATACACAATGTCCCATGGGCTGAGGCCTAGTCAGGAACAGCAAGTTAATGAAGCCTTACTGTCAATTCAGGCCATACACAATGTCCAATGAGCTGAGGCGTAGTCGGGAGAATCAAGTTAATGAAGCCTTACTGTCAATTCAGAGCGTAAACAGCATTCCATTAAGTGAGGCCTAGTCAGGGAAATTAAGTTAATGAAGCCTTACTGTCAATTTTGGGCATGGTCTGTGATTTGTAGGGGTGTAAATTTTCTGGACAATCAAGTTAATGAAGCCCTACTGTCAATTCAGGCCATACACAATGTCCAATGAGCGGAGGCGTAGTCGGGAGAATCAAGTTAATGAAGCCTTACTGTCAATTCAGAGCGTAAACAGCATTCCATTAAGTGAGGCCTAGTCAGGGAAATTAAGTTAATGAAGCCTTACTGTCAATTTTGGGTGTGGTCTGTGATTTGTAGGGGTGTAAATTTTCTGTGGGAAGTGAATTGGGTGTTTGTGTTTGTGCCTCAGCCCTTTGCCTTATCCTCCTCTGACAGTTTATTATGGGTCGGAATGTTCATGTTGGCTGGCCAGTACAGGAGTTATGCAAATCCGCCCTTACTGGCAGCCAATCATGTTGTCAGAATGTAGAGGCTGGGAGAGTCGTTGGCAGCCCCGGAGGATGCTGGGAAATGTAGGTGTTTTTTTTACTCGTTGTTTTGGGGGCCTTCTAGGTTTTGGGGGGGAAAGTTTCTTTGCTACAAACGTACCTTGCTTGAGGCCTATTTCTGTTGGCAAGTTTGGTGTTTCTGCGTTGTAAGGTTTCTCTGTTTGGGACAGTCGTTCCATGACGGGAACCCCTTTACATAATAGATAAGCACAGTGCCGGAGGCAAGATGGAACTGCCTTCCTGTCCCCTCCCTTCACTCTGATCTCAGAGCAGCGCTTGGTGCTGGGGGGGGGGGGGACGACTCCCAACTAATGACACTGGAGGCAAGATGGAACTTCCACTGTTAGCCCCAGCTTCCGTAAACCTAGCAGTTCAAAAACATGCAACTGTGAGTAGATCAATAGGTACCACTCCGGTGGGAAGGTAACGGCGCCCCATGCAGTCATGCTGGCCACATGACCTTGGAGGTGTCTATGGACAACGCCGACTCTTCGACCTAGAAGTGGAGATGAGCACTCCCCCTCCCCCAAGAGTCGGACACTACTGAATTTTTTTTTAGGTTCCCTGCTAAGATTAGGGATGCAGTACATTTTTGCCCCAAGATTATATGCTGGAGAAAGATAGAGGCTGGATAAGCAAATGCTCACAAATCACAGAAGCAAAAGATTGGAGTCCCATCTTTCGTGGGGACCTTATCACACTATGCTGCTATAGCACAATTCTTCCACTTTAACTGCTATAGAGTGGCACTGGAGGACCTAGAAAATGCTTAGAGAAGACATGTTTTGTTAGGCATGTGGAAATTAAACTTTGGATACATAAGTCGTACTGCACAGACTTAACCAGGAGGTTGAAAGGCACTTACTCGTAAACCGTTGTCCATCCATACTCATTACTTTTGGTTGCCAGGAGACCTGTGGTGCCAGGATAGGTCATGAGGGCTAAATTGTAGCCTTGGGTATACACTCTTTTGAGAATCCCATTGCTGCTTATGGTCAGCCAGTACACCTGGCCACCAGGCACCAACACCCAGAGAGGTAACCCGCTGGCATCTCTGCGGATGTGGACCGAGTTCCCATTGCTGTTCGTAACAGTGGTGAGATCGCCTTCCCCGTTGTAGGTAAAGTTGAACATAAAGTCCCTCGTGATGAGGTTGAGAGTGTGCAAATGAGTCCCATTGCTGGTGAACTGATATAGTTCTTGGTCCGCTGGGGAGGCAATCTCATAAATATTCATGTCGCTGAGATGAGCCTTATTCCGACTGACAGCACGGATACGGATGTTACCAAGGTCAGCGATGTACAAGGTGCCGTCCGGAGACACGGCAAGGGAAGAGGGAGCTTTCAGCTTGGCATCTTTGGCATACCCACCATCACCTGAAAAAGAACACGAGAATGGCTTTATGAAACCACAGTTCCTATGAACAGTGAATGGGCCCATGCCCTCATATTCCCCATTTCTATTTGTATTTATTATTTTATTTATTTCACGATATTTGTATGCCGTCCTTCTCAACCCCGAAGGGGACTCAGAGCGACTCACAAGCAAATGCAAATACAATAAACTATATTATTGCATTGTAATACAGTACAGCATCAATATTACATATCACATTGGACTATAACAATATCACATTGGACTATAACAATTACATTGGACTATAATATTATTAGTAATATTATTAGTAATATTGCACGTAACACAAAATATATACTTATAGTATCATATTCATATTAGTAGTAGTATTATATTGCATTACATTACAACATTATCAATATTATATGTATACACAATATATTATACCAGGGCTGCCCACGAAGTCAATCGCGAGTCCAAAGGAGGTCAATCGCAGCCGGATGGGGTGCTTCTGCCCTGCGTGCGGCGCACCTTCCGTGCGGTGCTCCTTCCGCGGGACAGTGCGGGAACTAAGGCACGCCTTCCGCGGGGCATTGCGGGAAAGAGGGAGTGCGAGGCAGGTCCTCCGGAGGCCCGCCTCACGCGTCGCCCTGCCTCTCTCTCGCTGGCAATGGTGGCTACACGGTTGCTTCCGGATGTTCCCGCAATGCCCGCGGAAAGCGCTCCTTCATTCCCGCAATGCCCTGCGGAAGGAGCACCGCACGGAAGGTGAAGCAGGCGCAGGGCAGAAGCACCCCATCCGGCTGCGATCGACCTCCTTTGGAGTCGATTGCGATTGACTTCATGGGCAGCCCTGGTATAATATATTGTGTATACATATAATATTGATAATGTTGTAATGTAATGCAATATAATACTACTACTACTAATAATATGATACTATAAGTATATATTTTGTGTTACATGCAATATTAGTACTAATATTAGCAATGCCCCGCGGAAGGCGCTCCCTTGTTCCCGCAATGCCCTGCGGAAAGTGCGCTCCCTCCTCCCTCCAACCAGTGCTCTGTTTTTGCAGAGGGAGGGGTGAGGCAGCAAAAGAGGCCACACAGATCTATAAAACGTATAGACTCTATAAGTTTCATAGATCTCGTGTGGCCTCTTTTGCTGCGTCCCTCCTCCCTCCGCAAAAGCAGAGTACTGGGCGGAAGTGATTGAGTCGCCGTATTCGCGTTGGCTTGGATTTCTCGCGAGAACAGCCAAAGCCGGAAGCTCCACGTTGGTGAATTGGGCAGTGAGCGAACCTGGGAGCACCCGGAGGCTGAAGCAGCCCAAGCGGGAGCTGGAGCCATGCTGAGTCGAGGCTCCTGAAGGCTTCCTTAAGGCGGGCCTGGCCCTGGCATTCGGCAGAGCCCTTCCTTTGCCTCAGGGAGGATCTTTGGGGAGGGAAAGAGGGAGAAAGAGCTGCTAGGAGGGGAAAGAGTGTCAATTTCCCACGGCACACCAGTTGGGAAACACTGGCTAAGACCATCAGGAATATATGTTTTCTGATGGTCTTTGGCGACCCCTCTGAAACCCCCTCGCGATCACCCCCAGGGGTCGTGACCCTCAGGTTGAGAAACACTGGCATAGAGGGTCATGTGCAGGCAAATTCACATTCGGAAAACAAAGTTCTCAAATGTCCAGACAAATAAAAGAAGGTTGCTATATCCAACATGTTATTCCCCCAGGCAGCCATCAGCCAGGCTTTGAAGCTACAAGGCTATTAAATGCTAATCAAAGTGGCCAATTGCAACATTCACACTTGCATCAAGCAGAGAGTTCTTTCTCCCACTGGACCTTCCACATATATGTAAACCCCACTTGCCTAGTTTCCAAGAGACCTCACAACCTCTGAGGGTGCCTGCCATAGATGGGGGCGAAACGTCAGGAGAGAATGCTTCTGGAACGTGGCCTGACAGCCCGGGAAAACTCACAGCAACCTCTATTATATCCCTTTTCTTGATGGAGGATCTCAATGGTTATCTTGTTTTGGTGGTGTGTCCTTTATTAAAGCAACTACTAATTGTGTGAACGATGCAGCATCGCCTTTGGCCTGTTCTTTCTCTGAACACCGCCGGATTTGGCACAGCGACTCCATTATCCAGAATCAGGCAACCGCCCCTCATTTCCCCCCTTTTTTGATGATGGTTTTTGAACATGACCATTATTATCCCTGACTTACAAGAGGCATGCCAATTCCGACATGCTGGTGTGATATCCAAGCCGGCTAATTGTCTCATTTTGCCTGCTTACAATTGAGTCCAACCCTACAATTATGGTAATACGGCTCATCCTGACCTAAAATCTGTTCGGCAGCACGTCTGCTGTGCCCAGAGCGAGAGGTATTGCATTGCACAGAGGAGACAACGGCTGCGCTCATGTTGCCGTGTGGCCACAAGCTGGGAAGCAAACCATCTGGATTTCGAAAATGCTAACCTTGACTGACAGAATGAGGACCGCAAGAGAAACATGGGACTTTGATGACAAGAGCAGCTTTGGTCTCAAAACGGACTCTCGCATATACGGCAAAGTCTCCCTCTCGGTTTTGTTTGCATTTATAACTCTTACAGGTCTTTTCTTGCTCATTTTGTTCAGCTGTTTGTATGCTTGGAATACTAATTGGTATCTCTCTTTTTTGGTTTGGATCCTTCAAAATCAGAATTTATTGGAATTCAGTTTTTTTCCCACATGCAAGCTGGAAAGATTTTGAGATTTAAGCAAAAAATAATGATGGTGGAGAAACTAAACGTGTCAGGTTCCTCCATTTAGACCCAGGGGTAGGGAACCTATGGCTCGGGAGCCAGATGTGGCTTTTTTCATGCTTCTATCTGGCTCTCCAGAGCAGCCCAGGGCTCGGTTTCCCAGCATGCAGCAGGGAGGAGTGATGCAAATGTGCTGCGACTGCCACTTACATGCCGCCATCGCCGCCTCTTCCTCATCCCCCGCTGCTCTCAGGGACCTGCGCCCTCTTCGCCGGGGATGGCGGAGCCCGGCGGCGGCACCTCGTCTTCCTCTTCGTCCTCCACCACGGCCCTTAGGGGAGACGGCGGAGGCGTGCATGGCCCTGGCGCTGCGGACCCGGCCTCGCTGCCCCTGGGGGACGCCCAGCTCAGCGCCCTCATGGTCGGGCAACTCAAGAGCCGCGGCCTCTTCGACGCCTTCTGGAAGGACTGCCTCGCTGACGTCAACACCAAGGTCCGCCTTGGCCCAGCGCCCTCCTCCCCCTTCCTTCCTTTCCCTTCCTTTCTTTTTTTCCATTCTTTTCTTTCATTCTTTTTCCTCCCTCTCATTCCTACCTTCTTTCCTCCCTCCCCCTTCCTTCATTCCATTCCTTCCTTCCTTCCTTCCATTCTTCCTTTCTCTCACCCTTCCTTTTCCCCTCCCTCTCTCCCCTTCCTTCTTTCCTCCATTCTCCCTCTTCCTTCCCCCTTCCCTTCTCCTTCTCTCCTTCCTTTTCCCTTTTCCCTCCATTCTCCCCTTCCTTCCTTCCTTTCTCCTCTTCACCCTTTCCTCTCTCCTTCTTTTTCCCCTCCCTCTCTCCCCTTCTTTCTTTCCTCCATTCTCCCTGGCTCTTCCTTCCTGTTCTATTCTTTTCCCCCAAGTATTCCTTTCCTTCTCCTTCCTTTCTTTTCACTTCCCGCTCTCTCCCCTTTTCTCTTTTCTTCTTTTCCCATCATTATTTTTTTTCCTCATTCCCTTTCCTTCCTTTTCCCCACCCTTTCCTTTCCTCCCTTCCCATCTAATTTTTTCTTTCCCCCTTCTTGTCTCTCTCCTGTTTTTCTTTTCTTCCTTTTCCATAGTTCATTCTTCTTTTCTTTCTTCCTCTCCCCTCTCACCTTTATTTCCTCTGTCTGTCTTTCTTTCTTTCCCCCTTCCTTCCTTCCTTCCTTCCTTCCTTCCTTCCTTCCTTCCTTCTTCTCTTCCTTCCCAGAGTCCTGAGCGTGCCTTTGATCAGAGCCAGGTCTGAAGTGTCCCGTCATTCTGCCGGGGGAATCCTTTTCTCATAGTATGTACGTATATACCTCACATTTAGTTGAATTCAGTCTTGAAATATATTTTATATATTATATGGCTCTCAATGAAATAAATTTCCAAATATTTTGCTTTCATGGTTCTCAAAAAGGTTCCTGACCCTTGACTTAGACCAGGGCCGCCCACGAAGACAGGCAAGTGACAAGCAAGCCTGGCTCACACCACCACCCTCTTACAGGGGTTCAGTGCCCCCCCATTCTCCTGAGCCCCCAATTCTCCTGAGCCTCCCAGCGCCCTCTTGGATCGTCCCACCTCCCACCAGGGGGGCGGTACTGCCCACTTTGGGAACCACTGGTATAGACGCACCCTAAGGCACGAGTGTGACTCATTATGAGGGTCTCCAAAACGGTCAGCATCGGGCAGTTGGCATTGAGAAGCAATTATAAGATTAGCATTTACAACTGAAAATATAAACAGGCAGCTTTTTGCCTCCCTGGGCTGCTCATTGAAGCCTTTCACCTCGAGATGACTGAGCCGTCGTGGCTCAAGATGGCAGGCTGAACTCACTTGCCAACTTTTAAAGCCAATATTTATGCATGCCTTTTAAAAGCTGAAAGCCAATAAAGTTGATTTGCAATGTGTTCTGGGCGGCCAGAAGCAATTACTTCTTCATGCGGCGCATAATTAACTTGTAGAATTCTCTACCTCAAGACAGAATAAAGAGGGTCACTGGATTGATTTCAATGAGGATAGGAACATCAAAGAGCCATCAAAGGTGCAAGCAGGATGGCATTGTATTGTTGAAGGCTTTCATGGCCAGAATCACTGGGTTGTTGTGAGTTTTGTGGGCTGTCCGGCCATTTTCCAGAAACACTCTCTCCTGATGTTTCGCCTGTATCTGTGGCAAGCATCCTCAGAGGTTGTGAGGTCTGTTGGAAACTAGGAAAATTGGGTTTATACCTCTGTGGAATAATGCCCAGGATGGGAGAAACTACTCTTGTCTATTTGAGGTAGGTGTGAATGTTTCAACTAGCCACCCTGATTAGCATTTAATGGCCTAGCAGTTACAACGTCTGGCTTCTTACTGCTTGGGGGAGGACATTATTATGTGTCTGGCCTGGGGGAGGACATTATTATGTTTGTTTTCTATGGCTTGTCAAATATTGCAGTTTCACTCTCTTACACCTGCAGAGCTTCTCAATGTTAAAACATCCCCAAATTTAAGTACAAAAGCTCTTCCAGAACACTACAAACAGGGTCGGACTAAGGTAATGTACAATGGTAAATGAACCTTATTTTGGCGCCCCCTCGCTCTCCAGCCTTGTGGAGTGCGTGTGCTGGAGTGTGCGGGGCCAGCTAGTTTCGCGCATGCGCCATTGCCATGGGGCGGACCCAGCAGCCCAGGGTCAGTGCTCGCTCTATGCGGGGGCAAGGTGGAGGAGCGTTGGGTGACCAGAGGCAGGGTGCCTCCAGCTGCGGGGCGCTCCTCCTTTTCGGCCCCATGGTGGGGGGTGATTGGTAGCACCAGGCGGCTGGGCTCGCCCTGCGGCGATGGCGCATGCGCAAAACTTCCGCGCATGTGCCATTGCCGCGGGGTGGGCCCGGCTGCCTAGAGGCGCTAATTGCCCTACACCAGGCCGAAATGGAGAAGCATTTTGGAGGCGGCTACAGGCGGAGCGCCTCTGGCTGTGGAACGCTCCTCCTTTTAGGCCTTGTGGTGTGGGGCGGTTGGTGGCTCTGGAAGGCTGGGCTCACCCCGCAGTGATGGTGCATACTCGAAACTTCCACGTGTGTGCCATTGCCGCGGGGCGGGCTCCGCTGCCCAGAGGTGCTGATCCCCCTACATGGGGCCGAAAGGCAGAAACGTTTTGGAGGCGGCGTGCCTTCGGCTGCGGAACGCTCCTCATTTTAGGCCTCGTGTTGTGGGGCGGTTGGCGGCTGTGGAAGGCTGGGCTTGCCCTGTGGCGATCGCGCATGTGCAAAACTTCTGCGCGTGTGCTATTGCCGTGGGGTGGGCCCGGCTGCCTAGAGGCGCTAATTGCTCTACACCGGGCCGAAATGGAGAAGCATTTTGGAGGCGGCTACAGGCAGAGTGCCTCCGGCTGCGGAACGCTCCTCCGGCTGCGGAACGCTCCTCCTTTTAGGCCTTGTGGTGTGGGGCGGTTGGTGGCTCTGGAAGGCTGGGCTCTCCCCACGGTGATGGCGCATGCTCGAAACTTCCGCACGTGTGCCATTGCCGCAGGGCGGGCCCCGCTGCCCAGAGGCACTGATTGCCCTACATGGGGCCGAAAGGCAGAAGCGTTTTGGAGGTGGCTAGAGGTAGAGCGCCTCCGGCTGCGGAACGCTCCTCCTTTTAGGCCTCGTAGTGTGGGGTGGTTGGCGGCTCTGGAAGGCTGGGCTCTCCCTGCGACGATGGCACATGCCCGAAACTTCTGCGCATGCGCCATTGCTGCAGGGCAGGCCCAGCTGCCCATAGCCGCTGATCGCCCTGCACCGCGGGGCCGGGCAGGAGGAGCATTTTGCAGCCACTGGCTGCCTCCAGAGCACTCCTCCTTTTCGGCCTCGTGGTGTGGGGTGATGGGGACAACGTAAAATGTGCCCCTGAATACTGGCAAGTGGTAAGCAAATGCTTATTTTGCGGAGTGCAAGATCCGGCTCTGACTACAAACTACCAACATAAAATGGGCAAAAACCAGCCAAAATGGCAGCCAGAAGTGACACCGCGTCCCGTTGGGCAGGCCAAAATGCCTGATGTAGGTCTACTTCTTCAATCCATCATTACGAGAATAAAATCTGAACTTCAGTTAAATGAGCCAAGTTTGATGAGGATGATAAGACCTATAGTGCACTGCCTTGGAAAGGACTGAATGTGCTATTGTTCTGACCAAGCCTGCTGCCCTTATGCTGCTCTGTACAACTCTGCTCACATGATATATGGAAACCGATGTACCTGAGAAGCAGTCACAATTGGGGTCAATTTTGCAGTCGCAGTCTGTCGGCGCTCCGGCTATGATTGAGATCTCGCCGTTGGTGGTGACCTGCTGGATGCGATTGATCTTGCGCTCGTCAGTCTCCGCGATGTACAGCATGCCGCTGTGAGACACGCTGATGGCCCTGGCGGACTCCAGGGTGGAATGGATGGCCACCTTGCTGACCAAAACATGATCGATGCCAGGCACCTGGCAGTGGATGGGGCGGCCGGCAATAATTCTCACCCGCCTGCTTTCAGAAATTTGTAGCACAATGTTATTGTCCAGCACATACAGCGAATTGTCCAGAGGGTTGACGGCAAGGTCTGTTGGCCATTCTAGGCGGACCTGCAAAACATGAGAAGGACGGGTTAAAAAAATGTAGTTCCTTTGTTGGGAGGAAGAATCTTGTCTGAAACAGTGGAGTGCCACCATGTACTCAACGCTGAGCTAAATAGGCCAATTATATGATTCACTATAAGGGGGTACCTCTGCCTTTACTTCAAGGTGGTCACCCATTTCCTAATCCAGCCTCAAAGGCACATAACAATTATTTGTAGCTAATATACAGCCCTGATTGCAAAACATTAACACTCTTATAACCACACTAACTGTGCCCTGCCATGCGCTGCTTGGGGGAGGAGGGGGAAGGGTCGGGTGGCGGCAAAGAAAAAGAAGGGGCCGGGGCGCCGCCTCCTTTGGCCGTTTCCCCAGCCATCCTCCAATCCGCCATGATTCCCGCCATGACCCCTGTCCCTTGCTCACTGAAGCCGCGCGGAGGAAGAGCCCCGCCCACTGAAGCCCATCCACCGCTCATGCTCCTCCTCCTCCGCGCGACTTCAGCGAGCGAGGGGCGGGAGTCATGGCGGAGAGCGAGGACGGGGGCCATGACTCCCGCCTTTTGCTCGCACTGCCCCCTCAAGGCTGGAGAAGCTGTGGGAGAGCTGAAGCCGGGGGGAGGGAGTGGGCATGGTGCTGGCTCTGCCACCGCTGGCTTGGCACTGCCCCCTCAAGGCTGGAGAAGCTGTGGGAGAGCTGAAGCTGAGGGGAGGGCGCGGGCATGGTGCGGCCTGGCTCTGCCCCCTCCCCCTGGCTTCAGCTCTCCCCCAGCTTCTCCAGCCTTGAGGGCAGTGCCAAGCCAGCATTGTGCTGGCTCTGCCACCGCTGGCTTGGCACTGCCCTCTCAAGGCTGGAGAAGCTGTGGGAGAGCTGAAGCTGGGGGAGGGAGGGGCATGGTGTGGCCTGGCTCCGCCCCCTCCCCCAGCTTCAGCTCTCCCACAGCTTCTCCAGCCTTGAGGGGGGCAGTGCCAAGCCAGCATTGTGCTGGCTCTGCCACCACTGGCTTGGCACCACCCCCTCAAGGCTGGAGATGCTGTGGGAGAGCTGAAGCCAGGGGAGGGGGCGGGGCATGGCGCAGCCTAGCTCCTCCCCCGGCACTCCCAGCAGCTGCTCCCAGTAGGCCACCATCCCCCAGCCGTTCTTTACTGTGTTAGAGTGTCATTTTGTGTCATTTTGGTTGGTGGTGTGCCCCGGAATTTTTTAATATTAAAAGTGCGTCGCGGCTCAAAAAAGGTTGGGAAACAAAGAATTTTCAAAGCAGAGGTAGATATCTGAACTCTTATGAAAGAGAAGTACCTACCTATTCCTTCCCTCCTTTTTCTTCCCCTTCTACTTTCTCTCCTTTCTTCCTTTTCTACCTCTTTCTTTTATTATTTCTTTTGCTCTTTGGTTTCATCTTTCCTCTCTCTTTCCTTCCTCCCCAAATTCTCTACTTTTTTTAATCTCCTTTCTTCCCTCCCTGTTTCCTTCCATCTTTCACTTTTTATTTCCTTTTCTGCTCCCTTCTTTACCTCTTTCCTGCCTTTCCTTTTTCTTTCCTTTCGACTTTCTCTTCTTTCTTCCTTTGGTACCTCTTTCTTTCCTTCCTTCCTTCTTGCCTTCCCTCTTTCCTTCTTTCTCTCCCTCCTTCTCTCTTTCCTTCCTTCCTCCTTTCCCTCTTTCATTCCTTCGCCCTTTCCCTCCCTCCTTTCTTCTCTCCTTCCTGTCTGTTCTCCCCCAATACCATGATAGAGTCCCTTCTAACTCTATTCTATGAGTCTATTTAATATAGTAATATATAGTAGTAACATTATATTATGTTTGTATGTGTGCAGAGGGTGAATATGTGGCAGCTTTCTGTTTGGTTTCCACTGTGGTATTATTTGCATATGGCTTCTGATTGGCCAGTGTCAACATTCTAAGAGTCTGAAGTGGCTGAGAGGGGAAAAGCAAGGGCCTGAGGCTGTCAGCAATGGTGATTGGTTGCCACTGTGGTGTTATTTGCATATGGATTCTGATTGGCCAGCGCCAACATTCTAAGACTCTGAAGTGTCTGAGAGGGGAAAGGCAAGGGCCCGAGGCTGTCAGAAATGGCGATTGGTTGCCATTGTGGTGTTATTTGCATATGGGTTCTGATTGGTCCACCTCAACATTCTAACATTCTGAAGTGGCTGAGAGTGGAAAGGCAAGGGTCTTAGTGGCATCTTCTCCTTTTTTAGGATTTAGGGTTTGTACGTTATTATTAGTTCTTTTTTTATAGTAGAAATAGTACACAGCCTTAGATACGTATTATTAGCTTCTAAGGGATATACATTTTAAGGCCAGCAATCTTAATATGTGTACATTTGATAACCTGTATTGTGTTTTATATGTGACTTTTATCTGTATTATATTTTTCTGTATCTGCCTAAGGTTTGTTAGCTGAAATAAAGGCAATTGATTGATTGAATGGGTTTTTTAAATTTTTGTTGGTCACACCTTGCGTTGTGAGATGTTTTTCTGCCAAATTTCATTCATTCATTCATTCACTTGATTATTTCATGAGTCGCCCTCCATCCAAAGTGCTCTGGGCAACTTACATAAGACAGAATAAACGAACTTATACAAACAATGACATTAAAATGGTTCCAATTTAAATAATGTGATTCCATTCAGTGGTTCTTTTGTTTACTTCAGCCTCATTACAGACAGAGCGTTATGGAGGCATATATATATATATATATATATATATATATATATATATGCCTCCATAACGCAATGTCATAGATAAAGCAAGACATTATTTTAGCTATATAGCATGACCCCCTCGAATCCACAGGGGAGATGCTCCAAGGCCCACTGTGGATACCTGAAACCATGGATAATAGTGAACTCTATGTTTGGATTATACCTGGGTGTAGAATTGTACTGAACTAATTCACGGAGGTTAATATCTTCTGGGGAGGTCTTGCTCTCGGTCTCACCTGCTTCACAAGTGCAGTTGGTGGGGACGAGAGACAGGGCCTTATCAGTGGTGGCTCCTCGGCCGTGGAACTCTCTCCCCAGTGAGATTAGATCAGCCCCCCTCCCTTCCTGGCTTTCAGAAAGAAGACAAAGACATGGTTATGGAGCCAAGCTTTTGATTAGTAAGGTAAGAAAGTACAATAAATAAATATGGAATAAGTGCAACCGATATTTGGAATGGCCCCAGTCTACGAGTTTGGATCATGCGATTTTAATGTTTACATTCGGTGGTTTTAATTTTTATGTCCTCACGTCTAAATGGTGTTTTATCTTATGTTTAATTTTAATGCATAGTTATATGCTTTGTTTAGATTTATGATTTAGTTTTATTTATTTATTTATTTGTTTGTTTGTTTGTTTGTTCCTTCTTGTATTCCGCTCCTCCCTGCAGGCTCGGGGCGGATAACATCATAAAAACTTGGCTGGCATGTAACATCCATGTCGCCATACAATAAAATACAACATAAAAATACAACATAAGTCCCGGGCTTAAAGTTGTGTCATGCCTTGGCATTCCCTGAGCCAGGGTGCTGGTTGGAAGATGAGTACATTCGGCTTATTTGCCTAAAGAACAAGGCCAGTCTAAACAGGGCGGTTTTGCAGACCCTGCGAAACGGAATGAGCTCCGTGGCAGCTCGAACATCGTCCGGGAGAGAGTTCCAGAGTACCGGAGCCGCCACGGAAAAGGCCCTTTGCCTGGTGGTAGACAAATGACAGGTGCGGACTGATGGAATCAGGAGTTAATTCGACTCCTCTGAGCGTAGTGATCTCGGGGGTATATATGGGGCAAGGCGGTCCCTCAGGTACGCAGGCCCTAGGCCTGTATGCGAGGAATTGGAAACTGCTTTGAGTCCCCCAAGAGTGAGAAAAGCAGTATATAAATACCCTCAATCAATCGATGCCTAAGAGATGCTCACAAACACTTGGGGGAGATATTTTTTGGCATGAGATTGTGGACATGGAGAGGGTTATACTTATTCACACTGGAACCAATAACTGGACTTTTCTTTTTTCACAACTTGCTGAAGGTTGCTAATTCTGCCATCCTGTTTTGGGTGCCTTTGGAAAGCTTAATGCCTGCTCTTGGAGTCTGTGGCAATGTGGAGGCCAGAAAGACAGTAGTACTCTTTTACAGGTATTGATCAGCAAAGTGGCATGGCATGTTCCCATTTAAGGAACCGTGTTCCACCTTTATCGCTTGCTGTCCTACAATGGATGCTCTTTATTTAGACAGCAACGACAATACTTTCTGTTGATTACTACACTAATGGCCTGATGCTAAAAGCTCCCGAGCTGCCAAGGGTTGTTTTTTTTTATTTATTTAAAGGATGGACCAAATGACTAGAAGAAATACAAATGCAATGGAGCCAGGGCTGCAAGTTGAACCGATTCCATTGCGCCCAACGTTCTGTGATTCTTTCTTTTTTTCTTTCTTTCTTTCTTTCTTTCTTTCTTTCTTTCTTTCTTTCTTCAAATTTATATTTACACCATTCCCAATGGCTCATGGTGGTTCACAGTACATACACAAGCAATCAAAACAGCAATTTAAAAACACAGTAAAACAATTTATAACTAATACTGAAAGGAGATGACTAGGCCGGGCCAATACAGACTGAATGCTTGCTGGAAGAGGTTGGTCTTGCAAGCCTTCTGGAAGGAGAGCAGATCTGTTATAGCTCGAACCTCCCCCGGTAAGGCGTTCCATAGGGTGGGCGCTGCCACTGAGAAGGCGTGTTGTCTCGTGGATGACAGCCAGCAAGTTCGAATGGATGGTATTTTGAGAAGATTTTGGTCCTCAGAACGTAGTGATCTCTGAGGGATATACGGGGAAAGGCGGTCCTTCAAGTACGCTGGCCCCAAACCATGTAAAGCCTTAAAGGTTAACACCAACACTTTGAAGGCAATCCGGTACTCGATGGGAAGCCAGTGCAGACGCTGAAGGACTGGTGTGATGTGACATGTCGATGACACTCCAGCCAGCAGTCGAGCAGCAGCATTCTGCACTAGCTTGAGTTTCTGGATCACCAACAAAGGAAGGCCGATGTAGAGGGCGTTACAGTAGTCTAGTCTCGAGATGACCGTGGCCTGGATCACCGTGGCTAGATTGTTCCCGGAGAGGTAGGGCGCCAACCGCCTGGCCTGGCGCAGGTGGAAGAATGCCGCTCTGCTCACGGTGGAGACCTGAGTCTCCATTGTGAGCAGAGGGTCCAATTGGACCCCCAGGCTTTTTACAAGGGATGACGGGCAGATTGCCTCGCCGTCCATAACAGGCAGCTGGAGCTCCCCCCCACCCCCGGACAACCCAGCCAAAGGATCTCCGTCTTTGATGGGTTCACCTTCAACCTGCTGGCCCCTAGCCACCCAGTCACGGTTTCCAGGCACTGATGGAAACAATCGGGTACCGAGTCTGACTGGCCTTCCATCCTCAGCACCAGCTGGGTGTCATCAGCGTACTGATGGCACTCCAGACCAAAACTATGCACCAGCTGGGCTAGTGGACGCATATAGATGTTAAATAATAGAGGGGAAAAGATGGCCCCTTGGGGGACCCCACACTCAAGGGGAACCCTTTCCGAGACCATCCCTCTCCTCTCCACCCGCTGTCCCCATTTAAGGGCGGTCCCCCTGACCCCCGTCATGGCTAGATGGTGGATCAATAATGCATGGTCTACTGTGTCAATACAAAAGGAAACACGTGCAGCTTGCTTGCTTTTCTTTCCTGGTCATTCCCAAATTTCCTAATATGGATGCTCTTTATTTAGACAGCATCGACAACACTTTCTGTTGATTACTATACTAATTTCCTGCTTTTTGCATGTTATTCTGGCCTACGGTACAAAAATCCTGGGCATCTAGTGTCCCGTCATAATGCCGGGGGAATCCTTTTCTCATAGTATGTACGTATATACTCACATTTAGTTGAATTCAGTCTTAAAATATATATTACTAGCTGAGGACCCGGCGGTGCCCGGGTTATTTGAGGAAGGCATTGTGTGCCAAGGTTGGTTCCTATTAGATGTTTATGTGGCTTGCAGTGGTTTCAAGAACTTAGTGAAGGTACTGCGAGTCCTGGGGGCCTAGTCAGGAAAATCAAGTTGAGGGAGCCTAACAATATCCCATGAGCTGAGGTCTAGTCAGGAAAATCAAGTTAAGGATGCCTTGTTGTCAATTTTGGGCCTGGTCTGTGATGTATAGGGGCTACAGTGTTGGTTTGGAAGTGAATGAGGTGAAGGTACTGCATATCCCATTATTCGTGGCCCATCCTGTCCTAAACCACACCAGGTTGTGAAGTGGGCCATTGGGCCCCTGTTTGCCAATTTTTGTCCTGATCTGTCACTGCTGTGGGCCACAGTGTATGACTGACTGAGGCTTTTCCTTTTTCCTCTGAGTCACATTAGAATGTTGGAATGTGGATGGCCATTCGGAGTCCGTTATGCAAATACGATTTCAGTGGCAGCCAATCCTCTCTGTCTAGTGCCGTTTGGGCGTGGTATGTGGTATGTGTTTTTTAGGGGCTACAGTGTTGTTTGGGAAGTGTATGAGGTGAATGTACTGCAAATCCCATCATTCATGGCCCATCCTGTCCTAAACCACACCAGGTTGTGAAGTGGGCCATGGTTCCCCTGTTTGCCAAGTTTGGTTGTGATCCGTCATTGCTGTGGGCCGCAGTTGGTGACTGCCTGAGGCATTTCCTTTTCCCTCTGAGTCACCTTGGAATGGTGGAGTGTGGTTGGCCTATCGGAGTCCTTTATGCAAATACCATTTCAGTGGCAACCAATCCCCTCTGTCTGGGACCGTAGAATGTTGGCATTCTGAGGCTGGCCAATCAGAGCCCTTTATGCAAATAATCCCACAGTGGCAGCCAATCCAAAGGCTTGCATATATTCCTCCCCCCGCTCGGTCACTCAGCCGCACCACCGCCTGCAAACACTGACTTTTATTGTATGTAATAGATAGATAGATATATTATATGGTTCTCACTGAAATAAATCTCCAAATATTTTGCTTTCATGGCTCTCTGAGTAAAAAAGGTTCCTAACCCCTGGTCAGGCCCGGATTACCCATAAGACCACTCGAGGCCATGGCCTAGGGTGGCGGCTTGGGGGGGGCAGCAGATCCAGACCCCCCCAATTGAAATAATAATAATAAAATTTTAGTCCGAACTTCGGGCGCTTGCTTCTGCGCCTGCGCACTGAGAAGGAGCGAGGGAGAAGGAGCCGTGGGAAGTTCTGCCACCCCTAGGGCGTCTGACGTGGCTTCCCCCGCCGCCTGCTTGCTCGCGCGGGCGGGCGCCGCTCCTTCCTTCAGTGAAGGGAGGAGGGGTGCCCGTGCGAGCGAGACGGCAGCGGGAAGCCACGTCAGACGCCCCTAGGGGACTTCCCCGGGCTCCCTTCTCCCTCGCGCCGGCTCCGCCCCTCCTCCCTTCAGTGAAGGAAGGAGTGGCGCCCGCCCGCGCGAGGGAGAAGGAGCGGGGGGAAGCCCCGCCGCCCCTAGGGTGACTGACGTGGCTTCGCTCGCCCATGCGAGCGAGGAGGCGGCGGGGGAAGCCACGTCAGTCGCCCTAGGGGCGGGACTTTCCTCCGGCTCCTTCTCCCCTCGTGCCGGCTCCACCCCCCACAAGAGGCCCCGCCCCCACAAGAGGCCCTGCCCCCTCAAGCGGCCCCGACCCCGGGGGCGGCATTTAGAGAGTGTGGCCTAGGGCGCCACAAACCATTAATCCGGGCCTGCCCCTGGTTTAACCTATTGCTTCTATGACCATCAGTGGTTGTATTCAATATAGTGGCTACTGTATTACTATTAAATGTTACAGAGTAAGCATTCCAGTCAAAATGTGTCCCACTCCTTTCAGACTTTTCCCTCTCTCCAAGACTCTTGAAACGCAGACATTTTAAATGTGTGTTTCCCTCATTCTGTTTGCATTTAAAACCCAAATAAACCCAGGCACGCAAAAGAGCCTATTAATAAGCGAAACTTTATAGAAACATTACAGAAAGCATAATGGTCAGTCGGCTGTGGCTCCCGGATAAAGGAAGAGGCAGGGCCGTTCTAAGGCATCGGGGCTGTGAAGTGTTTAAACGACCACAGTTAATGACTCCCCGGCGTTGTGTTAAAAGGGGCTTTTTATTTTAAGACAAAAAGGACGTCAAGTTTGCAGCCTGGAGCCGGCGCTGGATTCATCACTGCGCCTAAAGGCCTGGCTTGAGACACGTAACCGCAGTGCCTTACGCTTTAAAAGAAGGGCTGCGTGGAAAGGAGGAGAGTTCAAGCAGGAAGGAGAAGGTGTCGGATCCTTCCCCCTTTCTTCCGTGCTCCTCTGCCCCAATGATTGCATTAGAAAATTTCAAACTGTATCAGTTTCACAAGGATAGTCTCGATTGATGCCCTGCCACGCTACTTTTTCAGCTCGGGAATATGGCGCAGCTGGCTGGGTGTCAGCTGCATAAGATCTCTACTGACCAGAAGATCATGAGTTCGAGGCCTGCCCGGGTTGGGGAGAGTGCTCGACCAATTGTGTAGCTTGTTGTCGACCTTTGCAACCCGAAAGACAGTTGCATCTGTCAAGTAGGAAATGTACAGTAGGTAATTCAATTTAACTTTTTTAGCCTACCGCCCCCTTTCCAGAAAAAAATTTACTCACCGCCTCCCCCTAGAAAGTATTTTTTTTTTAATTTAATAGCAATTAAACAGAAATATATATGTATTAATGCAGTGGTTCTCAACCTCTCTAATGCCACGACCCCTAAATAAGGTTCCTCATGTTGTGGTGACCCCCAACCATATTTTTGTTGCTACTTCATAAATAACTTTGCTACTCTTACGATTTCTAATCCAAATATATAATACTAGCTGTACCCGGCACGCGTTGCTGTGCCCTATTTAGGAGATGCGAGAAAGTCTGAGTATGTAAGGGTTGGAAATGATGTTACTTACGGTCTTGGTGGGGTCATGTAGGCATGAATTGGGCACTTTCTATGTGTTCTCCAAATGATGTCATCTGGAAGCATGAGTTGTATTGTCTTATATAGCGGAGGAAGTGTTTTGATTCTGGAGTGTCTCCACTCAGCAAAGTCTGTAGTGGTTGTGGAGGAGTGGCAAGTGGTGGTAGAGAGACTTTACCGGCTAGGCAGCACATTCCTGTTGTTTCTGCTGGGTATTTCAGAGCTTTGCAGTGTGTGCAGATGTGCGTTAGGGTGCCAATGTCAGCCTCTGGCACCATGCTGTAGTCTTCTGCAGCGTTGTATCTGAAGGCTAGGCGGTGGAATTGGTGGTGGTGTTATTGAAGTTTGTTTTCTGTGTTGCGAAATCGTGTTTCTGTGCTCCTTGCGCGCTGCTGTTGTGTTGCATTTCTGTGTCTTTGTTGTTCCTGGCTGCGCGCTTCTTCTTGTCATGCAGTTCTTTGCATTTGGTTCTCAGCTGTGCGTCGTGCAGTGACCTGTTGTCTGTGTCTCTGCTGCGCAGTGTGTTTCTGTTTTGGGGTTTGTTCTGCCCTTTTTTGTTTGATGTATGTAGCGTTGTGAGTGTGTCGTCCAATGCTGTTATTTTTAGAAGGCATGGCTTGTCTTTTGGGTCAGTTTCTGTCTGTGTGGAAGGAAGGAATGGTTTTTGTTTGTGGTGGTGGTAGGTGTTGTGTGTACGGAGTCCCGTAAGGTTGGTGGGATGGGTTGTGATTGGAAGTTGTGTTGTGTTGTGTGGGTAGGAATTGCTGGAGAATTGCTCCCTCATAGAGTTTGGTTTTGACAGTTTAACCTCAAACACCAACTGACAACTGAAATCTCTCAGCATTCTATCCTAGCCTTGGATGGCTCCTGCCAGCGTTGCTATGGTTACTCTTCCTCTCTGCATTTTGTGTGGGCCGATGTCAGCCAATGGCATTTGCTGGCAGCCACGGAGGATGCTGGGAAATGTAGTTTTTTACTCGTTGTTTTAGGGCCTTTTAGGTTTGGGGGAAGTTTCTTTGCTACAAACGTACCTTGCTTGAGGCCTATTTCTATTGGCAAGTTTTGTGTTTCTGCATTGTAAGGTTTCTCTGTTTGAGGTAGTCTTCACATGACGACTGTTCCTTTATATATATAGATGCAGGTCAAAGCGAAGGGGGCGGGGCCAAAGAAGAGGGTCGCGCGACCTCTCCTAAATGGCCAATTGTTCACCGCCCCCTTAAAGGGCTTCACCGCCCCCCAAATTCCCCTAAGCCTCCCACCGCCCCCCTGGATAGGGGGGCAGTACCGCCCACTTTGAGAATCAGTGATTTAACTGATTTACGAGGCCATAAAAATATCCAGGAAATACACACAAAAGGAGTGAAGGAATGCAACAGCTCCTCCTGGTGGCCAGAAAAGCCAGACTAACACCAGCTTCATTATTATTATTATTATTATTATTATTAGACTTTATTTATATTCCACCCTTCTCCCCATAGGGACTTAGAGCAGATTACAGTGTAAACAGATACCTACATTGTTACAATACAATGAGACACAAAAACAACAACAAAGGCAGAGGCTTCTTCTTTCATTTCCGGCTTTGGAGGCAGTGCTCATCTCTGGCTCAGTGAGAGGTGCTGTTCTCCATTTCCAAGCCAAGGAGCCTGTGTTGTCACCTCCTGATTGTGTGACTGGCATGACTGCTTGGAGTGTCTTATGCCTTTCCCGCCAAAGCGGTACCTATTGATATACTCACATTTGCATGTTTTTGAACTGCTAGGTTGGCAGGAGCTGGGCTAACAACCAGAACTCACCCTGTCCCTTCAGGTCTTCAGTTCAGTAGCACAAGAGTTTAACCCTTTGCACCACCATGTCCAATGGCTCCTATTGACTCCTATGCAACTGTGCCGTCGCACCCGGTCTGTAAAGGCAAGGACGTGGTCTCTCTATACCAGGGGATTGCTTCTTGCCTTCCTTCAGGGGCTTGGGCTCCCAAGGACCAAGCTGGACACTCTAGTTCAGTGTTTCCCAACCTTTTTTTGACATTAAAAAAATCCGGGGACACACCACCAACCAAAATGACACTCTAACATAGTAAAGAACGGCTGGGGGATGGTGGCCTGCTGGGAGCAGCTGCTGGGAGTGCTGAAGCCAGGGGAGGGGGGAGGAGCCATGCCCCGCCATGCCCCACCCCCTTCCCCGGCTTCAGCTTTCCCACAGCTTCTCCAGCCTTGAGGGGGCAGTGCCAAGTCAGCATTGTGCTGGCTCTGCCATCGCTGGCTTGGCACTGCCCCCTCAAGGCTGGAGAAGCTCTGAGAGAGCTGAAGCTGGGGGAGGGGGCAGAGCATGGCACGGCCTGGCTCTGCCCCCAGCTTCGGCTGTCCCAGAGCTTCTCCAGCCTTGAGGGGGTAGTGCCAAGCCAGCATTGTGCTGGCTCTGCCATCACAGCTCCCTCAAGGCACTGCCCGCTGGAGAAGCTCTGGGAGAGCCGAAGCCGGGGGCAGAGGCAGGCCATGCCAGCTCCGCCCCCTCCCCAGCTTCAAGCCGGGAGAGGGGGCGGGGCATGGCATGGCCTGGCTCCGCCCCTCCCCCCCACCTTCGGCTCTCCTAGAGCTTCTCCAGCCTTGAGGGGGCAGTTCCAAGTCAGCATTGTGCTGGCTCTGCCATCGCTGGCTTGGCACTGCCCCCTCAAGGCTGGAGAAGCTCTGAGAGAGCTGAAGCCGGGGGGAGGGGGCGGGGCATGGCACGGCCTGGCTCTGCCCCCTCCCCCCGGCTCCGCTCTCCCAGAGCTTCTCCAGCCTTGAGGGGACAGTGCCAACTCAGCATTGTGCTGGCTCTCCCACCGCTGCCTTGGCACTGCCCCCTCAAGCCTGGAGAAGCTGTGGGAGTCCCGAAGCCGGGGAAGGGGGAGGAGCCAGGTCGCGCCATGCCCCGCCCCGTCCCCTGGATTCAGCTCTCCCACAGAGGAGGAGAATGAGAGGTGGACGGGCTTCAGTGGGGCGGGAGAGGTGGAGCGGGCGGGAGTCATGGCGGATTGGAGGCTGGCTGGGGGAAACGGCCAAGGGGCGGCGCCCTGGCCCTTTCTCTTTTTATTCACCACCGGGCTCCTCCCCCCAAGCAGCAGGAGTTCGGCAGGAGGAGGGAAGGAAGGGGGCAGAGGCTCTTCTCGCGGCACAGCAGGAGGTCCGTCATGGCACACTACTGTGCCGCGTCACAGCGGTTGGGAAACACTGCTCTAGTTAATTCAAATATCCTTTATTTTTCTTAACATGAGTCAACTTCACTCAGGCACTTCGCTTAGTTCAGGAAGCTTTAGCCGGATGGCTCTCCAAGTCCTCTCCTTCTCTATGGTCTCGAGGTAAGGACGAATATATATGCCACTCTGAGCCCCCTTCGGGGTGAGAAGGGCAGCATATGAATGCCATAAATAATTAAATAAAAATCTATACTATTATAATGTAATACATATTATTAATACTAATAATATTATTAGTAGTATTATTAATACTAATAATATGATATATATTATTGTTTTGTTCTGCGCTTTGAGTCTTATTTTTGAGTGAAAAGACAGGAGGTAAATGAGTATAGTAGTAGTAGGACTAAAAACAACAGCAGCATAACCTAACAAAGATAAAGAAGCCACATATATTTGTAACTAGATATACTAAGGTCACATTTCTATTTTTTCCATTATTGATTTTGATGCGAGCTTCAGCCATCACTGCTCTACTGCAGCCTACAAGGTATGTTCTTCCAACATGCAAATGGCGTTTCTCCATGCCACATTTCAGTAGACAAAAATAAGGAAATAGGTTTCCATGTTGAGCCGGGACCAGATTTGGAAAGGCAAGTGCCTACCTGAGTGATGTCCATCCCTGCATCACAGCTCAGGGGTTGGGTTGATGTGAGCCCATTGGAGCCTATTAATGTCGAGATCAGGCCGTTCCCATCAATCTTCCGAATCATGGTGCCGTCCACAAAGTAAATGAAGCCATGCTTATCTACGGTGATACCTGTTTCAAGAGAGGAAAGAAGACTGAGGACTGGGACTATTATCAGGGTCCAACAGGACACGTTTCTGGGGAAAAAGGGAGGTGCTAGGGACTTCTGAAGAATATTGCCATCAAAGATTGATGTGGGTGAATGCTTCCACAAATAACGAAAAATACAGCCATCAATTAATGCCAGGAACATGTCCCTTGTGAATATGCGAGTCTTACAGAACATATAAAAGCAGGCCCTTCTGTTCATGTATATTTTGTATGCTGAAAATAGTTGTATAGGGAAAACATTCCATTTTGCATTGATTTTATCTATTTATTGTTCATATTTATATAAGGCTCCTCCCTGCAGGCTCGGGGCGGTTTACACAAAACAACAGATTAAAATACAGATAAAACACTTTGTTATATAAAACACAAGGACATGGTCAGAGTTGTCCGGGGGAACTTAGATTGAAGGCCTGCTTAAAAAGGGTCGTCTTGCAGGCCCTCCGGAAGGGGGCTAACTCCGTGATAGCCCGAACGTCGTCTGGTAACGCGTTCCATAGCGTCGGTGCCACCACGGAGAAGGCTCGTTGTCACTGAGAGGTGATAGGAACGAACTGATGGAATCATCAGAAGGTTTTGTTCTGAGTGCAGAGATCTCGGGGGAACGTATGGGGTGAGGCGGTCCCTCAGGTACACTGGCCCTAGCCCAGGGGTGCTCATTAGGTAGATAGCGATCGACTGGTCAATCCTGGGACCGAAGTAGGTCGATCCCAGCTGGATGGGGTGCTTCAGAGGGGGCGGAGCCATGTCACACCAAGGCCCGCCCCCTCCCCCCCCCTGGCTTCAGCGCTTCCACAGCTTTTGCAGGCTAGAGGAGGGTGATGCCAAGCCAGTAGTGGCTATTTATGCCACCACTGGCTTGGCATTACCCTCCCCTAGCCTGCAGAAGCTGTGGAAGCGCTGAAGCCAGAGGGGGAGGGGCCAGGTTGCACCAAGCTCCGCCCCCGGCTCTGCCCTGCTTCTCTCTCAGTAGATCTTTCTGACTTGGTTTTATTATAAGTAGCTCGCATGCTGAAAAAGTGTGGGCACCCCTGCCCTAGACCATACAAGGCCTTAAAGGTCAAAACCAGCACCTTGAAAACAATCCGGTACTCTATTGGCAGCCAGTGCAATTGCTGTAGGATTGGTGTGATGTGCTCTCTCGCAGGTGCTCCCACCAGCAATCGAGCGGCAGCATTTTGCACCAGCTTGAGTTTCCGGGTTGTCAACAAGGGAAGGCCAATGTAGAGGGCATTACAGTAGTCTAGCCTCGAGATGACCGTCGCCTGGATCACCGTAGCTAGGTCATTCCTGGATAGGTAAGGAGCCAGTCGCCTAGCCTGTCGGAGATGGAAAATGCTGTCCTGCTAACCATGGAGATCTGAGTCTCCATCGATAGCAGTGGGTCTAGTTGGACCCCCAGGCTTTTTACCAAAGACGACGGGCTTAACCTCTCGCCATCCAGGGTAGGCAACCGGCACTCACCCATACCAGGACGACCCAGCCATAGGATCTCCGTCTTCGATGGATTCACTTTCAACCGGCTGGAACGCAGCCCTCCAGTCACGGCTTCAAGGCATTAATGGAAACAATTGGGTACGGTGTCCGGCCTGCCATCCATTCTCAGCACCAGCTGGGTGTCATCAGCATACTGATGGCACTCCAGACCAAAATCGCGAAACAGTCGGGCGAGCGGACACAGGTAGATGTTAAACAATAAAGGGGAAAGGATAGCTTCCTGGGGGAGCCCACAACTTAATTTGCTATTCTGGAAGATTTATAGCAGCTTGCAATGCAATAAGAAAGGTGAAGATAGTCCGTGTCTTTAGGTTTTCAACACAAAAGGGCGAGGGAATAGGGCCAGGAAATGAAAGCAAGGAAACGGATGCAGGAGTATTTAAAATAATGAAACTGCTCAGGTGAGTTGAAATGCTTATTGGATGACTGGCAAGATATATTAAAAACTGATGCGAGACCCAAGAAAACGCATGCACACATCTATCAGCTTCCGACACGGAAACCAGCACACACTAGATTATTTTAAGAAGATAGACTTTTTTTTAAATTTATTGGTTTTTTCCCCTCTCCCACCCTCCCCTCCTTGTACATACAGTTTATACATCCAACTACAGAGGTTACATTTGAAATATCAGTCTCAGTCTTTTAAGAAGATAGACAATGGGTTTATTATGCTGCATTTGAAACTGTGCTACATAATGGCAGCCGGAAGATTCAGGCTTCGTAAGCAATCCTGGAAGTATATGTTTCCTCGAACTGCTATAAAGTTTTTATGTATGCATTTATGTTAAACAAACTTTTATTGGTTTGCAAACAAAGCAAAAAAATATATAGTAATCTCCCGACTAGCCCTCAGCTCATTGGACATTGTGTATGGCCTGAATTGACAGTAAGGCTTCATTAACTTGCTGTTCCTGACTAGGCCTCAGCTCATGGGACATTGTGTATGGCCTGAATTTACAGTAACCTACCTTGGCACACAGAGCCCCTATGACCCACGCTACATTCTACTACAGTTTGGAGGAGGGTGGACCATGGATTATGGGACTTGAAGTACCTCCATGGATAATGGGATTTGTAGTAGTTCAAAACCCATCATTCCCCACAGACCACTGTGTCCCAGAACCAAGACCGATAAAGACCAAACTTGGCAAACAATGCCCCCCATGACCCACACTCCATCCGACTGCAGATTACAGGAGGACACACCATGGATAATGGGATTTCACGTACCTCCACTCACTTCCAAAGTACCCCACCCACACACGCATCAACCTCTACATCAACACAGCAGACGGAAAGACAAAAAACATTGTATATCCACAAGCTATGCAGAACGCCAGCAATACCACACACCGACAACTCCACAGGACTCCAACATCCCACCCACCAAAACAACCCACAACGACACAGCCATGACCCCAACAACACCATAACTAACAACAACTCCAACCCTTACATACTCAGACTTCCTCGCATCTCCAAAATAGGGCACAGCAACGCGTGCCGGGTACAGCTAGTCTATATATATAAAATGAGAGCTGTGGTGGTGAGGAGCTTATAGACAGCAAAACCACACAACTCAGACACACCAAACCAGGCCACATAAACCCACAACCGAACAAGGTATGTTTACCACAACCCCCCCCCTCCAAATTTAAAACAAAACCATAAAACACACAAAAAACCAAGGGGACCACAACACCCAGAATCCCCCGTGGCAAAGACAGATGGCGCATGCGCAGACATACTGTGCACGTGCACTGGCCTCTTCTGTCCCCCACCCCAACAACAACCACAGCAAAACTTACATCCACTGCCTCCTCCTTCGCCCCCCCCCCTTCTGATATGGCAGGCTACAGCTGGAGGACGGCGCAGGCACGTGCGCCGCAGAGCCTGTGGCGGGAACGGCCAGCCTTGCCTCCTCAATGTGCTCAAATATTCACAAAGCCATGCCTGCCTCTTGCCTGACCAATGGGGGCGGAGGCAGAACGGCCTGGAGGTGGGCGGGGCCTGCTGCTTTCCCGGCCTAGGTGTGGGGTTTTTTTGGCCCGGGTGCCACAAGCCCCACCCCTAATGAAACAGTGTGTCGCGGAGGGAGGGAGGGAGGAACGAAGGCAGGAAGGGGTGAGCCGAGTTCAGGCTCCTCACTGACTGCAGGTGAGCTGGACTACTTCCCTTCCTTCTCCTTCCTTTACTTTTTTCCCTCCTTCCTCCTTTCTTTTCCTTTTCTCCCCTCCCACACTGCCAAGGAGGAGGCCTTCCAGGCCAAGGTGAGGAGGAAGACTCCCCCCCCCCCAGCTACTTTCCCCTTTTGGGGTGCAGTGGCGAGGGGTCCCCTGAGCATGTGCAGAGTTTCAGCTCCTGGGGAGGATTGGCCCCAAGAGCCCAGCGGGACTTGATATGGCCAAGGACTCGGATGGAGGAGTGCTTCGGCATTGTTGTCCCTATACAGCAGACCTGGGCCAACTTGGGCCCTCCTTTCCTCCAGGTGTTTTGGACTACAACTCCTCTGAACTCCACCAACAATGGAATTGAACCAAACTTGGCACACAGAACTCCCATGACCAATAGAAAATAATGACAGGGTTTGTTGGGCATTGACCTTGAATTTTGGAGTTGTAGTACACTGTGGCAGTGTTTTTCAACCTTTTTTGAGCCGCGGCACATTTTTTACATTTACAGAATCCTGGGGCACACCAATAACCAAAATGACACAAAATGACACATGAACACAGTAATACATAGAGTTAATATGTTTTTAAATATATTTATACACTCAGTGTGAAAACTGGGCCTGTTTCGATGAACACAACATAGATGTCCTGGCAGGAATGGCAGAAAGACACAGACTTCCCACACAGAACTCCCATAACCAAGAGAAAATACTGTAAGAGTTTGGTGGGAATTGACCTTGAGTTTTGGAGTTGTAGTTCACCTATATCTAGAGAGCACTGTGGAGAGGAGGGAGGAAGACGTGGGGCAAGTCTGCGCTGTAGCGCCTGCACGGGTCACGTCTTCCTCTCCCCTACCGTAGAAGCAGCAGCGTGAGCAAAGCGAGGCAAAGCGAGCAGAGCGAGGCTGGGAAGAAGGGAGCCCGAGTGGAGAAGAAAAAGTGTTCGGCAGGAGGGGGAAGAAAGGAGATTGGAGGTCCCAATTTCCCACGGCACACCTGATGATCGCTCAAGGCACACTAGTGTACCACGGCACACTGGTTGGGAAACACTGCACTGTGGACTCAAACAAGGATGGAGCTGGACCAAACTTGGCACGAATACTCAATCTGCCCAAATGTGAACACCAGTGGAGACCTTGACATCTGAGAGTTGTAGTTACTGGGATTTATAGTTCATATACAATCTGTACCCCACCAAGGATAGAATTCGGCCAAACTTCCCACACAGAACCACCATGATCAACAGAATATACTGTGTTTTCTGGTGGTCTTTGGCAACCCTTCTGACACCCTCTCATGACTTCCAGGTTGAGAAACGCTACCTGAAGGCCATCCAGTCCAACTCCCTTCACCATGGCAAGAAAACATAATCAAAGACATAGATATAGAAGGGAGGAAGGGAATTGAGGGAGGGAAATAAAGGGAAGGTGGAGTGTAAGGACTCACTCATTTTTGACTAGGCTGAAGCCTGTGAGGTCAGCCTGGGTAGACAGCTTGGCATCCATTTTGAGAGGGAGTTTCCACAGGGCAGCCATTATAAGAAGGTATTGCCAGGAAAAGGGGAGTGGCTTGGAACCTCCTCAGAGAGGGAGAGAGAGAGAGAGAGAGAGAGAGAGAGAGAGAGAGAGAGAGAGCTGCCTGGGAGTGGCTCAGAGTGAGGGGGAGGAGCCAGCTAACTTAGGAGGGAAGAAGTGTAGCTTCTTCTGTCAGAAGGGACTTGGCTCTTGTTAGAGTCAGAGAGGGAGTTTTTGGGCTAGGCTTTGAGAGAGCAACATCAAAGCCTAAGCAGGGAGTCTGAAGCAGTCTGTGCTCTGTAGCAGAAGCATCCAGTGATAATCTGAGCTAAGGGTCAGGGAAGCTGACAGCGCTTAGGGTCAGAAGGGAATACTGGTGAAGCTGAGAGAGCATGAGAGCCTGTAGTGCTGATTTGCGACAGCCAGTCAGGAAGCCTTGTAATCTCTGGGTATAGAGATAGAAGGTGGGCTCTGAGACTGAGGGCTAACAGGAGTTTGTTAGCAGGTTCAGACAGTCTAGGGAACTCTGAGTGGCTAGCGGTTCCAGGTTGTGGACACTCACAGTATTCAGGGAAGCTGTTACTGTGAGTTAGTTTAAGAACCAAGTTCGGAAGTTTAGAACAGTGTTTCCCAACCAGTGTGCCGTGAGCGATCATCAGGTGTGCCGTGGGAAATTGAGAGTTCAATATTCTTGCAAGAGTTCAGGATGCTCTTTGATTGTGTGTTAACTATAAATCCCAGAAACTGTAACTCCCAAATGTCAAGGTCTATTTTCCCCCAAACTCCATCTGTGTTCACATTTGGACATATTGAATATTCATGCCAAGTTTGGTCCTGATCCAACATTGTTTGAGTCCACAGTGCTCTCTGGATATAGGTGAACTACAACTCCAAAACTCAAGGTCAATGCCCATCAAACTCTTATAGAATTTTCTCTTGGTTATGGGAATTCTGTGTGGGAAGTTTGATTCCATTCCATCATTGGTGGAGTTCAGAATGCTCTTTGATTGCGGGTGAACTATAACTCCCAGCTGTTGAGCAAGACCTTCGTGTGTGTCTTTCTGCCATTCCTGCCAGGATATCTATGTTGTGTTCATCGAAACAGGTCCAGGTTTCACACTGAGTGTATAAATGCATTTAAAAACATATTAACTATATGTATTGCTGTGTTAGAGTGTTATTTTGTGTCATTTTGGTTGGTGGTGTGCCCCAGGATTTGGTAAATGTAAAAAACGTGCCGCGGCTCAAAAAAGGTTGGGAAACACTGGTTTAGAAGATACTTCTGCCAAGCAACCGTTACGCTATTTCAAGTTTTCTGTAACCATTATGCTCTGTGCCTTTCTCAGGAAAGTTGTTCTACTAATAAACATTTCTCTGTTCATCTTTTCAAAGAAAAGCCTCAGGAATTGCTTTATCCTCATAAGATTTTATCAATTGATTCCAGTTTTGGGGGTTCAAAAGGGTCCAAACAAATTAAAGTCTCCTCACAGTTTGGGTGGAAGCCAGGTGCCAGCCAGGACTATAGTTTAAGGGGATTGTGGCTAGCAGTTTAAGAAAGATTTCTCTATGTATAGAGTGGTGGCAGCGTTACTGAAACAAGTGGTCAAAAAGCCCAAGTGACCCAAAGCCCAAGTCGTCACATTTTTGGTGGCAGCGGTGGGATCTAAAATAACAAGGTCCACCCTGCCCCAAGGTCCCAAAGGCCAGGTCGTGACAAGGAGTGATAGAGAAAAGGAAAGAATAGGGGGAAAGGAGGGAAAGAAAAGACGGAAGGAAGGAGGAAAGAGAGAAGGAAAGAGCTGAAGGATGCGGAAGACAGGGGGAGAGCAAGAACAAAAGGCAGGAAGGGATGTGGGTGTTGTTTTTTTGCCACAGCAATGCATGGCCGGGTACAGCTAGTTGGTATATAAACAAAGTAAAGAAAAAGAAAATAAGCAAGAGGGCAGCCAACAAAACCCAAACAAACTCCTATCTCTGGGTTTTCCATGGGCAGGTAGAGAATGGAACCCTGGACTCCAGAGTCATAGGCTGAATCTACCCTGCCATAGTTTGGATCTGCATTCTACGGTTAGTATAGATCACGCATGGGCAAACTTTCTAACTTGGGGACCGCACGGTGGGCTGGCGTGGGGTGGGTGGGTTGCGAGAGAGTGGGTTTTCCCAAGTCCCCTCCCTGCCCTTTCCTCCCCTTTCTCTTTTCTTTTGGAGGCGGAAAGTGAAGGAAAGATGGGAAACATTTGGATCCCAAAAGGGTTGGCCTTTGTCAGGATGAGATGGTGGAAGGGAGAGAAAAAGTGTACCCATTAGTGTGTTGTCGGACTGGATGAGGGCTAACAAATTGAAATTGAATCCAGACAAGACAGAGGTTCTCCTGGTCAGTCGAAAGGCCGAACAGGGCAAAGGACGACGGTCATCTCGAGGCTAGACTACTGTAACGCCTTCTACATCGGCCTTCCCTTGTCGACAACCTGGAAACTAAAGCCACACTGGTTATACTGTATTGTTTTAAAATACAAAGCCACACTGAATCCCAATTTTGTGAAAGGGGAGGGGGCACCGAGACTGTGGCGCAGCTGGCTGGGAGTCAGTTGCATAAGATCTCTACTGACCAGAAGGTCATGAGTTCGAAGCCTGCCCGGGTCGGGGTGAGCTCTCGACCAATTGTGTAGCTTGTTGTCGACCTTTGCAACCCGAAAGACAGTTGCATCTGTCAAGTAGGAAATTAAGGCACCACTTAGTGAGGAGCCTAATTTAACTGATTTACGAGGCCATAAAAATCTTTAGGAAGTATGAAAAAAGAATGAAGGAATGCAACAGCTCCCCCTGGTGGCCAGAAGCTGGAATGTTAAATTGCCTCTGTGTCTGTCTATATATGTTGTGTGTCTATGGCATTGAATGTTTGCCTGTATATGTGCATTGTAATCCGCATTTAATGATATAAATGATGTAAATAAATATCAATAAAGACAACGTTGCAAAAATGTGCACAGAGTCACACTGCACAGATGTACTTACTCTGAGAGCAAGAAAATGTATTTGTGGAGGATGAAAAAGAGAAATTAAAGTCTCAAGGACATCACTTTGCCAGACTGTAAAAAAAGTCGAGACGGCAATGGAAAATGCATCAAGGGATGCAGGGAAAGCACAATTAGAGAATAAGAGAAGGAGAGCATTGGCAGACGCATGGCAACCCTATCAGGAAAATATCATCCTATGTTGCCCACGTCAAAAGACGGTGTCTCTTCTTTCCCATCATTCGGAGCCTGCAATAAAAATGACATATTCCAAAGGGCGCAGCATGCTACAAAGAATTCAGAAAGGCCCTGGCTTTGGCACAGAAACATCAACATCAACATCTTCCTCCTTGACAGACTGTAATAACTCAGCCTGGAAATGCGCACTATGAGCACGGACTTCATGATCCATGCAACCGAAGAGAGAAGTGTCAGGAAGGCCAGGCTTTTTAACTTGGCAGAACACACCTTCAGGCAGCCGAGGGAAGCCAATTCAACAGAGACCAAGCATGTTCAGGAAAAACAGGACACTGGCTTTGGAAAGCAGGATTTGGCCACGGTGGTCCACGCTCTGGTTACATCCTGTATAGACTACTGCAACGCTCTCTACGTGGGGTTGCCTATGAAGACTGCCTGAAAGCTGCAATTAGTCCAGCGCACAGGGGGGGGGGGGGGTCCCTCAGGGAGACATTTGTGGGGTCCCTCAGGGAGACATTCTCTCCCCCTTGTTATTTAACATCTATATGCGACCACTCGCTCAACTGGTGCGTAGCTATGGGCTTGTGTGCCATCAGTACGCTGATGACACTCAGCTCATTTTGAGGATGGAGGGCCGGCCGGACGGACTCCGTACCCAATAATTTCCATCTGTTCATTGAAGCCGTTACTGGATGGCTGTGAGCCAGCAGGTTGAAGGTGAATCCGGCGAAGATGGAGATCCTCTGGCTGGGTCCTCCAGGCGATAGGGAGATCCAACTGCGGACCCTGGATGGCAAGGCACTACGCCCGTCAGCATCTGTAAAAAGCCCGGGTATCCATTTGGACCCTCTGGTGTCAATGGAGACCCAAATCTCCACTGTCAGCAGAATCGCGTTCTTCCATCTGCGACAGGCGAATCGTTTGGCCCCCTATCTGTCCCGGAACGATCTAGCCACGGTAATCCAAGCCACGGTCATCTCAAGACTTGACTACTGTAACGCTGTTTACATTGGACTACCCTTGACCGTGATCCGGAAACTTAAGCTACTGCAGAATGCTGCAGCCCGGCTAGTCGCGGGGGAGCCTGCGATGTGCCATATAACTCCAATCCCATTGGCTTCCAATTAAATACCGGATCACCTTCAAGGTGTTAGTTCTTACTTTCAAGGCCTTACATGGTCTGGGGCCAGTGTACTTACGGGATCGCCTGATTCTATAACCCCCGGAGATCAGTACGCTCAGAAGACTTGAATCTTTAAAACATTCCCAGTGTAAAATCCTTTCAACTAGGCGACGAGCCTTCTCCATCATCGCTCCAACATTGTGGAACGCACTGCCTCCAGAGACGCAAGCTCTGCGAAATCTGAACACCTTTCGCAGAGCATGCAAGACACACCTATTTAGGCAGGCTTTTGAATGCTCCTGATTCCCGCCTGTGTTTTATTGAGTTTACTGTTTTATTGTATTTTTATTGTATTTTTTTATCTATCTGTGTTTTGACACATTGTGCTGTAAACCGCCCCGAGCCTCTGGGAGTGGCGGTGTACAAATCCAATAAATAAATGAATAAATAAATAAATGTTTTAGATTTTAAATGTTAGCATTGAATACTTGCTGTCTGCCGGTCTGAGTCCCTCTTCGGACGTGAGAAGGTCAGGGTATTAAAGTTTTAAACAAACAAACAAACAAATAAACGTGGCAAACCGACAAGGGGTGGGGAAGAAGGATGCCCTACGCTTAGTTCAATTAAAACAGTTGCAAAAAAAGTGTCATTTCATTCCTTGCATTTGGCAGACATTCATGCTGAAACAAGCGCTTTGTCTAGTGTCCTTCTAAGGCTCGGTGATGGGAGTTACAACCGAATGTAGCACAATTGCCTGGAGCGATCATTGTGCTATCTAGAAATGAGCTCACCGATGCGCAATTGTTTCATAGATAGCAGCCTAAAGCGATCTACAGCATTGCCCTCCTCTGTTTTTTATTTTTTGGTCTATATGTTCAAGTCAAATGATTACAATTTATATGGTTGACAAGCTAATCAATTCTGCTCCACCGCCAAGCAAACACGCCATTGATGTGGGCACTCCTCTTTGGAGCTAATACTCGCTTTGGGAAGTAATTTTAATGAAGATCATGATGCGGGGAGAGGAACAACCCAATTCTCTTGTGGTTGTTTCACAAAATCATCATCATTTTATTCCTTTGTTTGTTTGCCATCAAGTTGACGTAGATTTATGGAGGCCCCACAAATGGCAAAACTCCAAGTCACCCCATCATCAATATTCAGTGGCTTCATTGCATTCACTCGTATCCGTGCATTTCCTCAATACTGCAACTCAAAGTAGCTTACAAATTTAAATGAACTCAAATTAAAAAATAGTTTAAAGTATTTGTGTATTACGGCTTCAAATCTTATGGCTACCCAATGCATTTCACAGTATTTTCTTAGGCAGGCCCGGATTAACACCTTTTTGCGCCCTAGGCCACACTTTGGAATTACGCCCCCTTTAAGCCAACCTCTACCGCACCCCCCACATCACTCAGACCCACACTAAAAATAAATCATATCATACAACTTACCTCAAATTAACTCAGGTAGCCCAATACATCTCAGTTGATCAGTAATATCCAAAAAAAATCAACAACAACCAAAGGCTCCACGATTTGGCCAAGGGTTGTGATCCTATGTAGTAGACAGGCATCATTGCCGGTTTTAACTGTGGATGCATACATCCAACCATGTTTCAATATGTGTCATGTATGGTTTTAATATGTTGTACTGTGTTTTTATCGATTGTATCGTTTTAACTGTTGTGAGTCGCCCAGAGCCACTTGGAAGGGGCGACCAAGAAATCCAAATAATAAATAAATAAACCTGCGCCAATCAGCGCAGGTGTATCCGCGGGGCTTGCGGGGCGCCTGGGCCGGACCCACCTGCAGCAGTGCCGTGCTCGGGCCCACGCATACCGTCCTGCAGCAGCCGTTTGGGGACAGCACCGAGACGGACTCCGTGGACGAGCCGCCGCCTCCTCTCTGACATCTTCCCTCCCTCGCCGCCGCCGCCTATCAGCTCCGCGCCCCATCTACAGCCCTCTGCCACCGCCGCTCCTGCTGCCTCAGCAGAACCGAATGGCCGCGGTGAGAGGGTGCGGCTACGAGGCAGGCAGGCAGGCAGGCTGCCCTGCCTCACAATGCCCGGTGCTTCCTTCGCACGGGAAGGCACGCCGGCAGGGAGAGTGAGAAGAAACACACACTTGCAATGGCTGCAGCTATGCCGCAGAACAAATGCGGCCTGGCAGCTCTTTAAACCCTACAGCTCTCTGCTGTGGCACCCTGGGAGTTGTGGTTTTAGCAGGCCTTTCTGAAGAGAGCTGGTGCTTCATCAAACCACAACTGCCAGGAGGCCATAGCATGAAGCCATGGCCCCTCCGGTGGTGCCAGGGCACGTTATTTCTACAGCGGAGGGCTATGTGTGTGTGCGTGCGTATATATATATGGTATGATAGATATGGGGCCACAGTGGCACAGTGGGTTAAACTGCTGAGCTGCTGAACTTGCTGACCAGAAGGTTAACAGTTTGAATAAGCTAGCAGAAAATGTCAATAATTCACCGACACAAACAGTAACAGTGACACTTCAAGGTACAAAACAAGGCAGGGAGCTGATGGCTTGTCTAGTCATCTGTATTTCCAATAGAGCACCGGATCACTTTCAAAGTGCTGGTTTTGACCTTCAAGGCCTTGAACAGTCTGGGGCCGATGTACCTAAGGGACCGCCTCTCCCCATATAGTCCTACAAGACCACTGAGATCCGAGTCCTTGAACCTGCTCGCGGTTCCGAGCCACACATCCTTCCACCTGACCTCGACGCGGAGGAGAGACTTTAGCGCCATTGCTCCAACATTATGGAACACTCTCCCTTCCACTATCCGGGCGCTGCCCAATCTGTTAGCCTTCCGAAAAGCTTGTAAAACCTTCCTATTCACACGGGCATTTGGTCAGGAATAATTTGGGGGCTCCCACTGTATCGCTGTCGGTCATTGCAATATGTAGCGTATGGTCGCTACTATATAGCTCTTAATTATGGATGTTAGTTCCCAAAGTGATTTTATTGTGTTTTATTGTATTTGACTGTGCTTAGTGTCTTTTTCTCGTGTTTTACCGTGTTTTTCAACCTCTGTGAGTCACCCCGAGACCAACAAGTCGAAATAAATAAATAAATAAATATTCCCGCCGAGTCATCGCCTGGCGCCTGCCCCATACCAGCTACCCTCCTTCTCCCTCCTGCAGGCTACGACATTGAAGTAAATGCATAATTCTGCTCTGCAGACAGAGAGCAATCCGTTCACACTTAAAACTTCCTTCCTCATCTCCATGCGCGTTGCGTTTTTATTTGTTTCAACATTTTTATTATTATTATTTTGGTCCGTGATCTGCGGCCCCCCCCCCCCGGGCTTGCACCCCTAGTTCATGGCCTAGGTTGGCCTTATGGGTAATCCGTCAGCAACTAATGCCCGTCAGCAACTGATCTTTAGTGGAGAGATGCAATTCCAGGGTCTTCCATATCACTTCCTGAAAAATACCGACATATACAGCTCTTATGCAACTCATCTTCGAGATGAGTTGAAATGACTGTTATGCAACAAGAAGTTCCAATTCTACCCACTCGCCCTGTCACCGAGAGCATCTTCCAAGGAAAAATACGCAAACAGAAGAAATGGAAACACACACTGCTGATTAGCATAATCCCTAGCTGGAGAATTTGCATTTCTTTTTGTGCTGTCTCCACAGTTTTGGAAAGAACTTTGGCAGACTGTTGGCTATTTTTGTTTTTTACTTCCTGTGATTTTACAGAATACATACTGTATTTCCCCCCTCAAATTTGCACATGAAAACATCGGAAACTCCTGGAGAGATCTGATAGCAGGAAAACATGCCAAGTGCATTAAAAAAGAATTTGCTGGTTTTTTTTCATGAAACTTTTAATAGGAAGAGTGAATCCAATTGGTTAATTTTATGGTTGTAGAAGAGAAAATTGCTAGCCGCCCCTTTCTAAATTTCCAAATGTCTTTGGTGCTTTTAATTAAAGCTCCGTGAAGAAACCACGAAGGCAATTTTATGTGATTAGTTATTTATAGGGTACCATGATACAAACCGATTTAGAGTTTCAAGGTTTGGGATCTCTGAAGGATAAGTGCAAACAACATCTTCAACCATTCATGTTCTGGAACTAACATGCCTTTCTTTGTATGTACTTGAACTACTAGACAGACCATGAAATTACGCCATTCAGCATCGGTTGGACAAAAATAGGTGTTTTTCCATGAGAGACCAAGCTCACCATAGAGATCAAGGATGACAAACAAGTTGTAATTATAATAAACTAGCTGTGCCCTGCCACGCGTTGCTGTGGCCCAGTGTTTCCCAACCTTTTTTGAGCCGCGGCACATTTTTTACATTTACAAAATCCTGGGGCACACCACCAACCAAAATGACACAAAATGACACTCTAACACAGTAATACATATAGTTAATATGTTTTTAAATGTATTTATACACTCAGTGTGAAACCTGGGCCTGTTTCGATGAACACAACATACATATCCTGGCAGGAATGGCAGAAAGACACAAACTTCCCACACAGAACTCCCATAACCAAGAGAAAATGCTATAAGAGTTTGGTGGGTATTGACCTTGGGTTTTGGAGTTGTAGTTCACCTATATCCAGAGAGCACTGTGGACTCAAACAATGTTGGATCAGGACCAAACTTGGCATGAATACTCAATATGCCCAAATGTGAACACAGATGGAGTTTGGGGGAAATAGGCCTTGACATTTGGGAGTTACAGTTTCTGGGATTTATAGTTAACACACAATCAAAGAGCATCCTGAACTCCACCAATTATGGAATGGAATCAAACTTCCCACACAGAACTCCCATAACCAAGAGAAAATACTATAAGAGTTTGGTGGGTATTGACCTTGGGTTTTGGAGTTGTAGTTCACCTATATCCAGAGAGCACTGTGGACTCAAACAATGTTGGATCAGGACCTAACTTGGCATGAATACTCAATATGCCCAAATGTGAACACAGATGGAGTTTGGGGAAAATATTGACATTTGGGAGTTAACAGTTTCTGGGATTTATAGTTAACACACAATCAAAGAGCATTCTGAACCCCACCAATGATAGAACTGGGCCAAACTTCCCACACAGAACCCCCAGGTGGCTCCCTTCCCGAATGGCTCTCTCCCTCTTCTACACCAGAAGGGAAGACACTCACTCGGTCCGCGGTTGCCTGCCTTCCTTCCTTCTTTCCTGCAGTTCAAAAGAAGAAGCCGGTGGGTCTGCTTCGGACTACGCTCCTCACTTCTGCTTCTGTTCCCCGCCCTCCCTCGATTGGAGGCTGGCTGGGGAAATGGCCAAAGGAGGCAGCGGCCCGGGCCTTTTCTTCTTCTTTGCCCACGCCCGGCCCTTCCTTCTCCTCCTCCTCCTCCCCCAAGCAGCAGCAGCAGGCGTTTGGCAGGAGGGGGGAAGAAAGAGGGGAAGAGAGGTTTTTCTGCGGCACGCCAGGTGATCGCTCATGGCACACTAGTGTGCTGCGGAACAGCAGTTGGGAAACACTGCTGTGGCCTACAGTAAGAATTTTTGAAGTAGAGGTCTATTATGAAAGAGAGGTACCTACCTATTGCTTCCCCCCTTTTTCTTCCCCTACCCATTTCTCTCCTTTCTTCCTTCTCTACCTCTTTCTTTTATTCCTTCTTTCACTCTTCGGCTTCATCCTTCCTTCTCTCTTTTCTTTCCCCCTTTCTCTACTTTTTCATCTCCTTTCTTCCCTCCCTGTTTCTTCCTTCTTTGACTTTTTATTTCCTTTTCTCCTCCCTTCCATCTTTACCTCTTTCCTGCCTGTCCTTTTTCTTTCCTTTTTTACTTTCTCTTCTTCCTTCCTTTGGTACCTCTTTCCTTCCTTCCTTTCTTCCCTTCCTCCCTCTTTCTTTCCCTGCCCCCTTCTCTTTCCATCCTTCCCCCTTTCCCTCTTGCATTCCTTGGGAAGTCTGATCTGGCTACGGTCGTCCATGCTCTGGTCACATCCCGAATAGATTACTGCAACACACTCTACGTGGGGCTGCCTTTGAAGACAGTTTGGAAATTGCAGCTAGTGCAATGGGCGGCAGCCAAGTTACTAATAGGAGTTACATACAGGGAGCATACCACCCCCTTGTTGTGTCAGCTCCACTGCCTGCCTGTCCACTTCCGAGCTCAATTCAAAGTGCTGGTTTTGACCTTTAAAGCTCTATACGGTTCTGGCCCAGCTTACTTGTCCGACCGCATCTGCCTCTACGTCCCACCTCGTAATTTAAGATCAGCCGGGGAGGCCCTGCTCTCGCTCCCACCAACTTCTCAAATGCAGTTGGTGGGGACGATAGGGCCTTCTCGGTGGTGGCTCCCCGTCTGTGGAATGTGCTTCCAAGCGACATACGATCAACCCCATCCCTCCTGGCATTCACAGGAGGCCTTTGTACATTAGCACTATGCAGCACTTTGGATTGGAATTGTAATGGCAAGTTGATGGATATGGCTCAATGCTTATGTTGTGGACGGAACACTGTTTTTAACTTAAGTGTATGTGTTTTATGTGTTAATGCTAACTGTATTTTAATGCTGAATGTCTATGGTTTTATATTGTGTTTATATTGTGTATCGGCATCGAATTGTTGCCTTTTGTTAGGCTGCTCTGAGTCCCCCCTCGGGGGTTGAGAAGAGCAGGGTAGAAATGATGCAATAAATAAATAAATAAATAAATAAATAATTCCTTCCCTTTTTCCCTCTCTCCTTTCTTCTCTCCTTCCTTCCTGTCTGTTCTCCCCTAATACCATGGTAGAGTCCCTTCTAACTCTATTCTATGAGTGTATTTAATATAGTAATATATAGTAGTAACATTATATTATGTATGTATGCATGCGTGTATGTATGTGTGCGGAGGGCGGATATGTGGCAGCTTTCTGATTGGTTTCCACTGTGGTATTATTTGCATATGGGTTCTGATTGGTCCACCTCAGCATTCTAACATTCTGAAGTGGCTGAGAGTGGAAAGGCCTTAGTGGCAACTTTTCCTTTTTTAGGATTTAGGATTTGTAAGTTATTTTTGGTTTTTTTAGTTTTTCATTTTTGTTGGTCACACCTTGCTTTGTGAGAGGTTTTGCTGCCAAATTTTATTCATTCATTCACTTTATTATGTGTTCACTTTATTATGTGTTCAGTTGGACTGAACTTATACAAACAATGACCATGGAGTCCCAGGTTTTATTTTTGTCAGCAGGGCTTCCTGAGAGGTTTCACCTACAAACAGGCTAGGGCGTTCACTGGCACTTTACCTTTCCAGGAGCCTACCTACAGGCGACGGTAATCCAGCGACGGTCATCTTGAGACTGGACTACTGTAACGCCCTCTACGTTGGCCTTCCCTTGTCGACAATTCGGAAACTCAAGCTAGTGCAGAATGCCGCTGCTCGCTTGCTGACGGACTCGTCGGTGAGGGAGCACATCACGCCCATTCTTCGGCAGCTGCACTGGCTTCCTATCGAGTACCGAATTGCCTTCAAGGTGTTGGTATTGACCTTACCCCGTATCTACCCCCGAGATCACTGCGGTCAGATGAACAGAATCTGCTGACGGTACCATCAGTCCGCTCCTGCTACCTATCTGCGACTAGACAGAGAGCCTTTTCTGCAGCAGCTCCATTGCTGTGGAACTCTTTGCCGGACAGTGCTCGAGCCATCTCAGAGCTAGCACCATTCAGCACCATTCAGAAGGGCTTGTAAGACCGCCCTCTTTGGACTAGCCTTTAATTACGCATAGAAGGATTGTACCTCAAGAACTATGTATGTCACCCTGCACCTCGAAATGTGTCAAAATGTGTTTTTAATGTGTTTTATGTTTTTATTGTAGGGCTCCATGTCTGCGACATGATGCCCATTTATATTGTTGTTATCTGCCCCGAGCCTGTGGGGAGGAGCGGAATACAAGACTGAAGAAATAAATAAATAAATAAATTATTTTATGAGTCGCCCTCCATCCGAAGTGCTTTGGGCAACTTACATAAGACAGAATAAATGAACTTATACAAACAATGACATTAAAATGGTTATTTTTTTTAGTTTTATTATTTTTGTTGGTCACACCTTGCGTTGTGAGAGGTTTTGCTGCCAAATTTGGTAGGATTCTGTTCAGTGGTGCTTTTGTTTGCTTCAGCCTAACTACAGACAGAGCATACACACACACACACACACACACACACACACACACACACACACACAGATGGATTGGCTTACTAGATTCTATACAAACCCATAGCAAGTACATTTCTGGAGAGCAAATCTGCAGATGATTTATCTCCATGTTTTTGAGGAATGAGCCTCCAAAGAGACTGAAGATTTGTCTCTTGTTGTGCTCTGTAACTAGATGATAAAGTGAGGCTGGATCTACAAAGCCAAGACTATCGTGCTTTAGTTCTCGGCTGGGAAGGAGGAGGCGAGGGGATGCCCTCCACACCCCTCCTTCCCAGATGAGAACTAATGCACGGGGTTGATTCCCAGCTGGCGTAATGGAATAATAACGAATTTAGTTATTAATTACGTGTCAATTTCGAAAATATTACAAAATTTTGCGGAACACTTTTTATTTCAAAACAACAGTGGCAATTCCCCGAGTTTAGAAACAATTTATTTATTTATCGGGCTTTTAGGCCGCCACTCCCGGGGGGCTCGGGGCGGCTCACAGCACAAGGTATACACAATAAAATCACATAAAACATCCGGACATCCAGGCATTAAAACACAATAGGCTGTACGGACATAGCATCGCATATCACAACACAGTATGGTAGGCATAAATCTACAGGCGCAGTTAAGGCACTGATGGCAACTATAAGCCGAAGGCCTGTTGGAAGAGGAAGGTCTTACAGGACCTTCTGAAGGCCATAATGTCTTGGAGGGCTCGTGTCTTGGACGGGAGGACGTTCCACAGAGTTGGAGCTATCGCTGAGAACGCCCTCCTTTGGGTCGCAGTCAGCCTGAGCGTCTTAACTGGGGGGTACTTCCAGTAGGTTGGTGTTCTCTGACCGCAGTGATCTCATAGGGCAGTATGGGGTAAGCCGGTCCCTCAGGTACATTGGCCCCAGGCCGTGCAAGGCCTTAAAGGTAAGCACCAGCACTTTGAAGGTGATCCGGTGCTCATTTGGGAGCCAGTGCAGATCCTGCAAGGTAGGTGTTATATGGCAACCTGCTGGGGTACCAGACAGGAGTCAGGCGGCAGTGTTCTGCACCAGCTTGAGCTTCCAGGTCACCGACAGAGGAAGGCCAACGTAAAGAGCATTACAGTAGTACAGTCTCGAGATGACCGTGGCTTGGATCACCGTGGCCAGGTCGTTCCGGGATAGATAGGGGGCCAGCCGCCTTGCCTGTCTTAGATCGAAAAAAGCTATTTTACTGACCATGGAGATTTGGGTCTCCATGGTCAGTTGGGAGTCCAAGTGAACTCTTCGGCTATTTACGGAAGGCGATGGGCATAACGCCACACCGTCCAGGGTCGGAAGCTGGACATCCCTATCACCCGGACGACCCAGCTACAAGATCTCCGTCTTCGCTGGATTCACCTTCAACCTACTGGCTCGCAGCCATCCAGTAACGGCTTCAAGGCAGTGTTGGAAATTATCGGGTACGGATCCAGGCCTGCCCTCCATCCTCAAAATGAGCTGAGTGTCATCAGCATACTGATGACACTCTAACCCAAAACTCTGCACCAGCTGTGGAAGTGGCTGCAAGTAAATGTTAAATAACAAGGGGGAGAGAATGGCCCCCTGATCAACCACCCCTAACGTCTACCATAGGAAGGCAATTGTCATCAGCTTACCAACTTCATTACCAATAACAGTGTCAAATATCACGATGTAACTGAAATGTTGTTTTTGCAAAGTGCACGGCCAATTTCGAAACCTTCAGGTTAATACACTCCTTCTCCAAATGAGAAAGAGAGAAAGAACAGATAATTGCCTTCAGATGAGATAGAATCAATTTCAGTTAGCAAATAATGCACTGGTCCTTATTTTCCTGCCAAGGGACCTCGGATTTCACCTATATCTATTGGTAATTTCTCGCTTTAATTACCAGCACGAAGAGCAAAATGATTTTTTATTTATTTCACACTTACTTTCCGTCATTTGTCTCTCTGCCTATTATGTCGAAGTCGCAAACTCATTTCCAACTATTTTAGTTTTGGCGTGTTGGATGCCGTTCTGTCTCATAGTGCATTTCAATTATCTACTGATCTACTATTTAATTTTAATAGCTCAAGGTGACGTATGTGGATAGAGGAAGGGAAAGAAAACATCTCTTCAAATTGGTTCATTAAGCATTTGGAGTGTACTTGAGGTCAATAAGCCAAAGGCCATCAGACCTTGGCTCTGCAAAATGTGTCCATAAGATGCTGATTCCAGCTTTTGGTCATTTTCCCATAATGCACTGACTTTAAAAAACTTCGCATGGGACCAGGTTCCATTTTTTTTCATGTCAGGAGTGACTTGAGAAAATGCAAGTGGCTTCTGGTGTGAGATAATTAGCTGTCTGCAAGGGGACATCCAGATGTTTTACCATCCAGTGGGAGGCTTCTTTTGTGTCCATGCATGAGAAGCTGGAGCTGACAGATGGGAGCTCACCCCACTCCCTGGATACCAATCGCAAACCCCGGTGGCGCAACCAGTGGTTCCCAAACTTTTTTGGCCTACCGCCCCCTTTCCAGAAAAAAAATTACTCACCGCCCCCCTAGAAATTATTTTTTATAAAATTTCATAGCAATTAAACAGAAAGATATATGTATTAATGCAGTAGTTCTCAACCTTTCTAATGCCGTGACCCCTAAATAAGGTTCCTCATGTTGTGGTGACCCCCAACCATATTTTCGTTGCTACTTCATAAATAATTTTGCAACTCTTACGAATTCTAATGCAAATATCTCATATGCAGGATGTATTTTCATAGTTACAAATTGAACATAATTAAAGCATAGTGATTAATCACAAAAACAAAATGTTTGGGGGAGTATGGACAACGGATGGTGGGATTTGCAGTACCTTCAATCGATTCAGCTCTGACTTCCACAGCCGAGACCCCATGAATGACAGACCTGGACCAAACTTGTCACACAGGACCTCCATGACCAACAGAAAATACAGGAGGTGTTTGGGAGGAATTGAGAGTGATTTAGGGGAGATGTAGTTCACCTACATTTGGAGAGCACTCTGAACCAAAACAATCCTGGATCTGGACCAAATTTGGCACAATACTCAATATGCCCAAAGTTGAACGCTGGTGGAATTTTGGGGGATTGATTTTGTCATTTGGGAGTTGTAGCTGCTGGGATTTGTAGTTCATCTATAATCAAAGAGCATTTTGAACTCCCAACAGCAATGGCATTGAACTAAACTTGAGCAATAGAGAATACTGGACCTTGGAAATTGGGAGCTGCTTGCATTTTCCTTCGTGCCATGACCATCTCCCAGGAGGCGCCTGCAAACGCCGCATCGACTCAGGGGGCGTTTGCAGACGCAGAGGCTTTCCTTCTCCGCTGGGGGTCAAAGCGAAGGGGGCCAATCGTTCACCGCCCCCTTAAAGGGGTTCACTGCCCCCCAAATTCCCCTGAGCCTCCCACCGCTCCCTTCGATCGCCTCACCGCCCACCAGTGGGCGATACCGCCCACTTTGAGAATCAGTGGGTTAAACCAACAGTTTGGAGGTTCAAATCCAGGGAGAGCGTGGATGAGCTCCCTCCGTCAGCTCCAGCTCCCCATGCAGGGACATTAGAAAAGCCCCCCACAAGGATGGGAAAAATCAAACATTATTTATTTATTATGTATTTATGGCATTTGTACCCCGTAGCTTCTCACCCCAACAGGGGGACTCAGCACGGCTTATATTCGCAGCACTAGAGGCCGCAACACCACAATACAATATAAAATACACCACATAATCAACATCAATAAGCATTAAAACCATTACATTAGAATCACTACATGCAACAATAATTAAAGCCAACAAATGGAACACATTGTCAGTCCAGTCAAGTCCAAAGTGTCAATCCAGTCAAATCCAAAGTCCAATTTATGTCTGCTGCCCAAAGGCCTGGTCCGAGAACCACGACTTTAGCTTTTTTATAAACGCAAGGAGAGATGGAGTCGGTCTTACTTCATTTGGGAGTGCGTTCCATAGGTGGGGGGCCACCGCCGAGAAGGCCCTGTCTCTCGTCCCCACCAGCCGCATTTGCGATGCTGGCGGGAGCGAAAGCAGGGTCTCCCCCGATGATCTTAAACATCTGGGCGTTCTTTGGGCAGCGTCCTTGCAGACGGCCAATTCTCTCACACCAGAAGCAACTTGCAGTTTCTCAAGTCACTACTGATATGAAAAAAAACCCTCCGCTTCCCAGATACGAACCACAGACCATTGTGTCACTGGGGGCTCCTACCAGGTTCCATGAACAAAAATGATAACAGATGCATGAAATATTGTCCTAAATCTGCGTACTTCTGATATTTTATTTATTTATTTATTTATTATTTCGACTTCTATGCCACCCTTCCCGAAAAGGCTCAGGGTGGTTCACAGCAATGAACAACAAAACACAATGTACTTGAAAACATAATGAAAACAGATTAAGACCAGAGTAGGGGTTACAGCTTAGAGATTGAATGCCTGACGAAACAGGTTGGTCTTGCAGGCCCTCCGAAAAGCCTGTAGATCAGTTATTGCTTGAGCCTCCTCCGGGAGGGCGTTCCAAAGGGTAGGTGCCAATACAGAAAAAGTGTGCTGAAGCGTCAATGACAAGAGGCAGATCTTAAGTGATGGAACCTCCAGTAGGTTTTGATCCATGGACCGTAGTGGTCTGTGGGGAATGTGCAGGGAGAGGCGGTCCTTCAGATACACTGGCCCCAGGCCATGCAAGGCCTTAAAGGTTAGCACCCGCACTTTGAAGGCAATCCGGTGCTCGAGCCAGTGTAAGTGCTGTAGGACTGGCGTGATGTGGCACGATAGTGTCACTCCAGCCAGCAGTCCAGCCACAGCGTTTTGCACCAGCTTCAGTTTCCAGATTACCGACAAAGGAAGGCCAATGTAAAGAGCGTTACAGTAGTCCAGTCTCGAGATGACCGTGGCCTGGATTACCGTGGCCAGGTCGTCACCGGAAAGGTAGGGCACCAGCCGCCTTGCCTGGCGCAGATGGAAAAACGCTGCTCTGCTCACGGTGGAGACCTGAGCCTCCATCGTCAGCAGAGGGTCCAGTTGGACCCCCAGGTTTTTAACCAGAGGCGACAGGCTAACCACCTCACCATCCATTATTGGCAGCCAGAGCTCGCCCCCCCCCCTCTGGGGTGACCCAGCCACAGGACCTCTGTCTTCGATGGGTTCACCTTCAACCTGCTGACCCATAGCCACCCAGTCACGGCTTCCAGGCACTGATGGAAATAATCGGGTACAGAGTCCGGCCGGCCGTCCATCCTCTGCACCAACTGGGTGTCATCAGCATATTGATGACACTCCAGACCAAAACTACGCACCAGTTGGGCACAGGGCCGGATCATCGGCCTGTGCCGCCCAAGGTTAAATGTCTAAATGCCGCCCCCGGGGGGCGGGGCCTCTTGCGGGGGGTGGGGCCTCTTGCGGGGGGCGAGGCCAGCGAGAGGGAGAAGGCGCTGCCGGAAGTCCCGCCCCTAGGGCGACTAGGTTTTCGTCGCCGCCGCCCCGCTCGACCCGTGCCCCAAACACGAGCGGGGCGGGGGCGGTGGCGGCGAAAACCACGTGAGTCTCCCTAGGGCGGGACTTCCGGTGCCGCCTTCTCCCTCTCGCTGGTTCCGCCCCCCTCCCTTCACTGAAGGGAGGAGGCGGCGGAGCCGCTGCCGGCGAGGAGAAGGCGCCGCCGGAAGTCCCACCCTAGGGAGTCTCATGTGGCTTTCCCTGCCGCCGCGGCGCTCGCACCGGCGCCCCTCCTCCCTTCACTGAAGGAAGGAGTGGCACCCACCCGCGCGAGCAGGGCAGCGGCAGGGGAAGCCGCGTGAGTCTCCCTAGGGGCGGCGGGACTTCCCCTCACCCCTTCCTTCAGGCCCGGCCCCAGAAATGCTGCCTTTCAAAATCTGCCGCCCGAGGCAAGTGCCTCGGGTGGCCTGGTTGGGCAAGTGGACGCATATAGGTGTTAAATAATATAGGGGAGAGGATAGCCCCACAATTAGGGGGACCCTTTCCGAGACCATCCTTCCCCTCTCCACCCATTGTCCCCGATCTTGGAGAAAGGAGGCCACCCATTTAAGGGCGGACCCCCTAACTCCCATCATGGCTAAACGGTGGATCAATAGAGAATATGTGGTTGAATGGCAGGACAAACAAGTATACCCTGTACTGTAGAAAGATGCCATCAAAAGCAAAACAATAACTTCGAAACATCAGTAAAGGATGAAACAAAGAGGGGCTTAATACTGTTTTAATTAGATGTTTCGGCTTCCCACTTCTTCAGTACCACCAGTGGGATTTAAAGCGAATGCTGGGAATCAAAGCAATCGTTGTGCGAAAACACAGGTTGAAAGATTTCCAAGAATGGAATTAATGGGCACGTGCAACATAGTTCCATATCCTGGGGAATTGATGTGTGTGTGTGTGTGTGTGGGGGGTAAAATGCTATGAGCATGCAGATCTACCATCCTAAAAAGGTGGCCTCGGTTAGCATAGAAGCTGTGGGATTTAATTCTTTACATTGTCATTGCTTAAATATTTGTATTCCACTCTGAAAATTTCAGGGCAGGATAAAAAAAAACAACACTTTTTAAGAACAATATTCGAACAGTCCAACTTGGCCCCCTTCTTTATCTCTTTTCCCGGCAGACCTTTTTTTGTTTGGGCAGGCTTTTGAATCATAAATCTATTCACATAATAAAAGTGAAAATATATATGTATATGTGTGGCTGGGGTGTCCACTTACACCAGTGGTTCCCAAACCTTTTTTGGCCTTCCGCCCCCTTTCCAGAAAAAAATTTACTCATCGCCCCCCTAGAAATTATTATTTTTAAATCTAATAGCAATTAAACAGGAAGGTATACAGTATGTATTAATGCTGCAGTTCTCAACCTTTCTAATGCCGTGACCCCTAAATAAGGTTCCTCGTGTTGTGGTGACCCCCAACCATATTTTCGTTGCTACTTCATAAATAATTTTGCTACTCTTACGAATTCTAATGCAAATATCTAATATGCAGGATGTATTCTCATAGTTACAAATTGAATATAATTAAAGCATAGTGATTAATCACAAAAACAATATGTTTGGGGGAGTATGGACAACGGATGATGGGATTTGCAGTACCTTCGACCGATTCAGCTCTGACTTCCACAGCCGAGACCCCATGAATGACAGACCTGGACCAAACTTGGCACACAGAACCCCCATGACCAACAGAAAATACTGGAGGGGTTTGGGACGAATTGACAGTGATTTAGGGGAGACGTAGTTCACCTACATTTGGAGAGCACTCTGAACCCAAACAACCCTGGATCTGGACCACTTTCGGCACAAATACCCAATATGCCCAAAGTTGAACACTGGTGGAGTTGTGGGGGATTGATTTTGTCATTTGAGAGTTGTAGCTGCTGGGATTTATAGTTCACCTATAATCAAAGAGCATTTTGAACTCCCAACAGCAATGGAATTGAACTAAACTTGAGCAATAGAGAATACTGGACCTTGGAAATTGGGAGCTGCTTGCATTTGCACTTGCACACTTGCGACTTTCCTTCTCCATTGGAATGGCAGGCACACCCACCACCGCCCGCTTACAGGGCTTCAGTGCCCCCAAATTCTCCTGAGTCTCCCACCACCCCCTTGGATCGCCTCACCACCCACTAGGGGGTACCCCCTTGGATCGCCTCACTGCCCACTAGGGGGTGGTACCGCCCACTTTGGGAACCACAGACTTAAACAGACAAGCTCCTGCCTCCACAAACAGCTATGGCTCCTAGTACTCAGGAGTCACCAAAGGCCCTCCCTCCAATGACATCACAGGTTATAGCAAGCACTGTAAACATGTCCAAGAGCTCTGCCAATGTCCTCCACCAACACCATAGTGCCCGCCACCCAAGTGAAGGCTTTCATATGGGGATAATTCCATTGTAGATTGTATGTGTTTCCTCCACCAGAGACACCCCAGTGTTTCTTACTCACTCCATTGTTGTGCGTCAGCTCCCCCTGGTGGCCAGAGTTTGCCTCTGTTCGTCTATATGTGTGCATGTGGAAACGGCAGGGATTGTCTGCTAAGTATGTGTGCCTGTAATCCGCTCTGAGTCCCCTTTGGGGTGAGAGGAGCGGAATATAAATAAATAAATAATAAATTATAATTGTGGAATTTGCATGACCCCGCCCACTGCCTCTCCTTTAACCCTTTCCTATTATTTCCTATAGCACACAGCAAACAGAGGAATTGATCAGCAACTGAACATGCTAGAGAGGTTTGGGGAGAATACACCATGATTTGTAGGAGTTGTAGGTCCTGGGATGTATAGTTCAATCACCTGCAATCTAAGATCACTCTGAACTCCACCAATGATGGACCTGGAACTATTTTGGCACACAAACCACCTATGACCAAACAAAAAAGTTTTGGAGGGATTTATAGGAGTTGTCGTTCACCTCCGAGAGCACACTATAAACCCAAACAATGAATGGATCTGGATCAAACTTGGAATGCATCCCTGATACACCCAAATTTGAATATGGGTGGGTTTTGAGGGGAATTAGCTTGGGCATTCTGGAGTTGTAGGTACTGGGATTTATAATTCACCTGCAATCAGTGAGTACTCTGAACTCCACCAAAGATGGAATTGGACCAAACATGGCACACAGAACTCTCTTGATCAGCTAAAAACACTGGAGATCTTTGGGGAAAATTCACCTTGATTTGGGGAAGTTGTGGTTCACCTACATCCAGAAAGCACTGTCAACCCAAACCCTGACGGATCTGGACCAAACCAGGCACACAAACCTGATACCGGTATGCCAAAATTGTATTACTGGAGGGATTTAGTGGACTTATCTTCCTTTCTGGGAGTTGTAGTTCACCCACAACCAGAGAAACCGTGACCTCCAGGGATGATGAACCTGAACCAAACTTGGCACACAGAACCCGCATGACTGACTCAACCGACTGGAGGGGTTTGAGGGGACTGACTCACCATAATGGGAGTTGTAGTTTACCTTACAGCCAGAGAGCACACTAAACCCCACCGATGATGTAAACTTGCCCAACATAACAAACTTTAAGTACTGATGGAGTTTCCTGAGGTTAACCTGGCATGATGGGAATTGTAGCACCGGGAATGTGGTGCAGCTGGCTAAGTGTCAGCTGCATAAGATCTCTCTGACCAATAGGTCATGGGTTCGAGGCCTGCCTGGGTTGAGGTGGGTGCTCAACCTTTAAGTGTAGCCTGCTGTCGACCTTTGCAGCCTGAAAGACAGTTGCATCTGTCAAGTAGGAGATAAAGGTACCACATTAAGTGGGGAGGCAAATTTTGACTGAATTATGAGGCCATTAAAGAACTCCAGGAACGCTGAGGAATGCGGAAGGAACAACAAGGGACGCTGGGAACGCTGAGAGATGAGGAGTGCGTCAGCTCCCCCTGGTGGCCAGAGTTTGCCTCTGTTCATCTATATGTGTGTATGTGGAAACAGCAGGGATTGTCTGCTAAGGATGTGTACCTGTAATCTGCTCTGAGTCCCCTTTGGGGTGAGAGGAGCGGAATATAAATAAAGTGTATTATTATTATTATTATTATTATTAGTTCACCCACAACCTTATGCATTTTGTACTATCAGAACATTTACTTTTTCAAATAACTCGGGCAACGCCGGATCACCAGAGAAACGAATAAAAGTGTAACAACACGAATTTTATTTCTTACCACCTCTCCCCAAGGCTCAAGGCAGGTGACAATATAATCCCAAAGAAACAGATGAGTTTTCCCAGCTTGCACCATGATCCTACCTCGAGGGCTGTGAAGTGATGCCTCCGATGCGCGTCCTCCATCCCCGCAGTGACTTTGGTCAAACGGAAGGCACTGGTCACCTGTTCCGGCCACAACCTCATAGTTTTTAGCCAGGTCCTTGGTTTCGCTGAGAGATTTCACTTTGTAAACCCTTCTGGTGTTTGTATCAGACAAGTAAAGGGATTCAGACACTGGGTCCATTGCGAGGTAGTACTTGTGAGCTGGACTTGTACTGATAAAAGAAGAGAAGAAAAACATCACCACAACAATTCAACGACCTCTTCACATTTGTATGTTTCACTTTTGCAGATCTGATTAATACCGTCTCTCGAGGTGCACTCTATTTTTTTTCTTGGAAAAGTAACTTCCACTGGAAGTTGACCATCTATCTATCTATCTATCTATCTATCTATCTATCTATCTATCTCATATAATAAAAGTCAGTGTTTGCGGGCGGTGGTGCGGCAGTGTGACCGAGCGGAGGGAGGAATATGTGCAAGCGTTTCGATTGGCTGCCACTGTGGGATTATTTGCATAACGGGCTCTGATTGGCCAGCCTCAGAACTCCAACATTCTACGGCCCCAGACAGAGGGGATTGGTTGCCACTGAAATGGTATTTGCATAACGTACTCCGATAGGCCAACCACATTCCACCATTCCAAGTTGACTCAGAGGGAAAAGGAAATGCCTCAGGCAGTCACCAACTGCGGCCCACGGCAATGACGGATCACCACCAAACTTGGCAAACAGGGGAACAATGGCCCACTTCACAACCTGGTGTGGTTTAGGGCAGGATGGGCCACGAATGATGGGATTTGCAGTACATTCTCCTCATACACTTCCCAAACAACATTGTAGCCCCTAAAAATCACATACCATGCCCAAACAGCCCCAGACAGGGGGATTGGCTGCCACTGAAATCGTATTTGCATAACGGACTCCGAATGGCCATCCACATTCCAACATTCTAAGGTGACTTAGAGGAAAAAGGAAAAGCCTCAGTCAGTCAGACACTGCCGCCCACAGCAGTGACGGATCAGGACAAACATTGGCAAACAGGGGCCCAATGGCCCACTTCACAACCTGGTGTGGTTTAGGGCAGGATGGCCCACGAATAATGGGATATGAAGTACCTTCACCTCATTCACTTCCAAAACAACACTGTAGGCCCTATACATCACAGACCAGGCCCGAAATTGACAGCAAGGCATCCTTAACTTGATTTTCCTGACTAGGCCTCAGCACATGGGATATTGTTAGGCTCCCTCAACTTGATTTTCTTGACTAGGCCCCCAGGACTCGCAGTACCTTCACTAAGTTCTTGAAACCACTGCAATCCACATAAACATCTAATAGGAACCAACCTTGGCATACGATGCCTTCCTCAAATAACCCGGGCACCGCCGGGTCCTCAGCTAGTAGAGTTATAATAGAAGAAACAGAGATTCCAAGTGAAAACACATCTCCAGGGCACTCAAGATCTTCCAGGACGAAGTCTGTGACCAATTTCCAGTTGACCACAGAGTGATTGATTCCTAGAAGTTTTATTTTAGTTTTATTTTAGTTCAAACATTCATGGGTTTTGGAAAATAGATATCTCCATAACCTTTTGAAAACGGGCCTCCTTAACCTTTTGGGAAAATCAGGAATCTTTTGGAAAGGCATGGCCTTGTTAGTAACTGTTTGTAAAGTATTATCTTCCTGAGAAGAGTTAAAAACTCATTTGAGCCAACCTTCTCCTTAGCGCTAAATATCCATTCATGTAAGAAAATTAGGTTTCTCAGCTGTTAAACTGATACGGGGGTGGGTCAATAAGTCAGTGACTTTTGAATTTTCCACCTCTTAACTGAAAGGGCAACACTGCTCCTGACAGGGACTGTCAGTTGACTCCTGTCAAAATTTGAACAAGCTGTGTCATTTAGTTTGTGTTTGACAGCCATTGAGCAAAGCAGACTGATTTGAGGAGAAAATGGAAAAAAGTGAATTTTGTGTGCTCATTAAGCATTATTTTTTGCGGAAAAAAAACATCACTCAAACCAAGGCTAAGCTTGATAAATACTATGGGGACTCTGCACCATCCATTTCAATGGTAAAAAAGTGGTTTACTGAATTTCGTTGTGGCCGTACAAGCACGGAAGATGCCGAACGTTCTGGACGCCCAGATGAGGTCTCTACACCCTAAACAATTGAAAGAAATCACGATATGGTGTTGGCCGATCGGAGATTGAAAGTGCGGGAGATTGTGGAAGCCAGAGGCATCTCACGTGGCTCAGTGGTTTCAATTTTAAATGATCACTTGGGTATGAGAAAGGTTTCCGCAAGATGGGTGCTGCATTTGCTCACAATCGACCACAAATGCAATCGTGTGACAATTTTGCAGGAGTGTTTGGCGTTGTTGGATGCCATTTTTGCACCATTTCGTAAATCGTGGACAAAACGTGGATACACCACAACACACCAGAGACCAAACAGCAGTCAAAACACTGGGTTTCTCGGGGTGAATCGGCACCAAAGAAGGCCAAGGTGGGTTTGTCCGCCAATAAAGTCAAGGCCACCGTTACTTTTGGGATGCACGTGGTATAATCCACATTGACTCCATTCAAAAGGGTAAAACAATCAATGTTGAATATTATGCCAACATATTGGGTCAATTTAATGAGGATTTTTTTTTAAAAAAACCCAATGACCTCATTTGGCCAAGAATTTTTTTTCACCAGGACAATGCAAGGGTGCACACATGTGCAGTTGCCATGGCAACAATCCAAAAATTGGGATACAAATTGCTCTCTCATTTGCCCTATTCTCCAGATTTAGCCCCAAGTGACTATTTCTTGTTTCCAAACCTGAAGAAATGGCTCAGCGGAAAGAGATTTGACTCCAATGATGAAATCATCTCACAAACAAATACCTATTTTGATGACTTCGACAAATCTTTTTTTTTTGGAAGAGATCAAAAAGTTGGAGAAACGTTGGACAAAGTGTATCGAGCTCAAAGGAGACGACGTTGAAAAATAAAATGATTTTTTAAAATCCAAAAAACCTGTGTTTCATTCAAAGTCACCGACTTATTGACCCACCCTTGTAGAATGGAGTCTGAGATCTGAACAGTCCCAGATCTGGTCACATGGTCTGCAGGCCCTCCAACAACACAGAGTTAAGGAATGCCGCATACCAACACACACACATATAATATAGTAAACAATCTGAATTATATACATAAGAAATAACTAGTACAGGAGGCTTGTAGTATGCTGCTATTTCCAACAATGGGGACCCTAAACTCTCAACCCCAGTGAATGTCGAAAGCTGACACTTGCTTTGCCTTAGCAATTCAGCTGGTGTCTTATTTCAGCCCAACCATCAAGGGTTAACAATTCAAAATAAAATCCCCAGTTATATGGAAGTGGCAATCCACTGCACAACAAAGCATTCTAGGTGGACACGGAAGAATTACGGAGGCAATGTTCTTCTGTAAGACATTGATGATCATTTCAGGCTGAATGCTTTGCCAATAAGGCAGCGGTTGAAGACCAAGAATCATCACAATAATGAGATCTGAACTAGTGTGCCATTATTCACACTCTGAAGTGACTTATTGGGAAGATAAACACATTGGCTTGGTTATGAAGGTGAATTTCCCCTTGAAAAAGGCTTCTTCCAACCATTAAAATAGGAATGGGCAAGTACCCAAGTTCCAAGGGCTACAGGCATCTTATGCTAGACCACTGGTTCCTGAACTTTTTTGGCCTACCGCCCCCTTTCCAGAAAACAATTTACTCACTGCCCCCCTAGATTTTTTAAAAATTTAATAGCAATTAAACAGAAAGATATATGTATTAATGCATTGGTTCTCAACCTTTCTAATGCCGTGACCCCTAAATAAGGTTCCTCATGTTGTGGTGACCCCCAACCATATTTCCATTGCTACTTCATAAATAATTTTGCTACTCTTACGAATTCTAATCCAAGTTTCTAATATGCAGGTCAAAGCGAAGGAGGCGGGGCCAAAGAAGAGGGCCGTGCGACCCCTCCTAAATGGCCAATCGTTCACCGCCCCCTTAAAGGAGTTCACTGCCCCCCAAATTCTCCTGAGCCTCCCACTGCCCCCTTGGATTGCCTCACCACCCACCAGGGGGTGGTACTGCCCACTTTGAGAATCGGTGTGCTAGACCTTAGATCAGGGGTGGGCAATTATTTTTTCCAAGGGGCCACACAAGAGCCAAAAAATATTATGGAGGGCCGCACCTAAAAGGCTGAACTACATTCTAATCTACATTATTTATTTATTTATTTTATTTACTATATATCATACATCATTAATATTAACATATTAATATATCAAGAAATATTCATATATTATTAGTATTAATATCATAATTATTATATTATAGTATATATATAATTGAAATTATAATATATTGAAATTATAATATAATATAACATTATATTATATTATGTATTATATTATTATAAAATTATTATAAAATAATAATAAAAACCACTAAACTAAAATAAAAGGAAATTCAAGAAGACAAGGTGCGAACGAAGATGGAGGCTGACATCCTCAAGAGAGGAAGGATCCCAAGATGGAATGGCCCAATGGACCCAGCCCAGAGGATGACAAAGTGGACCCAGCTGCCGCCGCAGCAGAGCAGAGCAGAGCAGAGGACGATCGGAGGCTGCAGGCCTCCGCCCGCTCTCGCCCCCAGCCGTTCCGTCAGAGGCGTTCCCGATCGGCTGATCGCTCTGCCATGGAGTGCCTGCCATCCCGGCTTTGGAGTTCCTGCCATCCCGGGAGGTGTTCCGGGCCTGCAGCGGGAGCAGTCAGCAACCTGTGGTGGCTGATCATCCTGGCGACCCGGAAGACGTTCTCTGATCGTTCTCCGGAGCGGCGGGTTGTCTGCCGATGCAGGCCCCACAGCCCGAGATGGGAGGGCAGCAGCAGCAGCAGCCTTTCCTCTTGTAGAAATGGCCCCGTCCCCGACGCCTTTCTCCCCGGGCTGGTCAAAATTGGCCGGCGGGCCGCATCCGGCCTATGGGCTGTAAAATGCCCAGGTCTGCCTTAGAGAGTCTCACTCAACAAACTATGCCTCTCATGTCTGATTTTCCCTCCAACAAAATAGCCTTCTGTTTTTGCTTTTCTCATATACAGCACACTGATATTATTTGCATGAAATATTTGTACTTGGGTAACCATATACACTTGTTTATTGTGTGCCATTCCTAGTCAGCCATTGAAACCTACAGGAAGACCTTAAGTGAGACACCTAAGAAAATCCCATGATCTCACTTTAGTGTGGGATGAGTCCAAAATGACTTAAGAGGCACACAACAACAACAACAAGAACAACAACAACATGTGTGTTCATTAATGAACAACTATTGGATCTGACCACTTCTTTATTCACTCTCAACAGGTGAAAGAATGACCCCTAACTGTTTTTACGAAGTTTATTTAGAACGATGATGTGTCAAAAAAAGATAGCACATTCTCTTTGTCTAGGATCCTTGACACACAGCCAAATGGCCCCGGCAAATGCATAAGGAGATGGAATAAACCAGCAATAATTGGCGGTGGTTTGGAGAAAGCTTGGTCAGCTTTATTGCAGAGAAATGAGCTTGCAAGAAAAAAGAAAGCAACCCCGGAATAATCATTAGCCAATAATAAACAGGTTCTTGAGGAAGCGGCCCGAAGAGTGGCTTTCTGCTGGTCAGCACTTTCAGGCATTCAACTCAAGGTCAGAGTGGAAGAGCCCCCAAGTCTCCCTGGGAACCATCCAATTCTAGGTTGGGTTTTGCAAAATACGTCTCGGATCAGTGTGTGACCCAAAGGATGTGTCCATGTTCCTTTCTTCAAGACCATCTACAAGGACGGTATCTTAAGATAAAATAAACTTTGATTTGACAGTCAAACAATTGCATGTTCCAGCTGCATGCAAATGATAGTATCTTGAGCCTTTAGACCAGGGGTGAGGAACCTTTTTGACTCAAAGAGCCATGAAAGCAAAATATTTGGAAATTTATTTCCATGAGAGCCATATCTATTATATAAATGGGTTCACGTCATGTGATGTATACCTCAAACAAAGAAACCTTACAACGCAGAAACACAATATTTGCCAACAGAAATAGGCCTCAAGCAAGGTACGTTTGTAGCAAAGAAACTTTCCCCCCCAAAACCTAAAAGGCCCCCAAAACAACGAGTAAAAATAAAACTACATTTACCAGCATCCTCCGGGGCAGCCAAAGACTCATCCAGCCTCTACATTCTGAACAACATGATTGGCTGCCAATAAGGGCGGATTTGCATAACTGCTGCACTGGCCAGCCAACATGAAAATTCCGAACCATAAAAAACTGCCAAAACAGAATAAGGAAAAGGCCTGAGCCAATCCCCAACACAAACACCAAAATCACTTGCAACCGAAAATTTACACCCCAAAAAATCACAGACCACGCCCAAAATTGACAGTAAGGCTTCATTAACTTGATTTCCCTAACTAGCCCTCACTTACTGGGAAGCTGTTTACGCTCTGAATTGACAGTAAGACTTCATTAACTTGATTCTCCTGACTAGGCCTCAGCTCATTGGACATTGTGTATGGCCTGAATTGACAGAAAGGCTTCATTAACTTGCTGTTCCTAACTAGGCCTCAGCTCATGGGACATTGTGTATGGCATGAATTTACAGTAACCTACCTTGGCTCACAGAGCCCCGACCATGCATGATGGGACTTGAAGTTCCACCATGGAAAATGGGATTTGTAGTACTTCAAAACCCATCATTCCCCACAGACCACTGTGGCCCAGAACCAAGACCAATAAAGACCCAACTTGACCCACACTCCATCCAACTGCAGTTTAGAGGAGGGCACACCGTGGATGATTGGACTTTCTCCCATCTCCTAAAAAGGGCACAGCAACGCATGCCGGGTACAGCTAGTAATATATATTTTAAGACTGAATTCAACTAAATGTGAGTATATATGTACATACGTAGAGAACAGGATTCCCCTGGCAGAATGATGGGACACTTCAGACCTGGCTCTGCAAAAGGCACGCTCAGGACTCTGGGAAGGAAGAGAAGACGGAAGGAAGGAAGGGGGAAAGAAAGAAAGGCAGAGGAAATAAAGGAGGGAGGGGAGAAGAAGAAAGAAAAGAAGAATGAACTATGGAAAAGGAAGAAAAGAAAAGCAGGAGAGAGACAAGGAGAGGAAAAGAAAGAAGGAAATGGGAAGGGAGGAAAGGAAAGGGTGGGGAAAAGAAAGGGAGTGAGGAAAAAGTAAAATAATGAAGGGAATAGAAGAAATGAGAGAAGGGGAGAGAGGGAAGTAAAAAGAAAGGAAGGAGAAGGAAAGGAAGACTTGGGGAAAAGAATAGAAGAGGAAGGAAGGAAGAGGGAGGGAGAATGGAGGAAAGAAGGAAGAGGAGAGAGAGGGGGGAAAGGAAGGAGAGAAGGAAAGGATGAAGGGGGAAAAGGAAGGAAGAGGAAAGAAGGAAGGAAGGAAGAGGGAGATTGGAGGAAAAGGGGGAGAGAGGGAGGGAAAAGGAAGGAGAGAAGAAGGGAAGGGTGAAGGGGAGAAAGGAAGGAAGGAAGAGGGAGAATGGAGGAAAAGGGGGAGAGAGGGAGGGAAAAGGAAGGAGAGAATGAAAGGATGAAGGGGAGAAAGGAAGGAAGGAAGGAAGGAAGAGGAAGAATGGAGGAAAGAAGGAAGGGGAGAGAGGGAGGGAAAAGGAAGGAGAGAAGGAAAGAATGGAAGAGGAAGAGCTGCATGCTGGGAAACCGAGGCCTGGCCTGCTCTGGAGAGCCAGATGAAATCATGAAAAGAGCCACATCTGGCTCCTGAGCCATAGGTTCCTGACCCCTGCTTTAGACCAATGATTCCCAACCCATGGGCCGTGGCCCACTGGTGGACCGTGAGACCTAAAATAAGGTCCATGACCAGGGGTGTGTGCCACCGTTGGAGGAGAGAGATAGAGATAGATAGATAGAGAAAGAAGGGGGGGGGGGAGAGAGAAGGAGAGGAAGAGAAGGAAGGAGGCCAGCGCCGTTGCCTTCACCTTCTTGTCCTCTTGCGGCTTCCCCGGTGCCGTTGGAGGAGAGTGTGAGAGAGAAGGAGAGTCCCCCAAAGTTGTTGTTGTTGTTGTTATTAGCTCCCATTGCTAATAACCACTAATAATAATGGGAAATCAGCCCTTTGTAAGACCCATTTTAGTTCCCCCAATTTGTTTTTCTTGTTATTGTTATTTTACTGACAACAAAAACACAGTATGTCACAGCAAACAAGATATATATGCTTGATTCTGTATCACAAAATCACAAGTCCCTAGTGTCCAGGACTGTGTGATGTATTTTTGAATGATGCGCACAGATCCAAATAAGGTGGCCTTTTGCAGTTGACAGATCATCATTTTGTCAATGTTTATTATTGTTATTGTTATTGTTATTATTATTACTAAAGCTGTTAGGGACATTTTCTTGGGCCTCACACTCCACTTTTTGTATTTTTTTTAACCTCAGCTCCCCCCCCTTAACACAATAATTAACAAAATCTACGGATAATAAGACAGCCCAACCAAAACAATTATTTTCTTGGTGTCTTCGTTTTTAGGCTTCTTCCTGGCGTTATTTGGGGTATTGATTCAGAAAATTGCATTGGGTAGACCACATCAGCTCTAGATTATTAAATATGGTTATCTGTGGGCAAGCAGACGGCGAATACCGGATGGCATATGTTCTGTATCAGAAACTAGAGTTGATGTGGTTTTCTGAATCAGCACCCCAAATATCCATACCCGATAATTTCCTACAGTGCCTTGAGGCCGTCACTGGATGCCTGAGAGCCAGCAGGTTGAAGGTGAATGCAGCAAAGACGGAAATCCTATGGCTGGGCCGTCCGGGCGATAGGGATATCCAGCTGCCGACCCTGGATCGCGAGGCATTACGCCTGTCATCATCTGTAAAAAGCCTTGGGCCCCCTGCTGTCAATGGAGGCTCAAATCTCGACTGTCAGCAGGACCGCATTCTTCCACCTGCGTCAGGCAATGCGGCTGCCTCCCTATCTGTCCCAGAATGACCTGGCCACGGTCATCTCAAGACTTGACTACTGTAACACTCTTTATATTGGCCTTCCCTTGACTGCGACCCGGAGACTTAAACTAGTGTAGAACTCCGCTGCCCGGCTCCTCTCAGGGAAGCTTGCGAGTTGTCACGTAACACCTATACTGCGAAATCTGCATTGGTTACCAATTGAATTCCGGATCGCTTTCAAGGTGTTAGTTCTTACTTTTAAGGCCTTGCATGGTCTGGGGCCAGTGTATCTAAGGGATCGCCTGTTCCCTTACAATCCCCCGAGGTCACTACGGTCATAAGACTCGAATCTTCTTTGCATTCCCAGTATTAGATCCTTCCACGTAACAGCAACCTGGCGAAGGGCATTCTCCATCATAGACCCGGTGCTATGGAACTCTCTGCCGCCTGAGATTCGGGCCCTTCGAGATCTAAGCTCTTTCCGTACAGCATTCAAGACCCACCTGTTCAGGCAGGCTTTTGACAGTTCTTGAAATTTTAATCATTGTTTTATTTCTGCTGTTGTTTGTGTCTTCCTTGTAAACCACCCCGAGCCTTTGGGAGTGGTGGTATAAAATCGAAGATATAAATAAATAAATAACCAAACTGAATCTAAAGTTGAATAAAAGCTGATTTGTAACCCTTTTGGTACTAAGGCTGGAGGGTGGTCCCTGGCCAAAGTAGTCAAAAAAAGGTCCGCTTTAGACCAACTCTAAGGTTGCAGATGCATCTCCAGTGTAGAACAAATGCAGTCTGACACTGCTTTAACTGCTATGCCTCCAAAGACTGCTGAAGCATCAGTCCTCTTTGGCAGAGAAAGGCTAAGGAACGTGTTAAACTACAACTCTCAAGATTCTATAGTATGACCATAGTTAATACCTTCTAGTGGTGCTTATTTAAGGTGCGGTTATCAGTTAAAGTGGTGTCAAACTGCATTCATTCTATAGTGTAGGTCAGTGTTTCCCAACCGGTGTGCCATGGCACACTAGTGTGCCATGAGCAATTATCAGGTGTGCCGTGGGAAATTACAGTGGAGAGGGAGAGAGAGAGAGAGAGAGAGAGAGAGACAGAGACAGAGAAAGAGAGACAGAGACAGAGAGTCTAGCAGGAAACTTCAGGCAGCGGAAATGAGGCTTTCTTAGCCGAAGCAGCAATGCCAGCCAACCTGGCTGCAGTCAGGGAGAGCCCCGGCATCCAGAACTTTCCTCCCTCCCTCCTCTCTCTCTCTCTCTCTCTCCTTCCTTCCTGCCTTCCTTCCTTCCCTCCCTCTGTGCGCCAAGGGCTGCCTGGCCGGGTTGCGGCTCCCCCTGCTTCCTGGATCCTGGGCGCTCTTCTGTCCTCCTCCCCTCCGGCAGCAAGGAGGAGGAGAGGGAGGAGGAGTCAGTGGGAGCTGCCCCCCTCTAACCCCGCTCCCTGAGGCTCGAGGTGAGACTTTCTGCTTTCTAGCCCCTCCGCGCTGGGGAAGGGGAGCAAACCCTCATCTCCTGGCCTCTCCTGGCTTGGCTCTGGGTTCGCTGCAGAGCAGAGGCTGGGACGCGCAGTTCCACAGCCCAGCTTGGTTCCTTCCTGATCTGGCCCCAACGCGACATCAGGGAAGCCGAAGGGATGCAGGGGGGGGAGGCACTCCTGGGAAGGAGAGCTGGGTGTGGCAACGGCTGCGAGCCTCCGCCACAATTTGTTCCGAGGCTCAGAGCCACCCTGTGTGCTCAATTCCTATTCGTCCTGCTCAGCCGAGCCCGCGCGCGCTTCGGTCACTCAGTGCAGCCCTCCCCCATGGGACGGTGATGGCCCCCCTGCGCGTGGGCCTCCCAGGGGGAGGGGCTTTTGTGGAAGCAGCGGCGTCACAAGGGGAGAGGGTGACAGTTTGTAAAATGACAGAGTGTCATTTTGGTTGGTGGTGTGCCCCAGGATTTTGTAAATGTAAAAAAATGTGCCGCGGCTCAAAAAAGGTTGAAAATCACTGCCCTACACACAGTGTAGGTGCACACGTAGAAAGCCCTGCTGTCACATTCAATGGAGAGCAACTCAGGGGATTTTAAGTCCCAAACATCTCGAGGACCAATGGGAAATAACTACTTGCTAAGATTTTTCTGCCAGGATTTGGTAGCGTTAACTCTTGTATCCTACTCAAGAGGTAATTATCCACTGGTTTTAATTGTGTGGCTGCAATTACTCTAATTACTTTAATTAATTACTTTAATTAAGGGATTTAAAAATATAATTCAAAGAAGATTCACTCCCTGAAATTTGCATTGAGACCAGTGTTAGATAAGGAAGGATCCAATAGCCTCCCATCCCTCAGCCATGAGTCAAATAGAAAATTGCTCCCCGCCCCAAGAAATTAATTAGGGCTGGTTAATTAGCTAATTACTTAATTAGGACCAAAATCTCTTTGATGCCAAGGGGAGCGTTCTTTCTTTTGCTGATTGTGAGGTGGCCGGGTAAGGATGCTGTGGCTGTCTTTGAAAGAGAAGACTGTTTTCACTTGTAAAACTACAACTCCCAGAATCCCATAGCTTTGAGCCATGGCAATTAAAGTGGTGCCAAACTGAATTCTTTTGCATGTCTACCAGGGATTTAATTGTGTTTCTTTTTTGACTTGGGTGACGGTTGGAGTTTTATGTACAGTGTTCCCTCACTAATTGCTGGGGCGAGGTTCCAGGACCTTCCGCAATAAGTGAAAAACTGCAATTTATTAATTAAATACTAGCTTGGGGACCCGGCGGTGCATGGGTTGAGGAAGGCATTGTGGCCAAGGTTGGTTCTTTTTAGATGTTTATGTGGCTTGCAGTGGTCTCAGGAACTTAGTGAAGGTACTGCAAGTCCCATTGGCCATGGTCCTTCCCACTCCAAACAGCACCAGGATGTAGAGTGGGTCAAGGGGGCTCTGTGTGACAATTTTGGTCTGTATTAGTCATTGGGTGAGGGTCGTGTTGTGAAGTGGGCCATTGGGCCTCTGTGTGCCAAGTTTGGTCCTGATCCATCATTGTTGTGGGCCGCAGTGACTGACTGCCTGGGGCCTTTCCTTTTCCCTCTGCATCACCTTAGAATGTTGGAATGTGGATGGCCAATCGGAGTCCTTTATGCAAATAGCATTTCAGTGTCAACCAATCCTCTCTGTCAGGGGCCGTAGAATGTTGGAGTTATGAGGCTGGCCAATTAAAGTCCTTTATGCAAATATTCCCATAACGGCAACCGATCGAAACGCTGGCACATATTCCTTGGCACCTCCGCACCTCCCAGAAAATGAACATTCCATTTCCATCAGGAAAAAACTGTCATTTGGCTAACTCAAGCATTCAGTTGCACTCTGTTTTGCTGGCCAATCAAAGTACTTTATGCAAATTGTCTCTCAGTGGCAACCAATTCCCTCTGTCTGGTGCCTTAGAGTGTTGGAGTTCTGAGGCTGGCCAATCAGAGTCCTTTATGCAAATAATCCCACAGTGGCAACCAATCGAAAAGCTGGCACATATTCCTCCGCACCTCCCTCCCTCCGCACCTCCGCAAACACTGACTTTTATTATATACAGTACATAGATTAAAAAATAGATAGATTTTGTTTACATCATTTATATTCTGCCCTTCTCACCCTGCAGGGGACTCAGGGTGGATCACAACTCACATATACAGTGCCGTAGACATACAACATATATAAACAGACAGAGAGGCAATTTAACATTCCAGCTTCTGGCCACCAGGAGGAGCTGTCACATTCCTAAAATTCTTTTTGTGTGTATTTCCTGGAGATTTATGGCCTTGCAAATCAGTTAAATTTAGCCTCCCCACACAAGTGGTACCTAAATTTCCTATTTGACAGATGCAACTGTCTTTCGGGTTGCAAAGGTCGACAACGAGCTACACAATTGGTCGAGAGCTCACCCCCACCTGGACAGGCCTCGAACCCATGACCTTCTAGTCAGTAGAGATCTTATGCAGCTGACACCCAGCCAGCTGCACCACATTCCCGGTGCGATGTAGGTATAATCTATTTATTTAATGTTTATACATTATTTTAGTAGTTATACACTATTTTAAATCTTTATAAACTTAAAATAAAGTGAAGGAAAGGAAGGAAAGGCCGTTCAAGGCTGGAGGGAGGAAGGGAGGGAGGACTGAGGAGGGAAAGTGCCTTGGAGAGCGGTGGCGACAAAACCCCACAAAACAGCGAAAACACCATGATATATATTTTAAATTAATATTTTTTGAAAACCGCAAAACAGCGAGTCTGCAATAAGCGAACCGCGAAGTAGTGAGGGACAGGCCCAGATTAAGCCCTTTTGGTGCCCTAGGCCACACTTTGGAATTACGCCCCCAAACCAACCTCTACCGCACCCCCCATCTCCTCCTCCTTGCGGCTCCGCGCGCCCTCCTTCCTTGAGTCAATCATAATAATAACAATAATAATAATCTACAGAAAGAAGGCTATTTGAGTGTTGTAAATGAAAGAGAATATAATATTAATAAAAATCATAATAATAATAAAATCATAGGGTGCGAATGGAACCGGAAGTGTCTGTGCTGGGCTCTCGCCGGGCCTCTTTGGCCCAGAGGGGGTGTGGCCGGCGTGGGGAGGAGGGGGGCACTCGTCCTCTGGCTGCGTCACGGGCATGCGTGCGTGCGTACGTCCCGGGGTCGCGGCGCATGCGCAGGAGGGGATTTAGGGAGCGGCTGAGCCAGCTTGAGGAGAAGCAGGCCCTCATGGCGGCACGAAGGAGGAGGCCGAAGAGAAGCGACGCCGCTGCCATGAGGCCCGGACGATGAGGGAGGGCCACCCCGGACCCCAAGGTCTCGCCCCCACATGGGGAAGGTGGAGAAGGGAGGGCGGGGAGGGAGGCCGCCGCCGAGCTGAGAGGCCTCCAGACCGGGCCTTGGCTCTCCTCACTAGGCCTTGCGGGGGCGATGGTGAGGCGGGCGCAATTTCCTCCTCCCCCGCCCCCTCGCAGCGCTCTCCCCCCACCTCCCCCGAGAGAGAGAGTTATCTCCATGCCCCTCGTTGCAGGTTTTTTAATTTTTTAATTTATTTTTTAAATTTTTTAAAAAAAATTTGTCCGTGCGAACTGCGCCCCCCTTGGCTTCCGCCCCTAGGCCATGGCCTAGTGTGGATAATCCGGGCCTGGCGAGGGAACACTGTAGTTATCTATCCGTGTGTGAATGTTTTCTGTAAACTGTGAAAGTTTCTTGTTACTGAGATTATTTTTTTACAAGAAGGCTTTTTTTGGCCACTTCTTCTGCAGTTGTACGGCACCTATTATCATCAGCCTGTACTTCAGTTGCCAAGGAAGTTCTAATAGAGGGTCAGGGAGAACCTTGAACTTCCATAATGAAGAGTGATTAGAAGGCGCTTGCAAGATAATGAGCTTGCTAATTAGAGACGGATATTACATGGGGTCTATTATCCTTGCAGGAATTGGTTACAAGCTAGCTGAGTGTAGTTCAGGGACTGGTCATGTTTTTTTGGACGAACGGAGGAAGAGGATTGGAAGAAGTCTGAAAGCCAGGATGTAGGGATAGAGAGAATGTAAACACAGGAATAGGTAAGGCACATTACGTTGGGAGGATTAAATAGCGAGAGGTCAGCTGCTTAAGCAAGGGGCTAAATGACATGCTTTGTTAAAAGTATCTCTCGGCATTACTTCGCGAATGAAGATTCAGGAAGGACTCATCCCACGCTTTTTACAAGCGCGTTGCTGACTAAAAAGGACAATCTGAGATAGGCAAGTTCGGTTGCAGAAAGCACAGCAGGAAGTCTCCTTGGGTGATGTTGTTTCCAAGTTGCAGTTCTTTCTGCATTGTGGTTTCCCTGCGAGTCCCATTTGGTGTGTCTTCTCGAAAGAGGCCGCAGCATTGTGGATAGTGCATCTCCATGCCTCCTGATGTGAGGCCAGGGTGGACCATTGTTGGTGATCAATCTGGCCGAGCCTGAGATGTTGTTTCAGGGAGTCCTTATATCTCTTTTTGGGGGTGCCTCTCTTGCGCTGACCGGTGGTGAGTTCACCGTAAAGTAGTATCTTTGGGAGGCAGTGGTCCTCCATCCTAGAGATGTGCCCTGCCCAGCGCAGCTGTGGTCTCAATAGCATGGGCTCAATGCTGGTGATCCCTTCTTGCTCAAGGACAGCAATATTAGTCACATAGTCAGTCCAGTGTATATTTAGGATTGTGCGAAGACAGCGCTGGTGAAAGCGTTCGAGGAGTCGTAGGTGTTGGCAATAGGTGACCCATGTTTCAAACCCATAGAGGAGAATAGACAGTACGATAGCTCTGTACATACTGATTTTGGTGCTTTGCCTCAGGTGCTTGTTGCTCCAGACTCTTTTGTGAAGTCATCCGAATGCACTCTATGCCTTTGCTAATCTGTGATCTATCTCTTTATCAATCTTGGCATCTGAAGAGATGATGCTTCCCAGGTAGGTGAACTGCTGAACGGACTTAAGCACAGATTTGCCTATGCTGATGGTGTTCTTTCTGTGGTGCGGGCTGGTAGAGGACTTCCATTTTCTTCAGGTTGACTTCCAGCCCAAACAGCTCTGCAGCTGCTGCAAAGCAGGATGTGAGGCACTGCAGCGCTGCTTCTGAATGGGTGACAAGGGCAGCATCGTCAGCAAAAAGCAGCTCATGGACTGGATAGTTTAGTCTTAGTGCGAGCCCTCATGTGGCTTAAGTTGAACAAGCTACCATCAGTACGATAGCGTATATATAGGCCATCTTCTTCTTCAAGATCTGCCATAGCCCTTTGGAGCATCATGCTGAAGAAGATTGTAAATAGGGTTGGTGCAAGAACACAACCTTGTTTCACTCCAGTAGTTATGAGAAAGGGCTCCGAGAGAGCATCGCCGTATCTGACTTGACCGCGCTGGCCCTCATGTAGCAGGATAATCATTTTGAGGAATTTGGGGGGACATCCTAGTCGTTCCAGAATCTGCCACAGACCTTTTCTGCTCACAGTGTCGAAGGCTTTAATGAGGTCGACAAATGTTACATAGATCTGCCATATAATCCAGTTTCTGAATCCAGATTATCTGTAAGCCGCCCCGAGTCCTTGTAAGCCGCCCCGAATCCCCAAGGGGAAATGGTTGGCGGGGTATAAGAATAAAGTTATTATTATTATTATTATTTTCTTGGCCCATGGAGAAGCAATTCTAGTCTTTTATTTATTTATTTACTAGCTTGCAGACCTGGCGCTGCCCGGGTTATTTGAAAAAAGCATTGTTTATCTGTGCTCCAGGTTTAGTCTAGATAAATGTCAGATGGGTTCAGTGGATATGGGTGAACTACAACTTCCATATCAGAGTCCAATAGTCCATTCTCCTCCAAACTGAACCAGGATGCATAGTGGGTCATGGGTACTCTGTCTGCCAAGTTTGGGCCTGGTCTGTGATTTGTAGGGGCTGCAGTGTACTGTGGGAAATGTATCTGGTGAAGGTACTGAAAATCCCATCATTTGTGAGCCATCATGCCATAAACCACACCAGGCGTGTAAAGTGGGCCATCGGGCCTCTGTGTGCCAAGTTTGGTCCTGATTTGTCATTGGTGTGGACCACAGTGCTCTAAGGAAGTGAATTAAAGTACTACAAGTCCCATCATCCATGGTCCATCCTCCCTCAAACTGCACCAGGATGTAGGGTGCATCTGGGGGGGGGGGGTGTCTGTGTGCCAAGTTTGGTCTTGTTCTGTCATTGTTGGGGGCCTAGTCAGGAAAATCAAGTTGAGGAAGCCTAACAATATCCCATGAGGTGAGGCCTAGTCAGGAAAATCAAGTTAAGGAAGCCTTGCTGTCAATTTTGGGCCTGGTCTGTGATTTATAGGGGCTACAGTGTTGTTTGGGAAGTGAATCAGGTGAAGGTACTGCAAATCCCATCATTCGTGGCCCATCCTGCCCTAAACCACACCAGGTTGTGAAGTGGGCCATTGGGCCTCTGTGTGCCAAGTGTGGTCCTGATCCATCATTGCTATGGGCCGCAGTGACTGACTCCCTGAGGCCTTTCCTTTTCCCTCTGTGTCACCTTAGAATGTTGGAATGTAGATGGCCATTCAGAGTCCTTTATGCAAATACTCCCTCAGTGGCAACCAATCCCCTCTGTCTGGCACCTTAGAATGTTGGAGTGCTGAGCCTGGCCAATCAGAGTCCTTTATGCAAATACTCCCTCAGTGGCAACCAATCCCCTCTGTCTGGTGCCTTAGAGTGTTGGAGTTCTGAGGCTGGGCAATCTGAGTCCTTTATGCAAATAATCCCACAGTGGCAACCAATCGAAACGCTGCCACATATTCCTCCGCACCTCTCTCGCCGCAAACACTGACTTTTATTATATACATAGATAGATAGATAGATAGATAGATAGATAATTTTTTAGATTTATTTGCCGCCACTCCCAGCCGGCTCGGGGCGGCTTACATCAATCACCACAATAAAACAACAAATCTACAGCAACAACAAAATCACAGAAATAAAACAATTCCTAAGAGATAACACAAATCCTAGGAGGTAGCACATTACAGCTCAAAGGCCTGCCAGAATAGGACTGACTTGCAGGCCTTCTGAAAAGCCAACAGATTGCGCAAGGCTCGAACCTCCGGAGGTAGTGAGTTCCAGAGAACTGGGGCGATGGTGGAGAACGCCCTTCTCTGTGTTGAAGTTAGGTGGTATTGCTTAACATTGGGTACAGCTAGAAGATTCGACTATTCGGATCTAAGTGTTCTCATGGGACAGCATGGGGTTAGGCGGTCCCTCAGGTACACTGGCCCCAGACCATACAAGGACTTAAAAGTCAAGACTAACACTTTGAAGGTGATCCGGTACTCAATAGGAAGCCAGTGCAGTTCCCGCAGAATTGGTGTCACGTGGCTGCTCGCAGGGGCTCCTGCGAGCAACCGAGCTGCGGCGTTCTGCACCAGCTTGTATTTCCAGGTCACCGACAGAGGTACGCCAATGTAGAGAGTGTTACAGTATTCTAACCTTGAGATGACCATAGCTTGGATCACCATGGCCAGGTCGTGCCGAGACAAGTAAGGGGCCAGCCTCCTAGCCTGGCAACGATGGAAAAATGCCACTCTGCTGACAGCGGAGATTTGGGTCTCCATTGACGCAGAGGGTCCAAAAGGACTCCAAGGCTCTTTACTGAAGACGCTGGGCATAATGCCACGCCGTCCAGGGTCGGAAGCTGGACATCCCTACCGCCCGGACGACCCAGCCAGAGGATCTTTGTCTTTGCTGGATTCACCTTCAACCTGCTCGCTCGCAGTCATCCAGTAACGGATTCGAGGCAAAGATGGAAATTATCAGGTACAGTTTCGGGCCTGCCCCCCATCCTCAGAATGAGCTGGGTGTCATCAGAGTACTGATGACATTCCAGCCCATAGCCACGCACCAGCTGAGCAAGTAGTCGCATATAAATGTTAAACAATAGAGGGGAGAGTATGGTCCCCTGAGGAACCCCACAATTTAAGGGGGAGCTCTCGGATGACAACGATGACAATGCCGACAACAACAACAACAACTACTACTACTGTAACTGGTATCACATGTCATCACTATCCACAGTTGTCTTACCTGTGCCTTGTGTCTCTGTTCCTTAAATGGCAGATCCATTTGAGGACCACGTTAGAAAGAAAGAAAGAAAGAAAGAAAGAAAGAAAGAAAGAAAGAAAGAAAGAGAAAAAATCAAAGTGGTTAGTGTGGATTAACACAGTATCAATAGGAAGTAAAAGCAGTGCTGTTTATAGCATTTATTTAGTATTTAGTTAGAATATGATCCTCTAGAGCAGACATGGGCAAACTTCGCCCCCCCCCCCAGGTATTTTGGATTTCAACTCCCACAATTCCTAACATCCTCAGCCGCTGAAGGAGAAAAGGAAGTCCTGAGGCTGTTAGGAATTGTGGGAGTTGAAGTCCAAAACACCTAGCATAGGGGTCGGGAACCTTTTTGACTCAGAGAGCCATAAAAGCAAAATATTTGGAAATTTATTTCAGTGAGAGCCATATAATATATAATATATTTTAAGACTGAATTTATTTATTTCTTTAAAGCTTTTTTATCCCGATCTTCTCCACCTCCGTAGAGGGACTCAGATCGGCTAATAGCAAAATTCAATGCTAACACTTTAAAACATCAGACATAAACAATCAGTTAAAAATACATATAAGATAAAATGCAAATAAAACCATTCACCAAGATAAAATCATATCCAACTCAGTTCACACATTGTGGTCAATAACGTTAGTCATATCCGGTCTCGGCCATCACTCTGCAAATGCCTCGTTCCACAACCACAATGCCTCGTTCAACTAATTCACCTAAATGTGAGTATATACGTACATACGATGAGAAAAGGATTCCCCGGCAGAATGACCGGACACTTCAGACCTGGCTCTGCAAAAGGCATGCTCAGGACTCTGGGAAGGAAGAGAAGGCAGAAGGAAGGAAGGGGGAAAGAAAGAAAGACAGAGGAAATAAAGGAGGGAGAGGAAGAAAGAAAAGAAGAACAAACTATGGAAAAGGAAGAAAGGAAAAGCAGGAGAGAGACAAGGAGGGGAAAAGAAAGAAGGAAATGGGAAGGGAGGAAAGGAAAGGGTGGGGAAAGGAAAGGAAAGTGAGTGAGGAAAAAGGAAAATAATGACGGGAAAAGAAAGAAGGGGAAAGAGAGGGAAGTGAAAAGAAAGGAAGGCGAAGGAAAGGAAGACTTGGGGAAAATAATAGAAGAGGAAGGAAGAATGAAAGAGGGATGGAGAATGAAGGAAAGAATGAGAGAAGGGGGGAAAAAGAAGGAGAGAAGGAGAAGGAAAGGGTGAAGGGGAGAAAGAAAGGAAGAGGGAGAATGAAGGAAAGAAGGAGGGGAGAGAGGGAGTGAAAAGGAAGGAGAGAAGGAAAGGATAAAGGGGGAGGGAGGAAGGAAGCAAGAGGGAGAATGGAGGAAAGAAGGAAGGTGAGAAAGGGAGGGAAAAGGAAGGAGAGAAGGAGAAGGAAAGGAAATGATGAAGGAGAGAAAGAAAGGAAGGAAGATGGAGAATGGAGGAAAGAAGGAAGGGGAGAGAGGGAGGGAAAAGGAAGGAGAGAAGGAAAGGGTGAAGGGGAGAAATAAAGGAAGGAAGAGGGAGAATGGAGGAAAGAAGGAAGGGGAGAGAGGGAGTGAAAAGGAAGGAGAGAAGGAAAGGGTGAAGGGGAGAAGGGAAGGAAGGAAGAGGGAGAATGGAGGAAAGAAGGAAGGGGGAGAGGGAGGGAAAAGGAAGGAGAGAAGGAAAGAATGGAAGAGGAAGGAAGGAATGAAGAGGGAGGGAGGAAAGAAGGTAGGGAGAGAGGGAGGAAAAAGAATGAAAGAAAAAGAGAGGGAAAATGAAAGGAAGAGGAAGGAAGGAAGAAAGGAAGGGGGAGGAGGGCGCGGGACCAAGGCGGACCTTGGTGTCGACATCGGCGAGGCAGTCCCTCTGGAAGGCGTCGAAGAGGCCACGGCTCTTGAGCTGCCCGACGATGAGGGCGATGAGCTGGGCGTCTCCCGGGGGCAGCGAGGCCAGGTCTGCGGCGCCAGGCCCAGGCCCACCTCTGCCACCTCCCCCGAGGCCCATGGTGGAGGTTGAAGAGGAAGAGAGGATGAGGTGCCGCCGGTCTCCGCCATCCCCGGCGAAGAGGGCACAGGGCCCCGAGAGCAGCGGGGGATGAGAAAAGATGGTGGGCGATCGCGGCGCATTTGGCTGCATGCTGGGAAACTGAGCCCCGGGCTGCTCTGGAGAACCAGATGCAATCATGAATAGAGCCACATCTGGCTCCCGAGCCATAGGTTCCCGACCCCTGACCTAGCGGGTCAAAGTTTGCCCATGCTTGCGCTAGATGTTGGCTTGCAAATCCCATCGACTCTAATTTTCAGCATTACTACAGATTCCACAATTTATGGGTTGTTTTTTTAAAAAAAAAAATCTATAAGAGTAATTTGTGAAGAGTCGAATGTTGGCTGAGCTTCCATTTTTTCTATATTTAATGTTCTGTAAATCTTAAGTAACAATTTATTTCCAACTTCACGGCCATACGCAACAACGATTTTAAGACTGTATGCATTAACAGGGTTACACGGTTCCTCAGGCTCCAAAGTTTAGCTATGATATCATTCTCATTGACAAAGCATCAAATGAAACATTGTTTTTGCCCCCCCCCCCTCCAAACCATCATAATTAACAACCAGCATTTTAAATGGCTAATTGGACACAATGTAGATTCAGCGCACACTTTAGTAACCTAGAATAGTGTGCTTACGAAGTAGACAGAATTGAACGTATTGCTAACAAGTGTTGGATGATCATGCTTTGCTAAACCTATTGTTCTCTTGATGGGAAGGCAGGGGAATGGAAGCAAATGTCTCAATATCTGGGTTGCTGTGAGTTTTCCTGTCTATATGGCCATGCTCCAGAAGCATGCTCTCCTGAAGTGTCGCCCACATCTCTGGCAGGCATTTTCAAAGGGTGTGAGGTTTGCTGGAAACTATGAAAATTGGGTTTGTATATCTATGGAATAATATCCAGGACAAGAGAAATAACTCTTGTCTGTTGGAGGCAACCTTGATTAGCATTTAATGGCGTTGTAGCTTCAAAGCCTGGCTGATTGCTGCCCGGGGATCCTTTGTTGGGAGGTGTTGGCTGGCCATGATTGATTCTTGTCTGGAATTCCCCTGCTTATTGAGTGTTGCTCTTTATTTACTGTCCTGAATCTCACAACCTCTGAGGATGCCTGCCACAGCTGTTGGCAAAACGTCAGGAAAGAATGCTAGAGGAACATGGCCAAACAGCACGGGTCAGGAACCTATGGCTCGCGAGCCACGTGTGGCTCTTTTGATGATCAATCTGGCTTGCACCGGGGTGTGTGTGAGTGGGAATGTTGCGTGGCGGCCCATGCCAGGCCCTGGCCAGCGGCGAGGTGAGCCTCCTCTCTTCCTTCCTCCTCCTCTTCCTCCCCTCAGCCAGAAAGAAAGGCAGATCCGGCGTCGGCGCAAGAGCCAGCATGAGAGCGCATGCAGGGGGAGGGAAAGGGAGGGGGAGGAGGAGGAGGAAAAAGAGAAGGCTGCTCTCGCGAGAACTCTCTCGCAAGAACTCCCACCAGAGGGGAAGGGAGTGGCCAAGAGGAGGATTGTGAAGGAGGAAGAGGGCTTTCTCTCTCTCTCTTCCTTCCTCCCAGAAGGAAAGTGGGAGGACAGAGTGGGCGGGGATTGGAGGAAGATGGTGCGCAGGCCCCGGGGCACGTAGCCGGCCCCTGCAGGCAGCCTTCCGGGTCCGAGGAAATGGGAGCAGGGGGGAGAGAGGGGTCCTGCCCCTGCCTGCCACTGGAAGCTCAGAATCTGGAGGCGTGGCCGGCCCTGCAGGCAGCCACTGGGCTTGAGGCTTGAGGGAGGGCACGGTCTCTCCCCCCACCCAACATAGTAAGCTGCAGGCAAGAGACCCGGAGCAGGCCGCAAGACGCCTGGCAAGCCCTGCTGGACCCGAGGCAAGCGGCTGAGGGGGAAGGTGCGGCCCCCGCGAACACAGGAGTTGACCCCTCCCACCCCGGGAGCCACAAGGACGGGCCAAGAAGGCTGCAGGGCGGAGAGCCCTATCAGGCTCAGGACCAGTGGCAATGGAGGGGTATGGCCCCCGCGAGCCCTCCTTGCACAGGGTCAAAGGTGGCCTGGGAACAAAGGCCACAGCAAGGCCGCAGGCGCGGCACGGAGCAGAGGAAGGCAGAGAGACATGGAAGGGGGAAGTCCCTTCCATGGGAGCACACAGGGCGGCAGCAGTTCGAAAACATGCAATGTGAGTAGATCAATAGGCACCACTCCGGCAGGAAAGTAACGGTGCTTCTACGGGAAGGTAACAGCACTATGCCGGCCACATGACCTTGGAGGTGTCTACGGACAATGCTGGCTCTATGGCTTAGGAATGGAGATGAACACCAACCCCCAGAGTTGGACACAACTGGACTTAATGTCAGGGGAAAACCTCTACCTTATCTTTAACCTATCCTAACACTATCTCCCCGAAGAGAGACTAAGGGAGGTTCACAAAAGATAGTGGATAATGTCTTGAGTTTACTCGTGTGTTAAGAAACTTGAATGTGATAAGGAAAACTAAGGGTGCATTTTTGGTGGAAACTAGGAAGAAACAAGCCATCTCTGCCAGGAAAACATATTTTTTTTACTGAGCTCCCCATGTTTTCCCCCAAATGCATAGGCCTCAAAAACGTAACAGAGTGTCACCCGAAATGCAGGAACAATGACATTCACTTATGCATATTTTCTTATCTAATTGGTTTTGAAGTTCTCCAAACTTTCCTACCTTAGTTCTAGGATGCTGATAGAATTTCCTGAAGGAAGGAGGCGCCGGACAAAATTGAAGTCTCCAATGTATATGCTGCCGTCGGTACCGGAAGCCATGGCGACGGGCGCAAAGAGTTTGCTGGTGTGGGATGGGCCATTGCAACTGGCACAAGAGACACTTCTCTGGTGCCCATTGCCCATGACTGTGGAGATTACTGGTGGCTGCTGGGAGATGAATATATTTTCTCCATTTCCTTTGTGCACAATACCTTGGTTGAAAAGAAAACAACATGCAAACAAAATAAGTGTATAGCATTTTGCAGGAATACAAGTAATTGCCCAAAGTCGAAAACATGAGTGCCTAAAAGTGCCCAATCTACACTGTCATATAATATCATGCAGTTTCTTTTTAAATCGTCCGTGTAGACCAGGGGTGCCCACGCTTTTTCAGCATGCGAGCTACTTATAATAAAACCAAGTCAGAAAGATCTACCTACCTCCTCAAGGCTGGGGAGGGGCAGGGGCAGGGCTTGGCACGGCCTGGCTCCCCCCCTGCTCGCTCTACCAGCAGCTTCTCCAGGCTTGAGGATGGCAGTGCCTAGCCAGCCTTTTGCTAGCTCTGACACCACTGGCATGGCATTGCCATCCTCAAGCCTGGAGAAGCTGCTGGTAGAGTGGAGCCAGAGAGGGGGGGCAGAGCCAGGCCACGCCAAGCCCCGCCCCCTCCCCTCTGGCTTTGGAGCTCCCAGCAGCTTCTCCAGGCTTGAGGATGGCAGTGCCAAGCCAGTGGTGCCATAGCTAGCACAAGGCTGGCTTGGCACTGCCATCCTCAAGCCTGGAGAAGCTGCTGGTAGAGCGGAAGCCAGAGGGGCGGAGCCAGGCCGCGCCAAGCCCGACCCCTCCCTCTGGCTTTGGAGCTCCCCGCAGCTTCTCCAGGCTTGAGGATGGCAATGCCAAGCCAGCCTTGTGCTAGCTATGCCACTACTGGCTTGGCATTGCCATCCTCAAGCCTGGAGAAGCTGCTGGGAGTGCCAAAGCCGGGGGAGGGGGCAGGGCTTGGCGTGGCCTGGCTCCGCCCCCTCTGAGAAGCGCCCCATCCTGGGATCGACCTCCTTCAGTCCCAGGATCGACTGGTCGATCGCGATCAACTTCCTGGGCAGTCCTGGTGTAGACTCATATGATGCAGTTGAATGGCATTATATAAGTCTATACTTACCATATAATGCTGTTTCAAATTACATTATATGGCAGTATAGATGGGGTCTTTCCTACTCCTCCAATTAAGGCCCCCTCTACGCTACCCTATATTCCAGGATCTGATCCCAGATTATCTACTTATCCCAGATTACTTGCCAGTGGAGACTCATATAATCCAGTTCAAAGCAGATAACCTGGGATCAGATCCTGAGATATAAGGACAGTGTAGAAGGGGTCTTAGAATTGATTCCATACTGTAATACAGTCCCTGCAAACTTCTCCAAAATTGAAACTGGGCCTCTGCATGTCTTTTCTGCATGTTTTGTCATACCTAATGCATTGTACTGCTATTATAAAGCTATTAGTAGTAGTAGTACTGTATGTAGTACATGTCATGGATAAATCAGCAGAACCAGGTCGGAACTATAAAAAGTCCTTTTATTGGTAAAAAAAAAAAGCAAAACATTCTACCGGAGCATTCTCACAGCGTGGCTCTCAAAGCATAAAGCAGAAGAAATTTCTTTTCTACAGTTCACATTCCAGTGAGGTCGAAGATCCGGAAACTTACACACCTCATAGACACGAAATCTTCCTTCTCCAATTAACCTTGTAATCACCTAACCACATTACATATAGCATAGCAAAGCATTTGGCACAATCAGAAAATACACACAGTTACAGAAACATTTTAAACTCATCTCTGTCATACATTTTTACACTGACAGTACATACAGTACAATGCATTAGGTATGACAAAACATGCAGAAACATACTATGTATTGTTAAGAGGGTGTAAGTCAGTTTCTTTTCTGAATTTCAATCATGATCTTATTCTGTTAATAAAACTATTTCTACCTAAGGTTTTATTTTGAAGTTTTGAAGAAGTGTCCCTTATTTTGGTGAAAAATCCCGTATTTTTAGGTAAATGTCCCTTATTTCTTATATCAAAAAGTGGCAACCCTAACCAGGATTGGGAACTATCCAGGTCTTCCAATGTTATAGGACTCCATGCCCCTGCTGTTTTTTCAAGTCTGTAAATCCCAAAAGCAGCATAGCTGATTGGGAGAAAAGCTGGGAGTTGTAGTCCAGCAGCATCTGCAGGCTACGCCATTTCCATCCCAGATTTAATTTAATTAATTAAATTTAAAATTTAATTTAGTTTAATTATTAGATTTCGTGGCCGCCACTCTCAGGTGGCTCGGGGCGGTTCACAAATCATAACGAAATACAACGCATAGTACATTAAAATACAGCAGAACATTTAGCGTTAAAATTGATCTATACAACTAAGACCAACTCAGGTTACAAAAGCCTGTCGGAATAGCCAGGTCTTGCAGGCCTTCCATAACGCCATAAGGTCTCGGATTCAGTTGCTTGTCCCAAACAGAATAAAAAAACAAAGGCTCCATGGTTTTACCAAAGTGTTGACTGACAAACTGGAAGCTGATTCAGTGACTTTGTTTTAGTTGTGGCTAGAAATTGTGGGCAGAAAAAGGAAGCTTGGGGAAAGGGCTATACTTCCTGTAATGAGGTCACTAGGTGTATTGAGGATTTTATCTTTATTTTATGGTTAAATGTGTGGTTTGTATTATTACATTTGTACTGTGTTCGATGATTAAATGTTAGACAGACCACAAAGGGTTAACGGGGAATATTAATGCACAGCCTCTGAGAAGTTATGTTGCTATAGCAACAGGAGGCGGAGCCTAACACTAGCTTTAGAATGTCCAGGTTTGAAATATTCCAGTTAGTCAGGAGCGGTTAGACTAGCTAGTGGCAGTTTGAGAAAATGCTGTTGTCTTTTCTGAGGAAAACAGAAAAGGCTGTGTTTTGATACTGCAGAAAGGCAGTTAGGTTTAGAAAGCCTATAGGAACCGCTGTTTGTAGGTTAGGCTGGAAAGCTAACCTAGAAGATAGATAGAAAGCCTATTGGGGCAGAATATCTATAATATTATTGAGTCAGTGTTTGAAGAAATACAGTCAAACATTGTGTTTAGAAACTTAGTAACCTTAAGACCTGTGCCTCAAAGAAGATATTGTAACCACCTAAGCTCTATGTACTTTGAAACCTCCATGCTTGGAACCTTGTTAACTAATAAACAGTTAAAGTTCTTGATTCATAAATCTCTCTCTGTAAACTCTTTTTGGTACAAGTTTTAGAAACATCGGGTGGTCACATAACTTGGTGGCAGCGATTGGTGAGTGAGTTATTGGTCAAGAATTACTCACTGGTGACAAAGGTTATAAAGTAAGGAGGCTTCCCATAAATAGGTGGGATAGCCAGCCCTGCCACAGTTCTCCACAGTGAGATCGAAGAAAAAGATCTTCACATAAACCGGTGGCAAAAGAGTCCTCACTTAAATTGGTGGCAACGACCCTGTCACAGTTTTGAGTTCCAATCATTACATAAATTGACGCTAGCTGTAAGTGGCATCGTTACACTTCTCTATTAATAAATATCTCAGTTTGGGATCTCCAAAGTTATGGCAATGAATATGGTACGGGCAGAAGTAACTAGCATATAAATAACTATCAAGCTGTGTTCCAGACTCAAAAGAAGGGTGGAAGTGGATGTACATTACAGAAAACCACCCAAAAGTTTTGAGTATTTTTCAGAGGGGGAAATAAATATTAAATTGCAATTACAAACTCACTCTCTCTCTCTCTCTCTCTCTCTCTCTATATATATATATATATATAGTGGAATGAATGCTGTTTGATGCTGCATTGAAATAATGATGCCGCAAATGACGCCTGAGGGGAAGAATTGTTATCAAACAACTTTTGTCTCCCTCCTAACCTGTGGGAGAGGGAATAAACTAGAAAACATCTTTCTAACATAAAGTTCTTTTTTATTAAAGTACTTGTATTGTTGCTTTGAACATTAAGCCTTTTCATTCCGAGGCAGAGAGATGCTAACATTGGATCTCCTAGGTAACTTCATTTTCTCTTGCTGTGAAATCATCAGCAGAATGACTTGTTATTGCTAAGTATCCCACAGTTAAGCAACACAATAATCTTGAGATGCAATTCCAAAAGTTTTCTTGCTTTTAGCGATCAGCCTAAACAAGCTTCCAGCCGTAGTAATCCATAGATCAGTGGTTCTCAACCTTCTTAACGCCGTGACCCCTTAATATAGTTCCCCGTGCTGTGATGACCCCCAACCTAAAATTTATTTTCATTGCTACTTAACTGTCATTTTGATACTGTTAGAGTGTGTTGAAGTATAAAAAACCCTAAGAAACCTAGCTCTATAAAGGCACAAAATTACAAACACACACCCCTCCCCACCTGTTGTCTACTTGGTCACTCCCTCTCCATGCATTGGGAAGGCCAGCCTCCCTTTCCCCAAGTAGAGACCTCCTCTTGCCTCCTGGGGGTTCTGTGTGGGAAGTTTGGCCCAGTTCTATCATTGGTGGGGTTCAGAATGCTCTTTGATTGTAAGGGAACTATAAATCCCAGGAACTACAACTCCCAAATGTCAAGGTCTATTTCCCCTGAACTCCATCTGTGTTCATATTTGGGCACATTGAGTATTCATGCCAAGTTTGGTCCTGATCCAACATTGTTTGAGTCCACAGTGCTCTCTGGATATAGGTGAACTACAACTCCAAAACCCAAGATCAATGCCCACCAAACTCTTAGTTATGGGAGTTATTTTCTCTTGGTTATGGGAGTTATGTGTGGGAGGTTTGTGTGTTTCTGCCATTCCTGCCAGGATATCTATGTTGAGTTCATCGAAACAGGCCCAGGTTTCACACTGAGTGTATAAATACATTTAAAAAACATATTAACTATATGTATGACTGTGTTAGAGTGTCATTTTGTGTCATTTTGGTGGGTGGTGTGCCCCAGGATTTTGCAAATGTAAAAAGTGTGCCGTGGCTCATAAAAGGTTGGGAAACACTGATTTACTGGACCAAATTTGGCACAAATACCCAATGCGTCCATCCCCCCTCCCTCCATAAAGGATGTTTTCCCTGTGAAGGATGCTATTTCGAGTATCCCACCCCAAGTTTTAACATTTTAACATTTTATATATGTGCTTGCAGCCCGCCCAGTCTTTGTGATTTTAGATATCTAGTTGTATATTGTTTTTATTTATATGTATGTATCTTTTTGTGTGTGTTCATTGCTGGTGTTTTGATTTTATTTTATTGTAATTTGTTGTTTGGGCTTGGCCTCGTGTGAGCCGTCCCGAGTTCCCATTGGGGAGATTGGGCGGGGTATAAATAAAGATTATAATTATAATAATAATTATTATTCATAGTTAACCTACAATTGAAGAGCATTCTGAACTCCACCAACAATGGAATTGAACAAAACTTGGCACACAAAACTCCCATGACCAACAGAAAATACTGGAAGGTTTTGGTGGACATTGACCTTGAGTGTTGGAGTTGTAGTTCACTTACATCCAGGACCGGACGAAGGTAAAAATTAGTAGTAAGCGAACATTATTTTGGCGCCCCCTGGCTCTCCAGCCTGGTGGAGATGGCACGTGTGCGCGCCGGAGCACACATGCGCACAGCCAGCTAGTTTCGCGCACGAGCTATTGGGACAGAGCACTTCTGGTGGACGGAGCCTCCTGCCTCTGGCTACAAAATGTTCCCCCATCCTTTTCAGCCTTTTGGGAGTGTGTTTAGCAACTCCATCCACCAGAAGCGCTCCGTCCAAATGGTGCATGCATGAAAGGTTGTGACTAAACCAGATATGTTACTTTTAATAAAGTCTACTTATTTTTGTCTCTTGAAAACACAATAAAGAAGCAAGATAGAGTACCGAATTGTTTTCAAGGTGCTGGTATTAGGCTTCAAGGTCTTGTATGGCTTAGGGCCAGCGTACCTGAGGGACCGTCTCACCCCATATGTTCCCCCGAGATCACTACGCTCAGAAGAACAAAATCTTCTGCTAGTCCCGTCGATCCACTCCTGTCGGCTTTCATCAACGAGATCGAGAGCCTTCTATGTGGCTGCACCATCCCTTTGGAACTCCATGCCGGACGAGGTGTGCGCCATCACTGAATTAGCTCCGTTTCGGAGAGCTTGCAAGACTTTTTTGTTCAAACAAGCTTTTAACCTCACCGGCCCATGAAGACAGACATAAGCTTAGAATTAATCTGTTAACTCTTATAAACGCTTGTTTTAGGCTGTGGTTATGTATTTCTAGGTTTTTATGCTTTTAGGTTTTTATGCTTTTAGTATGCTATATTAAATTGTATTGTGACACTGCATGTGAATTATGTAAACCGCCCCAAGACTGCTGGAAGGAGCGGTATATAAAAATGAATAATAAATAAATAAATAAGATATTCTATGGGAGAGTAATATAATAATAATCTTTATTTATACCCCGCCACCATCTCCCCAAGGGGACTCGGGGCGGCTTACATGAGGCCAAGCCCAACAACAACATCAATAAAAACAACAAAGCAGCACAATTAATATAAATCACATATAAACAATAACATAAAACTTAAAACCTTATGGCCAGGCCAGATGCAATATTAAATTTTTAGAAAATAAACACTGGGCATGAACAGAGATAGGATGTATCTAAGCAGGAGGGTTTTAAAGGATAATGTAGGGCAGGGGTGCTCATTACTGTGATCGGGAGCACCTAGGTGATCTTCGGCCCTCTTCCAGGTGATCTTTGGGCCTCACCAGCCGGATGGTGCGCTCCTGCCATGCGCGCGCACGTGCGCTCCCGCCGCCGCCTTTGCGGGGCTTTTTCCCCAAAATGAGGCTTTAGTGGGCGGGCCCCGGTGCTCGTCTTGCCACGCACAGTGTGGTGACATGACTGCCCATTGGTTGCTGCTGGGGGGGGGGAGCAAGGCGAAGGCACGCGCACGGATAGGATGCGAGGCCGTGGGAGGGATGGAGGGAATGTGTATGTGTGTGTGAGAGAGAGCCAAAGAGAGAAGAAAGAAATCTGGAGAACTTTTTTGGATCATTTTGGCAGGCAGGCCTGCGGGCGCTGGAAGGAGAGAGGGAGGGAGAGAGAGAGAGAGAGAAAGAGGCGAAGGAGGCCGGGCAAAGTGGGGCAAAGCCAAGCAAACCCCGCCGCCAACCCTGCTGCTGCCCTCAGGACTCCCATTCCAAGCCGAGACCTAGGCGAGCGAGCTGTGTGGGGCTGCTTTCTTTCCTTGGTTGGGGGCGAGGAAGGAGGGCTCCGCCGTGCTCCTGGGGCTGAACCTGAGGAGGAGGGGGCTGTGGGGATGGAGACTCCACTTGCTGCTGCTGCTTGTGCCCTTGCCGCCTTTCTCCGCCTCGCCCTCCCTCGCCTCGAAGGAGAAAGGCGGCGAGGAGAGAGAGAGAGAGAGAGAGAGAGAGAGAGAGACTCTTCAGAGCCGGCAGGAAGAGCCACCCTCTCTCTCTGTCTCCCTCTCTCTCTCCCGTGGGCATGGACTGCCACCAGTGGGAGGGGTCCTCCTTCCTGCCAGCCGTCCATTTGGGCGTCCTTTCTGAGTGACACTCTCGAAAGGAAGGAAGGGCGTCCCCCCCACTGCATCTGTCACTTTGGGGAAGCACCTCTTCCACTCCTCCTTCTCATGCCCAGGTCAGCAAGCCTCGAGGAGGAGGGGGGGAGGCCGCCATGGGGAGGCTCCAGCCTCACGTGGGTCCCTCTCTCGGTTGAGTTTCCTGGACCAGGCAGCAGCCAGGCGGCCCCTCTTCCCAGCCCTGTGCCTTCCGAGCCACCGCTGGAGCCATATCTGGCCGGAGCGCTGACGGGTGCGCCTATAAATACCCTCCTGCTGCGTGCGTGGGAGGGGCCTGCTGTGCACGCAAGAAGCAGGATGGGATGGGGACTTCCTGCTTCGCGAAAGCACGCAGCAGGAAGGAGGAAGGCAATGAAGACATTAAGAGAGAGCGCGCGCGCAGGCAAGGAGGATCCCCTTCCCGGGTGCGCACGGCGGCGAGTTCGTGGGCAGGCAAGAAGGAAGCCCCGCATGGACAAAAGGCTGCAATAGGAGCGTGCGCGCACGCGTGCATAACAAAATAATAAAAAATAAAAATAATTTTTAAAAAGGCTGCAATAGGAGCGTGCGCACACTCACATGCACAACAGGTGATCTTTTCAACTTGATTGTTCATATAGTAGCTCGCATGATGAAAAGGTGTGGGCACCCCTGATGTAGGGAGATCAACCCAACGGGTAGTTAAAGTGCTTCTGAGGACATTTTGCAAGGAATTAGTCAGAACAGTCTAGTGGAGAGGGCGCGCATGCGCGTCGGAGCACACATGCACGCAGCCAGCTAGTTTTGCGCATGCGCTATTGGGACAGAGCGCTTCTGGTGGACGGAGTAGCGAAACGCACTCCCAAGAGGATGAAAAGGATGGGGGAACATTTTGCAGCCGGGGCGGAGCCTCACGCCCACGCAGCGGCCTGTTGCAATGGGACGGCATGATGCGCCGAACCTGGCGGCTGCGGCCAAATGCACCCTTGGCCACGTGGTGCCCGGAAGCGGCTGCTTACTTCGCTTACACTTAGATCCGCCCCTGCTTATATCCAGAGAGCACTGTGGGCTCAAAAAATAATAGATCTGAACCAAACTTGGAATGAACACTCATTATGCCTAAATGTGAACACTGGTGGAGTTTGGGGGAAATAGACCTTGAAAATTGGGAGTTGTATTTGCTCATATTTATAGTACATCTATAATCAAAGAGCAGTCTGAACCCCACAAATAATAGAATTGGGCCAAACTTCCCACACAGAACCCCCATGACCAAAAGAAAATATTGTGTTTTCTGATCGTCTTTGGTGACCCCTCCGACACCCCCTCACGGCCCGCCAAGGGGTCCCGACCCCCAGGTTGAGAAACACAGCCATAGATGGAAAGAGAAAGCAAATAAAATACAAGTAATGCCCAACCATTCCCATTTAACTGCTGGCCACATATACTCATGCACAGGTGGACCCCAAGTTACAGAGATCTGACTTTCAAATGACTCCGTTACAAATGGGGCTCAGACAACAGGAAGTGAGAGAAACCTACTACTTGGAATGGAAAGTCATTTCTGAAAGAGTTATCCTGGGGGGAAAAAGTGTCTCAACTGAAGCTGTGTCATCAATCCTTGTTTCCACAAGACAATTTTCTCAAAATCCAATTATCACAGGGACAGAAAGTGAGGTTGATTTTTTTTTAACAGGGGCATAGACAGCAAAGCAAACACCAGAGGGGCGTTCACTCTTCCCTCTGCTATCCAAAGCTTATATACAGTATGTGTGTGTTACACTTTGAAAATGTATTTGTTCCGACTTAAGTTCCACTTAAGAACAAACCTACAGAACTTTTTTGTTCATAACTTGGGGACTGCCTGTATAAGGATTTCAGCCATCTTTTTTAGTCCAACGGGCAGCAGTCAGATTACTAATTGGAGCTACATATAGGGAGCATACCACCCCCCTGTTGTGTCAGCTCTACTGGCGACCTGTCCATTTCCGAGCTCAATTCAAAGTGCTGGTTTTGACCTTTAAAGCTCTATACCAGTGGTTCTCAACCTGGGAGTCCCCAGGTGTTTTGGCCTACAACTCCCAGAAACCCCAGCCAGTTTACCAGCTGTTAAGAATTCTGGGAGTTGAAGGCCAAAACATCTGGGGACCCCCAGGTTGAGAACCACTGCTCTATACGGTTCTGGCCCAGCTTACTTGTTCGAACACATCAGCCTCTATGTCCCACCTCGTAATTTAAGATCATCCGAGGAGGCCCTGATCTCGTTCCCGCCAACTTCTCAAACGCGGCTGGTGGGGACGAGAGAGAGGGCCTTCTTGGTGGCGGCTCCCCATCTGTGAAACGCGCTTCCAAGCGACATACGATCAACACCATCCTTCCTGGCATTCAGGGAAAAAGTGAAATCTTGGCTGTGGGACCAAGCGTTTGCACATTAGCACAATGCAGCACTTTGGACTGGATTTGTAACAGCAAGTTGATGGATATGGCTCAGTGCTCCTGTTATGGACCAAATACTGTTTTTAACTTAAGAGAATGTGTATGATGTGTTAATGTTAATTGTATTTTAATGTGTTTTAATGCTGTATGTTTTTGGTTTTATATTGTACTAGCTTGGATACCCGGCGGTGCCCGGGTTATTTGAGAAAAGTATTAGTTGGTCTGTAGCAATTATTTATGTGGCTCGCAGTGATGTCAGTAAGTTAGTGAAGGGACTGCGAGTCCCATCGTCCATGGTGTACCCCCATCCAAAGTGCAGCAGGATGTAGAGTGGGTCATGGAGGCTCTGTGTGCCAAGTTTGGTCTGTATTGGTGAACGGCTGAGGGTTGCATTGTTTTTAGGAAGTGAGTGAAGGTACTTCAAGTCCCATCATCCGTGGTCCATTTCACACAAAACTGCACCAGGATGTAGAGTGGGTCATGAGGGCTCTGTGTGCCCAGTTTGGTCTTGATCAGTCACTGGATTAGGTTTGCAGCAGTCTTGGAAAGTGAGGGAAGGTACTGCAAGTCCCCTCATCCATGGTCCGCCCTCCTGCAAAGTGCAGTAGGATGTAGAGTGGGTCATGGGGGCTCTGTGGGCCAAGTGTGGTCTGTATTGGTCCTTTTTGGTGGCCACAGTGGTCTGTGGGAACCAAAGTACTACAAATCCCATAATTCGTGGTCTATCTCCCCCTATCCACACAAGGACATGCGTTGTTGGGTTCAGTGTGCTCTGGATACCTATTGTGTCAGAGTCTCCCAAACCCTTCCAGTCTGTTCAGTTGCTGATGAATTCCTCTGTGTTTGCTATGTGCCATAGGAAAGGGTTAAGGGAGAGGTAGTAGGCGGGCTCATGCAAATTCCACACAAGGAACGCTGGGATGCCTGCCTGAGGTAGAGGGAACACATCAAATGTAGGATGAAATTCTCCCTGAATGAAAGCATTACTTGGGTGGTGAGCCGTCGTGTTTGGGGAGGACATTGGCAGTGTTTGGGCTACATGTGAATGGCGCTCACTGTAACCTGCAATGTCAGATGAGGGAGTGCCTTTGGAGGCTTCTCAGCACTTGGAATTATAGCCTGCTTGTGGAGGCCCAAGGCTGTCTGTGTAAGTGGACACTTCCTCCACATACATACATCTTTTTCACTTTTATTATGTATAGAGATTTATTATGTTGGCATCGAATTGTGCCTTTTGTTAGGCTGCTCTGAGTCCCCCATCAAGGGTAGAGAAGAGCGGGGAAATCTATTATATAAATGGGTTCACGTCATGTGATGTATACCTCAAACAAAGAAACCATACAACGCAGAAACACAATACTTGCCAACAGAAATAGGCCTCAAGCAAGGTACGTTTGTAGCAAAGAAACTTTCCCCCCCAAAACCTAAAAGGCCCCCAAAACAACGAGTAAAAATAAAACTACATTTACCAGCATCCTCCGGGGCAGCCAAAGACTCACCCAGCCTCTACATTCTGAACAACATGATTGGCTGCCAATAAGGGCGGATTTGCATAACTGCTGCACTGGCCAGCCAACATGAAAATTCGATCCATACTAAACTGCCAAAACAGAATAAGGAAAAGGCCTGAGCCAATCCCCAACACAACCACCCAAATCACTTCCAACCGAAAATGTCCACCCCAAAAAATCACAGACCACGCCCAAAATTGACAGTAAGGCTTCATTAACTTGATTTCCGTAACTAGCCCTCACTTACTGGGAAGCTGTTTACGCTCTAAATTGACAGTAAGACTTCATTAACTTGATTTCCCTAACTAGCCCTCACTTACTGGGAAGCTGTTTACGCTCTGAATTGACAGTAAGGCTTCATTAACTTGATTCTCCCGACTACGCTCATTGGACATTGTGTATGGCCTGAATTGACAGTAAGGCTTCATTAACTTGCTGTTCCTGACTAGGCCTCAGCTCATGGGACATTGTGTATGGCCTGAATTTACAGTAACCTACCTTGGCACACAGAACCCCGACCATGCATGATGGGACTTGAAGTACAGCCATGAAAAATGGGATTTGTAGTACTTCAAAACCCATCATTCCCCACAGACCACTGTGGCCCAGAACCAAGACCAATAAAGACCCAACTTGGCACACCATGCCCCCATGACCCACACTCCATCCAACTGCAGTTTAGAGGAGGGCACACCGTGGATGATTGGACTTTCTCGCATCTCTAAAAGGGCACAGCAACACGTGCCGGGTACAGCTAGTAAATAAATAAAATTTAAAAGACCAAAGGTGTATTATTATTATTATTATGCCACCATTCCTTAACATCGTTAAAATACATAGATAAAATACACATGAGGGCAGTGGCAATTGTTAGTTGTGGATGTTCTTAGTTGTGGATGCAAGATTTGGACATTGTTTTAAAGCGCCAGGAGAACCAAAAGCCCTTATTGTTTCTGTTGCCGACTATAAACAAAACCTTTGCACATATTTCAGCTGAGTGGACTCTTCAGGGAACTGATTATATATTGTTCCTTGTGGGAGAAAGATGAAGGGTTCCTCCATTCCACACTTAGTCAGAGACAAAGGCCAACTGCTCCTGTCATTTTGGCAGATCCTTTCCGCTCGAGGAGGAGGTCATTAAGCACCTTGGCGTTTGGCCGAGCTGCTCTTAAAAACCGAAAGAACCCCCAAAGAGATATCCGCCTCTTGCCTTATGTTGGTCATAAATAACATCTGAAATATCATTTCTCTGCTCTTTGGAATTGTTATCAAGAGCCAACCCACTATTTGTCTTCCGGGAAAGTTTGTTGTTCTTTTTGCATTTTGCATGTTTAAAGTATACATTCATATTTATTCATAAGCCATCTGAAACGTCGACGTAGAAATCCTACTTTGTCTTTTTGGTTCTGCTTTACTGGAAATGCAAAAGTCCAGAGTCCCTTTGGCCATTGGTGGGTGATGCAGTCTGTTTTCCAAGAGGATAACAAAGACCTGTCTCGCCGTCCGCAGCTTTCCAGTCTCAGACACGCCTTGTGGAAATGGCCATAAAATATTCACGGGTTTTACCCGGCAAGGGTTGCATTGGTGCCACTTCTTGTAAAGCATTGGCAAGGATGGCTGCCTAAGTGCCAAGGCTTTCCGAGGGCCTGCCATCCCATATTATGGCAAACAGGCCGACCCAAATGGAGGGTGGCTACCTTGGGGGCCCCAGAAGCTGGGTCATGGCAGGATATGAACTCGGAATTAAATGAGTTGGTTTAGCCCATGAAAATCCAAGCAAATTGTCTCCTTATCATTGGCAGATTAGAAAGAATATTTCTTTTTATTTTAAAAAAATAACTTTTTTATTGTTTTTAAACAAGTAAGTAAAATACAGTGAAAGAGGGAGAACAATATAATTACTTATTTATTTATTTACATCATTTTTACCCCGCTCTTCTCTACCCCCGAAGGGGGACTCAGAGCGGCATAACAAAAAGGCAACAATTCGATGCCAGTACAATAAATACAATAAAAACATAAACATTAAGCATAAAGCCATTAACATTAACACATAATATATATACATTCCAGTTAAAACCATGTTTCGTCCAAGGCACAAGTATTGAGCCATCGCCATCAACTTGCCATTTCAGTTCCACTCCACAGTGCTGCGTTATGCTAATGTGCAAAAGCCTGGTCCCACAGCCACATCTTCACCTTTTTCCTACATGCCAGGAGGGATGGGGTCGATCGTATGTCGCTTAGAAGTGCATTCCACAGACGGGGAGCCACCACCGAGAAGGCCCTATCTCTCGTCCCCACCAACCGTGTTTAAGAAGTTGGTGGGAGCGAAAGCAGGACCTCCCCGGATGATCTTAAATTACGAGGTGGGACGTAGCGGCAGAAGCTGGGCCAGAACCGTATAGAGCTTTAAAGGTCAAAACCAGCACTTTGAATTGAGTTCAGAATTGGACAGGCAGCCAGTGAAGCTGGCACAACAGGGGAGTGGTATGCTCCCTGTATGTAGCTCCAGTTAGTAATCTGGCTGCCGCCCTTTGAAGTAGTTGTAATTTCCGAACTGTCTTCAAAGGCAGCCCCACGTACAGTGCGTTGCAGTAATCTATTCGGGATGTGACCAGAGCGTGGACGACTGTAGCCATATCAGACTTCCCAAGGTACGGGCGCAGCTGGCGCACGAGTCTTAACTGTGCAAAAGCTCCCCTGGCCACCTGTAATACTCTGTTAATACTTTTCTGCTGAAATCATTATTATATAAACCTTGTATTTAGTGTTTGATCTCACCTTTCGGTCACCCCATCTATCCCAGATGAGGATGCGCTCGTGTACTCTACTATAATTATGGTATGTATAGATAATAGACTCATGTTTACTCGGCTATATAGTGTTATCTTCCTGTTCAGTTACTTTATGCTGCCTATATATCATTTATAGATATTGGAACGCTTTTATGTACATCCACGCCTTGAGAAAACCTTGCAAAAGGAGAAACGGAATGTCCAGGACTGATCATCCCAGCATTCGCAGTCTGTCGGCGTGGACACACTAAAGATTAGCTCGGAGGAATCCACCTTCTTCCTCCGCGTTCCTTTACATTGTGTGGAATACAATTCGCAGCACTATTGCCTACCATCGACTACACCGGACTTTCATCCTCCCATCGGGCACATTATGGATTACAAATACCCAGTTGGGTTTGATTTGATTTGAAGATTGTCGGGAAGCCAATCAGAACTTTACAAATACGCACTCAGGTTTCTTTCAAAACTTATTTCGGAGTGATTTCACTCCGTTTGACTTCTATCGGCTTGGATTTCATTTTTTGGACGCATACTGTCACAGTCTTGTGGTAGGCTCAACTACTTAATTAATTAAAATTGACATTGATTCTCATTCAAGTGTCAGTTGCTTACACTCTTGTTTACTTTCTACTGTCTAACATTTAATCATCTAACACAATACAAATGTAATAATATAAACCATACATTTAACAATAAAATAAAGCTAAAACCCGCAATACGCATATCGACTTCATTACACTGTGCAAAAGCTCCCCTGGCCACCTGAAATACTCTGTTAATACTTTTCTGCTGTAATCATCTATTATATAAAGGAGGTCCTGTCATGGAACGACCGTCCTAGGCAGAGAAACCTTACAAGGCAGAGACACCAAACTTGGCAACAAAAATAGGCCTCAGGCAAGGTAGGTTTTTAGCAAATAAACTCCCCCAAAACCTAGAAGGCCCCCAAAACAACGATACAAAAAAACCTACAATTACCAGCGTCCTCCGCGGCCGCCAGCGAATCTCCGGCCTCTACATTCTGACAAGATGATTGGTTGCCAATGAGGGAGTATTTGCATAACGTCTCTATTGGCCAGCCAACATGAACATTCCGAACCATAATAAACTGGCAGAGGAGGATAAGGCAAAGGCCTGAGGCAGTCGCCAACACAAACACCCAATTCACTTCCCACAGAAAATTTAAACCCCTACAAATCACAGACCACGCCCAAAATTGACAGTAAGGCTTCATTAACTTGATTTCCCTGACTAGGCCTCAGCTCATGGGGCATTGTGTATGGCCTGAATTTACGGTAAGGCTTCATTAACTTGATTTTCCTGACTAGGCCTCAGCTCATGGGACATTGTGTATGGCCTGAATTTACAGTAACCTACCTTGGCACACAGAGCCCCTATGACCCACGCTACATTCTACTGCAGTTTGGAGGAGGGTGGACCATGGATGATGGGATTTGATGTACCTCCATGGATTATGGGATTTGTAGTACTTTCAAACCCTTCATTCCTCACAGACCACTGTGGCCCAGAACCAAGACCGATAAAGACCCAACTTGGCACACAGTGCCCCCATGACCCACACTCCATCCAACTGAAGTTTAGAGGAGGGCAACACCATGGATGATGGGATTGCAAGTACCTCCACTCACTTCCAAAGTACCCCACCCACACAAGCATCAACCTCTACATCAACACAGCAGATGACAAAAAACATTGTATATCTACAAGGTCTGCAGAACGCCAGCAACACCACACCGACAACTCCACAGGACTTCAACATCCCACCCACCAGAACAACCTACAACGACACAGCCATGACCCCACCAAGACCATAACTAACATCAATTCCAACCCTTACATACTCAGACTTTCTCGCATCTCCTAAATAGGGCACAGCAACGCGTGCCGGGTACAGCTAGTTATTATATAAACCTTGTATTTAGTGTTTGATCTCACCTTTCGGTCACCCCATCTATCCCAGATGAGGATGCACTCGTGTACTCTACTATAATTATGGTATGTATAGATAATAGACTCATGTTTACTCGGCTATATAGGTTGAGAACCACTGTTAGAGGTTTCTTTCCACTCTGCATATGCTCCAGAAAGGGCTTTCAAAGCTAAGCCCATCCACATCCTGCTCAAATGTATCTCTGCTCAGGGAAAAGAACTCAACATTGCAGATAGAAAACAAATGGTCTTTTGATTTGACTTCAATTAAAATGGTTTGGGTATGTGCATAAATAAATATATATTACTAAGAGCAATTCAGATGGCCACAGAGGGAATCACGGTCGGGCATACGGATGCAGCCAAGGAATGGAAAGAACCCAATTTGAATGAGGGGCGCGCTGCCGCTTTAATTGTATTCTTGCTGTTATTTCTGCTCATACAGGTGACATTTCTCACCATCTTGCCCTGGCAATTACCTTCCAGCAGAACAAATGATCTAGTTTAGTTGACTGCTGCCAAGTTTGCACGAAATAAGTTCGCGAATTAAAAAGTCACTCAAAACGTATCCTTTTCAATTCCCCATGTGCCAATTAGAGATGTGTGAATGAGGAAACGGCTGCCTTGCTGAGATTCTTTGACTTCGGCATCTAAACCCATTCTGACTTGTGCCTTTATCAGATTATATGTATGTATATATTTCCTTTCATGGAAAATTTGCACACATTTTGCATACAAATCTTTCTCAGTCCACATGTTTGAGGGAAACCAACTCTTTTTCCTTTTTTTAGCGCTGGGCACCTTTTCTAAAAAAATGTACGAGGGCGGGTCAATAAGTCCGTGACTTTTTGAATTTCCCGCCTCTGAACTGAAAGGGCAACACTGCTCCTGTCAAGAGGCATCTGTCACTTGACTCCTGTCAAAATTTGAACAAGCTGCGTCATTTAGTTTGTGTTTGACAGCCATTGATAGCAGGCTACCACGTGATTTGAGGAGAAAATAGAAAAAAGTGAATTTTGTGTGCTCATTAAGCATTTTTCCCCCCCGGAAAAAACCCATCACTCAAACCAAGGCTGAGCTTGATAAATACTATGGGGACTCTGCACCATCAATTTCAATGGTAAAAAAGTGGTTTACTGAATTTTGTTGTGGCCGTACAAGCACGGAAGATGCCGAATGTCCTGGACGCCCAGTTGAGGTCTCTACACCCGAAACAATTGAAAAAATTCACAATATGGTGTTGGTCTATCGGAGATGGAAAGTGCGAGAGATTGTGGAAGCCATAGGCATCTCACACGGTGGTTTCAATTTGAAATGATCACTCGGGTGTGGGAAAGCTTTCCGCAAGATGGGTGCCGCGTTTGCTCACAATCGACCACAAACGCAATCGTGTGACAATTTCGCAGGAGTGTTTGGCGTTGTTCAACCGCAATATGGACGGGTTTTTGTGCCGTTTCGTAACTGTGGACGAAACGTGGATCCACCACAACACACCAGAGACCAAACAGCAGTCAAAACAGTGGGTTTCTCGGGATGAATCGGCGCCAAAGAAGGCCAAGGTGGGTTTGTCAGCCAATAAGGTCATGGCGACTGTTTTTTGGGATGGACGCGGTATAATCCACATTGACTACCTTCAAAAGGGTAAAACAATCAATGGCAAATTTTATGCCAACTTATTGGGTCGATTTAATGAGGATTTGGAGGGGGAAAAGACCGCATTTGGCCAAGAAAAAAAGTTCTTTTGCACCAGGACAATGCAAGGGTGCACACGTGTGCAGTTTCCATGGCAACAATCCATGAATTGGGATACGAATTGCTTTCTCATCCATCCTATTATCCGGATTTAGCCCCGAGTGAGTATTTCTTGTTTCCAAACCTGAAGAAATGGCTCGGCAGAAAGTGATTTGACTCCAACGATGAAATCATCTTACAAACAAATACCTATTTTGATGACCTCGACAAATCTTACATTTTGGAAGGGATAAAAAAATTGGAGAAACGTTGGACAAAGTGTATAGAGCTCAAAGGAGACGACGTTGAAAAATAAAATGATATTTTATCCCAAAACCTGTGTTTCATTCAAAAAGTCACGGACTTATTGATCCGCCCTCGTAATTGGACAAATCGTGTGGGAAGACAGCCTGAAACAAATTTGCCATCCATCCCTAATGTCAATGTGAAAAAGTGCAGCCTGAACTTTACAGTAGACTTTTAAAGGTTTGCATCGTGGCATTAGCCTTAAACATATATTTTCCATGGCTCAAACTGATGCGACCTCTTCTCGAGATTTTTAGAGGGGATCAAGTGGTAAATTATTTCTGACCTTTCTGCTAATGAAGTTTCGGAGTGCAGGCTGTTCTTTTCCTGCAGCTGTGCTCAAATTATGGAAGGAGGAAAAGAAGGGGAAGGACCTTAAGCCCTTCCTGTGATTTCCCACAAGCCCGCCTCTGATTTCCCCCAAAGTTTATGCAAATCACTGCTGCTACATCTTTCAGAAAGCAGTTTAATAACCAATGTACTTACCACTCTGTGTGTTCAAAATATGGTGTTTGTCCAGGGACCAGCCTCCCAGATTGGAAGCATCCAGCTCAAATCCCTGGAGGGTCACAGTCCTCTTTTCCCAAAGAATAAAATCAGGGCAGGTCTCATATTCATAGCCTACTGACACTGCAAACAGATAATAAAAATATGTTATTGGTAGTTTATATCAGTGTTTTTCAACCTTTTTTTGAGCCCAAAATCCTGGGGCACACCACCAACCTAAATGACACAAAATGACGCTCTAACACAGTAATACATATAGTTAATATGTTTTTAAATGTATTGATACACTCAGTGTGAAACCTGGGCCTGTTTCGATGAACACAACATAGATATCCTGGCAGGAATGGCAGATAGACACAAACCTCCCATACAGAACTCCCATAACCAAGAGAAAACACTATAAGAGTTTTGTGGGTATTGACCTTGAGTTTTGGAGTTGTAGTTCACCTATATCCAGAGAGCACTGTGGACTCAAACAATGTTGGATCAGGACCAAACTTGCCCTCATCATTGGGCAGCTCAAGAGCTGATGTCAACACCAAGGTCCGCCTTGGCCCCGCACCCTCCTCCCCCCCTTCCTTCCTTCCTTCCTTCCTTCCTTCCTTCCTTCCTATTCATTTCTTTTCCACTCTCTTTTTTTCATTCTTTTTCCTCCCTCTCTCCCTACCTTCTTTCCTTCCCTTCCTTCCTTCCTTCCTTCCTTCCTTCCTTCCTTCCTCTTCCATTCTTTCTTTCTCTCCTTCTTTTTCCCTCCCTCTCTCCCCTTCCTTCTTTCCTCCATTCTCCCTCCCTCTTCCTTCCTTCCTCTTCTATTCTTTCCCCAAGTCTTCCTTCCCTTCTCTTTCCTTTCTTTTCTCTTCCCTCTCTCTCCTTCTTTCTTTTCTTTTCTTCCCTTCATTATTTTACATTTTCCTCACTTCCTTTCCTGCCTTTTCCCCACCCTTTCCTTTCCTCCCTTCCCATTTCCTTCTTTCTTTTCCCCTCCTTGTCTCTCTCCTGCTTTTCTTTTCTTCCTTTTCCATAGTTCGTTCTTCTTTTCTTTCTTCCTCTCCCCCTCCCTCCTTTATTTCCTCTGTCTTTCTTTCTTTCTTTCTTTCCTTCTTTCTTCCTTCCGTCTTCTCTTCCTTCCCAGAGTCCTGAGCATGGAGCATGCCTTTTGCAGAGCCAGGTCTGAAGTGTCGCGTCATTCTGTCGGGGGAATCCTTTCATCATAGTATGCACGTATATACTCACATTTAGATGAATTCCATATATATATATATATATATATAGAGAGAGAGAGAGAGAGAGAGAGTGTATATACAATATATATATATGTGTGTGTGTGTGTGTGTATATATATATATATATATATATATGGCCCTCACTGAAATAAATTTCCAAATATTTTGTTTTCATGGCTCTCTGAGTCAAAAAGGTTCCCGACCCCTGCTCTAAAGGAAGGCAAGAAGCAATCTCCCGGTGTAGAGACCACGCCCTTGCCATTCACTAAGCATTTATAGACCAGGTGTGATGGCGATTTATGAAGTTTGAATTCTAAAACACTAAGAGGATGAACTCTTTAGAAAGATGTCTCTATTCTGCCTTTTGCAGCAGAAATAAAAAAGTAGCATCTCTCGTCAAACTTCATAAATCAATAAGAACAGCGAAAACCACAAACTTAATCTCAGGAAAAATAAAGTACCCCCCTCACCATACATCAAAGTATTTTTTTATGTCATTATGGTGAAGAATGTAAAATAAATTGCTGCTGCCAGGGCTGATGTGCCCTAGATCCTAGAAAGACCACTGTGCGCCTGGAGGGAATGTGACGCCTGTGGAGATTCGAGAGTGGAGGCGCGATGAGGAAAAGATCCCCTGAAAACCGGAGATGATAATTGTTCTCTGCTCTGACAGGGAAGCGCTTGGCTTCTAAATAAGCATTTCTCCTCTTTTGGTGAGGTGAGGGAAAACTATAAGCAGCAGAATAAAAATATATCCAGTAATGGGAAATGAACAGCATATTCTAGAAAGAGAAGTTGGCTTCCTATGGGTGAGACGATTGTCCCATCCGGTTCAATGTTATCTGCCCAGCAGTGGGTCTCCAGAAACCCAGGCATATCACCAGGTTCATATTAACTTTGAGATGACAGGTGTTGAAATGAAACATTTAACAACACTTTATTTATATTCTGCCTTTCTCACCCCGAAGGGGATCACAAGTACACATAGATGGCAAACATTCAATGCCGCTTTATATTGACACTAGCTGTACCCGGAACGTGTTGCTGTGCCCTATTTAGGAGATGCGAGAAAGTCTGAGTATGTAAGGGTTGGAATTGATGTTGTGTTGTGGGTCTGTAGAGGTGGGGTGTCTTGGGTGTTTGTGTGTGTTTGTAGAGTATCAGTGCAGTGTTGTGTTGTGGTTGGAGTATAGGTGGAGTTGGTTTTTGTTTTTGGTGGTGGTAGGTGTTGTGTGTCCGGGGTCCCATAAGGTTGGGGGGATGGGTTGTGATAGGAAGTTGTGTTGTGTTGTGTGGGTAGAAATTGCTGGAGTATTGTGCCTGGGACGTGTGTGTATTTGGAGGTGTGTGTGGTGGTGAGTAGTGAGTGCAGTCCTGGGTTTTGTGTTGGGGAAGTTGTCAGGTATTTGTGGGGTGCATTTTGTGTGTGTTGTGGTGACATAGTTGTCTTAGTCTGGCTGTGTGCTGTTGTGATGTGGAGGGGGTGTTGCTTTTGCCAGTGTGTTTGTTGTGTATTTTGGGGGGGTGGGTTTTTGTGTTGCAGGGTTTTTTTGTGGGTTTTGGAAGTTTGTGTTATTCTGGGGATAGGTGTTTGTCAGTGGTGCCTGTGTCCCTGGTGCCCTATTTGTCTCCCTCCTAGATCTTGGCCTTGACAGTTTAACCCTTAAACTCTAACTGACTAAACTGAAATCACTCAGCATTCTATCCTAGCCTTGGCTTGCTCTGCCCAGCATTACTATGGTTACTCAGCCTCCCTGCATTTTGTGTGGGCCGATGTTGGCCAATGGGTTTCACTGGCTGCCGCAGAGGATGCTGGGAAATGTAGTTTTTTTAAATCGTTGTTTTGGGGGCCTTCTAGGTTTTGGGGGAGAAAGTTTCTTTGCTAAAAACCTTCCTTGCCTGAGGCCTATTTTTGTTGGCAAGTTTGGTGTCTCTGCCTTGGAAGGTTTCTCTGTCTCTGTGAGTCATTCGATGATGGGTCCTCCTTTATATAATAGATACACAGACAAACACACAGAAGGAGGTTCTTGTGTTGTGCCACAGGGGTGTGCTGTCGTTCCATCCTCTTATGACAAAGAGCTTGTCAGGATTTCCGCATTCCAGCATCTGGTCTTTCTCCTCTTTATGGCGTTGTAAAAACCTCCCCCGCTTTTTTTTATAGTGGTACCTAAAAAAATTGAAAAGTCGATTGCGAGTCCAAATGAGGTCGATCACAGCAGGATGGGGCGCGGGGCATTGCGGGAACGAGGGAGCACGAGGCATGCCCTCCGCTCATCTGGGGGGGGGGGGGCACCTGAAACTAGAGCCCCTTTTCCTTCCATGGCCTCCCTCCCTTCCGTGGGGCGGGTGGGCTTCACGGTGCCAGCCTTCTCCTCCGAAGGGAGAGGCAGCAGCAGCCCCTCTCCACGCTCACATCCACACACTCGCACTCACGCACTGGCCAGCGACACGCAACACACACAGCCCACGCGGGCGGGGCCCGCCTCTCCTCCCACTTCACGTCCCCGCCTCCCTCTTCCCCCTTCTCTCTCTCTCCCCTCCTTACTTCCTTCTTTCGCTGCTGCTGCTGCAATTGCGGAGGATGGGATTTGCGGAAGGAGGTCAATGCCCTGCAAACCCTTTCAGTATTTTCTGTTGGTCTCATGAAAGTTCAGTGTGCCAAGTTTGGTTCAAGATGGCTGAATGGCCATCTGTGAGGAATGCTTTGATTGTGTTTTTCCCTTATGGCAGAAGGAGGTTGGACTGGATGGCCCTTGGAGGTCTCCTACTCTAGGAACCTGAATGAATATTATTATTATTATTATTATTATTATGAATAAATTCAGGGGCTTATTATACTCACATTTAGTTGAATTCAGTCTTAAAATATATTATATGGCTCTCACTGAAATACATTTCCAAATATTTCAGCACAACAGAGGCGCCCCCAAAAAGAGATATAAGGACTCCCTGAAACAACATCTCAGGCTCGGCCAGATTGGTCACCAACAATGGTCCACCCTGGCCTCACATCGGGAGGCATGGAGACGCACTATCCACAATGCTGTGGCCTCTTTTGAGAACACACGCCGAACGGGTCTCGAAGAGAAACACAAGGCAGAAAAAACCGCAACTTGGAAACAACATCACCCAAGGAGACTTTCTGCTGTGCTTTCTGCAACCGAACTTGCCTATCTCAGATTGGCCTTTTAAATCATCAACGCGCTTGTAAAAAGCATGGGATGAGTCCTTCCTAAAGAATCTTCGTTTGCGAAGTAATGCCGAGAGAGAGTGAATAAATGTGATTTTTCCTTTGACAACCTCTCTTTTTCATTGCTCACAACATATACTCTTATCAGTCTTATTAATATATCAAAAACACAATGTAGTGCCTTTAAAAATTATTATTAAAGAAATTCAATTGATGTTATGTAGAATGTAGTTAAGCCTTTAGGTGCGGCCCTCCATAATATTTTTGCCTCTTGTGTGGCCCCTTGGGAAAAAAATTGCCCACCCCCTGGCTTTGAGGGTAGAGCCCAACCCGTTGGGTGGTTTCTCCATACCTTGGAAATAAATTTCAGAGCAGACCCATTGAAACAGAAGATCCCACTTGTCAGAGGTGAAGAGAAAGGGATAAAATAACCCCATCTTCCACCATATTTTTCCTTACCGTTGCTGGTTCTGCTTTGATTAGTGTCTAAAAATATGAATTTTTTTTACAGCTGCCCCCAGATGGCAGTATATTGCCTAATTTTACATTTTTGCTCATCTCTGGCGTGCATAAAAGACGTGAATGAGAGAAAGGGAATTTACAAGAACCTAGATACGGTAAAATAAAACAAGATTTTCAGATGTCGACACTTTTTAAGTGCCATTTAGAATGGTGTTAATTCGAGCGGACAGTGTGCCTGCTGAGTGCCTGGTTACCTGGGCTTAGAGGCACTTCTTGAGCTAACCCAAACAAAGGCATCTGTCACGAAAGAATGAAATGGGGATTTAAAAAAAAAATCATTTCACAATATTTATACGCCGCCCTTCTCAACCCCGAAGGGGACTCAGAGCGGCTCGCAAGCAAAATGCAAATACAATGAACTATAATTGTTGCCACAGTACAACATCAATATTACATATCACATTGTACTATAAGAATATCACATTGAACTATACAAATACAAGAAACTATATTATTGCCACAGCACAACATCAATATTACATATCACATTGTTATATAACAATATCACATTGAACTATAACAATTATATCGCAATATTATTAGAAATATTTTATTTAATCAAAATATATAGTTATAGTATAATATTACTATTAGTAGTTACTTATTATTAGGGCTACGGCAGACCTCGAAGAAGAAGATGGCATATATATATACGCTATCGTACTGATGGTAGCTTGTTCAACTTAAGCCGTCTGAGGGCTCACACTAAGACTCTAAACAATCTAGTCCGTGAGCTGCTTTTTGCAGACAATGCTGCCCTTGTCGCCCATTCAGAAGCAGCCCTGCAGCGCCTCACATCCTGCTTTGCAACAGCTGCAGAGCTGTTTGGGCTGGAAGTCAGCCTGAAGAAAACGGAAGTCCTCTACCAGCCCGCACCACAGGAAGAACACCATCATTCCCATGTCAGTATAGGCAAATCTGTGCTTAAGTCCGTTCAGCAGTTCACCTTCCTGGGAAGCATCATCTCTTCAGACGCCAAGATTGATAAAGAGATAGATCACAGATTATCAAAGGCATATAGTGCATTTGGAAGGCTTCACAAGAGAGTTTGGAGCAACAAGCACCTGAGGCAAAGCACCAAAATCAGTGTGTACAGAGCTATCGTACTGTCTATTCTCCTGTATGGGTCTGAAACATGGGTCACCTATTGCCAACACCTACAACTCCTTGAACGCTTTCATCAGCGCTGTCTCCGCACAATCCTAAATATACACTGGACCGACTATGTGACAAATGTTGCTGTCCTTGAGCAAGCAGGGATCACCGGCATTGAGGCCATGTTATTGAGAACTCAGCTGCGCTGGGCAGGGCACGTCCATAGGATGGAGGACCACCGCCTCCCAAAGATACTACTCTATGGTGAACTCGCCACGGGTCAGCGCAAGAGAGGCGCCCCCAAAAAGAGATATAAGGACTCCCTGAACCAACATCTCAGACTTGGCCAGATTGATCACCAACAATGGTCCACCCTGGCCTCACATCAGGAGTCATAGAGATGCACTAGCCACAATGCTGCGGCCTCTTTCGAGAAGACACGCCGAATGGGTCTCGAAGAGAAAAGACAATGCAGAAAGAACCGCAACTTGGAAACAACATCACCCAAGGAGACTTTCTGCTGTCCTTTCTGCAACCGAACTTGCCTATCTCAAATTGACCTTTTAAGTCATCAATGCGCTTGTAAAAAGCGTGGGATGAGTCCTTTCTAAAAATCTTTGTTCGCGAAGTAATGCCTATATATATATGTGTGTGTGTGTGTGTGTGTGCATGTGCTGTACAAACATGGTACTGTACACCGAGGAAGGATGAAACACCAATTCTATGGATGGCAAGAGCTTATCATTAAAATGCATTGGTATTTTAAGACCCCATTCTTTTTGTCTAGAGAGATAGTTAAAGAGAAATCATGGCACTATAATTCCATAGTGTGGAAGGGTCTCAAATCTTTCAGCATGGGGCGGGCAAAGATGGCGGCATGACGGACACTCTGAGGCTCCTCAGAGTGCCAACTGTCTCCTCGACTGGAGGGCGATTTGCGCCCCCTCCCAGAGACGAAGCCACGTCTAAAGGGATCGCGAAGCCGTAGGGAAGGTGCCGCCGACTCCAGGGATCGCCCTCTCCTCCAGAGGGGGAGATCGAGCGAATCCGGCCTTCAGCCGTGGCGGCAAGCGGGTCGAGGGACGGGAAGCGGGGGACGACCTGCAGTAACTGCCAGCCCAGCCCAGCCCACCCCACCAAGATCGGGGCCAAAAGAGGAAGAAGAGACGGGCACGAACAAATGTGAGTGCTGGGGAAGTCAGAGAGGGAAAACACCCCCCCCCACAGGAAGACCTCACCGGGGGGCAGCCAAATTCCTCAGGCAAAGCCAATTCGGGAGAGATAAAAGGACCCCAGAGGACCCAAAATGGCGGAGAAGCTGCCATAGATCCGAGAACAGGGAAGAAGAAGAGCTTTTGGCGGGAGCGCCATCTTGTGGGAGGGAAAAGGCGCACTTGTGATAGAGGGATCAGAGAAGTAGGAATTTCCAAGGCCTCCCTTATATGCAACAAGGGATCCTTGCTGCCAAAGAGCAGAACAAATCCTCCCAGCGAATGGAATAACCGACAATAGAGTATGCCAACATTAAACGAATCAAACACAGAAGTAAAAGATCAAGAGAGAATGCAAGGAAGGTGGTCAGAGGAGGAAACAATAACCCTAAAGGACATCATTAATGAACTACGAAAATTAGGAGAAGCACAGGATGGGTGTCTACAGAAGATCGATCTAATGATGGCCCGACAAGAAAAGCAATTTGAACTCATCCAGCAACAGCCGCAATACGCAAGGCTAGATTCATCCAAAGAAGCGACCCCCACAAGGCTGGAGCCAACCATCACCTATGAGGATGGAAGAGAAACCCTGAGGTCAAGGGAAAAAACGCAGCAGTACATGAAGATCTAGAGAAGAGAGTAGAGGGGTCACTAAAGGGCAGAAAGCATCAGGAGAAAGAGAACTTTATTGCAAAGAAAGGGTGGAAGTCACACTGGGAGTCACTCAAATGACTAATAAGAATCCCGAAGCCTCTACTCCCCCAAAAGAAAAAGAGGAAAAGAATCAGGAGGTTGATTCATTGTCCAAAAGACCCACTCTGGGTACAAATAAGAATAAAGCCAAAAGGAGTGGGGGGCAACTCAATAGAGAGAGAAGTCGGAGGAGAACAACGCAACAAAAAAAGAATGAACACCTCAAAGAAAAACCATCCTTACTTTCCAGGGATGTTCACAAAATATGGCCCCCCAAGTTGTGACGATCCAGAGGCAGATGAAGAAGGTCTAAAATCTCCCAAAGAGTACGGCTAGGAAGGAGGCCATGGCAGATGAAAGGGACGGATACGACCATACTATAAGACAAGGAACGGACAACAGAAATGGACACTCTTACCAAAGAACTGAAGGATCCTAAAAATTAGAGAGGAAGACAGCAGACTGACTGCCCTGCAAGAAGGCGCCTGACGGGCAAACTGATCCATTCAACAATGTAAAACTGAGAGGGGCTCAACATAGGTCCGGGAAGAAACTACAACGGAGAAAGGAGAGCACCCACCCAACTACACCCGACCAACACCAGAAGAGAAAGGACTTTGGGCTCCCCTAGAGACTGCTTTCAACCTCCCCCTCTCACACCTCGCCCGGTTGGGTCCCCCACAACACCCACCCTTCCCCCGAACCCACCCAGGTCCTGGCTCCATCCTGACCCCCCAGCCTTCCTTCCCAGATACCTGTTCTTCCCTCGCCCCATCCCCTCCCTCCCCCACAACTTTACCCCCTCCAATACCTGTGGAAACCTCAATAAAAATATTTTTTTAAAAAAATCTTTCAGCATGAACAGTCACATGTATAAAGGACACTCCGATATTATGACTGCATGTGTTGCATGTCATAGTTCCATCATAATCTCAAGTGTCTACATTGGGAGAAAGGCAGGATAAAAATAAAGTAAATAAATAATGAAGACGGTTTCCTTGCTTTTTATATATATAAACTAGGCTTACCCATTGCTTCCGCCAAACCGGACACCTTTTGGCCATAAATGTCAGTCTTATTCCAAGCGAAGGTGTAGACCATGTTGGTGGTAGCAGGGAAGGATTTCTGAGCCAGCCGCCCTTCAATAGTGACAGTAAGGTGCACTTTTGTCATTCCCAGAGGAATGATGGAATGGGTTAGAATAATCCACAGCAAGGTCTTGTATCCTGACGTCCGGCTGCTCAAGTAGCTGAGCTTCACAAAGCTGTAAGGGATGGGGATTTCTTCCTGAACCACCTGGAAAACAGATGTGCATGTTTAAGTCACTGCAAAACACATTGGAGGAAACCACATCTCAGGTTGTTTGGTTGGCTCAGCCAATGCCCTGCTTGGGAGCATAATTATCATTATGGCCTCAACTAAGCAGAGGACTGTAATTACTAAATAGTGAATTCATCTCAGGGTGCATCCAGACAGCACCTAAAGTGCGTGCCCTCTTGTGTTTTCATGTAGGGCATCCAAACAACACTCCACGTAAAAATAAATGCTTTCGGGACAGAGCAGGAGAATCCTGCTTTGTGCTGAATTAATTTGTCAGCTGCAAAGACCTTCTGAGTCTTTCAGAAGATCCAGGCCTTTCCAGCTATGGGCGCTGTGTAGATGGGGACCAGGTATCACGTTGCGCAACTGCTGGTGCCCATCCACACAGCTGTCTCAAGTTTCTTCAGCTCCTGGAGCCCAAGAAACTCAAGACAGCCTCCCCAAACCCAGGCCCGGATTAACACCTTTTTGCGCCCTAGGCCACACTTTGGAATTACGCCCCCTTTAAGCCAACCTCTACCGCACCCCCTCCCCCACATCCTTTCATCCGCTCGTTCCCCTTAGGGCCTCACATCCAACTCTCCCGGTGTAGCCCCACTAGGTCCGCCACTGGAGTTTCCCTCTCGGCAGGCACTATGGATGCAGGAATGGGGGGAGGAGCCTCCTCCCCAATGCCGGGGCTTGAGGCACTTGGCTCCTACCCGGTATCGGGGATTGCGCATGCATTGTAGTCAGCAGCTGTACCGATGCCGCGCTTCTCCCCGATACCGGGGCTTGTTGCGTAGGGCTTCTCTCCTGTACTGGGGTTTGCGCATGTGCCATAGCCGGCAGTTGCGCTTCTCTCTCCAGTAAGGAGGAGTCTCCTCCTTGTGTTGGAGGAGGAATACCAGCTTTCATGGCGTTAGAGCATGCGCAGACTGCGCAATGGAGTTTCCTGTACTTGCACTGAAGGAGCCAGCAAGTGGATGCTGTCGGCATCAAGGGAGTTAATAGTTCCTCCTGTCAATGGTGAGGCTGCTAACTATATTTTAGTTCTTGCGGACCACTGGTGGTCCATGGACCATATGTTGGGAACCACTTGTTATAGAACAGTGGTTCTTGACCTGTGGGTTCCCAGGTGTTTTGGCCTACAACTCCCAGAAATCCCAACCAGTTTACCAGCTGTTAGGATTTCTGGGAGTTGAAGGCCAAAACATCAGGAGACCCACAGGTTGAGAACCACTGCTATAGAGCATTGTTTCCCAACCATTTTTGAGCCACGGCACACTTTTAACATTAAAAAAATCCGGGGCACACCACCAACCAAAATGACACAAAAGGACACTCGAACACAGTAAAGAACGGATGGGGGGGTCGTGGCCTGCTGGGAGCAGCTGCTAGGAGTGCCGAAGCCGGGGGAGGGTGTAATGATGTTGATTATTTGTGTGTAAATGTTGTGTGACATGTGTTAAAATGTATGTTGTTTTGAATGTTCTATGGTTTGTTTCTGTGGGTGAAACAGAAGGGAGGCATGGCAGAAGCTTAGAAGAGCTGTCGCCATGGCAACCAGGGCTAGAGGCTAGTAGAATGTTCAGGTTTGAATTCTACAGTTGGAAAAGAGCGGGAAGCCAACTGCCAAATGAGAGGGGGAGGAGTTATGTTCTAGTTTAGAGTGTCCTAAGGACTGAAAGAGAACGGTCCAGTGTTAGTGTGTGTCTTAAGGTCTGCTAGTGAGCAGTCCAGTTAAAGGGTATAGAGACCCTAGTTAAAGTTGCAGGGGTTTATAGAGGTTTAGTGGAAACCCTATAATAGGTCCCCATTGTGTTATGTAACAGAAAAAGTTGTGCCTCTAAGGAAGTTTGAAACCAACCAAGATTGTACCCATTTGTGTCAAAATAAATTGTTTGCATCTAAAAGGAAAACACCTCTCCTGATTCTTTTATTGGTGGTGGCCCTCAAAGTCAGTGGTCAGCCGGATAAATGGTGGCAGCGTGGTCAAGTGGTCACTGAGAAGTTTTAAAACTCCAGTCAGTTAAATGGTGAAGGGTGAGACAGTACCCTGCCAATAAACGTGAAGTTGCTGAGGTAACCGAGGTTTCCTTGGATTGGAGGTCAGCAGTGTGGACATAGAAAGATTGTCCAGTCTGAGGCCGGTCAAGAAGTGGAGTGGTCACATATTGGCGGCAGCGGTGGGATCTTTAAGAGAGGGTCCACCCTGTCCAGCCGGTTGATTTGAACGTAGCTTCACCGCATATTGGCGGCAGAGCGGTGGGATCGTGTAAGAAAACTGATCCAGTGCGAAAGCAAGGCTACCAGAGGAATTTGTTTAATTTCTCAGTTAACTGACCAAAGTCGTGTGGTAGTAGGAACTTTAATAGTTTAGTTTAAAGTTCTGAGGTAAAAGTTCGGCAAAATGACCACCAGGAGACAAACGAGGGCTTTGGAGGAAGCAGGGCAGCCTGAGGTTCTGCAGGAAGGAGAAGACTCTGAAATTTCAGAATCAGAGTCAAGTAAAATGTCTGGAGAATACCGGTTTAGGCTTGAGGTGATGAAACTTGAGATGCAAAGGGAAGAGAAAGAGAGAGAAGGAGAGAGGGATGCGAAGAGAAAGAGAAGAAAAGAGAGAGAGAGATGCAAAGAGAAAGAGAAGAGAAGGAAAGAGAAGAGAGAGAAAAGGAGAGAGAGTTGCAAAGAGAAATAGCCAGGTTGGAGTCTGAGAGAGGGAATGCCTCTCAGCGTGCCAGGCCAGTTCAAGAGGTGCAGGCAGAAGGTTCTATAGACCAACTCCTGAGGAGATTCCCGAAGTATGTAAAAGGGGATAGTGTGGAGAAATTTTTGGTTTCTTTTGAAAGATGTTGCTATGATTTTGAAATTGAAGAGGAGAGATGGATGACATATTTACGACCACAGATCTGCGGACAGTTGCTGGAGATTTATAGCGATATGGCAGAACAGGACCACAAGGTTTACCAGAAGTTTAAACAACAGGTCCAACAGAAGCTTCAGTTGACGCCAGAACATTACAGAGTTAAGTTCAGGTCCTTGAAAAAGGAGAAAACCGAAAGTTTCTGTCAGCTAGCATCAAAGCAAAGCCAGTATTTCGATAGTTGGTTAAAAGGTGCTCAAATTACCAGTTTTCAGCAACAGGATCTGATGATCCTGGAACAGTTTTATCAAAATGTTCCCTCAGTGTATAAATGGTTAGTTCAAGAAAGGAATCCTGAAACACCCAGTCAAGCAGCTCTTATGGTGGATAAGATGGTGACATTGAGAGAAGGAGTTTGTAAGGCTGAAGGCTACAAACCAGTGGAGAAACATTGTTTCAAGAAACCATACAAAGTGTTGCCACAGTATCAAGAGGCTAAAAATGCTGCAGGAGAGTACGCTTGTTACAGAAGGCCTGAGGAGAAAAATTACCTCAGAGATGGCTCCCTCAGTAGTGGAAATCGTCCAAGCTTTGATATGGCTAAGAGAATGTGTTTTTCATGCGGCAAGTTTGGACATATGAAAGCACAATGTTATCTACATAGCAAGGAAAAATCTTCCTTATGTATAACTCCAATATTAGAAAAGAGTTTTGAGAAGGGGCTTGAGTCTAATAAAGGAAAGAGTTCTTCGGAACCAATGCAAGTACATAATCCCTTAGAAAAACAATGCCTTTTTGTTATGTTGGACACAGATAGAGATGACTACTTTGAACCACTTCAAGTAGGTCAAAACGAAATATTAGGATGGAGAGACACCGGATCGGAGGTCTGTGTGATTCGCCCTGAACATGTGCCAGAGGCATTCAGAAAACCTGTGTCTCAGCTTAGACTAAAAGGAGTAGGGGCAGTGTTGTGCGACGTTGTGTCTTTGCCAATCCAATATAAGAATTGGAAAGGATTTTGGGATTTTGCAATATATGAGGACATTCCTTTTGATTGTCTGCTGGGGAATGATATTGTAAGGAAGATCAAGTATTTAACAAGAGATGATGAGTTAACTGAAGGTCCAGTTAAACAGCAAGATGTTTCTTGTTTACCAGTTGATATTATCCCTGAAGAAAATCCTGAGACAAGTTCAAATATAATAGAGTTAGTGAAAACACAGGAGAAGAGGATATTGCTAATGAGCAAAAGGCAGATGAAACACTGAGATCTTTATTTACTGCGACTCAGGATGAGACGAAAGTCTTATCAAAAGAAAATCCTTCAAGATTTGTAGTTAAAGGACGAGTGTTGTATAGAGAGACTCCACAAGGCAGTACAGGATACAGCCCTTTCGAGTTACTCTTTGGAAGGAAGGCGAGAGGTCCGCTGGATCTAGTGAGAGAGCACTGGGAGACTTCCTCGGTTGCAGAGCCAGTTCCAGTGAGTCGGTATCTACAGAGTTTACGGGAGACGATGGAGATGGCAAGAGTTATCGCTCAAGACAACCTTGCAGCAGCACAGCAGAAACAGAAGACCTGGTATGATCAATCAGCCCGAGAGAGATCTTTCGACGTTGGTGATAAAGTACTATATTTGATCCCGGAAAGAGTCAACAAACTTCAATTGAAATGGACAGGACCATGGACAGTTGTTAAGCGTGCCAGCAGAGTTAACTACTTGATACAAGAATTACAATCAGGACTGGAAAAACTGGTGCATGTTAACTCGCTTAAACCTTATGTTGAAAGATCAGTAGATGTATGTATAATAGTTAATGAAGGTGTAAATGGATCGTTTCATTTCTGGGAAGGGAATAGGAAGGCTGACAAGAGTGTGAGTCAGGTAAAGCTTGATGAAGGGCTGACTTGCAAACAGCAGGAGCAACTTAGAGAACTGCTCCATAAGTATAAAAATTTGTTTTCGGATTTACCGGGAAGAGTAGAAGGGGTGCAACATCAAATTATAACAGGAGACGCCTTACCCATTGCGTCTACTCCCTATCAAGTCACAGGGAAACTCGTGGAGTGTGTTGATAGAGAAGTTCAGGAAATGCTGGATATGGGGATTATAGAACCATCCAGTAGTCCTTGGGCATCACCCGTCGTGTTAGTTCAAAAACCAGACAACACAATAAGGTTTTGTGTTGATTATAGACGGTTAAACGAGGTGACACAAACCGATACATACCCTATGCCAAGGTTAGACGACCTGTTAGAAAGAATGGGGGAGCCAATTACATCAGTAGCCTAGATCTCACCAAGGGTTTTTGGCAGATACCAATGGATCCCAGAGACCGGGAGAAAACGGCCTTTAGAACCCATAAAGGGTTACATCAGTTCAATGTCTTACCATTTGGACTTAAAAACAGCCCAGCCACTTTCCAACGATTAGTAGATAAGATACTCGGGGGTATGAGTAACTTCTGTGTGGCATACATGGACGACATAGGTGTATTTAGCAATACCTGGGAAGAACACCTACAACATCTAGACCAGGTGCTGTTTCGACTGAAAGAAGCAGGGTTAACAGTAAAAGCACCCAAGTGTCGTTTAGGGAATCGAATGTCCAAGTACCTAGGACACATGGTGGGAAGTGGTATGATTGGTCCAGAACCTACTAAGGTGGAGGCGATACACAAGTGGCCGATACCCAAAACCAAAAAACAGGTTCGGTCCTTTTGGGATTAGCCAGTTATTATCGAAGGTTTATCCCAAATTTTAGCGAATTGGCGACTCCATTGACAGGCTTAACCAAGAAGGCATGTCCAAATGTTGTAGTGTGGACACCACAATGTCAGGAGTCAATGGACAAGTTAAAACAGACCATAACATCACAGTCAGTGTTGAAAGCTCAGATTTTGATCGTCCATTTATATTAACGTGCGACGCATCAGAAACAGGTTTGGGAGCGGTTTTAAGTCAAGCTGACGAGGATGGGGAAAAGCATCCTGTAATGTTTTTAAGTAAAAAGCTATTGCCGAGAGAAAGTAGTCTTTCTACCATCGAGAAAGAATGTCTCGCCATAGTGTGGTCGATTCAAAAACTGAGACCATATCTGTGGGGCAGGAAGTTTGTTTTGCAGACGGATCATGCGCCATTAAAATGGCTGAGTAATGTTAAGGGTACTAACAACAAACTCTTAAGATGGAGTTTACTCTTGCAAGACTACGATTTTAAGGTAGTGCATGTGAAAGGCAAATCGAATGTAGTAGCTGACTCTTTATCGAGAGTTACTTAAATTCAGATTACAGAATGGATATGGTTTGTATATAGTTGTGTAAGTATAAATGTATATGTGAAATGTATAAGATTATATAATGTCTTGCTAACGGCATTATTTTTAATTCACTCTGGACAGAGAGAATTAAAAATAATTTCGGGAGGAAGGAAGGTAATGTAATGATGTTGATTATTTGTGTGTAAATGTTGTGTGACATGTGTTAAAATGTATGTTGTTTTGAATGTTCTATGGTTTGTTTCTGTGGGTGAAACAGAAGGGAGGCATGGCAGAAGCTTAGAAGAGCTGTCGCCATGGCAACCAGGGCTAGAGGCTAGTAGAATGTTCAGGTTTGAATTCTACAGTTGGAAAAGAGCGGGAAGCCAACTGCCAAATGAGAGGGGAGGAGTTATGTTCTAGTTTAGAGTGTCCTAAGGACTGAAAGAGAACGGTCCAGTGTTAGTGTGTGTCTTAAGGTCTGCTAGTGAGCAGTCCAGTTAAAGGGTATAGAGACCCTAGTTAAAGTTGCAGGGGTTTATAGAGGTTTAGTGGAAACCCTATAATAGGTCCCCATTGTGTTATGTAACAGAAAAAGTTGTGCCTCTAAGGAAGTTTGCAGGAAAACACCTCTCCTGATTCTTTTATTGGTGGTGGCCCTCAAAGTCAGTGGTCAGCCGGATAAATGGTGGCAGCGTGGTCAAGTGGTCACTGAGAAGTTTTAAAACTCCAGTCAGTTAAATGGTGAAGGGGTGAGACAGTACCCTGCCAATAAACGTGAAGTTGCTGAGGTAACTTCGAGGTTTCCTTGGATTGGAGGTCAGCAGTGTGGACATAGAAAGATTGTCCAGTCTGAGGCCGGTCAAGAAGTGGAGTGGTCACATATTGGCGGCAGCGGTGGGATCTTTAAGAGAGGGTCCACCCTGTCCAGCTGGTTGATTTGAACGTAGCTTCACCGCAGAGGGGGAGGAGCCAGGCCATGCCATGCCCTCCCCCCTCCCCCGGCTTCAGCTCTCCCACAGCTTTTCCAGCCTTAAGGGGGCAGTGCCAAGCCAGCGGTGGCAGAACCAGCACAATGCTGGCTTAGCATTGCCCCCTCAAGGCTGGAGAAGCTGCTGGGAGTGCCAAAGCCGGGAGGGAGGGGGAAGAGCAAGGCCCCTCCATGCCCCGCCCCCTCCTTCGGCTTCAGCTCTCCTACAGCTTCTCTAGTCTTGAGTGGGCAATGCCAAGCCAGCGGTGGCAGAGCCAGCACAATGCTGGCTTGACATTGCCCTCTCAAGTCTGGAGCAGCTGTGGGAGAGCAGAAGATGGGGGAGGGGCAGAGCCAGGCTGTGACATGCCCCGCCCCCTTCCCCGGCTTCCTCCTCCGCGCGGCTTCAGTGAGCGAGGGGCGAGAGTCATGGCGGATTGGAGGCTGGCTGGGGAAACGGCCGAAGGAGGCAGCGTCCCAGCCCCTTCCTTTTTTTCTTCGCCACCACCCGGCCCTTCCTCCTCCCCCCCCCCCCAAGCAGCAGGAGTTTGGCAGGTGGGAAGGAAGGGGGGCAGAGAGCTTTTCTCGTGGCACAGCAGGAGGTCCAATACGGCACACTACTGTGCTGCGTCACAGCGGTTGGGAAGCACTGCTATAGAGGATATATTCCACCCCCCCCCCTCCCCAGTGGGTATCAGAAGCTGTGGATAATAGTGAACCCTGTATTTTGCCTATATTTGGGCTCGAAATATACCATACAAATGCACTGGAGAAAATAGAGAGCCTGATGAGGTTCGATATTTTGGAGTGTGGATAATTGAAACTGTGGATAGCAAATCCATGGATGGAGGGCATACCGTATTTTTCAAAACATGAATTCAATGGTACTTCCACAAAATACTCCCCCTGCCCAGATATTTGCAACTATTCTGGCAGCAACGTTCCCACCTGTAGCTCTGGTATGATGGTTCCCCTTTCTGGACACGATCCTCCAAACGATGTCAAAGGGAAAGGAAGGACGATCGGATTTGGGCTGATGAAGTTTGTGATGTCGCAAGAGGGCGGCTCCACCTCTGTTCTTTGCATGACTACTTTGTCTACCACAATAAACCTATTCCAGGACAACCAAAGGGTCCTTTTCACAGAAAGAAATGGAGATCTGTCAAAGAGCAGAGTGACCGAGATGCCTCCAATCGCCACTAGGTCGAAACTGAAACAAGAAAACAAAACATCTTACTTTAATCCGATTCCAAAACAGTTCAAAATATTATTTGTTTTCAACTTGATGCTTCCATTAAACATTTTCAATTTTTCTTTCATCTGGCCACACAGTCTTCACAATCATGGAATGGATCTATTATTACTATATTTTTTTTCCATTTTGTCACCAGTGAAAACATCTGCATAATTCCATGGCCGCTCTCAGGGTGGTTTGTAACAAGACAGTACTTTAAAATTCTGTTGAGTTGGATCCACACATTAGGGCTGTTCTACAATTTCGGATATGCCCGAATTTTGGAAGTTTTTTGGATACTTCCGACTTTTTTTAGTAGTTTCGAGGCAGCCCTCCCAACAGGAATTCCGAAATCTGAAATTCCGAATTTCGGAATTCGGAATTCCGGATGTCATTTCCAAATTTTCTTGCTGATTGCTCATTGGTTGATGGCTAACAGCTGACTCTCCCTTCTGCTGATTTTTTTGCCCATTTTTGAAAGCAGACGCCATTTTTGAAGACTTCAAAATTTCAGAAATACTTCCAAATCGATTTTGAATTTTTCCTAAAACCTCTTGGAAGTCCATATAATCCAAAACGACAGCTACAATTAGATCCGAAACGAGTTTTGAAACAAAATCAAAGACTGGCTTTTCCCTAATAAATAGTGGTACTAATTAACTAAATGATATTACCTAACACCCCAAAACAAACGAAGCCTTTTTTTTTCAAATAACCCAGGCACTGCCAGGTACTTGAGATAGTGATTAATAAAGGGGAAATCAGTTTTATCATTATATGGTGTGAAAGGGCACCATCAGAGGCGGATTAACGCACTCGGCGGAGTAGGCACCCGCCGAGAGCGCTCCACCTCCACGCCTGCTGGAAACACTGCCTCTGCACATGTGCATTTGGGCGCACCGGTGGGTTTCTCTTGAGGTGACAGAGAGGTGCGAGAGGCGCCGAAAACCACAAGGATGCCACTGGAGCCATGCGATGGCCATGCTGCTGCTCCTGGTGCTGGGCACAGGGCACCCCACCCTTGCCCTCGCCCGCCTTTGCGAGCTTCGACCGGGTGAGCAGAGCCAACTGGGGAGGGCCAGTCGGGCTGAGACCTACCTGCGGGTCTCAGCCCTCGTCTTTGCAAGAAAAAGGATGAAGCCTTCGTAGCCTGGGCCCTGTTGACCGTAAGGTACATCTACCCTGTGGAATCAGCCCGGTTTGAGGCCATGTCAACTGCTATGGGAGCTTGGGAGTTGTAGTTTGGGGAGGGCTTGAAAGAGGCCGTGGTCTCTCCATTGCTGAAAAAACCAGGATTAGATCCCTCGGTTCCCTCCAATTACCGCCCTGTTTCAAATCCTTCGTTCCTGGGCAAGGTGATTAAGAGGGCAGCAATGGAGCAGTTACAGGCTAAATGACACAGCCAGATTAGATCCCTTCCAGTCCAACTTCCGTATGGGGCACGGGACGGAGATGGTCTTGGTCTCCATCACAGACCAGCTGGGCTACCAGCATGATCAAGGCAGATCGGCACTGCTTGTGTTATTGGACCTCACAGCAGCGTTTGATACAGCCGATTATGATCTTTTGACTCACCGCCTTGCTGTGGCTGGATTGAGGGGGACAGCTCTAAATTGGCTGCCCTCCTTTCTCCACAACCGGAAGCAACGAGTGCAGAGGGGAGGGTTGGCCTCCGGGGGATTCCCCTTACTTTGTGGGGTCCTCCAGGGGGCCATACTCTCCCCCCTGTTATTTAACATCTACATGCGACCACTCTTTCAGCTGGTGCGTAGCTTTGGGCTTGAGTGTCATCAGTACGCTGATGACACTCAGCTCATCCTGAGGATGGAGGGCCGGCCGGATACCGTACCCAATAATTTCCATCTGTGCCTTGAAGCCGTTACTGGATGGCTGTGAGCCAGCAGGTTGAAGGTGAATCCGGCAAAGACGAAGTTCCTTTGGCTAGATCGTCCAGGCGACAGGGAACTTCAACTGCTGACCCTGGATGGCAAGGCATTACGCCCGTCATCATCAGTAAAAAGTCTGGGAGACCTTTTGGACCCTCTGCTGTCAATGGAGACCCAAATCTCCACTGTCAGCAGAATCGCGTTCTTTCACCTGTGACAGGCGAAGCGTTTGGCCCGCTATCTGTCCCGGAACGACTTGGCCACAGTACTCCAAGCCACGGTCATCTCAAGACTTGACTACTGTATCGCTCTTTACATTGGCCTACCCTTGACCGCGATCCGGAAACTTAAGCTAGTGCAGAATGCTGCTGCCGGGCTGTTCACGGGGGAGCCCGTGACCTGCCGTATAACACCAATCCTGCAAGACCTGCACTGGCTGCCAATTGAATTCCGGATCACTTTCAAGGTGTTAGTTCTTACTTTCAAGGTTTTATATGGTCTGGGGCCAGTGCACCTGTGGGATCGCCTGATTCCATATAACCTTCGGAGATCACTTTACTCAGAAGACATGAATCTTCTGAACATTCCTAGTGCAAAATCCTTCCACTGGACATCTACCAGGCGAAGAGCCTTTTCTATCATAGCTCCAACCTTGTGGAATGCCCTGCCACCAGAGACACAAGCTCTGCGTAACTTGTACAGCTTTCGCAGAGCATGTAAGACACACTTATTTAGGCAGGCTTTTGAAGGCTTATGATCCTTACCTGCGTTTTACCTTGTTTTACTGTGTTTTTACTGTTTTATTATGTTGCTATCTGTTGTGTATTTGCATATTGCTGTAAACCGCCCTGAGCCTTTGGGAGTAGCGATGTACAAATCTAATAAATAAATTAAATATTTAGCTTCCACCAAACTACAACTCCCATGATCTCACAGTCTCAGTGATTTTTTGGGGGGGGGGGGGGGTACTGTTTACCTACACCTGAAAATTACTTTGGGCCGGCCCTGGGCACCATAATAACAAAAGTAAATTGAACAGTCTCTTTGAGAAGGCATTCCATTATCGAAGAGGCATCAGTAGGGAAAACCAAGCTACTTGGGAGAACCAAAGGTTTGCAGAAATACACAAATCCTTCTCCTCAAAGCAAACGCCATTCTGGGAAAGAACCCGTGCGAAGCTCAGCAAAGCATGCTCTATGATTGAGTTTTGAGGAATGGGAAATCGAACTGAGAGGAAGAGGAAAAATGGAACCGAAGGACTGGGATTTTGGAGAGAGATTGCTCTGTGCTGCATCATTTTGTCATGTGCCGCAGTTGTATTTATAACTGAGCCGGTGGCCTATGACAGAGAAGTCTTCTCTGGATTCCAGGAGAGGTATGGGGCATAAAATCATATTAGGCAGAGGAATTGATATGGTCCCTTATTATCGGAAGACTCTAACATGTATAGTCGGGCAGCGTAAGGCAGCGTAAATAGATACTTCACTCCATTACCGAATGCACCTCTTACAAAACCCTTTGATGGTAATGAACTGTGATTGGGAGTCAGGCCTAATTATGCATATTCCATCACATTCCCCCTCAATGATACACAGGAATAGTTGCGTGTGCATACATCTCAGCGCATTTGGATGCTCCGGCTCCGTCAAGAGATAGGTAAATCAGAAATCATAATTAGATAACTTGCTACTTCGACACTTTAAAATCACCGGAAAGATGGAATGCACATTAACACCATTACTTACGAGGCTCAGCATCGCCATGGATTATTTACTCGCAGCTTTACACTATTTACGCTGCTGGTGCAGTCAAGAAAAATAATACCATGAAATCCCCTACATCTGCAAGTTTTAATTGGCTCAGCTGATTAATTTCAGTCCCGGAGTTTTGCATTAAGCGCACACTTGTTTACTTCTCCCAACCTGTTTTTCTCGGATGCATTAATAGCCTAGCACATGGGTAGGGAACCTATGGCTCGCGAGCTGGATGTGGCTCTTTTCATGATTTCATCTGGCTCTACAGAGCAGCCTGGGTCTCGGTTTCCCAGCATGCAGTGGGGAGGAGTGATGCAAAAGCTCAGCGACTGCCGCTGCCGCGCCGCCATTGCTGCCTCTTCCTCATCCCCCGCTACACTCGGGGCCCTCTTCCTTTCTTTCTCCCCTTCACCCTTTCCTTCTCCTTCTCTCCTTCCTTTCCCTCCCTTTCTCCCCTTCCTTCTTTCCTCCATTCTCCTTCTTCCTTCTCTTCTTTCTCCCCCTTCACCCTTTCCTTCTCCTTCTCTCCTTCCTTTCCCTCCCTCTCTCCCCTTCCTTCTTTCCTCCATTCTCCTTCTTCCTTCCTTCCTTTCCCCTTCACCCTTTCCTTCTCTCCTTACTTTTCCCTCCCCTTCCTTCTTTCTTCCATTCTCCCTCTTCCTTCCTTTCTCCGCTTCATGCTTTCCTTCTCTCCTTACTTTTCCCTCCCTTTCTCCCCTTCCTTCTTTCCTCCATTCTCCCTCTTCCTTCCTTCCTCTTCCTTCATTTCTTTCTCCCCCTTCACCCTTTCCTTCTCTCCTTCCTCTTCTCTCCCACTCTCCCCTTCCTTCTTTCCTCCATTCTCCCTCTTTCTTCCTTCCTTTCTTCCCCTTCACCCTTTCCTTCTCTCCTTCCTTTTCCCTCCCTCTCTCCTTCCTTTTCCCTCCCTCTCTCCCCTTCCTTCTTTCCTTCCTTTTCCTTCCTTCCTCCCCTTCACCCTTTCCTTCTCTCCTTTCTTTTCCCTTTTTCTTTCCCCTTCCTTCTTTCCTCCATTCTCCCTTCTCCTTCCTTTCTCTCCTTCACCCTTTCCTTCTCTCCTTCACCCTTTCCTTTTCTCTCGCCCCTTCCTTCTTTCCTCCATTCTCCCTCTTCCTTCCTTCCTCTTCCTTCCTTTCTTTCTCCTTCACCCTCTCCTTCTCCTTCCTTTTTTTTCACTTCCCTCTCTCTCCCCTTCTTTCTTTTCTTCTTTCCCCTTCATTATTTTACTTTGTCCTCACTCCTTTTCCTTTCTTTTCCCGACCCTTTCCTTTCCTCCCTTCCCATTTCCTTCTTTCTTTTCCCCTCCTTGTCTCTCTCCTGCTTTTCTTTTCTTCCTTTTCCATAGTTTGTTCTTCTTTTCTTTCTTCCTCTCCCCCTCCCTCCTTTATTTCTTCTGTCTTTTTTTCTTTCCCCCTTCCTTCCGTCTTCTCTTCCTTCCCAGCATCCTGAGCGTGCCTTTTGCAGAGCCAGGTCTCTTTCTTAACCAGGGATGGTAATTTTTCTACATTTAAATTGTGTCAGACTTCTTTTAATGTCTCAGATAGGGGAATTAATTGAGGTTTAATCAATTAATTAATCAGTTGCAATGCAGACGAGTCATCTCATTTAATTTCTTTTTCAAATTGGGTGACAGACAGTTTGGCCTTTTCCGCATGTATCGACCACGTGCATCGCTAAAACGAAAGCAAGCTCTTCCAGATTTGGTGGCTCAAGGGATGCCTTACCTTCCGTCTTGCCGGCTGATGGTGTAACCATAATCGCCGTGGTGCTGGAAGCTCACATTCACCCCAACCAATGGTGTCCCATCTACTGCAACCACTTGTCCTCGGACAACACAAGCACGCCTGCATCAAGACGGAGAGAACGGGTCCAAGATTAAAGGGTGGCATTGAGGGATCGATGGCCTGCATGATATTTATACCATGAGAGAGACAGTATAATTTATTATTAATTTATTTACCATATTTCTATACCGCCCCTCTCAGCCCGGAGGCGACTCGAGGCTGTTTACATATTTTTATTTATTTATTTATTATTCGATTTTATATACCGCTCCATTCCCGTAGGCTCGGGGCAGTTCACACAATGAACATATACAGTAGAAACATAATAAAACAACAATAAAACATCAATAAAACCACAATAAAACAGTCCCCCACTGTACTAATAGCCAGCCATACAAATATGGAGTAGATTACACTGGGTCATACGGCAATCAATGCCCACAATATAAAATACAACAAGATATATAGACTACTAGCTGTACCCGGCACGCGTTGCTGTGCCCTTTTTAGGAGATGCGAGAAAGTCCAATCATCCACGGTGTGCCCTCCTCTAAACTGCAGTTGGATGGAGTGTGGGTCATGGGGGGCATGGTGTGCCAAGTTGGGTCTTTATTGGTCTTGGTTCTGGGCCACAGTGGTCTGTGGGGAATGATGGGTTTTGAAGTACTACAAATCCCATTTTCCATGGTGGTACTTCAAGTCCCATCATGCATGGTCGGGGCTCTGTGTGCCAAGGTAGGTTACTGTAAATTCAGGCTATACACAATGTCCCATGAGCTGAGGCCTAGTTAGGAATAGCAAGTTAATGAAGCCTTACTGTCAATTTTGGGCGTGGTCTGTGATTTTTCGGTTGGAAGTGATTTGGGTGTTTGTGTTGGGGATTGGCAGTTTATTATGGATCGGAATTTTCATGTTGGCTGGCCAGTGCAGCAGTTATGCAAATCCGCCCTTATCTGCAGCCAATCATGTTGTTCAGAATGTAGAGGCTGGGTGAGTCTTTGGCTGCCCCGGAGGATGCTGGTAAATGTAGTTTTATTTTTACTCGTTGTTTTGGGGCCTTTTAGGTTTTGGGGGAAGTTTCTTTGCTACAAACGTACCTTGCTTGAGGCCTATTTCTGTTGGCAAGTATTGTGTTTCTGCGTTGTATGGTTTCTTTGTTTGAGGTATACATCACATGACGTGAACCCATTTATATAATAGATAGTAATAAAACCATATAAAACAATAAACAATTAGCAGTTAAAACCATAAAATACAATTCTCAGCGTCTCATCAGTTAGAATAGTTTTCCATCGCATCATCTTCTCATTGCCATGCCCCGCCCACTCCGCCCGGCTGCAGCTCTCCCACAGCTTCTCCAGCCTTGAGGGGCCAGTGCAAGTGAGGAGTCATGGTCCCCGTCCCCGGCGCCGCTCTCCGCCATGACTCTCACCTCTTGCTCGCTGAAGCCGCGCAGAGGAGGAGGAGCATGGGAGGTGGATGGGCTTCAGTGGGCGGGGCTTCTCCTCCACGTGGCTTCAGCGAGCGAGGGGCGGATTGGAGGCTGGCTGGGGAAACGGCCAAAGGAGGCAGCGTCCCAGCCCCTTCTTTTTCTTCGCCGCCGCCCGACCCTTCCTCCTCCCCCCGCCCCAACCAGCAGGAGTTCAGCAGGAGGAGGGGGAAGGAAGGGGGGCAGAGAGATCTCTCGTGGCACAGCAGGAGGTCCGCCACGGCACAGTTGGGAAACACTGTCCTACTTGACAGATGCAACTGTCTTTCAGGCTGCAAAGATTGACAGCAGGCTACACTTAAAGGTCAAGCACCCACCTCGATCCGGGCACGTCTCGAAGTCATGACCTACTGGTCAGAGAGATCTTATGCAGCTGACACTTAGCCAGCTGCGCCACATTCCCAGCATATGATGGGGAAAGGAGCCCATCTGATGAAGTTGCAAGAAGCCTTGCTCCATCTAACCACTGTATCTACATATATTAGCACCGGGAATGTGGCGCAGCTGGCTGGGAGTCAGCAGCATAAGTTCTCTTCTGATCAGAAGGTCATGAGTTTGAGGCCTGCCCGGGGCGGGGTGAGCTCTCGACAATTGTGTAGCTCGCTGTCTATCTATATATGTTGTATGTCTATGGCACTGAATGTTTGCCTGTATATGTGCATTGTGATCCGCCCTGAGTCCCCTGCGGGGTGAGAAGGGCGGAATATAAATGATTTAAATAAATAAATAAATAAAATTCAAGATGTAGTCTCTTGCTGCTTCAAAATGACATAAAACCCTCAGCCCATAGTGTGTGTTTTCTTTTCTTTTCTTTTTTTCCTAAAAAAAATTGTTCTTAGTGGTTTATGTTTTTACAAACAGTAATATGGAGAGCAGTATTTTTCAACCTTTTTTGAGCCGGGGCACATTTTTTAAATTTACAAAATCCTGGGGCACCACCAACCAAAATGACACGAAATGACACTCTAACACAGTAATACATATAATTAATAGGTTTTTAAATGTATTTATACACTCAGTGTGAAACCTGGACTTGTTTCGATGAACACAACATAGATATTCTGGCAGGAATGGCAGAAAGACACAAACTTCCCACACAGAACTCCCATAACCAAGAGAAAATAGTTTGGTGGGCATTGACCTTGGGTTTTGGAGTTGTAATTCACCTATATCCAGAGAGCACTGTGGACTGAAACAATGTTGGAACAGGACCAAACTTGGCATGAATACTCAATATGCCCAAATGTGAACACAGATGGAGTTTGGGGAAAATAGACCTTGACATTTGGGAGTTACAGTTTCTGGGATTTATAGTTAACACACAATCAAAGAGCATCCTGAACTCTTGCAACAATGGAATTGAACCAAACTTGGCATATTGAACTCTCATTACCAACAGAAAGTACTGAAAGGGTTTGCTTGGGAATTGACCTTGAGTTTGGAAGTTGTAGTTCACCTACACCCAGAGAGCACTGTGGACTCAAACAATGTTATGTTATGTTGTTGTTTGTTTTCTATCCAGAATCACAATGTTGGAAGGGGGCTCATAACTTTAAGGTCCCTAAAACAGGCATGGGAAAACTTCGGCCCTCTGGGTGCTTTGGACTCCAACTCCCACCATTCCTAACTGCCTGAGGCCCTTTCCTGCTTGAGTGGCTGAGAGGGGAAAAGGAAAAGGGCCTGAGGCTGCTAGGAATGGTGGGAGTTGGAGTCCAAAACACCTGGAAGGTCCAAGTTTGCCCATGCTAGCTTTCGACAGAGACTTCTTCCTCCCCCTTCGCGCCCTTTCTTCCCCCTCCTGCCGAACACTTACTTTTTCTTCTACACTGCTGCTTCTGCCGCCATTTTGATCCGATGGGGCAGCGTAAGCGTGTTCAGGAGGGAAGGGGGGAGGGAGGAAGACGTGACCCGTGCGGGCGCTACTGCGCAGACTCGCCCCAGAGCAAAGTGAGGCAAAGCGAGCAGAGCGAGGCTGGGAAGAAGGGAGCCCGAGTGGATAAGAAATAGTGTTCAGCAGGAGGGGGAAGAAAGGGTATTGGAGGTTCCAATTTCCCACGTCACACCTGATGATCGCTCACGGCACACTAGTGTGCCACGGCACACTGGTTGGGAAACACTGATGTAGAGGGATGGCTGTATTTTTTTTCCGAGGCCCAGAAAATCCAATTGACAGCCCTTTAAACCCCCTAGGAATTTCTCTTGCTGGGCTTCCTTCCTTCCTTCCTTCCTTCCTTCCTTCCTTCCTTCCTTCCTTCCTTCCTTTTCTTTCTTTTCTTCTCACATTATCTGAGAGTGCCAGCAAGCCTCGAGGTTAGGGCAGATGAAGTAGATGGTGCTGACGTGGCCTTTCGAAAGGCTTTTGACAAAGTCCCTCACCAAAGTCTCCGGAGCAAATTTAGCAGTCGCAGGATGAAAAGAAAGGTCCTTTTATGGATCGATAACTTGTTAGAGAACAGAAAGCAGGAATAAATGGACAGTGCTTGCATTGGAGAGATGTAAACAGGAGGAACCCCCAAGGAATTCTGGAAACCGCTCTTTCTTTATCTGTTCAAAAAATTATCTGGAGGAGTGAGGCGGCTTCATTTGGTGAGTAGTTACAAGATTCAGAGTAGTTACTCGAAAATGGGGAACCAGCGTGGCATGGTGGTTTGAATAGTGGACTACGAATCCAGGAGAACAGCATCTGAATCCCCACTTAGCCATAGAAATCCAATGAGGCAACCCCGAAAAAGTAATATTCTCTTAGCCTCAAGGAAAGGCAATGGTAATAGTCTTACCAAGAATATTTATTTAATTATTTAATTACTTATTTATTTATTTACATCATTTTTACCCTGCTCTTCTCTACCCCCGAAGGGGGACTCAGAGCGGCATAACAAATGGCAACAATTCGATGCCAATAGAATAAATATAATAAAACCATAAACATTAACACATTATATATATACATTCCAGTTAAAACCATGATTCGTCCAAGACACAAGTATTGAGCCATCGCCATCAACTTGCCATTTCAGTTCCACTCCACAGTGCTGCGTTATGATTTTTTCCTGAATGCCAGGAGGGATGGGGTCGATCGTATTTCGCTTGGAAGCTCATTCCACAGACGGGGAGCCACCACCGAGAAGGCCCTCTCTCGTCCCCACCAACCGTGTTTGAGAAGTTGGTGGGAGCGAAAGCAGGACCTCCCCGGATGATCTTAAATTACGAGGTGGGATGTAGCGGCAGATGCATTCGGACAAGTAAGCTGGGCCAGAACCGTATAGCGCTTTAAAGGTCAAAACCAGCACTTTGAATTGAGTTCAGAATTGGACAGGCAGCCAGTGGAGCTGACACAACAGGGGGTGGTATGCTCCCTATATGTAGCTCCAGTTAGTAGTCTGGCTGCCGCCTGTTGGACTAGTTGCAATTTCCGAACTGTCTTCAAAGGCAGCCCCATGTAGAGTGCATTGCAGTAATCTATTCGGGATGTGACTAGAGCATGGACGACCGTAGCCAGATCAAACTTCCCAAGGTACGGGTGCAGTTGGCGCACGAGCAAAAGTTCCCCTGGCCACCACCGAGACCTGGGGTTCCAGGTTTAGCGATGAGTCCAGGATCACTCCCAAGCTGCAAACTTGTGTCTTCAGGGGGAGTGTAACCCCATCCAACACAGGCTGTAACCCTATGCCCTGTTCGGCCTTTCGACTGACCAGGAGAAACTTTTAAGCTTCTATTTGCTAGACCTCATCCAGTCCGACACAGCAGCCAAGCACCGGTTCAAAGTCTGGACAGTCTCCTTCGTGACAGAAGGAGTGACAGATCTGGATGTCATCTGCGTACAGATAACACCTTACTCTGAAACTCCGAATGATCTCTCTCAGCGGTTTCATGTGGATGTTAAATAACATCGGGTATGAAACGCTGCCGTGAGGTCCAATAACACAAGCAGCGCCGATCCGCCTTGATCTAGCTGGAAATGTAGCTGATCCGAGATGGAGACCAGAACCGTCTCCATCCCATGCCCCGAACGGAAGCCGGATTGGAAGGGGTCTAGCCAGGCTGTGTCATTTAGGAAGGTCTGCGCCATTGCTGCCCTCTCAATCACCTTGCCCAGAAACGGTAAATTCGAGACTGGGCGGTAATTGGAAGGGACCGAAGGATCTAAACCCGGTTTCTTCAGCAATTGATAGACCACAGCCTCTTTTAATCCCTCCGTAATAAATGTTACATCTTCCTTTTGAATTGGACATTAATGCAGATGTCTCAAACGGTGCTGGTGCTCTGTTGTATTACTGCACATCTATCTATCTATGTATCTATCTCTCACACCTGATGAATTTGTAACCACAGGTATGAAGTTTCTGGGAACATCAAATTTGATGGTCTATTTCCTTTGAAAAGAAGTGGAATGACTGATACAAAATCTGATCTTTCCCTCGTATGCAAAATGGGTTCCTTTCCCCAAGTGATGAAATACAAAACATCTCGAAATTTGCTGGACTGAGAAATTAATTCCAGCTGTGACAAAACAATATTGTAGGATAAAAAATGTATTCTGTTCCATTTTTTAACAGCAGCTATGTACTAGTTTGCCTTTTATTGTCAGTTAAGATGAGCTCAAGCTATATGTGTGAATTTAGGAATTCACACCTCCCAGTATGCATCATTCCCCATTTGCTTATGGCAAAGTTCAGTGGAAAGAGAGCTTTTTAGAGTTCTTGTTGTTAGGTGCCTTCAAACCAACTCTTATTGAGGATGATCCTATAGTAAAATGTTGAGGATGATCCTATAGTAAAATGTACACTGGGAATGTGGCGCAGCTGGCTAGGTGTCAGCTGCATAAGATCTCTGCTGACTAGAAGGTCATGAGTTCGAGGCCTGCCCAGGTCAAGGTGGGCTCTCGATGTATTGAGTAGCCTGTTGTCGACCTTTGCAACCAGAAAGACAGTTGCATCTGTAAAGTAGGAAATTAAGGTACCACTTAGTGGGGAGGCTAAATTTATCTGATTTACGAAGCCATAAAAAGATGTCCAGCATTGCCTCTGTCGCTGAGGAATGAAGGAGTACGAACAGTCCCCCTGGTGGCCAGATGTTAAATTGCCTCTGTCTGTCTTGTGTGTTTGTGTGTCTAAATGTAATGTGTACTTTGGAATCCGCCCTGCGGGGTGAGAAGGGCGGAATAGAAATAAAGTAAATAAGTAAATAAATAAATTGAGGCAAGTGTGAATGTTGTCATTGCCACAGCTCCCCCTGGTGGCCAGATGTTAAATTGCCTCTGTCTGTCTTGTGTGTTTGTGTGTCTAAATGTAATGTGTACTTTGGAATCCGCCCTGCGGGGTGAGAAGGGCGGAATAGAAACGAAGTAAATAAATAAAATAAATAAATAAATAAAGGAGACCTCTCTCTTCTGTGCTCGTTCTCATGCAACAGGAATTTGGACTGCATTTTTCAACCCAGTTAAGTTAGAATTTTTATTTTCCTCCAACACCCAATTGAAGGCATGTAGTGGATTTGTAGCAACAGCAACTTAAGGATTTAAAATCCTTTGCCAAAGCCCAATAAGCTGGCCTAAGGTAATGTCTGTACCTTTTCAACAGCCGCCGCCGTCAGCAGCCAGTTCTCTGTATTTTCTGAAGATCATAAAAAATACCACCGAGACGCTGCTCAGCATAATCTTCCTATTGTACCCATACCTCGCATATTTAAATGGGAACCGTAATAAGTAACTAGTTGGCAATCTGAGCATGTGAATTTTGGTATCTTTTCTCAGGCACATACATTCTTGTTACGGTCATGGGTTTCACTAACAATTGCCCAGAACTGACAACAGCCAAAAGCATTAACTGGAAGCGCAAGGAACACAATGGACATGTTGAATGTGTGCAGTTAGATCGAGTTATTTCCTAAATCCGTTTCCACCAGGATAATCCGTTTGGATCTCTTCCTTTTCCTAACTATCACTCCATGCTCCTTCTCGTTTTCTTTAACATTACATGCCCCGAAAGAAAAATCCATATTCTTCCTCCTTCTAAATCGAAATAACAATTATAGTTCATTATAATATGGTTATTTAAGATCTCACACATTGAAATCCTAATTTCTCAAACTCTGGTCCTTCAGACGTTTTGGACTTTAGTTCATACCATTCCTAACAGTGGGTAAGACGATGATGATGATGATGATAATAATAATAATAATACACTTTATTTCCTCTCCATTACACTTTATTTCCTCTCCATTGGCGCGAAGATACTTTGTTGATGGGGAGAGGCTTAGGACGCGAAGATACTTAGGAACGAACGAAGATACTTAGGAACGAACGAAGATACTTAGGAACGAACGAAGATACTTAGGAAAGACTCATCCCACGTTTTCCTAAAAACAAGGATACGAGGGCGGGTCAATAAGTCAGTGACTTTTTGAATGAAACACAAGTTTTTGCATAAAAAATCATTTTATTTTTCAACGTAGTCTCCTTTGAGCTCTATACACTTTGTCCAATGTTTCTCCAATTTTGTATCCCTTCCAAAAAATAAGATTTGTCGAAGTCATCAAAATAGGTATTTCTTTGTGAGATGATTTCATCGTTGGAGTCAAACCTCTTTCGGCTGAGCCATTTCTTCAGGTTTGGAAACAAGAAATAGTCACTCGGGGCTAAATCTCCTTCCTTTTCCCTCCCCCTCTCCACTTCCTTCTTTCCTCCATTCTCCCTCTTCCTTCCTCCCTCTTCCTTCCTTCCTTCCTCCCCTTCATCATTTCCTTCTCCTTCTCTCCTTCCTTTTCCCTCTCTCTCTCCCTTTCCTTCTTTCCTCCATTCTCCCTCCCTCCCCCTTCCTTCCTTTCTCCCTTCCTTCCTCTTCTATTCTTTCCCCCCAAGTCTTCCTTTCCTTCCTTTCTTTTTACTTCCCCCTCTCTCCCCTCTTCTTTCTTTTCCCTTCATTATTTTACTTTTTCCTCACTCCCTTTCCTTTCTTTTCCCCACCCTTTCCTTTCCTCCCTCCCATTTCCTTCTTTCTTTTCCCCTCCTTGTCTCTCTCCTGCTTTTCGTTTCTCCCTTTTCCATAGTTTGTTCTTCTTTTCTTTTTTCCTCTCCCTCCCCCTCCTTTATTTCCTCTTTCTTTCTTTCCCCCTTCCGTCCTTCTCTACCTTCCTGTCTTTCCCCCTTCATTTCCTTCTCCTTCTCTCCTTCCTTTTCCCTCCCTCTCCGCTTCCTTCTTTCCTACATTCTCCCTCTTCCTTCCTTCCTTTCTCCCCTTCACCCTTTCCTTCTCTCCTTTCTTTTTCACCCCTCTCCCCCCTTCCTTCTTTCCTCCATTCTCCCTCTTCCTTCCTCTTCCTTCCATTCTTTCTCCCCTTCACCCTTTCCTTATCCTGCTTTTCTTCCTTTTCCATAGTTCGTTCTTTTTTTCTTTCTTCCTCTCCCCCTCCATCCGTTATTTCCTCTTTCTTTCTTTCTTTCTTTCTTTCCCCCTTCCTTCCTTCCGTCTTCTCTTCCTTCCCAGAGTCCTGACCGTGCCTTTTGCAGAGCCAGGTCTGAAGTGTCCTGTCATTCTGCCGGGGGAATCCTTTTCTCATAGCATGTACATATATACTCACATTTAGTCGAATTCAGTCTTAAAATATATTATATATATTATATGACTCTCATTGAAATAAATTTCCAAATATTTTGCTTTTATGGCTCTCTGAGTCAAAAAGGTTTATTTACGTTATCATTTATGTTCCACCCTTCTCACCCTGCAGGGGACTCAGGGCGGATCACAATGCACATATACAGGCAAACATTCAATGCCATTGACATACAACATAAATAGACAGACATAGAGGCAATTTAACATTCCAGAAATCAGTTAAATTAACCCCCCCCCAGGTGGTACCTATATTTCCTACTTTACAGATGCAACTGTCTTTCGGGTTGCAAAGGTCGACAACAAGCTACACAAATTGGTCGAGAGCTCCCCCTGACCCGGGCAGGCCTCGAACTCATGACCTTCTGGTCAGTAGAGATCTTATGCAGCTGACACCCAGCCAGCTGTGCCACATTCCCGGTGCTGACCAGGTTCCTGACCCCTGGTCTATAGTTTTCTCTTTTTGGAAACATGATGTTGGGAGGAAGGGAAACGCAAAAGTCAATAGTGTAATGTGAAATGCGAGGTCTGTTGCAGATCATTACAAATGTACTTAACACATTTTATTCCATAACTTAAAAAAAAAACCCATATCCCAGGACGCCTTATAATATGAATGGTGGAAAAAGCCATAATATAACCAACGTAGTAAATCAACTGATTTATTAGGCAGTAACATTGCATCTGCAACATTATCATATTTTTTCCTGCCGGTCTCCTTTTTTCTCCTGTTATTTCTTTCCTGTTGTTTCAGGCATAAATTTCCAGTTTTCACCAGCCAACTCCAGATAAGGCATTAACCTCTGAAGTGCACTTCTGGTAGGAAAACTACCAAATGGCCATTTTAGTTAAAAGGTATAATTTATTGTATTAAGGACTCCAGAGAGATAAATCACGAGTGGAGGGAGAGGGTTGGAAAGGTTTATCAATTTCCCCCCATTGACAACGCTGCACTAAGCTGCCTTGGGAGGGCAATTAATCCAAGGCTGGGAATAATTTTGGCTCTTATGTGTATGACGGCAAATAAAGCAAATTGCCAGAGGTATGTTTCTGAAAGCCAGTAAACGAATTTAATATGCGTGCCCTCCATCCGCAACAACCACATAAACATCAGATCCTTTCAAGCTGCTTTCTTTGAGTCAGTTCAAATATAAATTAAAAAGGCATTGGGTTGGTGCCTGAATTATGCATAGATGTTGAGATTGGTTGAAATTGGTTTCCCAATTTTTAGCCAAGCTACTTGTAACCTCCTAAACCAGTGGTTCTCAAACTTCTGAATGCCGCAACCCTTTAATACAGTTCCTCATGTGGTGACCCCCAACCATAAAACTATTTATTTATTTATTTATTTATTTATTCACGTCATTTCTATTCCGCCCTTCTCACCCCGCAGGGGACTCAGGGCGGATCACAATGCACATATACAGGAAAACATTCAATGGCGTTGACATACAACATATATAGATAGACATAGAGGCAATTTAACATTCCATAAATCAGTTAAATTTAGCCTCCCCACAAAGTGGTACCTAAATTTCCTACTTGACAGATGCAACTGTCTTTCGGGTTGCAAAGGTCGACAACAGGCTACACAAATTGGTCGAGAGCTCACCCTGACCTGGGCAGGCCTCGAACTCAAGACCTTCTGATCAGTAGAGATCTTATGCAGCTGACACCCAGCAAGCTGCACCACATTCCCAGTGCAAGTAAAATTATTTTCGTTCCTACGTCGTAACTGTAATTTTGCTACTGTTACGAACCGTAATGTAAATATCTGATAAGCAGGGTATATTTTCATTCACTGGATCAAATTTGGCACAAATACTTGATATTTATTTGTTTACAGTATTTATATTCCGCCCTTCTCACTCCGCAGGGGACTCAGGGCGGATTACAATGTACACATTATATTTAGACACGCAAACACACAAGACAGACAGAGGCAATTTAACATCTGGCCACCTGGGGGAGCTGTCACACTCCTTCATTCCTCAGTGTGTTTCATGGAGATCTTTTTATGGCCTCGCAGGCATGTAGCCCAGGGGGCTAAGGGGGCTTCAGCCCCCGAAATTCTCAGGGTGGTCTAAAGGCCATACTGGTACATTATTTAAACTGTTATGTTTATTCATATCATGATCTGATCACCATGCTCATTATATCCCACATTAATGGGGTTATTAGGATAACAATACAAAAGATTTGCTAGGGTAGACCCTCTTCCACCCAGTCTCAGCCCCCCGAACCAAACTCAGCCCCTCCGAAACAAAATCCTGGCTACGGCCCTGTGGCGTAAATCAGTTAAATTTAGCCTCCCCACAAAGTGGTACCTAAATTTCCTACCTGACAGATGCAACTGTCTTTCGGATTGCAAAGGTCGACAACAGGCTACACAATAGGTCGAGAGCCCACCTCGACCCGGGCAGGCCTCAAACTCATGACCTTCTGGTCAGTAGAGATCTTATGCAGCTGACACCCAGCCAGCTGCGCCACAGTCCCGGTGCAAGTAAAATTATTTTCGTTGCTATGTCGTAACTGTCATTTTGCTACTGTTATGAACCGTAATGTAAATATCCGATAAGCAGGGTATATTTTCATTCATTGGATCAAATTTGGCACAAACACCAGATATTTATTTATTTACAGTATTTATATTCCGCTCTTCTCACCCCGCAGGGGACTCAGGGCAGATTACAATGTACACATACATGGCAAATATTCAATGCCATAGACACACAACACATATAGACAGTCAGAGACTGTGAGGATCTTTTTCTTCAATCTAACTATGGAGAACTGTGGCAGGGCAGGCTATCCCACCGCTGCCACCAGTTTATGTGAGGATTCGAGGTCCACTGACTGCTTGACCACTGTGCAGGGTGGACCTTCCTTTAGAATCCCACCACTACCACCAATTTACGTGAAAACGCAGCTTACAGCGTGCGTCAACTTGTGAAGATTTGAACTCAAAACTGTGACAAGGTCATTGCCACCAATGTATGTGAAGCATTCCAACTTTATAACTTTTGCCACCAGTGAGTAATTCTTGACCACCCGATGTTTCTAAAGCTTGCACCAAAAGAGTTCACAGAGAGAGATTTATGAATAAAGAACTTTAACTGTTTATTTGTTAACAAGGTTTAAAGCGAGAAGGTTTTAAGTACACAGAGCTTAGGTGGTTACAGTATCTTCTTAGAGGCACAGATCTTAAGGTTACTAAGTTTCTAAATGGGGTACAATGTTTGACTGTATTTCTCCAAACACTGACTCAACAATATTATAGATACTTTGCCTTTTGCCTATCTTCTAGGTTAGCTTTCCAGCCTAACCTACAAACAGCAGTCTTTAAAGGCTTTCTAAACCCTAACTGCCTTTCTGAAGTATCAAAACACAGCCTTTATTCTGTTCTCCTCAGAGCAGATAAGAGCAGCCTCTCAACACTGCTACGAGTCAGTCTCACCGCTACAACTCTCACTGATGAATTTCAAAACTGAAAATTCTAAGGCTAGTGGTAGGCTCCGCCTCCTGTTGCTATGGCAACAGAACTTCTCAAAGGCTGGGCACTGTAATATTCTCTGTTAACCCTTTGTGGTCTGTCTAACATTTAATAATCTAACACAATACAAATTTAGTAATACAAACCACACATTTAACAATAAAATAAAGACAAAACCCTCAATATACATAGCGACTTCACTACAGAGACTATTTAACATTCCAACTTTTGGCCACCAGGGGAGCTGTTGCTTCACTGTCCGTCTGCAACACTGATGAAGTACTGTCCGCATTCCCCGCATGCTTTTGCTGGAGATTTTTTATGGCCTCATAAATTTTGTTAAATTAGCCTCCCCACACATAGGTGGTACCTAAATTTCCTACTTGACAGATGCAACTGTCTTTCGGGTTGCAAAGGTCGACAACAAGCTACACAATTGGAAGCTCACTCCGACCCGGGCTGACTTCGAAATCATGACCTTTCGGTCAGTAGTGATCTTTAATGCAGCTGACACCCAGCCAGCTGCGCAACACTCCCGGTGAAATGCCCAGATTTGAATACTGTAATTTTGCTACTGTTATGCATTGTTATGTAAATATCTGATATGCAGGATAAATTTTCATTCACTGGACCAAATTTGACACAAATACCCAATACGTCCAAATTTGATTTTGTCATTTGGGATTTGTAGTTGCTGGGATTTATAGTTCGCCTACAATCAAAGAGCATTCTGAACTCCACTAATGATGGAATTGAACCAAACTTGGCACACAGAACTCCCATGACCAACAGAAAATTCTGGAAGGGTTTGGTGGGCATTGACCTTGAGTTTTGGAGTTATAGTTCACCTACATCCAGAGAACACTGTGGACACAAACAATGATGGATCTGGAGCAAACTTGGCATGAACACTTGATATGCCCAAATGTGAACACTGGTGGAGTTTGGGGAAATAGACCTGGTCATTTGGGTGTTGTAGTTGCTGGGTGTGGTGAAGTCATATTTATTTGTTACAGGTTTTAAATGTGTTTGATGTTTAAATGTGTTTGATGTGAATATTGTAAGGGTAAAACTTAGCTAACCTTAAAGGGTTAACAGGAATATTAACTGATAGAACCTCCAGGGAGTTTCCGTTACCGTGGAAACAGGAGGCGGAGCTTGTAAGTGGCTCTGGAATCTTGAGATTCAAACTTTTTCAGTTGGTGGTTAACTGCGGAAGCAGAAGGGTGTGTGGAGAGTCAGCAAGTGTGTTTGGAACCAGCTATCAGCGAGCGTTAAAAAGACTCTGGTTCTACTCTGAGGGAGAGTAGCAGTGAAGCCTGGCTCTACTCTGGGAGGGAGTAGCAGTGCAGCAGTGTTTAACTGCTAGGGAAGCAGGTTTATTTAAAGACCAGCAGAGTGTAGAAAACTGCTGTGTTATTGGTTCTAGGAGAGCAGTGATATAGTAGCAGACTGTATCTCCATAGATAGTATATTGTAACCTTAAGAAAAGTGCCTCTGAGTAGATATTGTAACCACCAAGCTCTTGAACTCTGAAACCTCTACGCTTAAACCTCTGTTTGAATAAACTTCATAGTTCTTTGATTAAAACATCTCTTCTAGTGGTTCTTTCTCCCACAATCCTTGAAAACAACTTTCTCCTAGTAGGTAGCCAAGCACAGTAAATTATATGGTGGCAGCAAGTGAAAAGTAAAAAAGTCCTTACATATTGTAGTGGCATTGGTAGGACATTCTGCCCTGTCACAGCCCTGAGTTCGAATCCTCACATTCTCTCCACACTTAAAATACAGATTCGAATTCAGATCCTTACAAAGTTTGAGCCTACACATAGTTGAAGATCTTTACATTATTGGCTGTAGTTAAAACTTTTACACTGGGATTTATAGTTCACCTACAATCAAAGAGCATTCTGTACCCCAGTAACAATGGAATTGAGCCAAACTTCCCACATAGAACCCTCATGGTCAACAAAAATACTGTGTTTTCTGACGGTCTTTGGTGACCCCTCAGATGCCCCCTCGTGACCCCCCCCCGGGGTCCTGACCCCCAGGTTGAGAAACACTGGACTAAAGAGTGAAACACAGAGCTGGAAACCAGATTGCTCTCCTCAATGTAGCTTATATCCATGCTGGAGGACAAATGCAAGGGCATCGAAGGGCCAACTTATGTTTCCATGAGCATTTGAAAGGTCGTGGCCTTCAGAAAATTCAGGAGAACCACATTCTACAGCTCTTCTGTAATAGAAACTTTGGTGTCATCTCATTACAGCTATGAGCAGATGTTTCCCCAGAGGCTCAATTAAACCATATGTCATCTCTTGGAGCTGCCATCGATGGCTCCTGATCTATGCAGACATGCGGGATGCTGGGGCGAATGTGGCAACATTTTAAAGGTTTTCAAATCAGACCCTAGATTGGGCCCTAAAGAGAATTCAATGCAAATGAAAAAGCACTTTAGATATGTGACTATACAAGGGCGGGTCAATAAGTCAGTGACTTTTTGAATGAAACACAGGTTTTAGGATAAAAAAATCATTTTATTTTTCAACAAAGTCCCCTTTGAGCTCTTTTCTCCATTTTTTATCCCTTCCAAAAAATAAGATTTGTCGAGGTCGTCAAAATAGGTATTTGTTTGTGAGATAATTTCATTGTTGGAGTCAAATCTTTTTCCACTGAGCCATTTCTTCAGGTTTGGAAACAAGAAACAGTCACTTGGGGCTAAATCCGGAGAATAGGGTGGATGAGGGAGCAATTCATATTCATGGATTTTTCCCATGGCAACTGCACATGTGTGCACCCTTACATTGTCCTAGTGCAAAGAACTTTTTTCTTGGCCAAATGCAATCAGGTTTTTTTCAAATCCTAATTAAATCGACCCAATAAGTTGGCATAATATTCACCATTGATTGTTTTACCCTTTTGAAGGTAATCAATGTGGATGATACCACATGAATCCCAAAAAACGGTGGTCATGACTTTATTGGCTGACAAACCCACCTTGGCCTTCTTTGGCGCCGATTCACCCCAAGAAACCCACTGTTATGACTGCTGTTTGGTCTCTGGTGTGTTGTGGTAGAGCTACGTTTCGTATTTTCTATTGGTCAGGAGGAGTTCTGTGTGGGAAGTTTGGTCCAATTCTATTGTTTTGTAGGGTTCAGAATGTGCTTTGATTGTAGGTGAACTATAAATCCCAGCAATTACAATAACATTGTTGAGTCCACAGTGCTCGCTGAGTATAGGTGAACTACAACTTCCAAACTCAAGGTCAATTCCCAAGCAAACCCTTTCAGTACTTTCTGTTGGTAATGAGAGTTCAATTTGCCAAGTTTGGTTCAATTTCGTTGTTGCAAGAGTTCAGGATGCTCTTTGATTGTGTGTTAACTATAAATCCCAGAAACTGTAACTCCCAAATGTCAAGGTCTATTTTCCCCAAACTCCATCTGTGTTCGCATTTGTGCATATTGAGTATTCATGCCAAGTTTGGTCCTGATCCAACATTGTTTGAATCCACAGTGCTCTCTGGATATAGGTGAACTACAACTCCAAAACTCAAGGTCAATGCCCACCAAACTCTTATAGTATTTTCTCTTGGTTATGGGAGTTCTGTGTGGGAAGTTTGTGTCTTTCTGCCATTCCTGGCAGGATATCTATGTTGTGTTCATTGAAACAGGCCCAGGTTTCACACTGAGTGAATAAATACATTTAAAAACATATTAACTATATGTATTACTGTGTTAGAGTGTCATTTTGTGTCATTTTGGTTGGTGGTGGGCCCCAAGATTTTGTAAATGTAAAAAATGTGCCGCGGCTGAAAAAAGGTTGAAAAATACTGCTCTAATGATAATGATAACAAAAAGTGAACTACTTCTGGTAGAAGACTTTGGAGCCGCAGTTAACCTTTTAAATATGTCACAGTCTGCCTGAATGGTTTAACATAAAAATATGATTTTTTTCAAAATCAGAAGTGAGCTCAGATTTTTCTTTTTGGTCTTCCACGAGACTCCGAGAAAGGAAACCAGGGGGCAGATTATTCTTCCATGAACCTGTCAAAGTTTCAGAGTCTTGTCCCATAGTTATAGTTGCTTATTTCCCCGCAAACGGACCAACACAACTAACACCACTCAATGTACTTTCTTCAGTACTATGAAGTTTAAGAACTACAGATTTAATTTACCGGCCAAAGTGCATGAGAAACCGTTAGAAGTTATAGATGATCTGAGGCTGCCAACACCAACACATAAATTGTAGCTGCCCGAGATGGGATGCCGTATAAAAATATTACAGGCCGCTATATTTCAAACATTACTCTGCTTTTTCAGGAGGAAAATATATGTAACCTTGTTTTTGGAGCATGAAGCTACTCCTCCACAATCAATACTTCTCCTCCTCCCTCATTGACAACAACCACTACAAACTCACGGAAATGTAATTTCTCCTCGTGGCCACCCAGGTGAAGCCAGTCGTGTTTATTTTTCGAGGTAAACTCAAGTTCTGGAGCTTGGCCTAAGGTCTATTTATGAGTTTCTTGCTCAATAAAAACATTAATATGACAACATTCAGCATTTAAGAATGACTGGTCCAACACTATCCCGGCTTCTTTTTTATTTGGAAACACAATTTTCTGGTTAATTGGAGTTATGGGCTCTGGATTTGTTTATACGTTTCTAGTTCAGTAAGGAATTCCACCCTCCAAGGACCGAGACATCCCTGGCATCTTTCTGATTGGTTTTTGGTTTTTTAAAAAAATTATTTCGTGTCAAAAGCATTGCATAAAGAGGGCGGCAATGGAGCAGTTACAGACTTTCCTAGATGACACAGCCGGACTAGATCCCTTCCAGTCCGGCTTCCGTATGGGGCACGGGATGGAGACGGTTTTGGTTTCCATCACAGACCAGCTGTGTTGCCAGCTTGATCAAGGCAGATAGGCACTGCCTGTGTTATTGGGCCTCACAGCAGCGTTTGATACAGTCGATTATGATCTACTAGCTGTACCCGGCACGCGTTGCTGTGCCCTATTTAGGAGATGCGAGAAAGTCTGAGTACGCAAGGGTTGGAATTGTTGTTAGTTATGATGTTGTTGGGGCCATGGCTGTGTCGTTGTGGGTTGTTGTGGTGGGTGGGATGTTGAAGTCCTGGGGAGTTGTTGGTGTGTGGTGTTGCTGGCGTTCTGCATAGCTTGTGGATATACAATGTTTTTTGTCTTTCCGTCTGCTGTGTTGATGTAGAGATTCTGTGGTTTCCCAACTCTGGAGCACGCTACGTAGAGTTGTCCGTGGGAGAAGCATTCTGTGTCAAGGTCTATGCCACAGATTTGTAGTGTTTGTCCTTGAGCCTTGTTTATGGTGATGGCAAAAGCTAGTGTAGTGCAGTGTCTTTCTGTTCTGGCGTTTGTTCTGCCCTTTTTTGTGTCATGTATGTAGCGTTGCGAGTGTGTTGTCCGATGCTGTTGTTTTTAGGAGGCATGGCTTGTCTTTTGGGTCAGCTTATGCCTGTGTGGAAGGAAGGAATGGCATACAAATGAGTTGAGCAGTAGACGCAAGGTTGTGTTATGTGCGTATTGTGTTGTGTGTAGGTATTACTTTTGTGTTATTCTGGGGGTATGTGTTTGTCAGTGGTGCCTGTGTCCCTGGTGCCCTATTTGTCTCCCTCCTAGATCTTGGCATTGGCAGTTTAACCCTCAAACTCCAATTGACTAAACTGAATTCACTCAGCATTCTAATCGAGCCTTGGCTGGCTTGGGCCACCGTTACTATAGTAACTGATGTTGGCCAATAGGTTACGCTGGCGGCCGCAGAGGATGCTGGGAAATGTAGTTTTTTTGTATCATTGTTTTGGGGGCCTTCTAGGTTTTGGGGGGAAGAGTTTCTTTGCTAAAAACCTTCCTTGCCTGAGGCCTATTTATGTTGCCAAATTTGGTGTTTCTGCCTTGGATGGTTTCTCTGCTTAGGACGGTCGTTCCATGATGGGACCTCCTTTATATAATAGAGTGACGCACCGCCTTGCCGTGGCTGGAGTGAGGGAGACAGCTTTAAATTGGCTGTCCTCTTTCCTCCACAATCGGAAGCAGCGAGTGCAGAGGGCAGGGGTGGCTTCCGGGGGTTCCCCTCTACTTTGCGAGGTTCCTCAGGGAGCCATTCTCTCTCCCTTGTTATTTAACATCTACATGCGACCACTTGCTCAGCTGGTATGTAGCTTTGGGCTTGAGTGCCATCAGTACGCTGATGATACTCAGCTCATTCTGAGGATGGAGGGCCGGCCGGACTCTGTACCCAATAATTTCCATCTGTGCCTTGAAGCCGTTACTGGATGGCTGCGAGCCAGCAGGTTGAAGGTTAATCCAGCGAAGACGGAGATCCTTTGGTTGGGTCGCCCGGGCGATAGGGATATTCAACTGCCGACCCTGGATGGCAAGGCACTACACCGGTCATCATCTGTAAAAAGCCTGGGTGTCCACTTGGGCCCGCTGCTGTGAATGGAGACCCACATCTCCAGTGTCAGCAGAATCGCGTTCTCCCACCTGCGACAGGCGAAGCGTTTGGCCCCCTATCTGTCCCGGAATGACCTAGCCACGGTAATCCATGGTCATCTCGAGACTTGACTACTGTAACGCTCTTTATATTGGCCTAACCTTGACCGTGATTCAGAAACTTAAGCTAGTGAAAAATGCTGCAGCACGGCTACTCGCAGGGGAGCCTGCAACGTGCCATATAACTCCAATACTGCAGGATCTGCACTGGCTACCGATTGAATGCCGGATCACCTTCAAGGTGTTAGTTCTTACTTTCAAGGCCTTATATGGTCTGGGGCCAGTGTACCTACGGGATCGTCTGATTCCATATAACCCCCCGAGATCACTATGTTCAGAAGAATTGAATCTTCTAACTATTCCCAATGTAAAGTCCTTTCATTTGACATCCACTAGCCAACGAGCCTTTTCTATCATTGCTCCCACACTGTGGAACGCTCTGCCTCCAGAGACACGAGCTCTGCGAAATTTAAGCGCTTTTCGCAGAGCTTGCAAGAAACATCTATTCAGGCAGGCTTTTGAATGCTTGTGATTCTTGCCTGAGTTCTATTATATTGGTGGAGTTTTTATTGTTTTATTGTATTTTATTTATGCTTGTTCTGATACTTTGTGCTGTAAACCGCCCCGAGCCTTTGGGAGTGGTGATGTACAAATCTAATAAATAAATAAAAAAATTAGTTTATATAAAACTCATAAAATAAAGGGATCACAAGAGGCTAGTTTTAGACTAAAAACTGGCAACAACAATTGTATTGTAGCTTTCAACAATTCTTCCTCTGTGCATGAGTGTTCTGGCACAGAAGTGCCAATAGGGCTCTGTTTTCCTTTTGTTGCACTACAAGTTTGCAGGAGCTCATTCCCTTGCATTTTATTTTGTAGGTGACTTTCTTGGTTTGCATTTACGGGCCCAGAGGGCTGCCAATCAATCAAAGGATGCAGACTCGCCCCTATCCCCAGGATTTGGGAGGGAAAGGGGATGTTTTTCCTCTCAGTCTTAACAGGTACTCTATTGGAGAGGATGTGATTTAAGGTAGCCTATTTCTTCCTACTTGGAAAAAGGCATTACATCTTACAGCTTTGCTGGGGTAACAGACCAGCTTTGCTGGGGTAACAGACCCGCTTTGCTGGGGTAACAGACCAGTTTGCTGGAGAATTACAGAACAGTTTCACAGTCTTTTGTGAAGGGATCGCCTACAGTCCCAACAGCCTGGCAAATCGACAGGAACCTTGCCTGGTACAGGACATCTGGCTATCCATAACGCAGCTTGGAGTCAGAAGAAGGGGCCTCACACCAGCAAGGTAAAGAAGTATTGCCCAAGGAAGGGTCATAGGATTTTCCCCAAAAGGAGAAGACCAGTATTTCCCAGTTTGCCGGCCCTGTTACTGCAGACTGAGAAAGTCACCTGTTTGGAGCCATCCAGTTTGTTAAGATTTAAGCCCAAATAAAGAACTTTGTTAAACTTATCTCAAGCCTCGAAGGGAACGCACTCACAAATGAGGGCCTCTACTCAAGGGCAAGCGAGGAGCTCGCCACCCCACTTGGTTCAGGTGGGGTCACGAGAGAGGCATGGGTGTCTGAGGGTGGAAGGGAGAGAAAGGAGGAAAGCAAGCATGATAGGACAGTTCCAGAGAATGAAAAGATAAAGGGAAATGGGTGATCTAACAATATTAGCTTTAAATCCGAATGGCTTGAACTCGAATTTTAAGAGGTACCGGGTAAGCAAATTGGCAAAGGATAATAAGGTCGACATAATGGTTTTGTCAGAAACTCATAAAGGAAGGGACCGGAACAATTAATAAACGATAAGAGGTGGAAATGGGTGTATGAATCTAGGGGACACGCAGGGCGAGGAACTGCAATTCTGATTCATGAAAGGGTCCCGTGGGAAGGCGTGGAGTGGCAGAAGGACAGACAAGGCAGATGGGTTTTTATTAAAGGTACAATAAATCGACAGAAGATGACAGTGGCAGCTATTTATGCGCCAAATGTGGGGCAGAAACAATTCATCATGAATATGAAAAGGAAGTTGGATAACTTTAAGGAGGGGACGACAATCTTGGCAGGAGATTTTAATATGCAAATGTCATCAGTAGGAGGTAACAATAGAAGGTCTCTGCATTTAAGTAAATTTGATATGGTAGATCTGCATAGTGGGGTAGGGAACAGAAGTACTTACTACTCAGCAAGGCACAATGTATTTAGCTGTATTAATGGATAGGACAGGAAAGGCCCAGGTAAAGAAAGCAGAGGTCAAGGCTATGTGGCTGTCCGATCATGCTCCCTTAGTAGTGACAATAAGAATGATGCAATGGAGGAACCCAAGGGTTTGGAAATATAATATGGCGATTGGGACTATGGAACAGGATAAAAGTAGGATACAAAAAGAAATAAAAGAGTATTATAGACTGAATAACACAAGGGAAATGTCTAAAGCAGTGGTTTGGGATTGCTGTAAAGCAGTCATAAGAGGTCACCTTATAAGTCTTCAGGTAGAGATGAATAGGAGATGGAGAAGAGGAAGGAAAATAAGATTAAGGATATTGAAATGATACAGGATCAATTGAAGCGAACTAAGGGAAGAGAGTGGCATAGGTTGCTAAAACAGAAAAAACAAGAATTGGAACAATATGACGAAGGCATTGGAATAAGATGAGAATGGCAATGAGGCAAAAATCAGCTCTTGGGGACAAAGTCAGTTAAACAATTGGCGAGATATCTGAAAAAAGAAAAAGGAGAAGTCGTGTATAAGAGCATTAAAGGATACCAGTGGAGTGATACAGGAGGGTAAGGAGGAGATAGAGAAGATTATGAAAGATTTTTACGAAAAACTGTACAAACAAGGAGAGGTTAGTAGGACACCAATAGAAGTTGGACAGAAAGTAAGTGAAGGGGACAAAATTTACTTAAATGCAGAAATCAGTCAGGGGGAGGTGGAAAAGGTTATCAAGGGGTTAAAAATGTCAAGGGCGCCAGGCCCCGACGGGTATTCGGGTGAATTTTACAAAACATATATGTATGAATTGTTACCATATTTGACGGAACTTTTTAATGAAGTATTGTTAAACCAGGTTATTCCACAGTCCTGGAAGATATCGGAGATTGTGACAATCCCAAAGGCTGGTCGAGACGAGACCTGCCCGGAGTCCTACCGCCCCATAAGTTTAGCGAATCAAGATTACAAAATATTTGCAAAGGTATTGGCAAACAGGTTGGAGAAAATATTACCTAAAATTATTGGGGGGGATCAATATGGGTTTGTTAAAAAAAGATGGATAAGTGAACCAATTAGGAATGTAATGAATGTGCTACAACACGCTACCGCAAACCAAGAGGAAATTAGGAATATTAAATTGGATGTGTATAAGGCATTTGATAAGGTGAATCATGCTTATTTGTATGAGGTGTGCAAAGAACTAAATTTGGGTAATAGCTTCTGTGAGGTGATTAGGAGTTTATAGGGAGTGAGGCGTATATAAGAGTTAATGGAAACAGGACGGAAAAGATTAGGATATTGAATGGAACTAAACAAGGTTGTCCATTATCTCCAATGTTATTTGTATTGGCAATAGAAATATTAGCGAATAAGATAAGAAAAGATACAACGTGGAAAGGATATAGGATAGGGGATAGAGACGAAACTAAACTTATTTGCGGATGATGCAATTATATTAACCCAGTCCCCTTTGGAGATGGTCAAGGCAATGAAGGGAACGCTGAGAGAGTTCGAGAGGCAGTCAGGGCTCAGGGTGAATATGGAAAAGTCGGAGATAATGTTTATAAATACAGGCCCAAGGGAACAGATTGAGGTAAGGAAAGAGACAGGGTTAAAATTAGGAATAAAGAGAATGAAATATCTGGGAGTGTGGATTTATAAGAATGTGGGGAAAATAGTAGATGGAAACTATGGACAGATTTGGAAAAGCTCCTGAAACAAATTAAAAGTTGGAAACACAAAAGCTTGAGGAGAATGGCAAAAATAAGAGCGGTGAAAATGATGATATTGCCTAAATTTCTGTATTTAGCCCAGGCTTTGCCAGGAGTTCTTTCAGGAGTCAAGATAAAAGAATGGGACAGAAAAGTGAACCAGTGGGTGGAAGGAGATAAGAAACCACGGATAAGGAAAAAATGGTTGATAGCGAGTGAGAAGGAAGGAGGATGGGGAATCCCAAGCCTAGAGCTATATAGAGATGCGTTTCAGATAGAAAGACTGATAGAGCTACAGGTGGAAAGACAAAAATGGGCGAAAGTGGAGAGAGAAGTGAATGCAATTGGATCGGAGGAACTGATTTTTAGGAGATGGGGAAAAGGTGAGGTGGAGAAATTGACAGGGCCTATGAGAGCCACTTTGGAGGTGTGGAGAAGGTGGCAAGGGAGGATGGCACCGGGAGTTTTGAAGGTAGCCTCGTTACAGGTAATGAACCCTAAAAAGGAGGAAAATTTAAGCAGAATAATAAGGGAATTGAAAGGAAAGGGGGTTACAAGATTGGAGCAATTAGTGGATGAAGGGGGCAGAATTAGGAGAGATAAACTAGAGAATTGGTTGGGACAAAGGTGGTGGCTGCAAATTCGGGCAATATGTGAATTCCTTATGCAGAGGGAGGTTAGAGAGGCAATGCAAAGAGAGGACACTGCTTTTGAGAGGTTGGTAAGGGAATGGAAGGAAGGGAAAAGGACTCAGGTGGGAAAGATATACAAGTTGTTAGTAGTGTCAGGGGAAAGCCCTGTACAAGAATTAACCAAATTGTGGGAGAGGGAAGTACAAGTATCAGAATTAGAGATGGAAAGGATAATGGGAAATATCGCAAAAATTAAAAACACAAGAGTGAGGGAAATGAGAAGGAAACTCCTGCATAAGTGGTATCGGACTCCGGCCCAATTGGCATACTTCTCTCAAAATGTGAGTAGTCAGTGTTGGCATGGGTGCCAAGTGAAAGGGGTATACATGCACCTGATTTGGGAATGTGCAGTAGTGCAGAAATTCTGGAAAGAGGTACAAGGGGAAATTAATAAGGCACTGAACATAAATTGGGTAATTACAAAGGAAATGGCGATATTGGTGAGAGTGACTTGGGGGAATATGGAGGAATTAAGGAAGCTATGATTGAAAGCACACAATCTGTTATAGTTCTGGGTTGGAAGGACTCCTCCAAATGGACAATTAGAATTGGCTGCGGTACCTGGTAGAGCACATTCAATTTGAAATTATGGAGATTAGGGTTAATGAGATGGAGGAGAATAAACTGCAGGAACTGTTGGGGCGATGGGACCGGGTAAGACAATATATTACCTGGAAAACTCGAGATCAAGATACGAGGAATAAGTTGGATCTACTGTTTAATTTGTAACGTAAACTGTCCAAAGGCTGATGCAGAATGTGTTGAATTCATGTAATTGAATGAATATCTATGAATTATTGTGAATATCAATGAATTATTGTACTGATCACTGCATGAAATTACTGTTGTGTATGCTTACCCGATTGCGGGCATAACATTATGATGAGAAGAATGATTTGATATGTTTATGATTATATAGATCATCATACAATATATTATTTGAAACTGCTATTTGTTGACTGGATAGTCTTTAAGTTCCTCCTTACTAGGATTTTACTTACTAGAGTTACCACTCTTTGAATCATGTCCTAGAAACAGCCATTCTACGGGCCCAGCGTGTGACAGCACAGTGAGATAGGGCACTGTGGGCAAGCATACAGATGCTGAGTTCTTTGTTCTGCTCCACAATCACACAAGGTGGAGGGTTCTTCTAGGTAGTGCCATTTAGCCAGGTTGCCTTTTGATCTGCCCACTCCGCTTCTGAATCTGTTCAGGGGCTTCCAAGTTGCTCATTCTTGGTTTACCCCTGGAAGAAGACCCACATGGGTGGCCATCCAGTTGGAATTGCCTGATTTTGCTGCCCACAGGAATATTCTTGGTATCACTGGAGGAACATTGAGAGGAGTGGTGGTTCTCATTAAAATTTTCCTTGATTTGAGTCTACTGGGAGGAGGCTAATAACCATATAGTGGGTGGCTTTCACAGTATTCAACCTTATTTCTCTCGCAACTGGCAGCAACTTCATGCCACAATTGGTGTGTGTGTGATGATTCCTTACCCAGTAGGCCAGGAGTATGTCTATAAAGTTTGGCCTCCATTTTGAGTGAGTGCAGCCACCTAAGGAACTTATTTCCTGAAGGGGGCGTGGTTGAGCCTCTAGGAGGTAAAGGAGAAATGCCTAGGAGTGGTTGAGGGAGAGTGGAGGAGCCAAACTTGGTTACAGGTAAAAAAAAATGCTCTGCTTATGTGGGTTTTTGAAATCTGACAAGCTCAGTTCTGGGCTGACTGTCAAAGAGAAAAGGTAGTTGAGAATTAGCTGGGCGTAGTGACAGAAGAACTAACTGTGAGCTCTTAGAAGAATAAGACTTGGTTAGTTAGACAGAAGAACACAAAACAAGGAGGCTACCTATCTAGAAACCCAGTTCAAAACTACTCAGGGTAGTTAGACAGAAGAAGCCTGAAGAGGCAGGTTGCTAACAAGATAGGTTAGCGTGTTTACCTCACAGCTATTTGAATTAACAGTATGAGTGGAAGTAGCCAGATAATTTATTTAAGAACATAAGAAGAGCCAAGCTGAATCGGACCTCAGCCCATCTAGTCCAGCATTCTGTATCACACAGTGGCCCCCAAGTTGTACACGGGGATCTCGAGCAGAAGGGAGGGCAAAACCCTGACCTGCTCCCGTCCCCCCACAACCAGTACCCAGGGAAATCCTGCCTACCTCAACCAACTCCGAGGTGGCACTTGAATGTCCTTGATTTATTTATTTATTTACTATTTTTGTATGCCACCCTTCTCAACCCCGAAGGGGACTCAGAGTGGCTTACAGCAAACAACAATACTGCCAGAGTGGCTTACAGTGTACATATAACAATATTGCCGGAGCGGCTTACAACAAACTGAAAAAACAACAATTAACATTACAACATATCGCAATATTGTTAGCAATATTGCATGTAATACAAATATATAAATTATAATATCACGATATAATTATTATATCACATTATCATTGGCAGTATTATACTGTGTTACAATACAACAACACCAATACCAAATGCATATACCACATACCATACCGTAATCATACTATTATTATTATTACATTACAATTATTATACTATAACATAATACAATATATTGACATTATATTATATTATATTCAGGCATGTAGCCAAGGGGGCTAAGGGGCTCAGCCCCCCCAAATTCTCAGGGTGGTCCGCGAAAAGGCCTTACTGGTACATTATTTAAACTGTTATGTTTATTCATATCATGATCTGATCACCATGCTCATTATATCCCACATTAATGAGGTTATTGTGATAACAATACAAAAGGTTTGCTAGGGTAGACCCTCTTCCACCCAGTCTCACCCCGAACCAGCCCCCCCGAATCAAAATCCTGGCTACGGCCCTGATTATATTATATCAAATTGCAATGCAATGTAACACTATATTATATTATATATTATTATATTATCTTTAAAATAATAAATAACATTATTTATATAAACAAAATAAAATTACTTATTTAAATAAATAATTTTAGAGAATCATTTTAAACAATTATTTTAAATTATAATGCAATGTAACACTACATTATATCATATATTATTACATTACACCATACTTTCTATAAAATAATACATAACATTATTTATTTAAACAAATAAAATTACTTATCTAAATAAATAATTTTATAGAAGTCCTGTGGTAGATTATCTGTGCTAGCATTAGGACATTCTAATCAGAGGGCTACCCCTGATAGTATCCTGTGTGCGGGGAGAAAGGAAAATGTTACTGTAACAAAGATTAAGAACTGTTGCTTAAAAGAAACCATCAAGCCTTTTTGCCAATTGTAACCACTAAGCTTCAAGCCAGTTTGTTCCAGTTCTCAATAATAAACATACATTGTTTTGTTCTCAAGAGAAGCCTCGGGTGTGCCTCTATTAAGTTAAGAGAAAAAGCAGTTCCTGGCAGGGAAGAATCACCTCAGAATCTCCTCACCATTACTTTATACTTGGGGCCAGTGTGTTTTCAAAGGTGTCATCGGCCAACAGAGTACTATAGCTCTACACAGTTTAAAAATCTTTCAGTAAACTAAAATCCTTATTACATTAAGGCAGTGTTTCCCAACCTTTTTTGAGCCACGGCACACTTTTTACATTTGCAAAATCCTGGGGCACACCACCAACCAAAATGACACAAAATGACACTCTAACACAGTAATACATATAGTTAATATGTTTTTAAATGTATTTATACACTCAGTGTGAAACCTGGGCCTGTTTCGATGGACACAACATAGATATCCTGGCAGGAATGGCAGATAGACACAAACTTCCCATACAGAACTCCCATAACCAAGAGAAAACACTATAAGAGTTTGGTGGGTATTGACCTTGAGTTTTGGAGTTGTAGTTCACCTATATCCAGAGAGCACTGTGGATTTAAACAATGTTGGATCAGGACCAAACTTGGCATGGATACTCAATATGCCCAAATATGAACGCAGGTGGAGTTCAGGGGAAATAGACCTTGACATTTGGGAGTTGTAGTTGGTGGGATGTATAGTTCCCCTACAATGAAAGAGCATTCTGAACCCCACCAGTGATAGAACTGGGCCAAACTTCCCACGTAGAACCCCCAGGAGGCAAGAGGAGGTCTCTACTTGGGGAAAGGGAGGCGGGCCTTCCCAATGCATGGAGAGGGAGAGACCAAGAAGACAACGGGTGGAGAGGGGGCATGTTTGTAATCTTATGCCTTTATCGAGGTAGGTTTCTTAGGGTTTTTATACTTCAACATACTAGACTCCCCCCCCCCCCTTCCTGGAGGTTCCAATTTCCCACGGCACACCTGATGATCGCTCACGGCACACAAGTGTGCCCCAGCACACTGGTTGAGAAACACTGCATTAAGGTTGGTGGCAGCAAGTTTGATTCGTTGGGGTTTCAAAATACCCCTGATTAAACCCTCCACCCTTTATAATTGGTGGTCAGCGTCAGTTTAAAAGTACCCTCTGATCAACCTCTTTATCTTTATAGGGGGCAATGCCAGCTACTTTATAGAGTCTATCAACAAGTGTAGGTTTAAGACATCCTATGATTATCCTACATGTCTCATTCATCTCCTCCGTGTGGGCAGATTTATGCCACATTTATGCAGGTTTTCGGGTAAATAGAAGGTTGATGGAGATTGCATCACACAATCTAAGAACCAGACATGGTTGGCCCAAGATATGCCCAACATCTTTCTATTCAGAAAACACAGTTTTCAAATACATGGAAGTATAATGGAGCTTGCCTTGGATATATTTGTTTCTGAGTCCATAAAGAACTGTATAACACCCTCTGAGAACCAACCATGGTTCTCCAAAGACATGCCCAAAAATGTTCTATTCAGAAAACACAGTTTTTGGGTAACTAGAAATATAGTATTGCATCACACTATCCAAGAACAAAGCATGGCTGGCCAAAGATATCTCCAAAATCTTTCCATTCAAAAACCATCGAAGTCAATAGGAGCTTGCCTTGGTCTTTTTTGGGGGGTCAACAGAATTATTTATTTATTTACTTTATTTATATTCTGCTCTTCTCACCCCGAAGGGGACTCAGAGCAGATTACAGGTACACATACTTAGCAGACAATCCCTGCCGTTTTTCACACACACATATAGACGAGCAGAGGCAAACTCTGGCCACCAGGGGGAGCTGACGCACTTCTCATCTCTCAGCGTTCCCAGCGTCCCTTGTTGTTCCTTCTGCATTCTCAGCTTTCCTGGAGTTCTTAATGGCCTTATAATTCAGTCAAAATTTGCCTCCCCACTTAATGTGGTACCTTAATCTCCTACTTGACACATGCAACTGTCTTTCGGGCTGCAAAGGTCGACAGCAGGCTACACTTGAAGGTTGAGCACCCACCTCGCCCCGGGCAGGCCTCGAACTCATGACGTACTGGTCAGAGAGATCTTATGCAGCTGACACTTAGCCAGCTGCGCCACATTTCCAGTGCAATTGCATCACACCACCCAAGAATCCAGTATACTTGGCTGAATACATGCCCGCCATCTTTCTATTCAGGCAATGCAGTTTTCAGGTAAATTGAAGTGTAATTGAGGTTGCCTTGAGATATCTTTATTTGAATGTCAATAAAAAGTTGCATCACATCATCTAAGAACTGAGATATCTGGCTCAAGACATGCCCAGTATCAATCTATTCCAAAAACACGGTTGGCGGTCAAAGAAAAGAAAGGGGCTTACCTGCTCTCGAACGAGACATCTCCCCGGATTACATGAGTGCTTTCTTTGCCAATAAGGAACTTGATTCTGTCATAAAAGAGCCTTGGAGGGTGTTGTGAGAAAGGAGGCTGGCTTTGCTGAATGAGGTCAAGGGGATCAGGAGAACCTTGGCAGAGAGGGCTTGCATAGCAAGAGCTTTGTTGACAGCAATCCGGGTCTATGCAGTCTGTCAAACCATCTGAAAATGAATAAGACAAGAAAGAGGTCACGGAGAAGGCAAAGGGATGGCTGCGTAGGAACACAACAAGACAAGCAGCAAGGGAAAGGAAACACATGGATATTGTACATATGCGTGTGTAGTTGCTTTATTTCATATAAACCAGTGGTTCCCAAACTTTTTTGGCCTACCGCCCCCTTTCCAGAAAAGATTTTACTCACTGCCTCCCAAAAAATTATTTTTAATTTTTTAATAGCAATTAAACAGAAAGATATATGTATTAAAGTTTCTACCTTTTTTGTAAAATTAAATGTTTTAATGTGTTTTAATTTTAATTTTAATGTTATTTTAATTGCATGTTGTTTTTATGGCATTGAAAAAAGAAGGGGCCGGCACTAGACAAGCGAGGCCCACTTTGAAAAGCGCCTTCCACTCGCCCCGCCCCGTGCCAGGTCCAGCAAGGCGCGCTTGCGAGGACGATCCCATTGGAAGAAAGAGGCAATACACAGGACAGTGCCATGGGCGGGGTTGACGAGAAGAAGGACCGTACACCACCAACCAAAATGACACAAAATGACACTCTAACACAGTAAAAAACGGCTAGGGGATGGTGGCCTGCTGGGAGCAGCTGCTGGAAGTGCCGAAGCCAGGAAGGAGCCATGCCCCAACCCTCCCCAGCTTCAGCTCTCCCACAGCTTCTCCAGCCTTGAGGGGGCAATGCCAAGCCAGCGGTGGCAGAGCCAGCACAATGCTGGCTTGGCACTGTCCCCTCAAGGCTAGAGAAGCTGTGGGAGAGCGGAAGCCGGGGAAGGGGGAGGAGCCAGGCCGTGCCATGCCCCACCTCCTCTCCCCGGCTTCAGCTCTCCCACAGCTTCTCCAGCCTTGAGGGGGCAATGCCAAGCCAGTGGTGGCAGAGCCAGGACAATGCTGGCTTGGCACTGTCCCCTCAAGGCTGGAGAAGCTGTGGGAGAGCTGAAGCAGGGGGAGGGGGCAGAGCCAGGCCATGCCATTCCCCCCCCCCCGGCTTCCTCCTCCGCGCGGCTTCAGCGAGCGTGGGGCGGGAGTCATGGCGGATTGGAGGCTGGCCGAAGCAGGCGGTGCCCCGGCCCCTTCTATTTCTTCGCTGCAGTTTCCATGACAATGCCTGCCCAGGGATCACACGCTTGCGACTGTGTCCCTGTGAGTTGGAATCCCCGGACAGGCATTGCTGTGGAAACCGCAGCACGCGCCTCCTTCCTCTCATCAACCCCGCCCACGGCGCAGTCCTGTGTATCGCCTCTTTCTTTCAACAGGGACGTCCTCATAAGCGCACAACAAAGCAAGTGGCAAGCAAGCCTGGCTCACGCCACCACCCCCTTACAGGGATTCAGAGCTCCCCAAATTCTCCTGAGCCTCCCAGCGCCCCCTTGGATCGCCCCACCGCCCACCAGGGGGTGGTACTGACCACTTTGGGAATCACTGATATAAACCTTTTTTCTCCCCAAACTGGATTTTATAAAATTAGTGAAAAAAGCACAAATTGGGTCTAATATAAAAGCAAACAAGCCAGAGTATTAAAATATAAAGTAAAATGTATTTAAACCATGTTGACAACAAAAAGATAGCATACGCCTTCCTCCCGAACCAGTCAATTGTCAAAAGCTGGGCTCAATTTAAACAAAACAGAAGGACCTTTGCTTGCAAATAGAAAAGCAAGAGGAGAGGAACAATGGTAGGTGAATAATGCGCAAGAGAAATAGAGCGTCACTTGGGGAAATGAAATAAAAGTTTTTCTTCCAGTCTGTAATACTTGAGTTCAGGGCCTTCATATCAAACTAAATGGCAGGACACATTTAAGGAAGCCTTTCTTCACACACAAGGAGTTCGGCTAAGAAATGAACCAATTGAATAGATTAGGGGTCGGGAACCTTTTTGACTCAGAGAGCCATGAAAGCAAAATATTTGGAAATTTATTTCAGTGAGAGCCTATATATATATATATAGACTGAATTCAACTAAATGTGAGTATATACGTAAATACTATGAGAAAAGGATTCCCCTGGCAGAATGACAGGACACTTCAGACCTGGCTCTGCAAAAGGCACGCTCAGGACTCTGGGAAGGAAGAGAAGGCAGAAGGAAGGGGGAAAGAAAGACAGAGGAAATAAAGGAGGGAGGGGGAGAGAAAGAAAGAAAAGAAGAACAAACTATGGAAAAGGAAGAAAAGAAAAGCAGGAGAGAGACAAGGAGAGGGAAAGAGAAGGAAATGGGAAGGGAGGAAAGGAAAGGGTGGGGAAAAGAAAGGAAAGGGAATGAGGAAAAAGTAAAACAATGAAGGAAAAGAAGAAAAGAAAGGGGAGAGAGGGGGAAGTGGAAAAAAGGAAGGAGAAGGAAAGGAAGACTTGGGGGAAAATAATAGAAGAGGAAGGAAGGAAAGGGAGGGAGGGAGGTAGAATGGAGGAAAGAAGGAAGGGGAGAGAGGGAGCAAAAAGGAAGGAGAGAAGGAAAAGATGAAAGAGAGAAAGGAAGAGGAAGGAATGAAGAGGGAGAATGGAGGAAAGAAGGAAGGGGAGAGAGGGAGGAAAGAGGGAAAAGAAGGAGAGAAGGAGAAGGGTGAAGGGGGAGAAGGAAAGGGAGGGAGAATGGAGGAAAGAAGGAAGGGGAGAGAGGGAGGGAAAAGGAAGGAGAGAAGGAAAGAATGGAAAAATGGAAGAGGAAGGAAGGAACGAAGAGGGAAGGAGGAAAGAAGGTAGGGAGAGAGGGAGGAAACAGAATGAAAGAAAAAGAGAGGGGAAAAAGGAAGAGGAAGGAAGGGGAGGAGGGCAGAGGGGGGTGAGGAAAGGGAGGGAGAATGGAGGAAAGAAGGAAGGGGAGAGAGGGAGGGAAAAGGAAGGAGAGAAGGAAAGAATGGAAAAATGGAAGAGGAAGGAAGGAACGAAGAGGGAAGGAGGAAAGAAGGTAGGGAGAGAGGGAGGAAACAGAATGAAAGAAAAAGAGAGGGGAAAAAGGAAGAGGAAGGAAGGGGAGGAGGGCAGAGGGGGGTGAGGAAGAGGCAGCGATGGTGGCGCAGAAGCAGCAGTCGTGGCACATTTGCGTCACTCCTCTCCGCTGTATCCTGGGAAACCGAGGCCCGGGCTGCTCTGGAGGGCCAGATGCAATCATGAAAAGAACCACATCTGGCTCCCGAGCCATAGGTTCCCTACCCCTGGTCTAGGATTTCCTCATCAGGATTTGTGATTTTTTTTGACAATTAATTTTCAGAATATTATTTAAGTTTTATTATCAGAGTGGGTTATGGTAGGATATTATCATAGGGACTATTGAAAATAAGGAACAGCATCTCATATTCAATACAAAATTGGTACTAGCACCAGTGGAGGAGAAATAAAGGGGAGAGACATGTTGGATTGCTGTGCCAGATCAGTAAGCACAAGCATTAAGGGCAGAGATAAGAGGCTTACAATGCAAGACAGAAGATCAGAAAATAATACAGTGCAATAATCTATATGTGAAAGAACGATAAGCTGAATAGAAGTTTTATCTGAATCAGTAGGGACAAAACAATGGGGGACAAGAGGGGCCAAGAGAAGAGAAAAGGCAAGGCAGTGCTTGGAGGGAACATGAACACAGAGATAGAAGATAACATCTGAGGTTCTGGCCCTAGAAGGGTGAGATTGTCAACAGAAAAAGGAAGAGGGAGAGGATAATGAGGTATTGGGAGGAAAGGCAAGACTTTCCCCTGTTCTGCAAGTTTGAATGGGCGACCTGGCAAGAGCTGCATCTACACTTCTGCCAAGAATCTGAGACGTTTTGAAGAACAGGTGAAATCCTTGGACAACTTCCCCAATTTCCAAAAACGGGGGCAAAGACTATTCAGTGCAATGTTGATACTGGGAAATGTTCCAGAGCAGATCATTCAGCAGTCAATCTGTAATCAGTTAGGACAGATTGCTGTGATTATGAAGAAAAAGAAATAATCATGTCAGATCATTACAAGTTTGGTACATTTGATGTGGGTGTAGTGTGTTCGGATTGCAGTGAGGCTTTGACAGGTTCACCCTCGCAATCTTGCAGGCAAGCTGGTAAGATCTGGCCTAGATAGTGGAGCTAGTTGAAGGAAAAAACTCAAAGAGAGATAGTTGATGGAGCAAACTACGAAGCAAAGAGCATCAACTCCAGGCCTGAGGAGGAATTCTACAGCAGGGTTTCCCAACCGGTGTGCCACGGCACACTGGTGTGCCGTGGGTGATCGTCAGGTGTGCCGTGGGAAATTGTTTTCTAAATCATTCAAGAGAGGATACTGAGGGAGGGAAGGCAGGGACATCGAGGAAGCGGGGAGGCATCCTCTCGTCTCGTTCTCTGTCCGGGGTTGGCTGGACGGCCTCCGGAGGCTGAGTTCCGAGGGCCGAGGTGAGGGGGGAAAGTGGTGCGGAGCTCGAGGCGGGGGCGTGTCTGTGTCCCTCCCTCTCTCTCCCATGTGCGCTCTCTCTCGCGCTCCGGAGCACCTTCGTCACTGAGCTCCGCACGCCTCGCCTCCTTTTCTTCCTCCTCCTCTTCCTCCCTTGACGGAGCTCCATCCAGCGGGGAGGCGCGGGGACAGCGGAGCAAAGGGGAGATAGGGCTGCCGGTGGAGCGGGGGAGGGGAACCCCTTCAGCATCCAGGGGCAGAGACCCACAGCAGGCCGGGTGCCTTGGCTGGGGGGTGGGAGGGGGAGGAAGGGGGGTATCCCTGCGGATGTTGGGCTGAGTGGGTGCTGCGGACACTTTGCGGGGAGAGGAGGGGGCGCTGCCTGGGTGCCTTCAAGAAGGGGGGCAGCCTGGCAAGAGGGGGCGACCCTGCAGGGGAGGGGGTGACCCTGACTCATTGCAGGGGAGTGCCCTCCTCAGAAAGGTTTCTATAGGCATACAGGTTCTTGCGGTCCAGTCTTGCGGCAAATACATTTTGTCTGAGTGTATGAATACATTTGAAAACATATTAACTATATGTGTTGCTGTGTTGGAGTGTCATTTTGGTTGGTGGTGTGCCCCAGGATTTTGTAGATGTAGGAAATGTGCCGCGGCTCAAAAAAGGTTGAAAAACACTGTTCTACAGCACCACATCTTCCACTTCTTTCCAAAGCACCGTTGTTCAATATACTTATAGATGATGTGAATGAAGAAATGGTGGGGATGCTAATCATATCCACCATGACACTTAACCAGGAAAGAAAGCCACATAATGCTTTTGGATGCCAGCTTCCATTAGCTTCCATTTGCATTGCCGCCATCAGATTCAATGGTAGTTGCATGCTTAAATCTAGGAATTGTTGTGGTTGTGTGTCTTCAGGTCTGACTTAGGGTTACTTTAGCAGTGGTTCCCAACCTATTTTTGAGCAGGGACCACTATGACCAGGGACCACTCTCCAACATTAGTACCAAAAGGGTTACGAATCAGTTTTGGTCAACTTTAGATTCAGTTTGGTTATTTGGGGTGATTATTCGGAAAATTGCACTGAACAGTACACATCAGCTCTAGTTTCTGATACAGAACATATGCCATCCAGTAGCCACCATCTGCTCACCCACAGAAAACCATATTTAATCATCTGGGGTAGTAGTAACCTTTTGTGGGTAGTCAGCCTCTCCCCTCCCAACATACGGGGGGGGGGGGTGTCAATAAGTCCATGACTTTTTGAATTTCCCGCCTCTTAACTGAAAGGGCAACTTTGCTCCTGTCAGCTGACTCCAGTCAAAATTTGAACAAGCTGCGTCATTTAGTCGGTCTGAGTCCCTCGACAGAGGTGAGAAGGTCGGGGTACAAAAGTTTTAAATAAAATAAATATAAAATTAGTTTGTGTTTGACAGCCATTGATAGCAGACTACCGCGTGATTGGAGGAGAAAATGGAAAAAAGTGAATTTCGGGTGCTCATTAAGCTTTTTTTTTTGCGGAAAAGCCATCACTCAAACCAAGGCTAAGCTTGATCAATACTACGGGGACTCTGCACCATCAATTTCAATGGTAAAAAAGTGGTTGACTGAATTTCGTTGTGGCCGTACAAGCACAGAATATGCCGAAAGTTCTGGACGCCCAGTTGAGGTCTCTACACCTGAAACAATTGAAAAAAAATTCACAATATGGTGTTGGCCAATCGGAGATTGAAAGTGTGAAAGATTGTGGAAGCCATAGGCATCTCACGTGGCTCTGTGGTTTCAATTTTAAATGATCACTTGAGAAAGCTTTCCGCTAGATGGGTGCACACATGTGCAGTTTCCATGGCAAAAATCCATGAATTGGGATACGAATTGCTCCCTCCCTATTCTCTGGATTTAGCCCCGAGTGACTATTTCTTGTTTCCAAACCTGAAGAAATGGCTCAGCGGAAAGAGATTTGACTCCAACGATGAAATCATCTCACAAACAAATATTTATTTTGATGACCTCGACAAATCTTATTTTTTGGAAGGGATAAAAAAATTGGAGAAACGTTGGACAAAGTGTATAGAGCTCAAAGGAGAAGACGTTGAAAAATAAAATGATTTTTTATCCAAAAACCTGTGTTTCATTCAGAAAGTCACTGACTTATTGACCCCCCCTCGTATCAGTTGCCTCGGCACTATAAGAGGGTTTTGCAAGACCAGTCGCTCTCGTTGCCACATGGTTTCGAGGCAATGGTGGAGTAATGGTGATGTTGCGGACCATATTTTTGTTCTTGTGGACCACTGGTGGTCCATGGATCACAGGTTGGGAACCATTGCAAGGTGAAGTGATCACGGCAAGAAGACATTTGCCCATTTCTTCCCCTGCGGCTCAGTGAGTTTGACTTGCCCATGTGGATTTGCATGACCGAACAAGGATTTGAACCTTGATCTCCAGAGATGCTCAAATCATATCATGCTTCTCTCTAAACATAAGAGTACACTAACCAAATCAGTGCAATTCACCCAAGTCTTGACTTGTCATTCCACAACTGGTTCAATGACCCTAGTACCCTTGGAAATAATAATTTGAATGAAACTTTGATCCAATAACATCAGTGCGGCCACACATTCCCCATTTCTGTCTTCCGGAATAATTTCCCTAAATACTTCCCTTAGCAACAGCACTGTTATCTTCCAGTGCCATTTTTGACTGTGCAAATGCAACGCTTTCAAGACGTTCCCTTTAAATTGAGTTTAATTTGCACCGAATAAACTGCAGAAATTATATATTTGATCCTTCCACACAATATTTTTGATTTCTTTTCTACGGCTTGTATGCGTGCCTGCTGCGTTTTTATCCAAACTGTTTTGGCAGAAAATAACAGAGAGAGGATAGGGAAAGAACCATAACAAAAAGCTATGATGAAAACAGGATTGCAGGCATCTCATTTCTTTTTTTATTATTATTATAGTGAGGTCTGGGTGGCCCTGAGCTAAATCTGAGTCTGATGAATCACATCGTTCTGAGTTAAGTAAGGGCAGTTAACGGATTGGCTTAAAATGTGGTCATTGGAAGTATTCAGTTTGAGAACGGTCTCTGTGATGAAGTCATATTTATTTGTTACAGGTTTTTAATGTGTTTGATGTTTTTTATATATATATATATATATATATATATATATATACATATAAACATATAAACATCAAACACATTAAAAACCTGTAACAAATAAATATGACTGCATCACAGAGACCGTTCTCAAACTGAATACTTCCAATGACCACATTTTAAGCCAATCCGTTAACTGCCCTTACTTAACTCAGAACGATGTGATTCATATATTGTAAGGGTAGAACTTAGCCAACCTTAAAGGGTTAAACAGGAATATTAGCGGACAGAACCTCCAGGGAGTTTCCGTTACCGTGGAAACAGGAGGCGGAGCCTGTGGGTGGCTCTGGAATCTTGAGATTCAAAATTAAGTCAGTTGGTGCTTAACTGCAAAGCAGAAGGGTGTGTGGAGAAGTTAGGGAGTCTGTTTTTAACCAGCTATCAGCGAGTGTTAAAAAGACTCTGGTTCTACTCTGAGAGAGAGTAGCATTTCAGCTGTGTTTAACTGCTAGGAAAGCAGGTTGATTTAAAAAACCAGCAGAGTGTAGAAAACTGCTGAGTTATTATAGGAGAGCAGTGAGATAGTAGCAGACTGTATCTCCATAGTTAGATATTGTAACCTTAAGAAAGTGCCTCTGTGTAGATATTGTAACCACCCAAGCTCTTGAACTCTGGAAACCTCTACGCTTAAGCCTCTGTTTGAATAAACTTTATAGTTCTTTGATTAAAACATCTCTTCTAGTGGTTCTTTCTCCCACAAGCCTTGAAAACAACCCTCTCCTAGTGGGTAGCCAAACACAGTAAATTATATGGTGGCAGCAAGAGAAAAATTAAAAGAGTCCTTACATCGTGTGGTGGCATTGGTAGGACATTCTGCCCTGTCACATCCTCACATTCTCTCCACACTTAAAACACAGATTCCAATTCAGATCCTCACAAAGTTAGAGTCTTCACAGTCTCAATTTAAGAAAGGCTTAGACATATCTTTGGTTGGAAGTTGACGAGGACGCTCCAGCCGCTGGATAGCTATTGTCAGTTTCTTCTCCTTTCGCACAAAACCTCTGCGGGGTTTTGTTGTTGTTTTTCCTGATATTGATTTGTGTTTGTTCAACCGATTTTGGAGATGTTGATGCCAAACAGATGTAAGCGCTAGAGCTGTGTGCATGTAAGTGGGTGTTCATGGGTGGCGTAAAACATAACTGTTTTAGGAACAAAGTTGTGGCTTCAAGTCCAATCTGGGATGTTTCTGCTCCCGTCTAAAGCCAGCTGGAACAGTTTAAGCAAGAATATTTGGCAAATAGAACAAATTTGTGCTCGGAGGCTTGGACACATCAAGTATCAGTCTATGCTCAGCCATGGTGCATTACGTACAGCAAACTTAAAAGCGAAACGATCCTTCTGCAGCCTGCTCACAATCTGTGTTCTGGTTACTGTTGTTGGATTTAAGTAGAGCCATTATTCTAGACCCCGAGGCTCTAATCAGAGAATGTCAGGCTTACAGAATTCAACAGAGACTTTGGGCAATTTTGCAGAACGTTTGCTGCTGCTTTCGCAACAATAGCCAGGTCAACCTCGAGATCTTTAGCTAATCTAAAAGGTCTGAATAGGGAACGGCGAAAGAGGTAGATACGTTACTCCAATGTTGTATGAACAAAAAAAGAGAGCCCCTCAGTATTGTTAAGGCTCACATATTTATTTCCAAAGACTGCGATCTGCTTCTACAGATGCATGACAGAGAACAACATGTGGCTGTGCTGTAATGGAGCAATGGGGGGCGGAGAGAACAATGGGGGAGATGAAAGAAGAGGAAACGGAGTGGTAATCTTACTACCGACTGCGAAGCCCCTGCTGCAAAGGGCACCTGCCAAAGATGTTAGCGTCAACTGAGTGGTAGTGCAAAGCTGTGCCAATACGGCGCAGATGTTCTCCACAAGCTCAAGTCAGCACTCCATGGGCACGCATCTGCTACACCGTTTTAGCCTGAGAGACATTTTGGCCAGAGAACATGCCGTTAATATGATAGAAATTATATTAAAACAAATACAAAAAGGATTTGGAGGTGAGATTGCATGCCCCAAAGGTAGAATTCCACGCCTGCATTGAGTAAGGTGCCATAGTGTAGGCTTGGTTTAATTTTAATTGTATTTTATTTCAATGTTGTCTTTTTGGCCCCATGTGGAGACCCCACACTGTCTCATATGCATAACATAAAAAACCCAAACCCAATAAAATCAGCCTAGTATCTAACTGAAAACAACTCAGAATTGCTTTGCTCCTGTACCAGTGGATATACTTCGGTTTAGATCAGGGGTCGGGAACCTTTTTATTTATTTATTTAAAACTTTTATACCCCGGCCTTCCCACCTCCGAAGAGGGACTCAGACTGGCAAACAGCAAGTATTCAATGCTAACATTTAAAATCTAAAAACATCATAAATTTACAATAAAATTTACAATAAAATACAATCTATATATATATAAAAGGAATGGTCGTGTGATGTCGGGTATAGGCAGGAAAACTGGAACCCCCAGAACCACAACCACCACCAAACACATTCCCACATACCACGAGGTACATACGGAGCACAAAAACCCCGACCTACATACCTCGCAAGACCCCTAAATACGACCCCCAAAAAACCGCCATTCACACCAAGCATCGCGGCGCTTGGTGAATGGCAATGCCCAATGGAGCCGGCAAGGAGAAAGAGGACAAGGCAGAGGAGGAGGAAAGAGCAGTGAGGGGGGAAGGATCGTAGCCTTACCTCCTCCTCCGCATCCCTTTGCCTCCATCGCTGATGGAACCCCCAGCCAATCGCCGCCGCTTCGATCGCTTCTATGACTCTTCGGGGAGGCAGCACTGGACCACGGGGAAAAAACCCCAAAAAACGACAACAAAAATGGCCACCGACCCACTTCCGGCCCGGGCGAAAAGGCTCCGCCGAAAGTCGGTCCGCCAGGAAAAGGGTCCGGCCGGCAACTGCCACCCAAACACTAGCAACCGGAAGTCACGCCCACCTCCCGGCCAGAAGTGACGCCATAAAACATGGCGCCCGCCACGGAGCAACAGCGGCAACGGGCTCCCGTCCACCGCTGCATTCCCCTGGGGGAGAGAGCCTTCCCCGCCGCTGAGGCTGCCCTCCGGAGGACGGAGGGTCAAGAAGGAGGAGGCGTGGGGACGCTGGCCTCACCTCTACTACCCTCCAGATGGCACAGGGTGAAGACAGAAGGAACGGGGTCGCTTCTGCCGCCTTGCCGCTCCCTTCGGCCCAGCCAAACACACCCACAACAACATACACTAACTTAACAACGACCAAACCCACAACATTAAAACCAAACAACTCGCGATACTTACCTCTACAGACCCACAACACAACAAACACACACACAACGCATACATAACACTGCTAAAAAGAAAAAAACACAGTACAACCAAACAATGCACCCCACATACACACCATATATCCACAACACACTACCACTACACACTCACAACAACAACCTACACACTCAACACTACACACTCTTCTGCAACCACCATCCCAAACACACACCACAAATCCTTCACTTGACAAATACCACCCCCACAACATGACAGCCACAACACTTCTACATCCCGCCCATCACAAGAACCCACAACGACACATCCATGACCCCACCAAGAACGTAAATCACATCATTTCAAACCCTTACGTACACAAACTTTCTCTCATCTCCTGAATAGGGCACAGCAACGCGTGCCGGGTACAGCTAGTACAATAAATACATTTAAAAAGCCTTTCGCCAAAGTAAAATCAAGTCCAAGTTAAGGCATACATTCGGTCCGTATCAAGTGGTTGACGACTTTAGTCGCTTCGCGATCTCCTCCTTCATTCTGCGAAGGCCTCATTGCACAGCCACGTTTTCACCCGCTTCCTAAAAGTCAGGAGGGAGGGGGCGGATCTAATTTCATTTGAGAGGGAATTCCACAGCCGGGGGGCCACCACAGAAAAGGCCCCGTCCCTCGTCCCCACCAGATGCGCCTGCGAAGATGGCGGGACCGAGAGCAGGGCCTCTCCAGAGGATCTTAGCACTCTTGACGGTTCATAGGGGAGAATACATTCGGACAGGTAAACTGGGCCGGAACCATATAGGGTTTTGTAGGTCAACACCAGCACTTTGAATTGTGCTCGGAAGCTAATTGGCAGCCAGTGGAGCTGGCGCAAAAGGGGAGTTGTGCGCTCCCTGTACGCCGCTCCCGTTAGTAGTCTGGCTGCTGCACGCTGGACTAATTGCAGCTTCCGGGCAGTCTTCATAGGCAACCCCACGTAGAGAGCATTGCAGTAGTCTATACGGGATGTAACCAGAGCATGGACCACCGTGGCCAAGTCTGACTTCCCAAGATACGAGAGCAGCTGGTGCACAAGCCTGAGATGTGCAAAAGCTCCCCTGGCCACTGCCAAGACCTGAGGTTCCCGGCTCAGCGATGAGTCCAGGCTCACAGGGAAAGGCGTCTCCCGGCCCCTCCCCTCCTTTTTGACTCAGAGAGCCATGAAAGCAAAATATTTGGAAATTTATTTCAGTGAGAGCCATATAATATATATAATATATTTTAAGACTGAATTCAACTAAATGTGAGTATACGTACATACTATGAGAAAAGGATTCCCCCGGCAGAATGACGGCGCACCCACTTGGCAGGCCTTCGCTTCTTTCCGAAGCCTCGGCCGTGAAAGAACGAAGGAGGCCTCAGAGGAGCAGCAGAGGCAGAGCCATTACATAAGGGCCCCCTCTTTCCTGCCTCCACCTCCGGAAGTGAGCTCACAGGGAAAGGCATTGCCCGGCCCCTCCCCTCCTGAGCTTCCCCGCCTCTCTAGGAAACGGAGGCCTCAACAAAGATGGTGGCCACAGGCAAAAACCCATAGAGAGGTGAGGTTTGATTTTAGTTGACTGGCAATGGCACCCCAGAGAGAGACAGAAACGGAGAGGGGGGTGGGGAGGAAGAGACTCTCCCTCCTTGACCCCTCCTTTCTTTCTTTGCCTAGAGCAGTGTTTTTCAACCTTTTTTGAGCTGCGGCACACTTTTTACATTTACAAAATCCTGGGGCACACCACCAACCAAAATGGCACAAAATGACACTCTAACACAGTCATACTTATAGTTAATATGTTTTTAATGTATTTATACGCTCAGTGTGAAACCTGGGCCTGTTTCAATGAACACAAGATAGATATCCTGGCAGGAATGGCAGAAAGACACAAACTTCCCACAGAGAACTCCCATAACCAAGAGAAAATGCTATAAGAGTTTGGTGGGCATTGACCTTGAGTTTTGGAGTTGTAGTTCACCTACACCCAGAGAGCACTGTGGACTCAAACAATGTTGGATCAGGACCAAACTTGGCATGAATACTCAATATGCCCAAATGTGAAAACAGATGGACTTTGGGGAAAATAGACCTTGACATTTGGGAGTTACAGTTTCTGGGATTTATAGTTAACACACAATCAAAGAGCATCTTGAACTCTTGCAACAATGGAATTGAACCAAACTTGGCATATTGAGCTCTCATTACCAACAGAAAGTACTAAAAGGGTTTGCTTGGGAATTGACCCTGAGTTTGGAAGTTGTAGTTCACCTACACCCAGAGAGCACTGTGGACTGAAATAATGATGGATCTGGACTACACTTGGCATGAATACTCAATATGCCCAACTATGAACACACATAGAGTTTGGGGAAAATAGACCTTGACGTTTGGGAGTTGTAGTTCACCTACATCCAGAGAGCACTGTTGACTCAAATAATGGTGGGCGGGCCTCTTCCTCATGGGGAGGGGGACACTCCACCCCTTTCCGACCCTCCCTCCACTCACCTCAGCCTCTTTACCAGCCTTTCCTCTTCCTCAATTGGCAACTGCTGGGAAGGGGGCAGGGCCCGAGTGACGTCACCCTTCCCTCCTCCCTCCCTCAATTGGGGGCTGGCTGGCACGCGCGGAGGGGAACTGGTCGAAGGAGGTGGCGCCCCCGCCCCTTCTTCTTCTTCGCCGCTGCCCCCTGGCCCTTCCTCCTCCTCCCCCCACAAGCAGCAGCAGGAGTTCGGCAGGAGGGGGAAGAAAGGGTATATTGGAGGTTTTTCAACGGCACACCTGACGATCGCTCACGGCACACTAGTGTGCCGCGTAGGGTTGCCATTTTTTGATATAAGAAATAAGGGACATTTACGGGATTTTTCACAAAAATAAGGGACACTTCATTAAAAACTTGAAACTCAAACATTAGGTATAAATAGTTTTATTAGCAGAATAAGATAATGATTGAAACTCACAAAAGAAACTGAATTACGCCATCTCTTAACAGTACATGGTATGTTTCTGCGTGCTTTGTCATGCAGAAAAACATTATTAGAACTACCTAATTTTCTCCATCTGTATTTAGTACTTGACTTTGCTGACTTTAAAAGTGCACTGTCCAAACATTAAAATAAAATAAATGTATAAGACAGTACATCTTCATGATTATTATGTCAATAGTTAATGGTATAGTATAGTATGGGGTACACAGCATTGTATAGTATTGGGATGCACAGCTAGGCCTATTTTAAGAGTAACTCTCAAGCAACCAGAAACTATCTTTATCCAACATGATCCAACATTCCCCTTGGGTAACGGTTAATTTGTCTACTGTACTTTGAAAAAGTCCTGTATCGCCTCTTCCGTCCAAAGGGGACGCAGGCTGCCCTGCGAGTGGGAATCCCCGGGCAGGCATTGCCGTGGAAACCACAGCGCGCACCTTCCTCTGGTCAACCCCGCCAAGTCCTGTCCTGCTAGTCAAAAATAAGGGACAGGGCCTGAAAATAAGGGACACAAATTTTAGGGCCGAAATAAGGGACGTCCCTTAGAATAAGGGACATATGGGAACCCTAGCGTGCCGCGGCACACCAGTTAGGAAACACTGTCAAAGGCCATATACAGGAGACACCCAAAACTTCTTGCTATCTCAAAAGGCAGAGTAGATCTAATCACTCTGAGTGATACAAGAGTAGATTCTGATTAAGCTTTAGGAGAAATATCTCAAGTGAAAGAGCAGTTCTGGGTGGCCCTTGTGAGTGGTAGGCATATGACTCTTCACTAATTTTCTTCTTGCAGGCAGCAACAAATATTTTCAGCATTTTTTCCCCATTGCAAAAGAAAAAGTCTTCAAAAACCACGCAATTTTCGACGGCTATTTGTAATATAGGACTTATTCTGTGCAAAATTCGCCAGTGGTTATTTTGTGCTGAAAACAGCCTCCGACATGGAAGATTAACAAGGCAAATCTGAGTCTGCGATTCCTTTCATTCTTCATCTTCCTGTTTATTCTGATTTTTGAAAATCATCAGAAGAGCAGGTGGCTGGAGAGAAGCAGGCTTGGCAGGGATGAAGTGAATTAGCGGGAATGAGAAGGAATAGTTGAATGGGAGCAGGCCGGCAGGTGAAGGAAGAAAGGGAGCACGGGCTCAAAGCCCAGGAAGTCCATTGTTTGAGGGATTCCTTAGACAAGAAGTTGGAAAGAGATCGGTGGTGATTTTGGTTGCCTGCTTTAAGCCTTCTATCAACCAGTCTCAAAACTCTACTACACAACACACTTCTATTTATTAATTCCTGGTATCAATTCCTGCATTATGTACTCCAGGGGTGCCCACACTTTTTCAGCATGCGAGCTACTTATAAAACAACCCAGTCAAAATGATCTACCTACCCATATTTTGATAGAAGAAATAAGGGACATTTACGTGATTTTTAAACAGGCAGCGAAAAAAATAAGGGACACTTCATAACATGCATCCAGGCAAGGGTTCCTTCTCCCACCTGACATAGTTCCACAGATAGAAACAGGCAGTATTCAAAAAGAACACAGACCTTTCAGCTGCAAGGCCATTCAATGCTGATCAATGTGGCCAATGGGACATTCAAAAATGCATCCAGACAAGAGTTCCTTCTCCCACCCTGACATCATTCCACAGATATAAACAGGCAGAATTAAAGCACACAGACCTTTCAGCTGCAAGGCCATTCAATGCTGATCAATGTGGCCAAGACAGATGAACTCCACAGATATAAACAAGCAGAATGAAAGCACACAGACCTTTGGCAGGAAATGGCTGCCAAAGCCTCGATCTGGTAGTCCTCCCTCGTGGCTCCTTTGTGTGCTGCCGCACGCTCCAAAAGCGCATGCGCGGGCCAGGTGCCCACCCCCTCCTTTTCTCTGCTGCCCTCCTTTTCCCTCCCTCCTCCTCAGGCCACGCTGCGACGGCACCGAGGATGGAGGCAGGGGAGTCGTCCCAGAGGCAGCGGATGGTGCGCGCGGCGGAAGTTGCGCCGCGTGAAAGGTGCGCCACACAGACGTTGTGCCATGTGCAGGGCAGAAGCGCCCCATCCGGCTGCGATCGACTTCCTTTGGACCCGCGATTGACTGGTCGATCGCGATCGACTTTGTGGGCAGCCCTGATCTACTCCTTCTGTCTCAAAAAGGTGTGCAAGGTGAAACAATCATAGCCAGGAGTAGAACTACAACAGCACAGCTATTCTTAAGAAAGTTACACAGTTCTGAATAAAACCGTGTGACTTTTCTGAAAGTTTTTAAAAGTTTGCCATTTTTAAAATCCTGAATCTTTTGCTTTGTAGAAAGAAATGTTGTCTTTTCAATATCTCTTGGAAGAGGAAAAACGAGATTTTTTGACCCTTGTTTGTCATTGGCCAGGCTAGCTGAGATTTAGAGGATCCGAAATTTTATTTATGTATTTTGTATCAAAAACATTGAATAAATTAGTATAAAAACTGATAAAAATAGGAGCACATGCTGCTAAGTATTTTTTTGACCAAAAACGGGCAACAGTGACCACATTGTCTGTAGCTTTAAACAATTTTTCCTCTGTACATTTATTTATTTAAAAATTTTGTACCCGGGCCTTCTCACCTCCGAAGAGGGACTCAGACCGGCAAACAGCAAGTACTCAATGCTAACATTTAAAATCTAAAAACATCATAAATTTACAATAAAATTTACAATAAAATACAATACAATAAATACATTTAAAAAGCCTTTCGCCAAAGTAAAATCAAGTCCAACTTAATCCATATATTCAGTCCTTATCAAATGGTTAGCGACTTTAGTCGCTTTGTGATCTCCTCCTTCATTCTGCGAAGGCCTCACGCTTTCACCCGCTTCCTAAAAGTCAGGAGGGAGGGGGCAGATCTAATTTCATTTGGGAGGGAATTCCACAGCCGGGGCCACCACAGAAAAGGCCCTGTCCTCGTCCCCACCAGACGCGCCTGCGAAGGTGGTGGGACCGAGAGCAGGGCCTCTCCACACAATCTTAGCACTCTTGATGGTTCATAGGGGAGAATACGTTCGGACAGGTAAACTGGGCCGGAACCATATAGGGTTTTGTAGGTCAACACCAGCACTTTGAATTGTGCTCAGAAGCTAATTGGCAGCCAATGGAGCTGGCGCAACAGGGGAGTTGTGCGCTCCCTGTACCCCGCTCCCATTACTAGCCTGGCTGCTGCGCGTTGGACTAATTGCAGCTTCTTGGCAGTCTTCATAGGCAACCCCACGTAGAGAGCATTGCAGTAGTCTACATGGGATGTAACCAGAGCATGGACCACCATGGCCAAGTCTGACTTCCCAAGATACGGGCGCAGCTGGCGTTATGGACAAGCATACAGATGCAGAGTTTATTTATTTATTTGCAATGCTTCTATACCGCCTCTCTCAGCCCGAAGGAACAAGCGGCAGCAAGTGCCCACATACAACACATCGTAATAAGATAAAAACAGTCATATAAAAAAACATATAAATTAACAGTTAAAACTACAAAATACAAATCTCAGCACCTCATTCTTAAAATCGGTTTCCGTTTCGTCGTCATAATAATATTTTGATCTCGATTAATTAAAGTTCATCTGTGAATGCTTGCTCAAACAGCCAAGTCTTGACTTTCTTACGAAATGTCAGGAGGGAGGGGGGTGATCTGATGTCACTAGGAAGGTTGTTCCAAAGCCGAGGAGCCACCACTGAGAAGGCCGTCACTTGTCCCCGCCAGACGCGCCTGCAAAGCAGGTGGGACTGAGAGCAGAGCATCTCCGGATGATCTTAAGCATCTTGATGGTTCATAGGGAGAGATGCGTTCGGACAGGTATGTTGGACCGGAACTGTTTAGAGCTTCAAAGGCCAAAAGCAGCACTTTGAATTGTGCCCGGCAGCAAACTGGCAGCCAGTGGAGCTGGTGCAACAGAGGAGTTGTACGCTCCCTGAGTGCCGCTCCTGTTATCAACCTGGCTGCTGTCTGTTGGACCATTTGAAACTTCCGAGCAGTCTTCAAAGGGAGCCCCACGTAGAGAGCATTGCAGTAATCTATACGGAATGTAACCAGCGCATGGAATACCGTGGCCAAGTCAGACTTCCTAAGGTACGGGCGCAGTTGTTTGTTCTGCTCCACAATCGCACAGATTCTTCTAGATTGTGCCATTTAGCCAGGTCTTTTGATCTGCCACCTCTCCATTGGCGCCCCCTTGCCATGGGGGAGAGGCTTGCGTACCCTAATGAAGTTGTGAGCTATGCTGGCGATGGCATAATAGTCACCGGTAGGGCCTCCCATGCCAGACAGGTCTCAACCGAAGGGTCTGACAAAGAGCGTCAAAGGGCAGGATGGGCTCTCTAGCCTTTTGGCAACCATCCTAAGAGAAGGAAAACTCTAATTTCAAACCCGGGCAGATGGTACTGGTCTAACCCTGTAAGGTCAGCCATCTAGAGAAGGAAACTCAAATCAAACCTACAACCTGAGGACCTCGCTGCTACCGATAAAACTTGCTTGCCCCCGGCAGACAAACCTTTGGTTTAAAGGGTGAGGCCAGGTCTGTGCACGCTCCACCAGAAAAATCCATTGCACAGGCTCGAAGGACACATCCAACCTCTGAAAAAGCATCAACACGCTTGTAGAAAGCGTGGGATGAGTCCTTCCTAAGTATCCTCGTTCGCGAAGTAATGCCAGAGAGAGAGTGATCTGCCAACTCCGCTTCTGAATCTGTTCAGTGGATGGCTTTCAGTGTTCGATCTTATTTCTCTTCCTGTTGGCAGCAACTTATCATCACACATCAGGGGAGCAATGCTAGCTTGCTTGTAGAGTTTCTCAACAGGTGTAAGTTAGAGGTATCCTGTGATTATTCTGCAGGTTTCGCTTAGTGCTATGTTCACCCACTTCTCATGGACAGACTTGTGCCAAACTGGACAGGCACACTCGGCAGTTGAGTAAGATAAGGCCAGGGCTTTATGCAAACACTCCCTCAGTGGTAGCCAATCCCCTCTGTCTGCTGCCTTAGAATGTTGAAGTTCTGAGGCTGGCCAATCAGAGTCCTTTATGCAAATAATCCCACAGTGGCAACCAATCGAAACGCTGCCACATATTCCTCCGCACCTCCGCACTTCCGGTCCTCCGCAAACACTGACTTTTATTATATAGATAGATAGATTTATGGCACTTCTATATCACCCTTCTCAGCCCAAGGGCGACTCAGGGCAGTTTACAATTATTTATTTATTTATTTACTTACTTACTTACTTTGCTTCTATACCGCAATTTCTCAGCCCTCGGGCGACTCAATGTGCTAAACAATAGCAAAATTCAATGCCAAACATCGCAAAACATGCATACAAGGCAATTAAGCGATACAATGACAATCAATTAAACATCATTAAAAACAAATCAATTGCGTCTCATAATTAAAACAAGATCCGGTCTCATAATCCAATTTTCCATATTCCAATGTTCTTTAGCTGCTTATTCAAATGCCTGCTCAATCAACCAGGTCTTCACTTTCCTTCGAAATGGCAACAGAGAGGGGGCAGCTCTAATTTCTGTAGGAAGGGCGTTCCACAGCTGAGGGGCCACCACTGAGAAGGCTCTGTCTCTCGTCCCCAGAAATCGTACTTGAGAAGCAGGCGAGACCGAGAGCAGGGCCTCCCCAGACGATCTTAACATCCTAGCTAGTTCATAGAAGGAGACGCGTGCGGACATGTAGGTTTGGCCAGAACCGTTTAGGGGTGTATAGGCTAACGCCAGCACTTTGAATTGTGCCTGGTAGCACACTGGCAGCCAATGGAGCTGGCGCGACAGAGGAGTTGTATGCTCCCTGAGTGCCGCTCCTGTTAATAGCCTGGCTGCCATACATTGGATCATTTGAAGCTTCCGGGCAGTCTTCAGAGGCAACCCCACGTAGAGAGCGTTGCAGTAGCCTATACTTGGCTATGGGACCAGGCCTTTGCACAATAACAGAATGCAGCACTGTGGACTGGAATAGGAACAGCTAAATGATTGATGAGAATATGGATAACTGTTTAATAACATAGATTTATGGAGGAACACTTGAGTGTTGAATATTTGCTTGAGTGTTGAATATTTGCTTGTTTTTAACTGTATTTTTATGATACATGTTTTCAGGATTTATATTGTATGTTTAGGCATCAAATTGCTGCCTTGTTGGCCGCCCTGAGTCCCCCTCGGGGGTGAGAAGGGTGGGGTAGGAGCAGGCCCGGATTACCCATAAGGCCAACAAGGCCATGGCCTATGAGCGCAGGCCTAGGAGGGCGCCAAATCACGGACCCAAACCCCCCCCCTTTTTCTTCTTCCTTCCTTCCCTCCCTCCCTTTCTTTCATTCCTTCCCCCTTCCCCGACATCTGAGAGGGGGCGGGGGCTGCCACAGGGGGGTGGGGAGAGCGCGCCGCCCACCCCTTTTCAGTGGCCAATGGCGCGCCTCTCCCGCAACCAACCTGCTGGGCTGGGTGACGTCAGGCGTGGCAGTGAGGGCAAGGAGGAAGAGGCAGAGGGAAGTGGCGGTGGCTCTTCACAAGCGCTGCGGCCTCTGCCTCCTCCGCCATGTTCCTGGGTGCCGCAGTGGCCGCCCGGGGCCTTCCCTTCCTTCCTCTCCATTCTCCGAGGAAGAGCCGCCGCCGCTTCCCTCCGCCTCTTCCACCTCCTCGCTAAGGAAGGAGGGCACAGCGAGGAGGAGGAAGAGGCAGAGGGAAGCCGCAGCGCCTCTTCGTGAGTGCCGTGGCCTCTCTGCCTCCTCCGCCATGTTAATGGGTGCCGCAGCGGCCACCCAGGGCCTTCCCTTCCTTCCTCTTCCTTCTCCGAGGAGGAGGAAGGAAGGGAAGCCCCCGGGGCCGCTGCCGCGCATGCGTGGTACCCAGGAACATGGTGGAGGACGCCACGGCGCTCGTGCCCTGCCGCACATGCGTGGAAGCAGCCCCACCCCGGGGGGCGGGGCTTCCAAAGTGTGGCCTAGGGCACCACAAACAGTTAATCCGGGTCTGGGCAGGAGCATTGCAAATAAATAAAATAATATACGAGATGTAACCAGAGTGTGGACTACCGTGGCCAAGTCAGACTTCCCAAGGTACAGGTGCAGCTGGTGCGCAAGTTTTAATTGTGCGAATCCTCCCCTGGTCACCGCCGAAACCTGGGGTTTCAGGCTCAGCAATGAGTCCAGCATCACTCCCAAACTGCGAACTTGCGTCTTCAGGGGGAGTAACAATTGGCAATAATTCAATGCCACAACACGATTAACAATTAAAAACAACCATAAAAGCAATAAACAATTCACAAAAAATAACCTTGAAACTCCACTGTGGTTTTCTAGGAGGGTCTGGACAGTTTTTGTAAAAATCATAGTCCCAGGTAATATGGTAGACTTTCAGCAGCATTTACCCATATTGCACTGTGTCATAGGTTGCTGTAATAATAATAATAATAATAATAATAATAATAATACACTTTATTTATATTCCGCTCTTCTCACCCCGAAGGGGACTCAGAGCGGATTACAGATACACATACTTAGCAGACAATCCCTGCCGTTTCCACATACACACATATAGACGAACAGAGGCAAATTCTGGCCACCAGGGGGAGCTGACGCACTCCTCATCTCTCAGCGTTCCCAGCGTCCCTTGTTGTTCCTTCCGCATTCTCAGCGTTCCTGGAGTTCTTTAATGGCCTCATAATTCAGTCAAAATTTCCCTCTCCACTTGATGTGGTACCTTTATCTCCTACTTGACAGATGCAACTGTCTTTCGGGCTGCAAAGGTTGAACATAAGAACATAAGAACATAAGAAGAGCCATGCTGAATCGGGCCTCAGCCCATCTCACCACGGCGTCTCGGTGGGGGTGTGGAGTACCTTTGCCAGCATTCTGTGATCACACAGTGGCCCACCAGTTGTACACATGGGGGGATCTCTAGCAGAAGGGAGGGCAAAACCCTGACCTGCTCCCGACCCCACTTTACAACCAGTANCCGGGGAAAATCCTGCCTGCCTCCATCAACACAGAGGTGGCACTTGGATGTCCATTTCAGTAGCTACTGATTCCCTTGGTATCCATGTCCCTTGTTGTTCCTTCCGCATTCCTCAGCGTTCCTGGAGTTCTTTAATGGCCTCATAATTCAGTCAAAATTTGCCTCCCTACTTAATGTGGTACCCTTATCTCCTACTTGACACATGCAACTGTCTTTCGGGCTGCAAAGGTCGGCAGCAGGCTACACTTAAAGGTCGAGCACCTACCTTGACTCGGGCAGGCCTCGAACTCATGATAGGCCCGGATTAACCCCTTTTGGCGCCCTAGGCCACACTTTGGAATTACACCCCCAAACCAACCTCTACTGCACCCCCCCACCTGCTCCTCCTCCTCACGCCAGCAGCCCCGGGGGCGGGGCTCCCTCTGCCTCCTCTTTGCGGTGCACCCTCCTTTCTTGAGTCAAGGAAGGAGGGTGCAAGGAGGAGGAGGCAGATGGAAGCCCCGCCCCTCAGGGCCGCTGCTCGGCATGCGCAGCAGAAGGGCATGAGTGCCTCTGCCTCCTCTGCCATGTTCCTGGGTGCCGCGCATGCCTGGCAGCAGCCCCGGGGGCGGGGCTTCCACCTGCCTCCTCCTCACGCCCTCCTTCCTTGACAAGGGGGTGGGGGCGATGGCGAGGGGGGACACCATTCCCTCCTCCCCCGCCCCCTCGCAGCGCTCTCCCCTCTCCCCCGAGAGAGAGAGAGAGAGAGAGAGAGAGAGAGAGAGTGAGTTGCGTTGCAGTTTTGTTTCAACATTATTATTTTTTGGGTCCGTGTGAATTGCGCCCCCCTTGGCTTGCGCCCCTAGGCCATGGCCTAGGGTGGCCTTATGGGTAATCCGGGCCTGACTCATGACCTACTGGTCAGAGAGATCTTATGCAACTGACACTTAGCCAGCTGCGTCATATTCCCGGTAAGGTCGACAAAAAAACCCATAATGCAACCTTTTCCATATCCTTCTTTGATGCACTCAGTCAGATTAAGAATTTGGGCTGTACAGTTTTTCCCTGGTCTGAAGTTTGCTTCTTATGCAATAAGCTAAGGGTCAATAACAGGTCCAATAACCAATATGATCTGATAGCATAACATAGAACCACTGACGATAATAATATACTGAACAATAAAACTGTACAACCTCCATATCCACAGGATATACGCTCCAGGACTTTATGTTGATAAATGAAAGTGCGGGTGCCAATCCTAATAAAGGGGTCATGCTGTACAACCACCATTAACAGCGCAACAACCATAATGAGCAAGAGCTTTTGGGCAAAATGCTTATTGGGAAAGTGCATAGAAAGAACAACAAAACAGATAATGCCACAGATCTAATTATACAACTTAATACTTATGGGGAGAGAGGAACTCTGTGACTGTACCTCCATCATTATCGGTGCCGTCTCCGCACATCATCTCCATGACAACATTGCATCCCATTCCACTCCAGCCCACCTGGCAGACACAGTGCCATCCATTCTGGTCAAGGGTGCACCTTCCATTACCATAACACAGACCTGGGCAGCCATCTGGAAAGATACCAATTAAACACAGTATTGTAGGTTATAATTGCTTATTTCAAAGGACTCTCGTTAACAATAGGACTTGGTTTAAGCTTTAAACATTTGCTTCCTTGTGTTAAGCCCTGTTTATCAGAGCTGGATACCATCCGGACATCTTTCAGGATTACTGCAAGGAAAAATAAAACATGATAAATGGAGTTTCCCATCCCAAGTTAATGCAAATGTTGAGAATATTTTGTGTTTCTATTTATTTAAAGTCCCTGAGGCTCGCTGAGGCGGCTTACAGGAGCCGAAGGGCACAAAAATACAGGCAAATTAAAAACAATTAAAAACAACAGCAGTACAGAGTTTTATCCTCAGAAGAAATAGATGGCGGGGCATGGGCAGGACTTACTCACCAAAGGCCTGCTTAAACAGGTATGTTTACAGGCCCGTCTAAACGGGAGCAAGTCCTTCATAGCCCGAGTTCCGGCCGGGAGGGCGTTCCACAGCGTAGGTGCTATGACAGAGAACGCCCCGGGTAGCAGTCAGCCTTGCGAGTTTAGCTGAAGGTATCTCCAGGAGATTGGAGTCCTCAGACCGAAGTGATCTCGGAGGGCAATATGGGGTGAGACGGTCTCTCAAATACGCTGGCCCCAGGCCGTGTAAGGCCTTAAAGGTGAGGACCAACACTTTGAAGGTGATCCGGTGCTCAATTGGCAGCCAGTGCAGATCCTGCAAAACAGGTGTTATGTGGGCGCCAGCTGGCGTGCCAGACAGGAGCCGGGCGGCAGTGTTCTGCACTAGCCTGAGCTTCCGGGTCACCGACAGAGGAAGGCCAACGTAGAGCGCGTTGCAGTAATCCAGCCTTGAGATGACTGTGGCTTGGATCACCCGTGGCCAGATCGTTCCGGAGAGATAGGGGGCCAGCCTCCTTGCCTGTCGCAGATGAAAAAAAAGCGATCTTGCTGACCGCAGAGACCTGGGCCTCCATGGTCAGCTGGGAGTCCAAATGGACCCCCCAGGCTCTTTACGGAAGGCGATGGGCATAACACCGCACCGCCCAGGCTCGGAAGCTGGACATTAACATCACCCGGGCGACCCCAGCCACAAGATCTCCCTCTTCGCCGGATTCACGGGGACAGAACCCGGCCTGCCCTCCATCCTCAGAATGAGCTGGGTGTCGTCAGCGTACTGGTGACACTCCAGCCCATAACTCCGCACCAGCTGTGCAAGCGGCTGCATGTAGATGTCAAATAACAGAGGGGAGAGAATGGCCCCTGGGGGAGCCCACAGAGTAGTGGGAGCCCTCGGAGACCACCTCGCCCCTCCTCACACGCTGAGACCGCTGGTGGAGGAAGGAGGTCAGCCATTTAAGGGCTGTCCCCCTCACTCCAGCCACGGCCAGGCGGTGGATCAATAGATTGTGGTCGACCGTGTCAAACGCTGCCGTGAGGTCCAATAACACGAGCAGCGCAGACCTGCCTTGGTCGAGCTGGCAGCGGAGTTGGTCTGTGATGGAGACCAGAACCGTCTCCGTCCCGTGCCCCGAACGGAAGCCGGACTGGAAGGGGTCTAGCCATGTTGCATCATCTAAGAAGGACTGCAACTGCTCCGTTACTGCCCTCTCAACTACCTTCCCCAGGTACAAAAGGTTCGACACTGGTCGGTAGTTGGAGGGGAACCGCCGAGTCTAGTGACGGTTTCTTCAGTAATGGAGCTACCACCGCCTCTTTTAAGCACTCTGGAAAGACTCCTTGCTCAAGGGAGCTGTTTACGATGTTCAACAGAGGCCCACGTAACCCCCTCCAGGCACGATCTAACAAGCCAGGAGGGGCACGGGTCGAGGGAGCAGGTGGTAGGCCTAGTTGCAGCCACTATCTTATCAACAGCATCTGCGCCCAGTGGCCGAAACCGGTCGAGGGTGGGCCGGCGGAGGGCCACGGGGTCTCAAGTTCTCTTACTGTGTCAACCGTGGCTGGAAGGTCCCAGGCGGAGGCTTAGTATCTTGTCTGTGAAGAAGCTCTGAAAGCACCGGCAGTGAGGGCCTGATCACTATTTTTTGGGACAGTAGGGACCGTCGTCAAAGACCGAATTACCTTGAACAATTGGGCCGGGCGTGAGCTAGCAGACGCTATCGAGGCGGAGAAGTACACATTTTTGGCCGCCTTGACAGCACGCTCATAAGCATCTTTGAATAGCTTATAAGCTGATACTGAGGCTCCGTCGCGGAGTTTCCTCCACACGCGCTCTAGTCGTCTCCTCTCCCGCTTCATCGACCTAAGATCTGCTGTGTACCAAGGAGATCGATGTTTGCGGGTCGGAGAGGATGCCTGGGGCAATCTCGCCGAGAGCTCTAGCAAGAGAGGTGTTCCAGGAGTGAACCTGCTCATCGACTGAGACGCTGATAGACTCCAGATCCCTCAGAGCATTCAGGAACCTTTCGGGTTCCATAAGTCTCTTCGGGCGGGCAAATCCGTTCGGCGCCCTTGCATGGGGGCGGTTGCTCAACCCGGATCCTTAGAGCACAGTGGTCCGACCATGGAACCTCTATTACGGAGGCTAGGTCCACTTGAACCCCCGCGCTGAAAACCAAGTGTGAGAAATATGTGAGAAATGTTAAATATATTTATGCGTATGGATCGACTGTTAATTTATTCCAGTGTTTTTCAACCTTTTTTGAGCCGCGGCACATTTTTTTACATTTACAAAATCCTGGGGCACACCGCCAACCAAAATGACACTCTAATGCAGTAATACATATAGTTAATGTTTTTAACTGTATTTATACACTCATATTTATATACTACCGGCTGTTAGGAATGGTGGGAAATGGAGTCCAAACCACCTGGAGGGCCCAAGTTTGCCGAGGCCTGAAATAATTGCTTTCAGGGCTCACAAAACACCCCACCTAGAAACCTCACTCCAGCTGAGACAGAAAGGTACCCTGAACATGCTGAGAGAGAGAGAGAGAGAGAGAGAGAGAGAGAACATGGCCAGACAGCCCAGAAAACTCACAGCAACCCAGATATATTTTAATATGATATATTTACTAATATAGCTTTTTCTTTTGTTCTATGTCTGTGCTAAGCTATAAAGGGCAGCGAAAAATCTAATGAAATAGAAAGAGGTTTTTTAAAATATAGGGATATATATGGTTGTATATTATTTATTATTGACTGCGACATACAGTATAATGGCAGCTCTGGGACAATGATATAGAGTTGGCTGCCTTACCATCATCATACCAACAGTGTAATGTGATTTTCAGTGCATTAAACAGCACCTTATGAACCAAAACCCAGTCAAAAATGAACCAAAACCCAGTCAAAAAAATAGTCAAAAATAGAGCAGACCTGGGTATCTTATGGCCCGCGGGCCGGTTGCAGCCCACCGGCAGATTCTGACCAACTCGGGGAGAAGAGCGTCGGGGGTGGGGCCATTTCTGCAAGAGCAAGGGCTGCTGCTGCCGCCATCCTATCACGGGCTGTGGGGCCTGCGTAGGCAGACAGCCCGCCGCTCCGGAGAACGATCGGAGGAGTGGCGGCTTTGGAGTGCCTGCCATCCCGGGAGATGATCCCTTTGTCATCCTCTGGGCTGGAGCCATTGGACCATTCCATCTTGGGATCCTTCCTCTCTTGAGGATGTCAGCCTTCATTTTGGTTCGCACCTTGTCTTTTTGAATTTCATTTTATTTTAGTAGTTTTTATTATTATTTTATAATAATAATATTATAATATAATAAATAATATAATATAATGTTATATTATAATTTCAATATATTATAATGTCTATATATATATATATACTATAATATAATAATTATGATATTAATACTAATTATATATGAATATTTCTTGATTTATTAATATGTTAATATTATTGATGTGTAATATATAGTAAATATTGTAAATAAATAAATAAATAATGTAGATTAGAATGTAGTTCCGCCTTTAGGTCCATAATATTTTTTGGCTCTCGTGTGGCCCCATGGGAAAATAATTGCCCACCCCTAATCTAGAGCTTCTGGAAAAAATATGATCAATTAATTTAAAATTTCAGTTCTTTGTATTCTGAAACTGAAAAATTGTGGGGATTATTCACTGAAAGACTGGATGGGGAAAAAAACTCAAATATTTGCTTTTTCCTACACTTCAGCTTTCTGGGACCACAACTGTTTTCCATCCCAAGTGATGCAAACGTTGGTACATTCTTGAAAGACAAACAAGTAATATTCAAGCTATAGTTGTCTGTTCTGTTGAAAAGCATTTCAGAGGGTAAAAAGGTGGCAATCTACTATGGTTGAATAAGAACGGGACACTCAAACCATGGGTCTTGGTAGACAAATCCATTAGTTTTGGTTTCTACATATTCATTTTTAAAAAATCAAACCCTATCCATTTTGGAGATGACAAAAATACATATGAACTTAATCGGTAACCACTTATTCCTAGCTGATTGCACTAAAAGTTTTCGAAGTATTAATCATGCAAATAACTACTGCAAATGAATACAACCTGCAAGGAAAACTACTTTAGATGTTCTCTAAATTCCTAACTTGTACTAAATGATTTGCGTATCACACAGTGTAATTAAGGGCATTAACTCAGTAGGACAGGCCATTGTCTTAAAGGGGGCTTGCTCCAAGTAAAGGAGCTATGCCAGGCAATGGGAAATGGACGTTATTTTCTAACAGCGGGAATGACTCTTCCCATCCTTTGACAGCTAATGCTAGGATTTGTTGATAGGTTTAGTTAACTACTAACTAAGCTACTAATCTTAGGTAAGCTTGTAAGATATATACCCCTTCCAGTCCGGCTTTCGCCTTGGCCATGGGACAGAGATTGTCCTGGTTGCCATCACAGACGAACTTCGCCGCCAGCTTGACAGAGGTGGATCGGCGCTGTAGGTGCTTCTTGACCTCACTGCAGCGTTTGACACCGTCGACTACGATCTACTGATTCACTGTCTCACCATGTCCGGAGTTCACGGCCTGGCCCTTAAATGGTTCAGGTCATTTCTCCAAAATTGGGGACAGCGCGTGGAGTGGATGGGCCAAGTCTCTGAGAGATCCCCCCTCCATTGTGGGGTACCTCAGGGTGCTATTCTCTCACCAATACTATTCAACATCTATGTTTGACCACTCGCTAGACTGGTATGGAGTTTCAGTCTGGAATGTTATCAATATGCTGATGACACCCAGCTCCTACTGTGTTTGAAGCCTGGGGCAGCCTCAGTACCTGATAATATTACCTTATGCCTTGAGGCCATGATGGGATGGTTGCCCGCTAGCAAACCGAAGGTGAAACCAGCAAAGACCGAGATCCTATGGCCCGGCTGCCCAGCTGGAGTGGTGCGCCCAATGCCCACTTTTGATGGTGAACCTCTATCTCCATCTGCCACCGTCAAGAGCCTTGGTGTTGTTTTGGACCCACTGCTGACAATGGAGGCTCAGATCGCTGCTGTCAGCAAGCAGGCTGTGACGACTTGGCTATACAACTTTGGAGGATTTTAAAACTCTTTGATTGCTGCCACCAACCTAAAATATTAATCTTAGGATTTCTAATAAAAATAACACTTCAGCTAGGCTCTAATTCTAATCACCAAAATAAACTGAGAGGATTCTGAGGTAAAATCTTCTTCCAGACTTGGGAAATGTGAGATTGCTGGAACTGGCACACACTGATGGAAATGAGGCACACTGAAACTGTCTTGAAAAGTTAATAACGATGAATATGTAATTAAACTACCAAGCAGCTTTGAGAGGCACAAATGCGTTACAGTTATCAAGTGAGGCACAATAGCGTAATGGTTATCAATTAATGTTCATTAGCGTGTTAGTTACAGAAGATTAATTCTTAGATCTTAAAACAGACAATGTAAAAACTTTTCTCACTAAAACTCCCTCACACTAATATTTAAACTAGTGGTGAGCAGTCTACACACTAACGATCCTAGTTAGTACCCTGAGCCAACTCTCAGTCTACCAGAAGCCCACCTAGCTATAACTCTATTTCTTAGAGTGTTCCTATAGCCGGCTTCTTCAGAGAGGTGAGCTAATCCCTAAACCCTAGGGATTTCTGAAAGCCTGTGACTGACTGCCTGCCAGCTATCACACAGAGCTTTCCCTGTCAGCTCACACACAGCTGTGTCAAGAGACTGCTTTTAACTCACAGCTCTGACCACAGACTGCTCTCTCTCTCAGAGCTCTGACAAGAAGCTCTTCACTCTTTGAGTCCTGACAAGAGACTAACTAATAAGCTACACTCTTTCCCACTCAAGTAGCTCGGCTCCTCCCCTCAGCTCTGGGCTCCTCCCAGGCAGCTCTCTCTCTAACTCCCTCCCAGAGAAGGCTCCAAGCCACTCCCCCCTTTTCCTGGCTTTCCTGTTTTCTCCTGAATGCCAAATTGCTATGCTGGTCTCGGCCCAGCATTACAATGGGTGAGTCCTCATACAGGCCTTTTCCCATCTTCACCAAGTGAGGCAGCTGGCACCCTACCTCTCAGGAGAGGTCTTGGCAACAGTAATTCATGCTACGGTCACCTCTAGGTTGGACTACTGTAATGCACTCTACATTGGCCTTCCTATGTCAGCGACCTGGAAGATTTGTATTGTTTAGAATGTGACCACTACATTACTCACGAAAACGCCTATGAGATGCCATATAACACCAACTCTTCAGCATCTACATTGGCTGCCAATTGAATACCGGGCTTCTTATAAGGTGCTGGTCCTGACCTTTAAGGCCTTATATGGTCAGGGGCTGACGTATCTCAGAGACCGCCTTTCTCCCCTTCACCACCAGTGGTCGCCACGACCCTCTTAAGAAAATCTGCTTTATATCCGGGTCCCAGAGAAGTACACCTCGAAAGTACAAGGCGTAAGGCCTTTTCAGTCTCTGCTCCAGCTCTATGGAATTCGTTGCCACCTTATATAAGAGCCATGCGTGACCTATGGTCCTTTATTCAAGCACTTAAGACCTGGCTCTTTAGCAGAGCATTTAACTTGTAATCTAATCTTAATACTTGTAAGCTTACTCTGTTTTTATTTTGTTTTTATGTAAGTCGCCCAGAGCACCTCGGATGGAGGGCGACTAATGAAATAATAAATGATGATGATGATGATATAGTTGCTTTGTCATGGGCCTTCGAGTCAACTTATGGTGACCAAGCCTTGACAAGATTTATTTAAGAGACTGGCCTTTGTCTTCCCTACAAGGCTCAACACATACGAGGAAAGGTTGAAAGAGATGGGCATGTTCAGCTTGGGAAAGAAAAGAATGGAGAGTTGACACTCTTTACATGTCTCAAATTATGACACACAAAAGGAACAACACCAGCCTACTTGTCCGAGATGTCACTCCACCTGAAGCATAAGCTTGGTTGAAAACTTTTGGCAATTTCTCTGTTTGGAGAACACTCAAAACTCACCAATGGTGCAGTGATCGCCTTCCCATCCAGGGCTGCATTCACACTTGCCGTCTTTGCACTGTCCGTGTTCGGTGCAATGGGAATTACACGTCCGCTCCTCACAAGTGGGGCCTATCCATCCTTCTTCACATTGGCACACTCCTCTTGCACAGACACCATGGCTGCCACAGTCTAGGGTGCAGAGCTCTATAACAAAAGAAAAAAATCATTATGTCAGGTAATTTTAGTACACACACATCAACTATGAATGTTTCTGGTGTTGCACCCCAGCCAGAATTCACCTTGCCCTTAGCACCAACCAAGAATCCAAAAGCAGTAGTAAGGCAGTTTATTGAAGAGAGTACATATTTAAAAATCACCAAAAGGAATACGAAAGGCAAAATCCAACAGGTAATCAGAAAAGATAGTCAATATGTCAACCAAGCTGGCGACGAGTAAAACACTTCAAAGGCAATAATCCAAATAATCCAAATGGTACAGGAAAACAAGAATCATAACATGAACATGAATCCAGAAAAAACAAGACTATAAAAACTTCTTAAAATGTGAATCAATACTGCCAGGAACTTAGACTGGTTACATCCCGTATAGACTACTGCAACGCTCTTTACGTGGAGTTGCCTATGAAGACTGCCTGGAAGCTGCAACACTCGGCAGCCAGATTACTAACGGGAATGGGGTACAGGGAGCATACAACTCCCTTCTTGCGCCAGCTCCATTGGATGCCAATTAGTTTCCGAGGACAATTCAAAGTGCTGGTTTTAACCTACAAAACCCTTTACGGTTTCGGCCCAGTTTGCCTGTCCGAACGTATTCTCCCCTATGAACCATCAAGAGTGTTAAGAGGCCTTGCTCTCGGTCCCACCACCTTCACAGGCGCGCCTGGTGGGGACGAGAGACAGGGCCTTTTCTGTGGTGGCCCCCCGGCTGTGGAACTCCCTCACAAATGAAATTAGATCTGCCCCCTCCCTCCTGACCCTTAGGAAGCTAGTAAAAACATGACTGTGTAATGAGGCCTTCACAGAATGAAGGCAGAGATCATTAATCGACTAAGTCACAGAGCACAATACATGGACCGTATACATGGACTGAGTTGGACACCATTTTACCTTGGCAAATGGCTTTTTTAATGTAATTTTAATATGTATTTGGTATTTTATTGTTGTTTTATGATGTTTAGATTTTAATGTTAGCATTGGATTTTTGCTGTCTGCTGGTCTGAGTTCCTCTGCTGAGGTTGAGAAGATTGGGGTACAAAAATTTAAAATAAATCAATAGACTAAAAACATGAACTGGAAACAGGACTTGATATCCTTACTATTACGCAGTGTTGCCTGATCTGAATTCTCAACGAGACATTCTCTAATGTAAAGCCCGCAATACATGAAGGTATTTCTTTGACCTTGACTTTCTGGCATGTGAGACTTTCTCTGCACTTCTTCCTCACAGAGTCTTTTGGATTTCCTGAGCTTGATGTTTTCTCCCTAAGATCAAGCCTGATATCCCTGTTAGGCCTGGGCAATCCATGGTTCTAAATGGTTCTAAAGTACTTACAAAACTAAAGTTCTGGTGGTGAACATTTCAGAACTCTAACAAAACTTTCAAAATTTTGTTATAAATTGCAGTTCCTAATTGGTTCTGTCTTAAAAATGTCAATAAGGAAATAATAATGAAATTTTGAAAGTTTTGTTCACCACCAGAACATTAGTTTTGTAAGTACTTTAGAACCATTTAGAACCATGGATTGCCCAGGCCTAATCCCAGCAGTGTCTTGGTCTGCCAGGTCTTTATCAGGGATTGCTAAACTCCTTGTGGGTGAAAAGTCATCTATCCCCTGTCTGCTGGACTCCAAAACAGTTCCTCTTTCAAGCTCCATCTCACAGGCAGAAACTTGCTCTGAAATCATCTCACTTCCCTCATTGAAAGGACCCTCCACTATCCTCCCAGGCTCTGAAACCCCAATCCTCTCATCTTCATCTCTCTGAGCCACAATACTTGGTGGTTCGGTTCTTTTGAAAGTGAACCCTAGTTTGTTCAGGTTGGATGTAGATGGAGAACAGGTCAAAGGGCATAGAAGGGTTCAAGAAGAAACCCATTTGCATGAAAAAGTCCGGGTTTCAGTCTCTGACATCTGTAATTTCTGGCATCTGCAATTGAAAGGGTCTAGTAAGCAAGCAATGAGAAAGGTACCTCTCTGGTTGAGCAGCTTGAAAGATACGGCTTAACATTGTAGGGGGTATTAGATTAGATGAATAAACAGTCAGCACTCCCATCACAGTGGAATTCTTTATTTGGTCCATCACAGTCTGCTATGGCAGTGTTTCCCAACCTTTTTTAAGCCGCGGCACATTTTTTACATTTACAAAATCCTGGGGCACACCACCAACCAAAATGACACAAAATGACACTCGAACGCAGTAATACATAGAGTTAATATGTTTTTTAATGTATTTATACACTCAGTGTGAAACCTGGGCCTATTTCAATGAACACAACATAGATATCCTGGCAGGAATGGCAGAAAGACACAAACTTCCCACACAGAACTCCCATAACCAAGAGAAAATGCTATACGAGTTTGTTGGGCATTGACCTTGAGTTTTGGAGTTGTAGTTCACCTATATCCAGAGAGCACTGTGGATTCAAACAATGTTGGATCTGGACCACACTTGAAATGAATACTCAATATGCCCAAATGTGAACACAGATGGAGTTTGGGAAAAATAGACCTTGACATTTGGGAGTTATAGTTTCTGGGATTTATAGTTAACACACAAAACAAAGAGCATCCTGAACTCCACCAATTATGGAATGGAATCAAACTTCCCACACAGAACTCCCATAACCAAGAGAAAATACTATAAGAGTTTGGTGGGCATTGACCTTGAGTTTTGGAGTTGTAGTTCACCTATTTCCAGACAGCACTGTGGACTGAAATATTGATGGATCGGGACCACACTTGAAATGAATACTCAATATGCCCAAATATGAACGCAGATGGAGTTCAGGGCAAATAGACCTTGCCATTTGGGAGTTGTAGTTGCTGGGATTTATAGTTCCCTTACAATCAAAGAGCATTCTGAACCCCACCAATGATAGAACTGGGCCAAACTTCCCACACAAAACCCCCAGGTGGCTCCCTTCCTGAATGGCTCTCTTCCTCTTTCACACCAGAAGGGAAGGCACTCACTCGGTCCGTGGTTGCCTGCCTTCCTTCCTTTTTTCGTGCGGTTCGAAAGAAGAAGCCGGTGGGCCTGCCTCGGACTGCGCTCCTCACTTCCGCTTCTGTTCCCCGCCCTCCCTCGATTGGCGGCTGGTTGGGGAAACGGCCGAAGAAGGTGGCGCCCCAGCCCCTTCTTCTTTGCCGCCGCCGCCACCCGGCCCTTCTTCTTCCTCCTCCTCCCCCAAGCAGCAGCAGCAGCAGGAGTTCGGCAGGAGGGGGAAGAAAGGGGGAAAGAGAGTTTTTCCCGCGGCACACCTGGCGATCGCTCACGGCACACTAGTGTGCCACGGAACAGCAGTTGAGAAACACTGTGCTATGGAATACTCCAAGAAGGCTGTTTCCTTATGGGAGATGCTATATTACAACTGCATATTTGGAAGAATGCTTAACAGTTTTCACTTCTAAGATTTCTAGAAATGCTACCAACAATTCCTCCAGATTTCTGCCAAGTTGAAAATCATCTGGACAACAAAACTATATTTCACATTAACTTTTCAAAACTTCAGATTGTAAGGGAAAGCCAAATTATTAGTGAATATCAAAATACTTGTGTGACTTAACCAGGTCAGCCATATTTCTGTCAACGTACCGTTAGGTCTACGCTTTCCACAGACAGTAATTTTATTTTTTAATTGGCTTGTTAACAAACATTCAGGTTTTTCAATCCTCTCCCAGGTCCTATAATTATCATGTGATAATGAGATGTTGTCGCCTGAATATAGTAACAGGATATTTTGTGACTTACGATGGTTTGGGGAGCGGGGGGGAATTGTGCCGTTTTCGAAATGTCTGTGGCAATGCTGATGGGAGAAAATGAACAGGAAAGATGACAATATCCACCCCAGTCTCCCCTCCCTGGAGAGCAAGCTGAATCTCAAGAAGATGTCGGCAACTTTTCAATAAACGAACCAAGAGCAGATGCGCTCGAAGCTCACAGGAGCCATTAAAGACCCGAGACTTCTTTGGCTGGAGAAAACCTCAGGCCTGTATTGATTCATGCCAATCTCAGTCACAGCTTTTCTTGGCTCATTGATTCAAAGGTGGAAGACAAGCCAACAAAATCACCAAATGAATGGTTCCTATTCATAATAACATGGTTAGGAATTAGGTGGAATAAAAAACCTATTATTTGGAGTTAAACGGCCTGTCCTGAACCCTGCTTGGTTTTTGACGGATACATTCAGTCCCGCCACGGATGCAATCAATATGGAGCATAGAGCTTAGCGACTATTGTCAATATTCCACATTAGTTCACAATATTCCATATGCGTAACTAAGTAATGTCCTCTCTCTTCCTATCTTAAGAGTCAGAAGTCTCATCAGCAAACTCAGTTTCCAATCAGAATCACAGAGGGAAACAGGCTAGATCAGGGGTCGGGAACCTTTTTGACTCAGAGAGCCATAAAAGCAAAATATTTGGAAATTTATTCCAGTGAGAGCCATATTATATAATACTAGCTGTACCTGGCACGCGTTGCTGTGCCCTATTTAGGAGATGTGAGAAAGTCTGTGGGAAGTGAATTCGGTGTTTGTGTTTGTGCCTCAGCCCTTTGCCTTATCCTCCTCTGTCAGTTTATTATGGGTCGGAATGTTCATGTTGGCTGGCTAGTACAGGAGTTATGCAAATCTGCCCTTATGGGCAGCCAATAATGTTGTCAGAATGTAGAGGCTGGGAGAGTCGTTGGCAGCCTCGGAGGATGCTGGGAAATGTAGTTTTTACTTGTTGTTTTGGGGACCTTTTAGGTTTTTTTGGGGGGGGGAGTTTCTTTGCTACAAACGTACCTTGCTTGAGGCCTATTTCTGTTGGCAAGTTTGGTGTTTCTGCGTTGTAAGGTTTCTCTGTTTGGGACGGTCTTTCCATGACGACTCTTCCTTTATATATATAGATATTTTAAGACTGAATTCAACTAAATGTGAGTATATACGTACATACTACAAGAAAATGATTCCCCCTTGCCCAGCTCTGCCATCGGCAGGGACCTTTACCTGCATGGCTTCCGCTCCTTCCTTTGTTCGGGGAATCTCTCCTTCCGCACCCTTCCCTCCTCCCCCGCCGTTGAGCCGGGTTCGACAGGGGCCCGCCCTGCGTCCGGCCCCTCCTTTGGCCATCTCTTCTCTCTGTTAGGGGGGAGGGCTCGTGGGGGGCTGCACCTGCCTCCCCCCTTTCTCACTGTTGGCTCTGGCTTGGTGTAAGGACTCACCCATTTTGAGCAGGCCGAGGCCTGGGTAGGAGTTTGGCCTCCCTGGTAAGATAGAATATCTAGGAAACGGGGAGTGGCTTGGAGCCTCTCAGAGAGGGAGGGAGGGAGGGAGGGAGAGAGCGCTGCATGGGAGTGGCTCAGAGTGAAGGGGAGGGGCCAGCTGACTTAGGAGGGAAAAAGTGTGGCTTTTTCAGTCAGAGGGAACTTGGCTCTTGTCAGAGCAACATAGGAGTCTCTGTTGTGAGCAGTCAGCAAGACAGGGAGTGTCTTAGATCAGTGTTTCCCAACCAGTGTGCCGGGGCACACTAGTGTGCCGTGAGCGATCATCAGGTGTGCCGTGGGAAATTGGAACCACCAGGAAGGGGGGGGGGAGAGTCTAGTGTGTTGAAATATAAAAACCCTAAGAAACCTACCTCGATAAAGGCACAACATTACAACCCCCCCCCCCACCCATTGTCTACTTGGTCTCTCCCTCTCCATGCATTGGGAAGGCCCGCCTCCCTTTCCCCGAGCAGAGACCTCCTCTTGCCTCCTGGGGTTCTGTGTGGCAAGTTTGGCCCAGTTCTATCATCGGTGGGTTTCAGAATGCTCTTTGATTGTAGGGGAACTATAAATCCCAGAAACTACAACTCCCAAATGTCAAGGTCTATTTCCCCTGAACTCCATCTGCGTTCATATTTGGGTATATTGAGTATTCATGCCAAGTTTGGTCCTGATCCAACATTGTTTGAGTCCACAGTGCTCTCTGGATATAGGTGAACTACAACTCCAAAACTCAAGGTCAATGCCCACCAAACTCTTGGAGCATTTTCTCTTGGTTATGGGAGTTCTGTGTGGGAAATTTGTGTCTTTCTGCCATTCCTGCCAGGATATCTATGTTGTGTTCATCGAACCAGGCCCAGGTTTCACACTGAGTGTATAAATACATTCAAAAACATATTAACTATATGTATTACTGTGTGAGAGTGTCATTTTGGTTGGTGGTGTGCCCCAGGATTTTGCAAATGTAAAAAGTGTGCCACGGCTCAAAAAAGGTTGGGAAACACTGTCTTAGATAGCTGACAAGGAGAAGTCTGTGGAAAGCTGAGGACCGGGAGACTCAGCCAGCAGACTTAGATCTCTTTGGATAAGAGATAGGCTCACACTTGGGGACAACTAACTAGGTTTAGTTAGTGGAAAGAAACTCAGTACTAGTTTAAATATTAGAGCGAGGGAGTATTTTGACAAGTGGTGAAAGACATTACATCTGTCTAATCCTGTATCAAAGTTTAAAGATACATGTTTTATGAAACCACCAAGCTATTGTGCCTTTCTTGAAAACCATTTACGCTTCTGTGCCTTTTAAAGTTACCTGTTCCAACAATAAACCTTTTCATTGTTAACTTTTAAAGAAAAGCCTCTCTTGTGCCTCCTTCCATCTAGCAGTTAATTTACTAGTCCAGTGTGGTGACAGTTCCAGCTTTTTGGTGGATTTTATTTACCTCAGTAATTCTCCCAGCCCTTGTCAGCATAAGAGCCAAGGCTGGTGCAGTGTGTTTTGATCTTTATAAAATCCTAAAGGCTATTTTTTAGGTTGGTGGCAGCGATACCCAAGTGGTCCAAGCCCAAGTCGTTACACTTGGCTTCTGGTCGGGCGGGGAAAGGTCTTGGCCCGCTGGCATCCGGCCCCTCCCCTCCCAAGGAGTTGATGGAAAGCGGTCCTGGGCCGTGGAAAATGCTGCGTGGTGAGTCTGGCCTGCTCGGATCCTGCCCACCTCCCTTGCTGTAGGTTTTGGGCCCGGCGGGACCCGCCAGGCAGTGCTATCCACAGCCCAGGGCCGCTGTCTGGCAACTCCTTGGGCAGGGAAGGGCCGGATGCCGGGCCTGCCGCACCTGGGAGCCAGATAAAATTGTCAAAAGAACCATATATGGCTCGCGAGCCATAGGTAACTGACCCCTGGTCTAGATGAAACACAAATAAAACCCCAGTTGCAAATTCTTGCTCAGGAGCTTTACTCCTGGCTGAAAATCACTGTCTATTTTGTCCTTTGTCTTTAGAGTTTAACCATTCTTGATGGTGATTTTTCTATAGGAAAAAGAGAATAAACAATAGGCTTCCGCAATCTAGGTAAACGATGATTTGTTTTGGTGTCCCAGATTTCGATGGGGTTCCCGATCCATTTTTTGGGAGCCTCCTGAATTCAGGAGGACAGAAATCTGTTTTCGTTCTGGGAAGCCAAAATATTTGTTTTCTATCTGCCACATTCAGGAGGGGACTTCCCAGGGGCCCCTTCCTGTCATTTTAGGCATTGTTTGTCCTTCATTAAGACCTGGATCAAAAGCATTTCTCTCCTGGGCCCGCACCAAGCCATGTGATGCAATGGGTTAAACCTTTGTGCCAGCAGAACTGCAAACCGACAGGTCGGAGGTTTGAATCTGGGGAGAGCAGGTTGAGCTCCCTCTGTCAGCTTCAGCTCCCCATAAGGGGACATGGATGGCTAAAACATCAAAACATCTGAGAGTCCCCTGGGCAACATCCTTGCAGATGGCCAATTCTCAAGTTGCTCCTGACACGAAAAAACCCCCCACACCATGTACTCTTTCCAAGGCTTTTAAGGTGGCTTCTTAAAGCTGTTTCTACTCTAGAGGAGAGGGGTTGCAGGCAGGCATGCGTGCTTTCTCTCCTGGGCCTGTACCATGCCACACACTCTTTCCAAGGCATTTTAAGGAGGCTTTCCACTCCCAGGTAAGGAAGAGTGATGACCTAGAGCTATTCTACCCTGGGCTTCCTTTAAAAAACCTTCCCTGTTCCTTCTAGCAGCTGCCTCCCTCTGGCACACCACTTGTAACCAAAAACAGCCAGTATTTGACAGCTACATGGAACCCTTGCCATTATGGCCACCCGAACAAGCCGGACTAGCCACATTAGCCAAAGGGAACCAGCCAAAAGAAAACTGCGCACAAGCCTAACAAACAGCATAGGGGCTCAACTCCACTGCAGAATGAATGGAGTTTTGACACCACTGTAACTACTAGGGGTGGTGGATCCATAAAAAAATTGATTCTAAACTCGTGAGGGGGGGGGATTTCTCTTGCTGGGTCGTTATAGAAATTATTCCAAAAAAATTTAAATACATTTCGTAATTGAAACGTAATTACTAGGGTTGGTCTCTGCGGTTTAAAAATTATTTGAAATCGGATTACATTTCGTATAAAAAGTTAATTTAACTGTTTTTTGAACCATGTGCTCCAACCCGGAAGTATAATTTCTTTACCGAACCTGGGGGCTGCCATTTTTCTTAATTATTGTAATTAGATCGTATCTTCCCTCTCAGTTCTTCTAACAGGAATATTTATCTCCTCCAAAATAGCTTTTCGGGGTACTTACAGACATATCATGGCCCTTTGCCTGGTCGGGGGATAATTAAAGTAAAAGACCTTCCTGGAGGAAGTGAAGAAGCAAGAGAAGGTAGATAGAAGGAAAGGAGGAGAAGGAAAGAACAAAGGCTGAAATAAGAGGAGGAGGGAGTGACAAGACCACGGAGTGAAGAAGGAAAAACTACAGAAGCAAGGGGAACCATATAGAAGAACCGGGGCTCCTAGAGCACCTTGGAGGACTGAAGGGAAAAAAGCCTTCGCGCGCTTTTCCTCCGACCAGGCAGAAGGGCCGTACAGCACTGTGATATGTCTGTAAGTCACCCTGAAAAGCAATTTTGGAGAAGGTTGATATTCCTGTTACAAGAACCTCATACTGTATAAGTTGGTGGTACCATTTCTATATGTTATAAATCTTCAGCTCCAGTCAATTGCACTCCAGAAGTGAAAGCAAATGTTTCCCCCTTAATTTGCCTGTGATGTCAGACCTGTTTTCCTGCTGTGCGCATGCGTTGGAATAAGAACTAACGAATTACGTTAATAATTACATATAATACATATAAATTAAGATTTTTTTGGAATTTTGTAAGTATTTCTATTACTAATATCCCCCCCCCCATTTTCGAGTTTAGAACCATTTTTAATGGATCAACCAAGCCTAGTAATTACTAATGAATTTTCGTTTTTATTTGTTACGCCAGCTGGGAGGCTAGAATGGAGGGCTTGCTCTCCACTCTTCCCTCCCTCCCCCCCAGGTCAGAAGCATTGCGTATTATATTTAATGCGCAATTCCTGTCAGCTGGGAGGGGCTGGGAGGGAAAAAAGGAGAGCAAGCACTTACCTCCCTCCCTCCCCAACTCAGAAGCATCGCGGGTTAAATATAACCCGGGATGCTTCTGAGCTTGCGGGAGGGAGGAACGGAGGAGTGGATGGTCCGCCTCTCCTTCTCTGCCAAGTACTAAACCATGCCAAGCCTTGGCGCAGTTTAGTTCTTGGCAGAGAAGGAGGTGCGGACGCTCCTCCTTCCCTGCTAAGATCTAAACCGCGCCAAACCTTGATGCGGTCTAGTTCTTGACAGGGAAGGAGGGCCGGCGCTTGTGAGGGAGAGCCTGGGGAAATGGAGGAAAGCTCGGCCGGGCTGCCTCCAAAGCGCCCGCCTCAGCTCTCAGCTGGCGAGAGGAGAAAGGAGGGTGCTGCTGCCCTCCAGTCTCCTCTCACGAGTTGAGCACTGAGGAGGGGGAAAAACGACCTAATAACGTGACCTTTACAAAAAATGGCAATCCTGGGTTCGGTTTTGAAACTTCACTTCCAGGTTGGACGCCGAGGGTCAAAATAATTTCAAATACGAATTATTAAGAGGTTTCAAAGTATTTAAATTGGAGATATCCACCCCTAGTAACTACCATGGGTCAACGACATGGAATCATGGGAATTATATTTATTTATTTACCGTGTTTATACCCCGTCGGCTTCTCAACCCCCGAAGGGGGACTCAGGACGGCTTATAGTTAGGTAAGGCACCAGCATTCTTTGAAAGAGCAGGCTAAAAACCTTGCCAAACTTCTTTTTTTCTTTCTTTCTCTCAATTTTTGTCAACAAAACACAAAGCAATCATATTTTATGTCACAATCACCGACTTAGTACTGCCCCTTTAACACACACACGGAGACGTAGCAAAGGCTAACTAATTTTATTGAATATAAAAAGGTCCAAAAGACAATTCTCTTGAAGAGATCAAAGAATCAAGCAAACAGCAAAGCTGTAGTCCAATTACAAAAGTTCCAAAGGATAGTTCCAAAAGCAAAGGTGGCAAAAAACTAGGCAAGTTCCCGGATTGCCTCCGGAACAAAGCAGGGTATCCGCAGCAATGCGAATCAATATCAAGGCAAGGTCTTGGTCCAAGGCGAGCCAAACTAGGCTCCGTGGTTCACTCCGCTTTCACGCCCTTCAGATCAGACGTGGCCGGAGAACTGAGGATCAGTTCCCACGGGCCGTTCTTAATCCTTCGGCCGGGCCCCTCGGCGATCTAGGGCCCGGCGTCTCCAGTCTCTACTTTCCGAACGGTGACGGTCTAGGGACAGATGCCAGCTCCTCCTGCCCTGCTCTATGTCCCTGCGTCTGTTTGGGAACGGCCCCGCTCTTCCAGTTCAGTATCGCTATCTCCTTGAGAAGCAGCCTCCCCGAACTTTCCCAGCCGCTGGCCTCCATCTGCTGCTCGGCCAGGTCCTGGGAACCTCGGCCGTTTGGGAATTCATAACTATCTCCGCTATCTGCGTCGCTGCCTTCCATCTCCACCTGGTCCGCTCCTTCCCGGGGAGAATGCTCCCACTCGAAATCCCAGGCTAAACTCTTTGCAGGTGAACTGGGCAAAGGCACTGCTGACCAATCTTGCTCTGGGCCTTCCAACTCGTCCTCCGAGTCCCCTTCAGCCTGTGCGGGTCCCAGTGGCATCGGGACCCCCGGCGCCTCACCCCCTCCCATTGGCACGAACGGGCCCATGGGTGCTACACTATCCCCCCCCTCAGGGCCCCCTGGGCCGCCCCCGGGGCTTGGGCTTGTCAGGATACTTGCGGTGGAAACGGGCCACCAACTCCGGCGCGTGGACATCTCGAGCCTTGACCCAAGCACGCTCTTCCGGGCCAAAACCTTTCCAGTCGATGAAATACTCCAACTTCCGGTATCGGATGCGAGCATCCAAAATGTCCTGCACTTCGACCTCCTCCCCGCCCTCCCGCATCACAGGGGGAGGAGGCGGCTGCGTCACATCAGGCCGCACCCCTTCGCGGGCGGAGCAAGGAGCGATGAAACACCGGGTGGAGTTTCATGTCCATGGGAGCTGGAGCTTGAAGGAAACAGGCCCCACCCGCTCCAAAACTTTGTAGGGCCCCAAAAACCGGGCATCCAACTTGCGGCTGGGGCGTTGCGTGGGCAGATTCTTGGTGGACAGCCAAACTTTATCCCCCACCAGAATTGCAGGACCCTCCTGGCGCCGCCGATCAGCCATCCGCTTGTAGTCGGCCTTTGCCTGGTCAATTGAGTACGTAGCAAGTCTTGAGCGCAGTGAGCTCCTGGGCCAATCCTTAGCCTCCGAAACGTCCCCAGACGGGTCCACCGGAGGGTAGAACCGAGGGGTGGTGTCCATAGTTGGCAAAGAAAGGAGTCTCTTTGATGGATTCCTGCGTCGCATTGTTGTAGGCGAACTCTGCCAAAGACAACAAGGACGCCCAGTTGGTTTGCTGATAGTTGACATAGCAGCGCAGGTACTGCTCCAAAGTGGCATTAACCCTTTCGGTTTGCCCATCGGTCTGCGGGTGGTGAGCCGTGGACATCCGCACATCAATCCCCAGCAGCTTCTGGACAGCCTTCCAGAACTGGGAAGTGAATTGAGTGCCCCGATCCGTCACCAAGCTCTGTGGAAGTCCATGCAGCCGAAACACATGTTGCACAAACATATCAGCAGTCTCCTTGGCAGTAGGCACCCCCACACAGGGGATGAAGTGTCCCATCTTGGTGAAACAGTCCACTACGACCAGTATCGTGGTGAAACCCTTGGACTTGGGGAGGTCGGTGATGAAATCGGCGAAATCATCTTCCAGGGAGCGGAGGGAGTCGGAAGGGGCTGGAGTAAGCCAGCCGGCTTGCCCCCCTGGTTCTTAGCCCGGTGACACACAGGGCAGGATCCCCCTAGTCCTCCACATCCCTCCGCACTTTAAGCCACCAAAAATCCCGTAGAACCAGCTGCAGCGTCTTGAAGAGCCCAAAAGGGCCCGCCGCCTTAGAGTCGTGGCAAAGCTTGAGAAGGTCCCCCGCTCAGGGCCGGAGAAACATAAACAGAGTCCCGATGATAGAGCACCCCGTTCCGCACCTGAAAGCGGGCCTGCACCCCCTTGGACAGCTGCTCGCGCACCCCAAAGGGTCGTCCCGTTGGCGGGCCTGGACCCGCACACTCAACGGCCGCTTATCCCACGGGGCGGGCGGGGCGCGCGGGCGGCGCAGGGGCCGTTCGGGCGGCTGCAAAGTTCTCCGCTTTGAGCAGAGGCTGCTCGGAGAGAACCTCCCCTCCGCGGACATACTCCGGCTTCGGGACAGGGCATCAGCTTGCTTGGTCTGCTTGGGGGTCACATAGTGAATGCGGAAGTGAATCGCTCAAAGAACAGGGACCATCTCTGTTGCCTCTGGTTCAATTTGCGCTGGGACTTCAGATGCTCCAAGTTCCGGTGGTCGGTGTGAACCTCCACCGGGAACTTGGCCCCTTCCAGCAGGTGTCTCCAGACCTCAAACGCCACCTTGATGGCCAAAAGTTCCTTCTCCCAAATGGTATAGTTCTTTTCCGGGCCGTCAGCTGCCGGGAATAGTAAGCACAGGGCAACAAGTCCGTCCCCTGCGGCTGTAGCAGGATCGCCCCACCGCCACATCCGAAGCATCGGCCTGGACGATGAAAGGGGTGCGGGGTTGGGGTGCTGCAAATGCGGGTGGGTGGTGTACGGCTGCTTTAACTTGCGGGACCCCACCTCCGCCTCCGGCGTCCACCGGAGCGGCACCTTTCCCGCAAACACTGGGTGATCGGATCAGCCCACTTGGCAAAGTCAGGAATGAACTTTCTGTAGTAGTTGGCAAAGCCCAGGAATCTTTGAATGTCTTTTTTGCTAGCAGGAGGTGCCCAGTCGACCACTGCTTGGACCTTGGTGTCATCCATGGCAATGCCCGTAGGAGAGATACGGTAGCCCAGAAAGTCCACTTCACGCAAGTCGAAAGCACATTTCTCCAGCTTGGCATAGAGCCCGTGGGCCCTCAGGCGCAGGAGCACCTCTTTGACATGGCGATCGTGGGTCGCCTGATCCGGAGAAAAAATCAGCAGGTCGTCAAGGTAGACCGCCAGATAGCGGTCCAAAAGGTCTCGGAAAATGTCATTCATGAAATGTTGGAAACATGCTGGGGCGTTGCACAAACCGAATCCCATCACCAGGTATTCGAAACTGCCCCACTTGGTCTGGAAGGCCGTCTTCCATTCATCACCCTGGCGAATCCGGACAAGGTTGTAAGCCCCCCCTCAGGTCCAATTTAGTGAACACCTTAGCTCCCGCATCCGCTCCAAGAGCTCGGGGATCAAGGGCAGGGGATAGCGATTCGGATCGTGATCTTGTTGAGTTCCCTGTAGTCATTGCAAGGCGCAACTCCCCCGATTTCTTTTGACGAAAAGAATCGGGCCCCGGCCGAGGGATTGGGAGGGCGAATGAACCCCTTCCGCAGGTTCTCATCCAGGAAGTCTCGGAGAGCCTGTTGCTCTGGGTCCGAGGCGGGTAGAGGCGCCCGCGCGGAATGGGGGCCCCGGCTGCAAGTCAATGGCACAGTCATAGGGCCGGTGCGGAGGCAAGCGTTCCGCCTCCTTCTCACTGAAGACATCCCAAAATCCGGCATACTTCTTGGGCAGGGTGGCCACATTCTCCACCTCTTGAGCCTGGCACGCCCGGGCCGTCATGCAGTGGCCCTGGCAATGATCGGAAGAAAAAATTAGCTGTCTCTTAGCCCAGGAAATCTGGGGGTCATGGAGCCTTGAGCCACACAATGCCCAGGACAATGGGAAATCTGGGAGCTTGGTTACAATAAAAGAAATGTCCTCTTTGTGAGAGCTAGTCCACATCCTGGTAGGAGCTGTATATTGAGTTACAGCCCGGTTTTCAACACTCTCCCATCGATGGTCTGGACACCCTTGGGCTCTTGGAGGTCAAGAAATTTTAATCCCGCAGACTTGGCATAGTCTGCATCAATGAAGTTGTTGGTCGCTCCCGAGTCAATCATGGCATGGACCATCATCGGCCCCTTCTCGGGCGACCACAAGCTGACCATGACAAGGAACAATTGTCCAGTCTTGGGTTCAGGGGGAGGGGTAGCGACGTCGGCCGAGTGGCGAACCCTCTTACACTCGGCCGTACCCTTCCCCCGCCGCCTGGAGGGCTTCCTCAGGCTCCGGAGGGCTGGCCACCGCTGCGGAAGCCCGAGGGGTCCTCCCACGCGGTTTCTGGGGGCAATCACGAGAAAAATGACCCGGGCCCCGCAGTACCAACAAGGTTGAGTCTTTGGCGCCGAGCCTTCTCGGCAGCATCTACTTTGGGCCGCACCGTACCCAGTTGCATCGGTTGAGTCATCCACAACAGGGGTGGGGGCAGGGATCTGGCGGGGCACAAATTGGCGGTCCCGGCCTCCCGCCTGGTCGGTGGTTTCTCGGCCGGGCCGACCCCCCACCTTCTCTTGTGTTGTATGGCCGCCTCCGCCCGCAAACTTGAGGCGATGGCCTCCTCCAGGTCGGCCGGCCGGGGCAATTGTAACATCNGTTGCTGACGCTCGGGCGCGAGTCCCGCTAGATACGTATAGCGCAGGGGAGGTCCTCCCCACTTGGTCTGGCTGGCCAACACTCGGAAGCAGGGAAATATACTGAGACAAAGTCATGTCCTTCATGGTCAACCGTGCTAAATCCCGTTCCGCCAGGTCCTCATTGACGGGGGGGTCCCCAGGTCGCCCGGATCGCATCTAGGAACGCGGTCAAAGTCGCGCATGCGGGCGTGCCATTGATGAGGGAGTTGCCACGTCGCTGCCATCCCTTCCATACAGTTGAACACGAACCCCACCTGGGCCGGGGGTGGCAAATTCATTGGGCGCAACTCCAGGTACATCCGAACCTGGGCAATGAAAACTTCCACCAACGCGGATTTCCATTGAAGCGAGCCGGGGCATTCACCGGCGGGTGCCGCCCGCTCGGGTTCGCAACTCCGCCACCTCCTGTTGCAACGCCACCACTTGCGGGCCCGTCAAGTTCGCCATGGCGGCCGTGGAGACAATGGGAGCCTTGTGCGCGGCCGGCGGTTTCTGAGTACGTCCCGTGGTGCAAAAAGGGGTTCGTGGAGTTCTCCGGCCAACTGTCACAATCACCGACTTAGTACTGCCCCTTTAACACACACACGGAGGCGTAGCAAAGGCTAACTAATTTTATTGAATATAAAAAGGTCAAAAGACAATTCTCTTGAAGAGATCAAAGAATCAAGCAAACAGCAAAGCTGTAGTCAAATAACTAAAGCAAAGTTCCAAAATATAGTTACAAAAACAAACGTGTCAAAAAACTAGGCAAGTTCCCGGATTGCCTCCGGAACAAAGCAGGGTATCCGCAGCAATGCGAATCAATATCAAGGCAAGGTCTTGGTCCAAGGCGAGCCAAACTAGGCTCCGTGGTTCACTCCGCTTTCACGCCCTTCAGATCAGCCGAGGCCGGAGAACTGAGGATCAGTTCCCACGGGGCCGTTCTTAATCCTTCGGCCGGGCCCCTCGGCGATCTAGGGCCCGGCGTCTCCAGTCTCTACTTTCGAGCGGTGACGGTCTAGGGACAGATGCCAGCTCCTCCTGCCCTGCTCTATGTCCCTGCGTCTGTTATGGGAACGGCCCCGCTCTTCCAGTTCAGTATCGCTATCTCCTTGAGAAGCAGCCTCCCCCCGAACTTTCCCAGCCGCTGGCCTCCATCTGCTGCTCGGCCAGGTCCTGGGAACCTCGGCCGTTTGGGAATTCATAACTATCTCCGCTATCTGCTTCGCTGCCTTCCATCTCCACCTGGTCCGCTCCTCCCCGGGAGAATGCTCCCACTCGAAATCCCAGGCTAAACTCTTTGCAGGTGAACTGGGCAAAGGCACTGCTGACCAATCTTGCTCTGGGCCTTCCAACTCGTCCTCCGAGTCCCCTTCAGCCTGTGCGGGTCCCAGTGGCATCGGGACCCCTGGCGCCTCACCCCTCCCATTGGCACGAACGGGCCCATGGGTGCTACACTTTAACATCTGCATGGGCAAAAAGCTATTTCATATACATGCTACATTATTTAAAATGGTTGAAACAAAAACCTGTTATCAAAGTGTTTTCCTTTGTTGGTTTTTTCTTTTCTTTTGCACAGACGGCACGAGTACAATGAAAATAAAATGGGAAAACAATATTAAAGGTGCTGACAGCTATGTAATTTCATGTCATGCATCATTTTGGTTTTTTCTTAGGAATCATAAATAGTAATATTTCCTTCGCTAGCGCTCTCTATTTATTTACATAGAAAATATATCGATGTAACAGGCTATAATTAAATGATGGAAATGTGTTCCAACACGAGAAACTGTCCTGTCCTTCGTCTTAGGTATCTCAATACTACGAAATGTGAAATATATAGACAAGCTTTGACATTTTATTGAAATAACATGCATTTTATGTATGTGACTATGTCAACATAATACATTGCCGTTGTAACTGAACTTTAAGAAGACATGGCATTTCTAAGTTTTTTTTGCCGGTTGTTGTTACTGCTGCGGTTGCTGTATATCTTCAAGTCATTTCTGAGTTATAGAAACTTGAAAGTGAACCTATCATGAGCTTTTCTTGGCAAGAGTTGTTCAGAGGCAGCTTGCCTTTGATTTCCTCTGTGGCCGAGAGAGTGCGACTTGCCCAAGGTCACTCACTAGTTCGTCATGACTGAGCAGGGAGTTGAAACCTGGTCTCCAGAGTCTTAATAAAATGCTTAGACCACTGCAACACGATGGCTTCCATGACTTCTCCAAACAGAAACTAGGCTTTTGCAGTTGTTATCTCTCAGAAATGATGCCCATCTCTTATATTCCTCCCTCTTCCCTGCTTTGTTGACGTAAACCCATCGAAGACGGAGATCCTATGGCTGAGTCGTCCTGGTGTTGGTGAGTTCCGGTTGCTTACCCTGGACGGCGAGCGGTTAAGCCCGTCGTCTTTGGTAAAAAGCCTGGGGGTCGATGGAGACCCAGGTCTCCACAGTTAGCAGGTGTGCATTCTTCCATCTTCGACAGGCTAGGCGACTGGTTCCTTACCTATCCAGGAATGACCTAGCTACGGTGATCCAGCCGACGGTCATCTCAAGGCTAGACTACTGCAACACCCTCTACATTTGCCTTCCCTTGTTGACAATCCGGAAACTTAAGCTGGTGCAAAATGCTGCTGCTTGATTGCTGGTGGGAGCATCGGCAAGAGAGCACATTGCACCAATTTCACAGCAATTGCACTGGCTAACAGTAGAGTACCGGATTGTCTTCAAGGTGCTGGTTTTGACCTTTAAGGCCTTGTATGGCAGTGGTTCTCAACCTTTCTAATGCCGTGACCCCTAAATAAGGTTCCTCATGTTGTGGTGACCCCCATCCATATTTTCGTTGCTACTTCATAAATAATTTTGCAACTCTTATGAATTCTAATGCAAATATCTAATATGCAGGATGTATTTTCATTGTTACAAATGGAACATAATGAAAGCATAGTGATTAATCACAAAAACAATATGTTTGGGGGAGTATGGACAATGGATGATGGGATTTGCAGTACCTTCGACCAATTCAGCTCTGACTTCCACAGCCGAGACCCCATGAATGACAGACCTGGACCAAACTTGGCACACAGAACCCCCATGACTAACAGAAAATACTGGAGGGGTTTGGGAGGAATCCACAGTGATGTAGGGGAGATGTAGTTCACCTACATTTGGAGAGCACTCTGAACCCAAACAATCCTGGATCTGGACCAACTTTGACACAAATACTCAATATACCCAAAGTTGAACACTGGCGGAGTTGTGGGGGAATGGTTTTGTCATTTGGGAGTTGTAGCTGCTGGGATTTATAGTTCACCTATAATCAAAGAGCATTTTGAACTCCAAACAGTAATGGAATTGAACTAAACTTGAGCAATAGAGAATACCAGACCTTGGAAATTGGGAGCTTCATGCATTTTCCTTCGTGCCATGGCCATCTCCCAGGAGGTCCTGCAAACACCAGAGCGACTCAGGGGGCGTTTGCAGATGTGGAGGCTTTTCTTCTCCACTGGACTAACTGGTAGGCACACACTCGCAAGTGTGCGACTGTCACAGCCTGCCAGATGGAATCCCTGGGCAGGTGTTGCTTGCAAACCACAGCGCGTGCCCTTCCTCTCCTTAACTCCGTCCACTGCACAGTCCCGTATCACCCCTTCCTTCCAAGGGACCCATTGGATTGGAAGGGGTGATACAGGACTGCGCCGTGGGCGGAGTTGAGGAGAGGAAAGGCGTGAGCGCTGCGGTTTCCAGGCAGCACCTGCACGGGGTTTCCAACTGGCAGGCGCACACTCGCGCGCTTGCGAGTAGGAATCCTATCACCGCCCCCTTACAGGGCTTCAGTGCCCCCCAAATTCTCCTGAGCCTCCGACTGCCCCCTTGGATCGCCTCACTGCCCACTAGGGGGTGGTACTGCCACTTTGGGAACCACAGCTGTATACCATAGAATCGCCTAGAGAACCCAGCAAATTCATAGGGAGGCCCAGGGTTCCTGTGTGTGAAACCACAGACATGGGCTCTGCAGTTATGGAATTCATAATACATTCATAATAAATACACATTTCAAAGAAAAAAAGTGGAAAAGATGCTTCGTAATGTTAATTTAAGTTCAAACACGGATTATATGTGTAACTAGTGCTTTTCGGCCATTACTTCGCAAGCCTTCTCAATTCCAGAATCTGATTAATTTTATATCAGTAAGATAAATATGGATTCTGAAGTTTTCTTGGTTATGTTTCTTTCATTTTTATCAGAAGAAGCAAAAGAACTCAATGAATTTCTTCCTCTACTAATTTAAGGAGCATTAAAAATTCAGTTTGGATTCTTTATTTTAATTACCTAAGTCAACACTGAACCCTCTTAGGTATGTTTCCCATTAATAAGATTCTCCTTGTGCAAAATATGAAAGTAAAATGAAAGCTAAATATTTCACCCTTCCGCACAGGAAGAAGAGCCCATTTGAAGCAGAACAAAAAAATGCACCTCGTCTTAAATAGGAATAAAAATGATATTTGAAAGTAATCAACCTTGTAGCACTGGAAGAGAAAAACTTGAATGCAACTAACTTTATTATTTTAATAATATATTTATAAGTTTTCTGTGTATTTTTTTTTAAAAAAAATGTAATTTTAAGGAAGGTTAAGAAGCCTAACTGTTGTAGTTGAGCCCGAGGGAGAGAAGTCTGTAGTTAGGAACGCAAAACGGTCTACTCCTGATCAAGAGTCGGATGAGGAGCAGGAAAGGAAGAGATTAAGGCAACTACTTAGTGATTCTTCTGGGGATGAAACTTTTCTGGGTTTTTCGGAGGATGATGGGAGTGAGGATGAGGAGCAGGCAATGGGAGGTTGGGACGAGAGGTCACAGAGAAGTGAAGGTGACTCTTGTGAGATGAATTGGACTGATGTGCAACAGATATGGGATATCTGCTTGGAACCCACCAGCAGTGATTCATTTGCGGGGTTCACGGGAGACGGGGAATGGGGTAATGGGAATGGGTCTCATGGGGACTGTTGGGGAGAATTAAGTCACTGCAGGAGACGTATTGCCTGGCGTGAGAGACAAAGGGGCGGAGATGCTGGCAGCGGAAAGAGATGGGGAAGGGGCGTTGGTGCAATTAAGCCCCAAGGAGGACTGAATAAAGGGGGCTTGCAATTAAACATTGGTTGCAGATGGCAAGGCGTTGTACTTGCCACCCAGGTCGTTGCCTCCTGTTCTGGATCGCTGCTGGACTGATTGTTTGACTGGCTGTGGACGTTGGTATTGTATTTTGTGGGTTTCCGCATCTTTGTATCCTGTCCTCGGCTGCTCCACCTTAAATCCCTTCGTTGCTAGATTCTGCTGCTCCTTCGTTTTGGATTCCAGACTAACCTGACTACGCTGCTTCGTTTGCATTCTTCCTGGCTGGATTAAAGGACCACATCGACTCCTCTACTCCATCTGCATTCCTCCTGGCTTGACTAAAGGACTGTTTGGCATTTCTACTCCGTTTGCATCCTGCCTGGCTGGTTGTGATCCTGTACTGGTTGAGCACACTCTCTCAGCCTTTTTTCTGTTGTGATGAAGTCAGAACTGGGCTTTACTTTCTATTGGATTTCCTTATCAACGTGTTGTGTCTCTAGACTCATTTGAGTCCCTGTGGGGAAATTTGGGACTTTCGTAAATAAACTCTTACTGCTAACTTTACTGTGCCTGGCTTCTTAAGGTGGTCTGGATCACGACACTAATTCTCTCCCTGATTTATTTCATCAGAATATATTCTGGATCATTTCATGCTAATTCGGCTATGGCTCTAAATTTCCTATATAATGTTCTAGAATCCCATCCCCTTATCCTATCTATCCCCTTATCCATAGACTTTCATCTATGCTGACGATCGTGCCATCACCACACAAGCAGGTAGCTTTGAAATGGTTGAACAAAAGCTCTCCGAAGCTTTAGGTGCTCTTACTGCCTATTACAGGGAAAACCAGCTGATCACCAATCCATCCAAAATGTAGACGTGTGCTTTTCATCTTAAGAACAGACAAGCATCTCGAGCTCTGAGGATTAGCTGGGAAGTAATCCCACTGGAGCATTGCAGCACATTCAAATACCTGGGAGTCACTCTGGACCTTATTCTGACTTATGAGAAGCACTGCTTGACTATCAAGCAAAACGTGGGTGCTAGAAATAATATCATATGAAACCTGACTGGCACAACCTGGGGATCACAACCAGACACAATGAAGACATCTGCCTTTGCACTTTGCTACTCTGCTGCTGAGTACGCATGCTCAGTGTGGAACACATCTCGCCATGATAAAATAGTGGATGTGGCTCTTAATGAGACATGCTGCATGATCACAGGATGTCTACACCTGACAACACTGGGGAAATCATACTGTTTAGCGGCTATTGCACCACTTGACATCTGTTGAGAAGTAGCCATCTGTAATGAAAGAATCTCAATTCACTCCTGACACAAGAAAAAGATCAATCCTGTCTGTCTGTCCGTCTGTCTGTCTATCCATCCATCCAATTGCATCAAGGAAAAAGGGAAGGATTGTTTCCTTGATTTCTGGATGGGTTTTGGTAAGGCTATAAGAAGAATAGCTCCAAGCCCACCTATGGTTTTGGCAGGCATGCTTCAGCAATAAAACTTTTTCTCTAGTCTGTGAGCTGCTTTTTACTGAAGATGCTTCCCTTGCTGCCCATCCAGAAGCAGCCCTGCAGCACCTAACATCCTGCTTTGCAACAGCTGCAGAGCTGTTTGGGCTGGAAGTCAGCCTGAAGGAAACGGAAGTCCTCTACCAGCCCGCACCACAGGAAGAACACCATCATCCCCACGTCAGCATAGGAAAATCTGTGCTTAAGTCCGTTCAACAGTTCACCTACCTGGAAAGCATCATATCTTCAGATGCCAAGATTGATAAAGACATAGATCACATATTAGTAAAGGCATAGAGTGCATTCGGAAGGCTTCACAAAAGAGTCTGGAGCAACAAGCACCTGAGGCAAAGCACCAAAATCAGTGTGTACAGAGCTATCATACTGTCTATTCTCCTCTACGGGTCTGAAACATGGGTCACCTATCGCCAACACCTCACGAGAACGTTTTCATCAGCGCTGTCTTCGCACAATCCTAAATATACATTGGACTGACTATGTGAAATAATGTTGCTGTCCTTGAGCAAGCAGGGATCACCAGCATTGAGGCCATGCTATTGAGAACACAGCTGCGCTGGGCAGGGCACGTCTCTTGGATGGAGGACCACCGCCTCCCTAAGATACTTCTCTATGGTGAACTAGCCATGGGTCAGCGCAAGAGAGGCGCCCCCCCCCCAAAAGATATATGGACTCCCTGAAACAACATCTTTGGCTCGGCCAGACTGATCACCAACAATGGTCACCCTGGCACTTCCGGGGGAATGGAGACGCACTATCCACAATGCTGCGGCCTCTTTCGAAACACGCCGAACGAGTCTCGAAGAGAAACGCCAACCCAGAAAGAACGCAACTTGGAAACAACATCACCCAAGGAGACTTTATGCTGTGTTTTCTGCAACCGGACTTGCCTATCTCGGATTGGCCTTCTTAGTCATCAACGCGCTTGTAGAAAGCGTGGGAAGAGTCCTTCCTAAATCTTCGTTTGTGAAGAAAAGCCAGAGAGAAACAACTTTTTTCCAGTGACAGCTAAGATACAAACTTAGAAATGGCCTTTCTTGGTTTAATGTGCTCCTGTTGAACAGTTTGCTTAATGTTGCCTCTCAAAACTTCCATCACCAATTTTGGGGAAGAAGTGGAGCGGAGCCTGAGCCAGTCATCACAGGGTTGTCGGGTTCTTCCCCCTCCTTCTCCCAACGTTATATAAATCATCAAAACATGCAGACAAATCGATTAGGGACGAAGGAAAATGCCACTCAAATCGCCAAGTGAACAGGCTCCAAGGCCAACACCTTCCTCTTCTTTTGACAAAATTTACAACAATAGGGAAGAGTTCTTTTCTAATGAAAGGAAATGCTTTTTCATTTGAGGTGCGGAGCATACTGTGCAACATGGACCTTTCTTGGCTGGAGTTTGGACGTCCTACTGAGCCATTCTTTAGCACAATGATAAAATACAACCAATCTCGGGGTTACCTATTTTTTTGTGGACATGCCAAGAGGAAGGATCCTGCGAGCCTTTCAGCTTCTTAATATGGCAGTGTGCACAGCATGACATGCAAAAAATTATTAATTCATTAAATATATATCTTGGCTTTCCTCTGTGGATAAATATTGCAGTAATTCCTATAGAGCAGGCATGGGCAAACTTCGGCCCTCCAATTGTTTTGGAATGCAACTGAAGGCGAGCCCCAAAAGACCCCCTCCCTGTTTTCAAGTTGGTTTGGTCTGCAGCAGGGAGTTCCAACATTCCTGCATGCTCTATGTCAGGGGTGCTTATTAGGTAGCTCGGGAGCTACTAGTAGATCTTCGGCCCTCTTCCAGGTGATCTTCGGGCCTCACCAGCCAGATGCGTTGCTCCTGCCATGCGCCCGCACATCCTGCGCGCATGCGCGCTCCTGCTGCTGGCTTCCACTCTCGCGGGCTTCTTTCGCCTGCGGGGCATTGCAGGAAGAAGCATGAGGCGGGGCCTCTGGAGGGAGCGCCCTGACTCTCTCTCATCCAGAAGCTTCTGTGGAGCCTCCATTGCCGGAGAAACAAGCAGGGTGGAGTGATCCCTCTGGATGCCCCGCCTCATGCTTTCTCCTTCCTGCAATGCCCCGCAGGCGGAAGAAGCGCTGCGCGAGTGGAAAACAGCAGCCGGAGCACGCGCGGTGGCGGGAGCGCATGGCGGCGGGAGCCGGTAGATCTTTTGGACTTGGTTGCTTTAAGAGTAGCTTGCATGCTGAAAAAGTGTGAGCACCCCTACTCTATGTGGTCTGGCATCATTAAGAACAAAGGCTGGGACTAAGATTCAGAAGACCTCGAGCCACTTCTTTCCTTCTATTCCCATGCCCCACTTGACCTGAAACTTTGTATCTTAACCTAATGAATAACCCTTCAGATCGCAACATTTTTTCCCTTCCGCAAAGATACAAAGTGTCCCATATGGCTCTCACTCACAGATCCTGATACAATAAACCTCTCTGGGTCGCAGAACACTGCTGGTCTCCCCGGGATGCCTCTCTGGCATCTCGGGGAGGCCGGAGCTGCATTCCTCAAAACTGCGGATATGGAGTCAAAATGGCGCCGTTTCTCCCCAGCATCCACGAGAAATTAAGTTTAACCGATTGACCCCGTTCAAATTCCATATTTTTCTTTGGCTCATTCTAAGACTTTCTGCCATCTTGTTTTCTACCTTTCAGCTCCTCTGCCTCTGCTAAAGCCTTTTTGTTTTTAAAGAATATCTTTTTGCAAAGAGCCAGCTGGCTGTCAGAACTTGCCGATTCCACAATACATTTGTTCCCGCCACTGTCTACGGGCCCCATGGCGGTTCAAGAACCATGGACTTCCTATGAGCATGTCCCTGGGAAGTTGCATGAAGATGGACCATTGTTGGGAGGTCCTGAGCGGCGGGGGATTTATAGTTTCCCAAAGGTTTTATGTTTTAGGACTCTCCTCCATGCTGATTTCAGGAAAAGACTAATTCCTTTAGTTTTCCAAAGGACTGAACCAGAGGAATTTCCTTTCATAAATTACTCATCATGACAAAATCCTTCTCTTTTCCCTTTATGAGATGATTATATTATTAAATGTATTGGTGATGAATGCCATGTGTTTGTACTATCAGCGAGTGGAGATCAGGACAGCTGCACTCCAAGCCACACCTTTTGATTAACTCATCAATGACTATTGCATGGACATAATGGGCTTTTCGGGTGTGGAAACAGGGGCTATCCTGTTTCCCAATGAAGACCCCTTATCTCACAGCAGGAGGGGCCTTGAAGTTTCACTCCCCCCTCAGGCTGGGAATATTGGCATAATTATTTCCATTCATCACAACAGCTGGTTTTCCCAGCTTCGGGCCCCAAGAAATCTCAGCAATCTGGAAATAGATTTTATTTGTAAAGATCCGCACCTGTCCTTTGTCAACAGGAAGGGACAGATTTGGCCAGTTCCCCATTTCTCACAGGAAACAAAAGACTTTCTTAGCCTGAAAGGCTGAGAGTATGGGAATCTTAATTTACATAAAGACTAATTTAATCAAGACACTTCCAGCCACATTGTTTTTCCCCAAACTCCCGCCTCCCACTTCCCATTTGCCAGAAAGGAGGCAGCGCTTTTTCACTATTGGCTCAACTCCAGCTGGTTTCAATGTTCCATCCAATCAGCATGGAGCTGGCCGGCGTGAGTGGGCGGAAAATTTTAATTTTGACAGCTCTGTATATGTATTTTGAATGTAACCTTATGACTGCTTTGTGACAAGGACATTGCGGTGGTCATCCTCTTCAGCTGATGAGAAATAAAGACCTCAGTGGCATCTTCTTCTGAACTTCTTTGGTGAGATTATTTGGGCAAGGGATTGTTATTTCTAACTCGCCAGAGTCTCTTTTAAATCCTCGCTTTAGGGGTACTTCTGGGCCTCTGCCCCCTCTGGGCCAGGCTAATTCCAAATTGCTTGACAACACAACACCCACAATTCCTAACAGCAGGTTGGCTGTTTAGGAATTGTAGGAGTTGAAGTCCAAAACACCTGGAGGGCTGAAGTTTGTCCATGCCTGCTATAAGTGAGGTAAAGTTAAGTTGTGTCCGACTCTGGGAGTAGGTGCTCATCTCCATTTCTAAGCTGAAGAGCCGATGTTGTCTGTAGACACCTCCAAGATTGTGTGGCCAGCGCTGTTACCTTTCTGGAGAAGCAGTACCTATTGATCTACTCGCATTTGCATGTTTTTGAACTGCTAGGTTGGCAGAAGCTGGAACTAATAGTGGGAGTTCATACCGCTCTGCGGAATCGAACCACTGACCTTTTGGTCAGCAAGTTCAACAGCTCAGTGGTGTAACCCGCTGTGCCACCGAGGGCTTCTGAAGATAGCCTGATCCTTGAATGAAGCGTGACCAATGCCAAACAACGATTTGGCCAAAAATTATCCCAATGCATTTTGCAATTCAAGCAGAAATGCTTTGTGAATTCAGACTTTAATTCAAGCAGAATTGAGCACCCCAACCCTATTTCTTTGGCTCAATTCCTGTGCGATTCTCACTTCCTCGCCAACAAAGGCCCAACAAGAACTGCCCGAGGGCTCACTTAACAAGCTAATGAGTAACACAGCCAGCTTTGTCTGGTTGCCCTGGAAATATATAATGCAGGAGGAAAAATCAATCTGCCTTTGCTCCCTGCCTGCCTCTTCTGCTCTGAGAGTCAATTGCTGTCTTTTGTGCTAAACAAAAACAAAGAGCCTTGTGGCACCATGAAGACGGACACCTTTATTATGACCCATAGCTTCAAGGACTGCAAACCACTCCAGCAGATGACCACAACATACAAATGTTTGTGCCTCCGTGCAATAGAACAGTGTTTCCCAACCGCTGTTCCGCAGTACACTACCGTGAGGGATCATCTGTTGTGCCGTGGAAAACCTCTCTTCCCCCCTTTCTTCCCCCTCCTGCCAAAGGGCCGGGCGGCACCAAAGAAAAAGTGAAGGAAGCGAAGGAGCTAGCTGCTTCCGGAGGCGCCCCAGCTCGGCTCTGCTGTGTCCCAGGTGAGGCCCCGGGGCGCCCTTTCCTTCGGCCCAGCCCTCAACTGGGACGCAGCAGGGCCAAGCCAGGGCGCCTCCGGAAGCAGCCTTTGCTTCCTGTGGCAGTGAAGGAAGCGAAGGAGCAAGCTGCTTCGGAATCTGCCCTGCTCGGCCCTGCTGCGTCCCAGGTGAGGCCCTGGGGCACCCTTCCCCTTGGCCCAGCCCCCCCAAAGCCCCTCGGGGAGGAAGGGCCTGAAAGGGGAGAAGGGGCCTTCCTTCGTGGGGGAAAGGGTCAGGGCCTGGCAGGAGCACTCTCGGAGGAAGGAAAGGCAGGCGGGATTCCGCGAGGGACTCCCTTGTCAGCCTTCCTCAGTCTTCCTCCCAAATATTATGGTCTATTTCCCCTGAACTCCATCTGTTTTCACATTTGGGCATATTGAGTATTCATGCCAAGTTTGGTCATGATCCAACATTGTTTGAGTCCAGAGTGCTCTCTGGATGTAGGTGAACTACAACTCCAAAACTCAAGGTCAAGTCCCAAGCAAATCCTTTCAGTACTTTCTGCTGGTAATGAGAGTTCAATATGCCAAGTTTGGTTCAATTCCATTGTTGCAAGAGTTCAGGATGCTCTTTGTTTGTGTGTTAACTATAAATCCCAGCAACTACAACTCCCAAATGTCAAGGTCTATTTTCCCCAAACCCCACCAGTGTTCACATTTGGGTATACTGAGTATTCATGCCAGATCCATCATTGTTTGAGACCAAAGTGCTCTCTGGATGCAAGTGAACTACAACTCCAAAACTCAAGGTCAATGCCCACCAAACTCTTACAGTATTTTTCTCTTGGTTATGGGAGTTCTGTGTGGGAAGTGTGTGTCTTTCTGCCATTCCTGCCAGGATATCTATGTTGAGTTCATCGAAACAGGCCCAGGTTTCACACTGAGTGTATAAATACATTTAAAAACATATTAACTATATGTATGACTGTGTTAGAGTGTCATTTTGTGTCATTTTGGTTGGTGGTGTGCCCCAGGATTTTGTAAATGTAAAAAGTGTGCCACGGCTCAAAAAAGGTTGGGAAACACTGCACTGTATGATGGAATACATGTGCTTGGAGAGATACATTGACCCCACCTTGCCACTGACTGTACAGGCGCCCCATTCCGATCTCAGTGGCTATGACAGACAATGGCCATGTGCTTTCTTGGAGCACCAAATCTGATGAGGAATGACAATGGTGGCCTTGGTGTTCCTTGATCAGGGGTATTTTTCGACCATGGATTGGACCACAATGGACCTGAACCAACTATCCAGACTGCCAACAATCCATTTATATGAAGTTCAACAGGGACAAATACAAGATGCTCCACTTAAGCAGAAAAAAATGAAATGCAAAGATACAGGATGGGTTCAACAGCAGGACGTGTGAAAAAGATCTTGGAGTCCTCATAGACGACAAGTTAAACATGAACCAACAATGTCATGGGGCAGATAAAAAGCCAATGGAATTTTGGCCCGCATAAATACGAGTCTAGTGTCTAGAATAGATCCAGGGAAGTCATGCTTCCCCTCTATTCTGCCTTGGTCAGGATGTTCTTGAGGTCCAATTTTTTTGGGGGGGGGGGTCTAGCCCAGATGGGGCAAAGACCCCAATCTTCTCTAAAGCGAGGGTCCTTGGTGGAAAACCTTGGCGAGCTATTAGAAGTGCCAGAAATCCCCTAAGCCCAAAAGAAAGATTCTCCCCAAGATCCGGAAGCGTGCCCACCAAGAGAATTCTATCCCAGCTGAAAAGGCTAACAAGCCGCAAGTTCCTGATGTCCGCAAGACTGACAAGCTTTATTTCAAAAATACAAGCCATTTTATAGGATTTTACAGACTGCCAGATTCAAATCTCCCGCCAGCCCCTGTCTCCCACGCTCCATTCTGATTGGCTGGAACTTTGGTGACAGCTGTGAGGCAAACGCCGCCCGGCTCTCCTCAGCCAATGGCGAGCCAGCACCGCCTCCGTCCTGGCCAATTGAAGAGTTTCCTCGCTTCGGTATTTGGGCCAATGAGGAGCGAGAGGCAGGAGAAATGAAGAACAATGATATCAGAATCTTGGTGATGGGATTATGATATGTAAATGAATGTCCAAGCGGCAAAACGAGAATGCTCACGTTCTGCAAATCCCCCCCTGCCTATTGTTCTTGGTTCGCAATAAACATTTCTTGGCTGTGCCAACAAAGAGTCCGGAATCTGTCATTTCCTGCTGACCATGACATCTGCAGGGTGCATCTTTCAGAGTTGTGGAGGGCAAATAAACATGTATTGTGGCCATTTTCTGAGTTTCTGATGCTCAAAAGGTATGTTCCATTAGGTAAACAAAAATTATCTATAGTTGATCTATAGTTCTTTGATAGGCGAATCTCAGACGTCAAAGTCCTATAGACCTAGCAAGACCACACTTGAAATCACACTGTGTCCAATTCTTGGCATCATAATTGAAGTTGGTGACCTGCGACGGCTGAGCGCCCTGGCGACCTGGAAGACTTGATCGTCTTCCGGGTCGCCAAGGCAATCAGCCGCCGCAGGTCACCGAGTGCTCCCGCTGCAGGCCCAGATCTGCTCCCGGGATGGCAGGCACTCCAAAGCCACTGCTCCTCCGATCGTCCTCTGGAGCGGTGGGCTGTCTGCCGACGCAGGCCCCACAGCCCGCGATGGGATGGCGGCAGCGGCAGCCCTTCCTCTTGCAGAAATGGCCCTGCCCCCGACGCCCTTCTCCCCGGGCCAGTCAGAATCGGCCGGTGGGCCGCATTTGGCCCGCCGGCCATAAGATGCCCAGGTCTGCTTTGAAGGGAGTCAAGAAAGCAATCCCTCAGGCTAGAGAGACCATGTCCTTGCCCTTTCACAAGGCATCGATAGCCCGGGAGCGACGGCACACAAGTCATCTATTTGATACTGGCTATTAGAATAATGTTAATTTCACAACATTTGGCAGGTGAAGGAGATTTGCTCAAAGTAAGACTGAATCACTCCACCCCTTAATTCGTCATATGCAGAGGAAGAGACGTTGATACACATCCACTGATTGTGTGCAAGGCTTATTTTTAATCTTCTCCATGTGGGAATTACCTGTGAATAAACATGTTTAGGGAGAAGCACTGTGATTATGACTAACAGAACCCTCTCTACACGGGAAAGAGACATTACATTCTATTCTGTGTCAGAAAGGTTGGAAATTTTTCAAAAGATTGCAGATGAGGAGGAGGCAGAAAGAACATCTTTTAAATAATGTTCATGCTTTGTTCCCATGCGTCCCTTGCTTTAAGTGGTTTTTTTAAAAAAAATTGGAAAACTTTTCCTTTTATACAGTTTGAAGATGATGCAAAAACAAAAAAACAAAACACAAAACCCTTCTTGTTTGGGGTGTGAGCTTTTCACAAAGAAAAAAAAATGTGTGCATCATTTGAGAACTATTAAATTTTTCTCACATCTGTCCATATCTATCTATGTATATAATAAAAGTCAGTGTTTGCGGCAGGAGGTGCGGAGGAATATGTGGCAGCGTTTCGATTGGCCAGGCTCAGCACTCCAACATTCTAAGGCAGCAGACAGAGGGGATTGGTTGCCACTGAGGGAGTATTTGCATAAAGGACTCAGAATGGCCATCCACATTCCAACATTCCAAGGTGACTCAGAGGGAAAAAGAAAGGCCTCAGGCAGTCAGTCACTGCGGCCCACAGCAATGACGGAACAGGACCAAACTTGGCACACAGGGGCCCAATTGCCCACTTCACAACCTGGTGTGGTTTAGGCCAGGATGGGCCACGAATGATGGGATTTGCAGTACCTTCACCTGATTCACTTCCCAAACAACACTGTAGTTCCTATAAATCACAGACCAGGCCCAAAATTGACAGCAAAGCTTCCTTAACTTGATTTTCCTGACTAGCCTCAGCCTGAACATGATTTTCCTGCTCACTTGGCACACAGACACCCCCCCAAGATGCATACATCCTGGTGCAGTTTGAGGGAGGCTGGACCATGGATGAACATGATTTTCCTGCACTGTAGGTATCAGATGCACCCCCTCTTTAGTAAAGGTAAAAGTTTCCCCTTGGCATAAAGCCCAGTCATGTCCAACTCTGGGGTGTGGTGCTCATCTCCATTTCCAGAGCTGGTGTTATCTGTAGACACCTCCAAGGTCATGTGGCTGTCATGACTACATTGAGCGCCATTACCTTCCTTCCGGAGTGGTACCTATTGATCTACTCATATTTGCATGTTTTCGAACTGCTAGCTTGGCAGAAGCTGGGGCTGACAACGGATAGGATTGTTTTTGTTGTGTGCTTTCAAGTCGTTTCAGATTTAGGTTGACCCTAAGTGTGGGCCGGGTAAATGACCTTAGAGGGTCATATCAGGCCCCGGGCCTTAGTTTGAGGTCCCCTGGCTTAGAACATAGAGAACTGCAGTAAAAACAGACAAAAAGTGCATTGTACATAATGGAAGTGAACATATTATCTGTTTTCCATATAAACTAAACAGAACTAAACACTACAGTAAGAAGACGATGCCTCATGCTTTCCCCCACTCATGGGATGAGGTCCTAAGTGTCATCTTGTCTATTTGTGAAGTATTGGTTAAAATGGAAACCTACCAGTTGAGCAGTCTGAACCTGTCCACTTTGGGTCACAGTTGCACACGCCAGAATCCAGAAGGAAGGTGCCATGGCCCGAACACTGTTCTTGGCAGACGGGGAGTGATGTTTCGCAGTTGACACCACCCCATCCCATGGAACAGTGGCATTCCCCTTGAACACAGACTCCATGGCCAGAACACATGGGATCTAAGCAGTCCTCTAGAAAGCAAGAGAGGGAAACGATGACATTGCGAACCCATAGCAGAGAGGTGGTCAAGCAAATAAATAACGCTGAAGTTCAGTCACATTGTATTTGCATCAATAAAAATAACAATGACATCTGGGGTTAGCTTCTAATGTGTAATTTGGTGGAGCTCATCCCTCATGGATACAGGGTCATACTGTATTTTAAGCTGCTGGCCCTTTAGAACAGGGGTCGGAAACCTATGGCTCGCGAGCCAGGTGTGGCTCTTTTGATGACTTCATCTGGCTCGCTTTTGAGAGGCTACGGTGTCTACAGGAGGACAAAATATCTCACTCCTCAAAGATGACAAGAGGAGATTGCAAGAGGGGAATGCATGTGCGCTGAGAGCCGGATGCGCCGGAAACCCAGCTCCCTACAGAGCTGGATTTCCGGCGCGTCTGGCTCTCAGCACGCATGCGTGGAGCATCCTTTGTCTCACTGAGTGAAAAGAGGCTATGTCGTCGGCGAGCAAGAAAGTGGCGTCTGCAGTGGAGGAGGCCCCGGTAGGGGAGGCAACGGAGATGGCTCCCCGGAGGTCCCCCTCACGGCCCCCGCTGAGGCCCTTTCCCCTGCCCCACCTCAGGCCACTCCAGGCTGTCTGGGTGCTCCACAAAAAGGAGCCTGCCCAGTCCTCGCCGCCTGGGGCGCTCTCTGAAGCAGCGCCAGCCTCAGGAGCGGGGCCTGGCCTGGACCCTGAGAGTGCCGGCATTGTCGAGACCCCTGAAGGCTGCCAGACCAGTCACCATAAGCGGGCCAAGGTTTTATTTATTTATTTATTTATTTATTGCAGGGGTCGGGAACCTTTTTGACTCAGAGAGCCATGAAAGCAAAATATTTGGAAATTTATTTCAGTGAGAGCCATATAATATGTGTGTGTGTGTGTGTGTAGACTGAATTCAACTAAATGTAAGTATGAGAAAAGGATTCCCCCGGCAGAATGACGGGACACTTCAGACCTGGCTCTGCAAAAGGCATGCTCAGGACTCTGGGAAGGAAGAGAAGACGGAAGGAAGGAAGGGGGAAAGAAAGACAGAGGAAATAAAGGAGGGAGGGGGAGAGGAAGAAAGAAAAGAAGAACAAACTATGAAAAAGGAAGAAAAGAAAAAGCAGGAGAGAGACATGGAGGGGAAAAGAAAGAAGGAAATGGCACGGGAGGAAAGGAAAGGGTGGGCAAAAGAAAGGAAAGGGAGTGAGGAAAAAGTAAAATAGTGAAGGGAAAAGAAGAAAAGAAAGAAGGGGAGAGAGAGGGAAGTGAAAAGAAAGGAAGGAGAAGGAAAGGAAGACTTGGGGAAAAAGAAGAGAAGAGGAAGGAAGGAAGAGGGAGGGAGGGAGAATGGAAGAAAGAAGGAAGGGGAAGAGGGATGGAAAAGGAAGGAGAGAAGGAGAAGGAAAGGATGAAGTGGAGAAACAAAGGAAGGAAGAGGAAGGAAGGAAGGAAGAGGGAGAATGGAGGAAAGAAGGGGAGAGAGGGAGGGAAAAGGAAGGAGTAAAGGAGAAGGAAAGGGTGAAGGGAGAGAAACAAAGGAAGGAAGAGGAAGGAATGAATGAAGGAAGAGGGAGAATGGAGGAAAGATGGAAGAATGGAGAGGGAGGGAAGAGGAAGGAGAACAGGAAAGACTGGAAGAATTCCCACTGCATGCTGGGAAACCGAGGCCCGGACTGCTCTGGAGAGCCAGATGAAATCATGAAAAGAGCCACATCTGGCTCCTGAGCCATAGGTTCCCTACCCCTGATTTATTGTATCAGAAGCAAACCAAGGGTACATTTGTATTTTATTTTTAAAAAAATCCACAGCATTTGAAAACTTGGCATTATATTAAATTAGCCATCCCCTCCCACCCGTTGTACATATATACGTATATAGTGGAATTCAGTCTTAAAATATATTATATATATTATATGGCTCTCACTGAAATAAATTTCCAAATATTTTGCTTTCATGGCTCTCTGAGTCAAAAAGGTTCCCGACCCCTGCTTTAGAGGAATAGATGAACAAGAGAAATAAGTGTACAGACCTTCCTCACATATCTCTCCTTTATAACCAGGGACGCAAATGCAGATTCCCATGATGCAGGTGCCGTGGCCAAAGCAAGTGGGGTCAATGCACTGCTCTTCTGGAACATCACATTCGGGCCCTTTCCATCCATTGCGGCACACGCAGTGGCCCTTTTCATATTCCCCATTCCCACTGCATAACACCGGGCAGGAATCTGCATAAGGCAAACAAAACAATACTTTTCATCCCAACCAGGGGAGCGCATGAACCAAAAGATTCCATTTGGACCCTAGTTTGGTAATTAAATGAACACACTGATTTACTCCAGGAGATCTGAATCCCATCTAGTTTCACACAGGCTTGAATAAGATGTTCCATTGCTGGAGATGAACTGAACTGAACTGAACTGACTTTATTATTTCTGAGTCGCCCTCCACGTTAGTGCTCCGGGCGACTTACATATAGCAATTCAACAATTAAAAATATTAAAAATATTAAAATTTAGATTAAAATATTTAGGGGTTAAATGCAAGGGCCAGGCTCAGGTAGTTGAGTTCCTGGTTCTGCGTTAGCCATGGGCTTTCCTAAATAGCCAGGTCTTTAGAGCGGTCAGGAACTGGGGCAGGTCGAGGGAGGCTCTCTGGTCCGGTGGCATCGAGTTCCAGAGAACGGGGGCCACAATGGAGAACGATCTCCGTCTCGTGGCCTCCAGGTGGGCCTCTTTCACGCCCGGGACGCAAAGGAGGTTCTTGTTTGCCGGCGCGGTGTCCTTGAGTAGGCAGGCATCAGCAAGCGGTCCTTAAGTATGTTGGGCCCCGGCCCCGTAGGGCTTTGAAAGCCAAGGTCAAGGTCTTATGTAAGGCTCTATACTCAACGGGCAGCCAGTGCAGGCGCTGCAGGGATGGTGTAATGTGGCATCTCATCGATGTTCCTGTGAGAAGCCTGGCGGCCGTTCTGCACAATCTGAACAAAATATACAACATGAGGACCGTCATCATCACTGCCAATCCCTAGTGTCAGGCCCGGATTAGCTTATTGTGCCGCCCAAGGCCACACTGTGGAAGCGCCGCCCCCGCCCCAGGGGGCGGGGCCACGGCCGCTTCCAGGGGCGTGGCCGCTTCTGGGGGGTGGGGCCGCTTCCGGGGGGCCCTCCTTCCTCCTCACTGAAGGAGGGGCCGACGCCGACAACTCGAGCGAGGAAGGGACAGCGGGGCTTCCCTCCACCCCCTCCTCGCTCGCGTCACATCGTCCCCGCCTCTCAGGCCTTCAATGACGGCCTGAGAGGCGGGGCCAATGGCGCGAGCAAGGAGGGGACAGCGGGGCTTCCCTCCGCCCCCTCCTCCCTCGCATCACGTCGTCCCCGCCTCTCAGGCCTTCAATGACGTCCTGAGGGGCGGGGCCGACGGCGCGAGCGAGGAGGGGACAGCAGGGCTTCCCTCCGCCCCCTCCTCGCTCGCGTCACGTCGTCCCCGCCTCTCAGGCCTTCAATGACCGCCTGAGGGGTGGGGCCGATGGCGCGAGCGAGGAGGGGACAACGGGGCTTCCCTCCACGCCTTCCTCGCTCGCGTCACGTCGTCCCCGCCTCTCAGGCCTTCAATGAGCGCCTGAAGGGCGGGGCCGACGGCACGAGCGAGGAGGGGACAGCGGGGCTTCCCTCCGCCCCCCCTCCCTTGCGTCACGTTGTCCCCGCCTCTCAGGCCTTCAATGACAGCCTGAGGGGCGGGGCCAAGGCCGCTTCTGGGGCGGGGCCGCTTCCGGGGGTGGGGCCGCTTCCGGGGGGGCCCTCCTTCCTCCTCACTGAAGGAGGGCCCGACACCGACAACGCGAGCGAGGAGGGGACAGCGGGGCTTCCTCCACCCCTCCTCGCTCGCGTCACATCGTCCCGCGTCTCAGGCCTTCAATGACGGCCTGAGGGGCGGGGGCCGATGGCGCGAGAGAGGAGGGGACAGCGGGGCTTCTTTCCGCCCCCTCCTCCCTTGCGCCATGTCGTCCCCGCCTCTCAGGCCTTCAGTGACGGCCTGAGGGGTGGGGCCGATGGCACGAGCGAGGAGGGGACACCTGGGCTTCCCTCCACGCCTTCCTCTCTCGCTTCACGTCGTCCCCGCCTCTCAGGCTTTCAGTGAGGGCCTGAGGGGTGGGGCCGACGGCACGAGCGAGGAGGGGACAGCGGGGCTTCCCTCCGGCCCCTGCTCGCTCGCGTCGACGTCGTCCCCGCCTCTCAGGCCTTCAGTGAATGCCTGAGGGGTGGGGCCAACGGCGCGAGAGGAGGGGACAGCGGGGCTTCCCTCCGCCCCTCCTCGCTCGCGTCATGTCGTCCCCACCTCTCAGGCCTTCAATGATGGCCTGAGGGGCGGGGCCGACAGCGCGAGCGAGGAGGAGACAGTGGGGCTTCCCTCCGCCCCCTCCTCCCTCGCGTCGCGTCGTCCCCGCCTCTAAGGCCTTCAGTGAAGGCCTGAGGGGCGGAGCCGACGGCGCGAGTGAGGAGGGGGCAGCGGGAAGCCGCGTCAGAGGCCGTAGGGCCTATGGCGCTCCACGCAGGTGCAGGAGCGCCCGAAAATCACTTTTTAAAAAAAAACTAATATTTTTAAAAATTTTGGGGGGGGGGTCCTAATCTGCCGCCCCGCCATGGCCGCCGCCCAAGGTCATGGCCTCGGTTGGCCTTATGGGTAATCCGGGCCTGCCTAGTGTGTTGGAAATAGCAACCTTCTCAAGCTTCCTACATTACTTATTTGTTATGTATATACTGTATATACTCAAGTATAGTTTTTCAGTCCCTTTTTTAGGCTGAAAAAACTCCACTCAGCTTATACTCGAGTCAAGGTTATTTATTATTTTACTCTGTTATTAGTATTATTTTTATTCCATGTATTATTTTACTCAATTTATTACTATTACATTTACAGTATTTTACCCTACTATTATTATTATGACATTTATTATTTTACTTTATTATTATTGCATTTATTTTACTCTATTATTACTGTTATTATTGCATTTCCATGATTATACTCTATTATTTATTTATTTATTTATTATTTAAACTTGTATGCCGCCCCTCCCCGAGGGCTCGGAGTGGCTCACAATCACATAAAAGCATAAAATACAGTAGAAGAAAAGAAAAGAAAAAGAAACCCAAAAAACAAGAACATCGTTTAAAATTAAGCAGGTTTACCACAAAGGGGAGAGTATAACAAAGGGGAGAGTTAAATAACAAAGGGGAGAGCCCCTTGAGGAACCCCACAAATCAGTGAGGCCCTCTCGGAGACTGCACCTCCCCATTCCACTCGCTGTCGCCGGTTGTGAAGAAAGGACAGCAGCCATTTCAAGGCCAAAAGATTGTAATCAAAAGCTGCAGTGAGGTCCAATAACACAAGCAGTGCTGATCCATCCTTGTCCAGTTGGCAACGGAGCTGATCTGAAATGGCGACCAACACAGTCTCCGTCCCGTGCCCGGAGCGGAAGCCGGACTGGAAGGGATCTAGTATTAGTATTATTACATTTATTATTTTACTCTCTTTATTACTGTTGGAAGGACGTATAAGCACATTTACATTGAAGAAGGTTAGAATCATGATTTTATGAGAGTTGGGCAGTCTTCTCTCAAATTACAATTTTATGTAAATATTCAAAAATATTTCACCTCGTGATGCCTCAATTAATGTAATTTTATTTTGAAATTTACCCGTAGTGGCTGCATTTCCCACCCTCGGCTTATACTCGAGTCAATACATTTTCCCAGTTTTTTGTGGTAAAATTAGATGCCTCGGCTTATATTCGGGTCAGCTTATACTCGAGTATATACGGTAATTGCTTACTGTATGTGCATGTTGATGTACAGTTTTCCTTAACTCTATGTTGGGAGGGGTGCTGCAGACCATGTGACCAGATCTGGGACTTGTTCAGACTCGACTCCATTTTTAGAAGTCAGTGCTTGTTGGAGCATGTAAAAATCATTTGGTGAGTGTGTCAGCTACGTTGCCAGCTAGATCAAAGTGGATCGTCGCTGCTTGTGTTATTGGACCTCACGGCAGCGTTTGATACAGCCGATTACGATCTTTTGACTCACCGCCTTGCCGGGGCCGGGGTGAGGGGGACAGCTTTAAATTGGCTGTCTTCCTTCCTCCGGAACCGGCTACAACGAGTGAGGAGGGGAGAGTTGGTCTCCGAGGGTTCCCCCTTAGTTTTTGGGGTTCCCCAGGGGGCCATGCTCTCTCCTCTGTTATTCAACATCTATATGCGACCACTTGCTCAACTGGTACGTAGCTTTGGGCTGGAGTGTCACCAGTACGCTGATGACATCCAGCTCATTCTGAAGATGGAAGGCCAGCCCGAATCCATACCCGATAATTTCCATCTTTGCCTTGAAGCCGTTATTGGATGGCTGCGAGCCAGTAGGTTGAAGGTGAATCCAGCAAAGACGGACATCCATCTGGGTGGTAGGGATGTCCAGCTTCCAAGCCTGGATGGCGTGGCACTGTGCCCGTCATCATCAGTAAAAAGCCCTGGGGACCTTTTGGACCCTCTGCAGTCAATGGAGGCCCAGGTCTCTGCTGTCAGCAGAGTGGCGTTTTTCCATTTTCGACAGGCTAGGAGGCTGGCCCCGTACTTGTCCCGGCACGATCTGGCCACGGTGATCCAAGCTACGGTCATCTCAAGGTTAGACTACTGTAACGCTCTCTACATTGGCCTGCCTCTGACGGTGACTGGAAAACTCAAGTTGGTGCAGAATGCCGCAGCCCGGCTGTTCGCAGGAGCTCCTGCGAGCTGCCACATTACACCGATCTTGCGGGAACTGCATTGGCTTCCAATTGAGTACTGGATCACTTTCAAGGTGCTAGTCTTGACTTTCAAGGCCTTGTATGGTCTGGGGCCAGTGTACCTGAGGGAGCGCCTTATCCCATATTGTCCCACGACTTCACTGCAATCTGAAGAGCAGAACCTCCTAGTTGTGCCCAGTGTGAAATCGTACCATCTGACCGCAACTCGGAGAAGGGTGGTCTCTCTTATTGTCCCAGTTCTTTGGAATGCGTTACCTCCTGGACTCGAGCTTTACGAAATTTGCTAGCTTTTCATACAAAATATTCGTACGAAAATTTGCTAGCCACTGGTACAAAATATTAAGCACTGTTAACACATTAATAAACAATTTAAAAATGCGACATAAAATTAAAATGACATCCGAGCCCTTTCCGAGAATGGCGACAGAGCTCTCGGAATGGCAAATCCACTTCCTGTTTGGGGCGCTGTTCTCGATATTGCTTCAATTATCGGAAGTCCGAAAGAAACATCCAAAAATTGGATGTATCTGATTATCGGAAACAGGCCTACTACATGGGGATCAGAGGTTGATGGATCGAAAGCATCCTCTGCTACCAGGAAACTAAACACAGAACGTTGTCAGCTAACTAACAAGAAAATAACAGCCTGTCTGCTAAATGTATGAGAGACAGAAAATAAGCATTTGAGACTGAAAATGAAGCATAAGTGACTCCATTTTTGAACCTATATCATTTCGCAATATTTAATATTTCAACAATGGTGTGGTGGTGGTGATGATGGTTTTCAATTACAAATCCTTACCTCGTGCACAGTCAGGACCAAGGAACCCTGGAAAACAGTGGCAATGGCCAGATATACATTCTCCATTCCCATTGCAGTTGGTGGAACAGTCATCCATGACTTCTGTTCAGGAAAGGAAGAGATGAAAATTTAGGTGGAAAAGTATAGCAGAAAACTAAAGAAATACTTCTGAAATGAGATACAACCCACGTGCTTGTAGTGGACTCCTCAAACAATAGGGCAGGGGTGCTCACACTTTTTCAGCATGCGAGCTACTTATAAAACAACCAAGTCAAAGTAATCTACCTACCCACTACTCAGAGAACCATAAAAGCAAAATATTTGGAAATTTATTTCAGTGGGAGCCATATAATATATTTTAAGACTGATTTCAACTAAATGTGAGTATAATAAGCCCCTGAATTTATTCATAATAATAATGATGATGATATTCATTCAGCCTCTGCTACTACTACTAATAGTAACAACAACAACAGGTTCCTAGAGTAGAAGGAGACCTCCAAGGGCCATCCAGTCCAACCTCCTTCTGCCATAAGGGAAAAACACAATCAAAGTATTCCTCACAGATGGCCATTCAGCCTCTGATGATAATAATAATAACAACAACAGCAATGGGTTCCTAGAATAGGAGGAGACCGCCAAGGGCCATCCAGTCCAACTTCCTTCTGCACCTGGGCGGCATTGGGAGCCTGCAGGGCGGGACTGAGCCTTCCTCCCGCCCTGCCTGCGATCTACCAGGACCACCCTACGCGATCTACCAGTAGATCGCGATCTACCTAATGAGCACCCCTGCAATAGGGCAATTCTCAGGCACCAAAATAAAATATTTCTCCAACTAGATGGGCTGTGTTTCACGAAGCAACCAACAAGAGTGTACTTGTATAATTATAATGATAAAGTGCATCCAAGAATTAGATTTCATCTGGAAAATGTGCATTATATTATTATCAATATGTAAATCTCAAGAAACGCACTACCAACTTATAAGCCTGGAAACAGGCAAAACGGATCAGGCCTTGGAGTTCAGTGGTCTCACTCAATGTTTACAGCATCTTGAATCAGATTATACAGACACCTATCCCCCTTTCCTTATCGATGTGTATTTCCACACCCTCCGGAACCCTTGACTTTACTCTATAACCACCCATTGGCTTTCACAAGATAAAGACCTTCAAAAACGGAACTCCATGAAGTTGATTTATCTCCTTGATTGCTATACAGGATTTTCTGTCCGTATAATCTGGAATATTTGCATTACAACCTGTACAAGCCAAAACCACCATCTGCTATCGCCATTGACATTGTTGAATATAGTTCCACATTGGATATCCATCCATTTTTCGACATACTGAAGTTCCATTCATATAATCCAGAATATCATCAATTGGGAATGTAGTATTTGGAATTATCATCAATATCCGTGGTTCCCAAAGTGGGCGGTACTGCCCCTTAGTGGGCAGTGAGGCGATCTAAGAGGGCGGTGGGAGGCTCAGGAGAATTTGGGGGGCACTCAAGCCCTGTAAGGGGCTGGTGGCGGGATTCAAACTCGCAAGCATGCAAGTGTGCGCCTGCCAGTTGGAAACCCCGTGCAGGCGCTGCCTGGAAACCCCAGTGCGCTCCCCTTCTTCTCCTCAACTCTGCCCATGGTGCAGTCCTGTATCGCCCCTTCCAATCCAACGGGTCCTTTGGAAGGAAGGGGCGATACAGGACTGTGCCATGGGCGGAGTTAAGGGGAGGAAGGCGGCACGTGCAGCGGTTTCCAGGCAACGCCTGCCCAGGGATTCCAACTGGCAGGCTGAGACAGTCGCGCGCTTGCGAGTGTGTGCCTGCCAGTTGGTCCAATGGAGAAGAAAAGCCTCCACGTCTGCAAACGCCCCCTGAGTCGCTGCGGCGTTTGCAGGCGCCTCCTGGGAGATGGCTGCGGCATGAAGGAAAATGCAAGCAGCTCCCAATTTCCAAGGTCCAGTATTCTCTATTGCTCAAGTTTAGTTCAATGCCATTACTGTTGCGAGTTCAAAATGCTCTTTGATTATAGGTGAACTATAAATCCCAGCAGCAACTCCCAAATGACAAAATCAATCCCCCAACCCCACCAGTATTCAAATTTGGGCATATTGAATATTTGTGCCAAATTTGGTCCAGATCCAGGGTTGTTTGGGTTCAGAGTGCTCTCCAAATGTAGGTGAACTACATCTCCCCTAAATCTCTGTGGATTCCTCCCAAACCCCTCCAGTATTTTCTGTGGGTCATGGGGGTTCTGTGTGCCAAGTTTGCTCCAGGTCTGTCATTCATGGGGACTCGGCTGTGGAAGTCAGAGCTGAATTGGTCGAAGGTACTGCAAATCCCATCCTCCGTTGTCCATACTTCCCCAAACATATTGTTTTTGTGATTAATTACTATGCTTTAATTATGTTCCAGTTGTAACAATGAAAATACATCCTGCATATTAGATATTTGCTTTAGAATTCATAAAAGTAGCAAAAATATTTATGAAGTAGCAACGAAAATATGGTTGGGGGTCACCACAACACGAGGAACCTTATTTAGGGGTCACGGCATTAGAAAGGTTGAGAACCACTGCATTAATACATATATCTTTCTGTTTAATTGCTATTGCATTTTTTAAAAAAATTTCTAGGGGGGCGGTGAGTAAATGTTTTACTGTAAAAGGGGCGGTAGGCCAAAAAGTTTGGGAACCACTGATCAATATCAACCAGAACTCTTGGAGAGGTACTTTCCACTACGTGGAACGCACTCGATAAAACCATAAGACATATTGGTTTGAATTTGTTGTATTTGTATACAGTTTGTTCTAAATGCAAATGTTTATATGTTGGTAGTGCGTTTCTTGAGATTTACATATTGATAATATAATGCATATTTTCCAGATGAAATCTAATTCTTGTATGCACATTATTGTTATAATTGTTGTACAAGTAGACTCTTGTTGGTTGCTTAGACCAGTGTTTCCCAACCTGTTTTGAGCCGCGGCACACTTTTTACATTTGCAAAATCCTGGGGCACACCACCAACCAAATTGACACAAAATGACACTCTAACACAGCAATACATATAGTTAATATGTTTTTAAAATGTATTTATACACTCAGTGTGAAACCTGGGCCTGTTTCGAATAACACAACATAGAGATCCTGGCAGGAATGGCAGAAAGACACAAACTTCCCACACAGAACTCCCATAACCAAGAGAAAATGCTATAAGAGTTTGGTGGGCATTGACCTTGAGTTTTGGAGTTGTAGTTCACCTATATCCAGAGAGCACTGTGGACTCAAACAATGTTGGATCAGGACCAAACTTGGCATGAATACTCAATATGCTCAAATATGAATGCAGATGGAGATCAGGGGAAATGACTTTGACATTTGAGAGTTGTAGTTGCTGGGATTTATAGTTCCCCTACAATCAAAGAGCATTCTGAACCCCACCAATGATAGAACTGGGCCAAACTTCCCACACAGAACCCCCAGGAGGCAAGAGGAGGTCTCTTCTTGGGGAAAGGGAGGCGGGCCTTCCCAATGCATGGAGAGAGACCAAGTAGACAACGGGTGGGAAGGGGGTGTTTGTAATTTTGTTCCTTTATCAAGGTGGGTTTCTTAGGGTTTTTATACTTCAACACATTAGACTCTCCCCCTCCCTTTCCTGGAGGTTCCAATTTCCCACGGCACACCTGATGATCGCTCACGGCACACTAGTGTGCCCCGGCACACTGGTTGAGAAACACTGGCTTAGACGTACTCTATATAGCCCATCCCCTGTACTTGCTGCGTTTCACGAATGCAGCACATCAATATACTCTTTCAAGAGTCAGCTATTAAGTAAACAAAACCAAACAGCTTGTTTGCCATTTCATCAAAAGCCAGGCTCATAAATGAGGACCACAAGCCAGGCTCATAAACCAGAATATGCTCTTGTCTTATGAATCCTGGTATATTTGGGAGTGAAAAGCCAGCAGACCAGATTTAGGCAACATGCTAAGCAAATTATTCACTCCTGGCTTATTTGGCTGCTTATGAATCCATGGGAGACAGAGGAAATCGCATACACGGAGACACAGTATGTTTGGCAAGCCAAGCTTTCTGTTCCATCTGAATTAGATTCAGAGCTGACATCCTGCAACAAGAAGTAGTATTTCATTCTTCAATGAGAAATGTTTATGCTAAGCCCAGTCACATTACATTCCCTACTACTGAAATAATATTAAAAATGAAGTATTTATTGGGTAACAGTCAAGGCAATTAACATCGTCATGCTATTTCTGGAATTAAAATCACTCCTTAATTTTGGAAAGGCACTTGACTTTTAATACAAAATAACGCATATTATCATCAATAAATGATGGAATGGGAACGCAAATAGAAACAATTACCAAATCAAATGTCCTACTCTGATTAAAAGGTGGTACATTTTAGGGAGGACGCTGGCCCCACTGCTATCGGCTATATTATTTATATTCTATTTATTTATTTTATCTTAGACTTTAGTATTTATGTGTTGTTTACTTTATTTTATCTGCTTAATTGTGTTAATTTTATATATGTATTAAAATTATTTATATTTAAATAAATAATTTTATTTATTTTTATAATATAATGTAGTATAATATAATATGATATGATATAGTATAACGGTATGGTATAATATTGTATATGGATATAATATGGATAATGTTATAATGTAATGCAATATAATATTACTACTAATAATAAGGTATAATTGTATATTTACGTCACATGTAATATTACTAATAATATTGCGATATAATTGTTATAGTTCAATGTGATATTGTTACAGCACAATGTGATGTGTAATATTGATGTTGTGCTGTGGCAATGATTATAGTTCATTGTATTTGTATAATTCAATGTGATATTATAGTACAATGTGATATATAATATTGATGTTGTACTGTGGCAATAATTTTAGTTCATTGTATTTCCAATTTGCTTGTGAGCTGCTCTGAGTTCCCTACGGGGTTGAGAAGCGCGGCACATAAATATGGTGAAATAAATAAATAAATAAATAAATAATAATTTTTAGGAGATTTGTGTACAATGCATTTAGTTTTCCTTAAGAGTTGCAATCACACAAATGAATTTGTAGGGTTGCCACTTTTTGATATAAGTAATAAGGGACATTTACCTAAAAATACGGGATTTTCCACAAAAATAAGGGACACTTCATTAAAAACTTGAAAATCAAACGTTAGGAAACCCTAACTATTCTCCTTTTGATGCAGCCTTGGCTTTTTCAGCTGCGGCATCACACTGTTGGCTGATCTTTAGACTGGGGTCTAACAGAAGCCTCCTTTCGCATGCATTCAGGGCAATATCATCTACTAGGACGAGACCCCATGGGCCATTCTGCAGGGAGGCACAACCCAAACCCTCCCGGCAGATGTCCGTCTTGTTTAAAAGCCTTCCAGGGCTCCCCCCCCCTCCACTGTTAGGAATTGTGGGAGTTGGGAGTTCAAATCACCCGGAGGGCTGAAATTTGCCCATTCCTAGTTCCACACTATATTCCTTTTGATGCAGCCTTGGCCTGTTGACCCATGTTCAGACTGTGATCTAACTTAAGACTCCTTTTGCATGTGAGCAGGGCAATATCTTTTTCTTGGACAATGCCCCAAGGGCCATTCTGCAAGGAGGCACAACCCAAGCCCTCCCAAAAGATGCCCGTCTGACTCAAAAGCCCTCCAGAGACCCCCACCTGCCCCTCAGCCCAGGTGTGGCTGTGATTTGTGTGCCTGGCAGGGTGTCATTTTCCTTCGTCTCCCAGCGGTCGACGGTGAAGGCGGTCCCCAGGGCAAGGTGGGCAAGGGCACGGCAGTCTGGCTCTGGGTCTCCATGATCACCAGCTCTATGCGGGCCCACATCTCCCTGCACCTGCAGCTCCCTCAGGCAGCTCACCATGAAGGCCCCCTTCTCCCTCTTCCATTTCCTCCTCTTCCTTCTTCTCCCCCCAGGAGCGAGGGCTCTTGGGAAATGGAGTCCAGCCCAAAAGGGCCGCGCGCCACTCAATCAAGAGGAGGCAGCCTTGGACTACAATACCCGGCCGCGTGCGGGGAGGTGAGAGGAGCCAAAAGGCTTAGCAACGCGTTGCTCAATCACACAGCAGCGAGTGTGGGGTTTTAGCACGTAGGGCAGGATGGAGGAGGAGGAGGAAGGAAGTATACTGTATGTATGTACTGGCCTGGCCTCACCTCCTGCTGCCACCTGTCCCGTCAATACGGGACAGGAGCTGAAAATACGTGACATGAAATTTAGGGCCAAAATAAGGGACGTCCTGTACAATACGGGACACTGGCAACCGTAACCCTCACCCCCATTGCCAACAGGCCCAGGCTTAGAAAACCCTTCATCCCCATTCCCATCATGCACATCAGACACAATAACAGGCTGAACTACAACAGCTACTGGAAGTGATCTACGATTGTTGAAGAATAAATGAATCAAATCCAATAATCTACACTGTAGGGAAGTAAATAATAGGCAATCTAATCTTACCTATAGCTGTTGTCAACATCAGCACTTGCTCCATTTTCTTGCCATCGTTGTAAAAGGCCATGTGCCAAGCCCCTTGATCCATAAATTCTATGAATCCGGTTTCTTGCATGGACATCAAGATCAGATTCCTGGGGGCGTGCTGAGGTTCCTCCGAATGTCTCGGCTCCTGCTTAATTAATTGTTTCCCATCCATCAGTTTTACAAAATCAAACTGAAACGACAATGGTCACATTATGGTGAGTTCTGCTTACCCTCTTTGCATGTAGCATGTATATTGCGGACCTGTCAAATTTAGTTCTAAAAAAAAATAGTTTACTACAGCATTTATTAATTTATTTCATTTATTATTTATTTATTATTTGGACTTATACGCCGCCACTCCCTGAGGGCTCGGAGCGGCTCACAGTCATATAAAACACAGTCATATAAAAACACAACAAAGGTAAAACAACATATTAAACTAGATTAAAATAAGGTTATCCAGCTTAGCAATCAAAGGCTAGCCAGAAAAGATGGATCTTGCAGGCCTTGCGAAAAGAGAGTGGGCCCTGCATGGCCCGCACATCACTTAGAAGGGTATTCCAGATTGACAGCGCCACTACTGAAAAGGTTCTGCCACGGGTCGATGTAAGACGAATTGCCTTGAAAGTAGGCACTTCAAGGAAGTTCTGTTGTTCGGAACGGAGTGACCTCTGGGGTTGGTAGGGGAAAAGACGGTCCCTCAGATACAGCGGCCCCAGACCATGCAAGGCCTTGAAAGTTAACACCATCACCTTGAAGGTGATCTCGTGCTTGACTGGAAGCCAGTGGAGCTGCTGGAGAATAGGTGTTATGTGACATCTCACTGGGGTCCCAGAGAGAAGTCGAGCAGTGGCATTCTGGACGAGCTTAAGTTTCCGGATCACTGACAAGGGCAGGCCAATGTAAAGGGCGTTACAGTAGTCCAGTCTCGAGATGACCGTGGCTTGGAGCACCATGGCCAAGTCGTCTCTGGATAGGTAGGGAGCCAGATGCCTAGTTTGCCGCAGGTGGAAAAAGGTGGAATTGCGGACGGTGGAGACCTGAGCTTCCATCGACAGCAACGGGTCTAAAATGACTCCAAGGCTTTTAACTGAGGATGTCGGGCATAATGCCTCACCATCCAAGCTAGGCAGTCGGGCCTCCCCACCAACCGGGCGGCCCAGTCACAGTATCTCAGTCTTTGCTGGATTCACCCTCAATCTATTGGCACGCAGCCAAACAGTAACGACTTCAAGGCACTGTTGGAAACAAGAGGGTATGGGGTCCGGCCGGCCTTCCATTCTCAGAATGAGCTGGGTGTCATCAGCATAATGATAACATTCCAGGCCAAAGCCTCGCCACACATGCACTCTCTTCCCAAGGCAAGGAGGAAAGTTCAAAAGCAGATTTTTGTGTGGGGAGGTGGCTTCCCATTTCATGATTTAGAATAAACAGAAAACACGAAAGAAACAGTAGAAACAAATTTTGTGCACACGTCTAGCTGGCACACAAACACACAAACAAAAGCGTACACTGGGTGATTGAAGTCTACCCAGTTCTGCTTTACAGTGTCAAGTTTCCTTCTATTCGTAGAATTCCAAGTATAATTTCCTTTTTTTCCCCACCGAATTAAGTCATTGGCAGGCATGTAGCCAGGGGGGGGGGGGCTAAGGGGGCTTCAGCCCCCCGAAATTCTCAGGGTGGTCCGCGAAAAGGCCTTACTGGTACATTATTTAAACTGTTATGTTTATTCATATCATGATCTGATCACCATGCTCATTATATCCCACATTAATGGGGTTATTGGGATAACAATACAAAAGGTTTGCTAGGGTAGACCCTCTTCCACCCAGTCTCAGCCCCCGAACCAAACTCAGCCCCCGAATCAAAATCCTGGCTACGGCCCTGGTCATTGGTTTCAATTTTTCAGTTTCTTTAAACCTGTTAATGGATGACTGGAGAGGTTGTGTAAGAAGCAGGCCTTTTCTAAAGGAGCAACGGCCGAATAAGTGGTTCTGCTGTTTTGTCAACAAGACACAAAGCCTAACCAATTACACCTTTGATGTTGTACGTGGACAAGAGGTTGACTGTGTGTCTAGAGTGTCTCTCTGGTTCCATATTGGTTTGCAGTGACAACTAACTAAGGGTGGGTAAAAAGGAAGCTCCTCGGGAGCTGGACGAGTGCCTGGCCGCTGTGACGGTCTGGATGAGGATGAATAAGCTGAGGATCAATCCTAACAAGACAGAGGTCTTCTAGATCAGTGTTTTTCAACCTTTTTTTGAGCCGCGACACATTTTTTACATTTACAAAATCCTGGGGCACACCACTAACCAAAATGACACAAAATGACACTCTAACACAGTCATACATATAGTTAATATGTTTTTAAATGTTTTTATACACTCAGTGTGAAACCTGGGCTTGTTCCGATGAACACAACATATATATGACTTCTTCTCACATATTTATACATGGCTATCATGTCTTCTCTCAGACTTCTCTTTTTCTGGCTAATCATGCCCAGCTCTTCCAGCCGCTCCTCATAGGGCTTGTTCTCCAAACCTTTGTGAAATTTCACCCTGAGTGAAACTTGTTTCCAGTTAACTATGGATGTCATGAAGCTGTTATGAACAGTTCTTTTTTTTTTTTGGGGGAGGCAACTTTCAAAAAATCCAGTAAAATAGTAAAAAAAAAAACATTTCCAAGCAGAGAAGCTCAATTTGTTTCTTGGAAACCTGTGAGGGGGCTGCTAGGAGGGGGGAGAGTGCCAATTTCCCATGGCACACCTGATGATCGCTCACAGCACACTAGTGTGCCACGGTACACTGGTTGGGAAACACTGAGCTAAGGGACTATTATATTATTTAATTTTAACAACTAAATGCTTTAGAGGTAGTTGTAGAACATTACATCGATTCATGAAGATTTTACAAGTAATTTGCAAAATCTCAAAACTTCCTCCTATTTTCCCAAGATAAATTGATAGTCCTAAAATTGCAAGAAAAGAAGGCAGGAAATGCAGGAGAGGTTAAAAAAAAGAGGTTAATATCAAAAATGTTTTAAAAAGGGAGGATAATATAAATAAAATCAATTTCATAGTCAACATCAACCTACAGAGCTCTCTCTGAAAATTATCACACGCCATGAAAATGCTACCTTTTACAACAACATAAAATTAAAATACCTGTGTGTGAGTGGGAGGAATGTTGCGTCTGCCATAAATCCCCAGCAGAGAGTCCTTTGCCAATGAAACATTAAATTTCAGGTACATCGGGTGATGGATCATGATCTGGAAACGCCAGAAGAGGCCTGGAGGGATTGTTTGCATCACTTGGTCTCCAATTTCAATTTCTCCGGTGTCAATTGCCTGTCCTTTCTGAAACACTATTTCTCCAAAAATTAGGGAAAAAGGGGAAAAAAAGAAAGTTTCACTGTCATTTAAAAGGCATGGAAAAAGCAATCTATTCCTAAATACAGATTAACTTTTTGAAGGAAAACATGACTGTCCAGTAAATTATGAAACGTCACACTGTTACATTATGCTATTGCGTTAATTATGGTTTTGCATGGCTGGGATTCTGACAGGTTATTAAGCTGGTAGAAACTTCAAGTCATGATAACAGTTTGGATTTTTATGCGCATGCAAAAGGATGCTTCCTGGACCCAACACTGTTTTGCAAGCACGTCTTCATTCAACTACAGTGCAACAATAGTGCAACAGGCTCAATATAAAAGCTAGCCCAGTATGCAGACAGGACTCAGATAGTAGGGCTGTTCTACAATTTTGGATATGCCTGAATTTCAGAAGTTTTTCAAATACTTCTGACTTTTTTTATCAATTTCGAGGCAGCCCTCCCAACAAGAATTCCAAAATCCCGAATTTTGGAATTCGAATTCAGATGTCATTTCCTAATTTTCTTGCTGAGATGATGCTTCCCAGGTAGGTGAATTGCCTAACGGACTTTAGCACAGATTTGCCTATGCTGACGTGGGGATGATGGTGTTCTTCCTGTGATGCGGGCTGGTAGAGGACTTCCGTTTTCTTCAGGCTGACTTCCAGCCCAAACAGCTCTGTAGCTTTTGCAAAGCAGGATGTTAGGCGCTGCAGAGCTGCTTCTTTTTTTTTTTTATTATTTTTATTTTTCCAATTTTACAATGGTAAATAAAACGAGGGAACGCGGGAAAGGGTAGAGGGGGGAGGGGTGTGTGGGAAGGGTTACAGTGGGAAGAGAGGGGTAACAAATACTATAATGCTCCCGTCCAGTCTACCGGGACTGTAGAAATTTCTTGCATATGAAGCCCTTCTAACGGCTTCTTATCAGTATCCCATGCACCATCCTGTATAGCCTAAAAGGAAAAAAAAACCGCTCTTGCTGTCTGCCCCTTAGCCTCTCGGGTTCACTTCATTTAGATACACTCTGACTCTTTTCCAATCCGTTCTCTTTTTGGGTTTTTGGTCCGCCACGTGACTCCTCAGCACGTCCATTTCCATCAATTCTCTTATTCTGAGAAACCAATTTTTTACTGACAGAGGGTCGCCACACTTCCAATTTTTGGCGATCTCCATTCTGGCTGCCGCTGCCAGAAAGAACAAAATTTTGTCTTTGTTCTCATCAATCTCGACGTCCATGATATTGAGTAAATAACAATCCGGTTTCAATTCCAGCTTTATCTCCAACATCTTCTCCACATGAGCATGTATTTTCTTCCAGAAGGTTTTGAGAATGCTGCAGGACCACCAGCAGTGCATAAAGCTACCTTTTTTTGGTGGCACTTCCAACACTTGTCGCTCAGGGATGGATAACATCTTGCCAAACTCTCCGGGGTATGGTACCAATGATAAAACATTTTGAACCAATTCTCCATGATGTTCGTAAACCCGGAGTACTTTACTTTCTTCGTCCAGATTATTTCCCAATCCTTTAGCAAAATTGAGTGGCCTAGTTCCCTGGCCCATGTGACCATTGTAACCTTAATCTGCTCTGTCTCCGTGTCCCATTCGAGGATCTGTTTATATAACAGATTTATCGTCCTCTTCTCGGCTTTCATTATTTTCTCCCACCCCGCTTCTTGGGTGGAAAAGTTCTTTTGCGAGTCTTTTTTGAATAGTTCTCTAACTTGGGCATAGTGGAACCAGGTCACCTCAAACCCCTGGTCTTGCAGTTCTTCACGAGTTTTGAGGGTCCAGCAGTCATCTCTTTTTGTAAGCAGTTGGCGGTACGTGTACCACCTACTCTGTGGAACTTCACGCATTTGTTGGGCCTCCATTGGAGAAAGCCACAACGGGGTTGATTGATAGAACCGGCATTTGTACTTGCTCCATACTCTTAGTAAGGCCGCCCTGACGTAGTGATCCGAAAAGTTCTTCTCGATCCGCGCCATGTCATGCCAAAGGTAGGCATGCCACCCCCTGCGCAGGTCGAAGCCCTCTAGCCTTAGTAAGCTGTCATTCTTTAGGGTTGCCCACTCTTTCACCCAGCTCAGGGCTGCCGCCTCATAGTACAATTGCAGGTTCGGGAGCGCTAGACCCCCTCTTCCAATCCCGTCGCATAAGATCTTATACTTTATCCGTGGTTTTTTATCGCACCATATATACTTAATAATGTCTGATCTCCATTTTCTGAAGCAATGATTTGATCTGATTATAGGGATGTTCTGGAAAAGAAACATAAGCCTGGGGAGCACACTCATTTTAATGACCGCGATCCTCCCCATGAGATTAAGATTCAGGAATCTCCATTTCTCCAGTTTGCTTTTGATGGCTGACCAAGTTTGGTCATAATTGTTCTTTAGCAGCTGGTTGTTTTTTGCTGTGAGATAGATCCCCAAATATTTAACTTTCCTGGCTGTCTCAAAAGCAGAGATTTCCTGTAGGCGGCATCTTCTTTCGTTGTTGATATTTTTGGTCAGGAATTTGGTCTTCCTCTTGTTCAGCTTAAATCCTGCTACTTCCCCGTACCCTGCTATCGCCTTTGTCCATTTGTTGACCTGTTCCAGAGGGTTTGCTATAACACATGCAATGTCATCCGCATACGCCTTTGCTTTTATGTGCACTTTCCTTATTCGGAGACCAACCAGTGACTCATCTTTTCTGATTGATTCCAGGAGAGGTTCAAGTTGCATAATATATAGTAGTGGGGACAGCGGGCAACCCTGTCTTGTCCCTTTTTCTATTAATATTGATCCCGCCGATTCTCCATTGATCAACACATTTGCCTTTTGGTTTGAGTAAATTGCACGAATTGCATTTTCAAAGGCGAAGCCCATATCCTTCTCCCTTACTAGATGACGCAAAAAGTCCCAGTTTGCATTGTCAAATGCCTTCTCGGCATCCACGAACAGTAGGCCAACTTCTTCTTGCGGGTTTTTTTCATAATATTCGATGACATTGATCATCGTTCTGATGTTGTCCTTAAGGTATCTGCCGGGTAAAAACCCGGCCTGGTCCGTGTGGATTGTGACTTGTAGAAGTGCCTTTAACCTGTTCGCAATTACCGAGGCGTAGAGCTTATAGTCATTGTTTAGGAGGGATATAGGGCGGTAATTCTTCACATCCCTGGGGTCTGTGCCTTCCTTATGAATGACTATAATGTTCGCCATCCTCCAAGACTCCGGGATAACTGCTTTTTGAAGTGCGTTATTCATAAGAACTTTGAGGTGGGGTATTACCTCCTCCTGGAACAGCTTGTAATAAAGTGCTGAAAGGCCATCTGGCCCCGGCGCCTTATTTCTGGGGAGTCGCTTTATGGCCAGCCTTATTTCTTTTTCTGTTATCGTCCGATTAAGTGCTTCCCGCTGTTTGTCGTTTAGCTTTTCCAGTTTTTGCCTTGATAAATAAGCCGACACTTTCTCTAGCTCTATGTTCTCATTCTTATAAAGTTCTTTGTAGAATTCCTTGAATCGGTGTCCTATTTCTTCTTGGGTGGAGATCTGTATGCCCTCATGGACCAATTGGGTGATGCACCGCCTCTGCTTTCTCTGATTTAGTTTCCTTGCTAGGAGTTTCCCTGGTTTGTTGGCATTCGCCAAATAGTTCATTTTCAGCCTTTTCAGGTTTCTTGCGATCTGCTCCGTTTGCAAGGCATTCAGCTCCTTCTTGAGCTTTTCTATCTCCCATTTAATGTTTTTATTGTGCGGCTGCCCCTTTAACAAGGTTTCCTTCTGCCTTAGGTCCTCCGACATAATGTTCTGGTTCATTAGTCTTTGTTTGTTTTTCCACGCGCCTTGATGGATGAAGTGGCCCCTCATGACGGCCTTGCTTGCATCCCACAGGGTTTCCTCAGATACCTGTCCACCCTCATTGAGTTCGAAGTATTCTATAATCCGCTTCCTGTTGTTTTCAATATCTACCTCCGTTCGGAGTAGACTCTCATTGAGTTTCCAACTCCTCTTCCTACGTCTGATACGTATTGACATTGTGAGGGGGGCATGGTCTGAGTGCAACCTTGGCCAAATTTTGGTGTCGTCGACACAAGTGGCCAGACACTTGGACACCCAAAACATATCTATCCGGGACCATGTAAGGTGACGGTGTGAATAAAAAGAATAATCTTTGGCCTGAGGGTTTCTTACTCGCCAGATGTCCTCGAGGTTGAATTCCCTTTTTAAATTAAGAAACAACACTGGAAGTTCGCCCATATTGGCCCCCTTCCCCTTCCTTGACCTCTTCGTCCTATCGAGATCACTGTCCATGACGCCATTAAAATCCCCTACCAGAATCAGATCATCAAACTCCTGCTCTTCGATCCGGGCTCTCAATTGGCGGATAAATTTAGATTTGGCACCTGTCGGTGCGTAAATGTTGCAAACCAAAATTACCTTGTGTTCTATTTTAATATTCACCCCCACCATTCTCCCTTCGGAGTCTTTAAATGCTAGCATGGGGTTCAGAGAATCTTTCACATAAGTGACCACCCCACATTTCTTTTGTATTGCTAATGAGGTAAATTCTTGCCCCAACTCTTTCCTCGACAGATATGAGGCATGCCTCTGGGCAGTGTGAGTCTCCTGGAGCGCGATTAAATCATATTTCCCACTCTTTAATGTGTTGAAAAAAAGATTCCTTTTATTAGGTGAATTAAAACCGTTTACGTTATTAGAATATAGAGTCACTGCCATTTTCCTCTCTGCCTTGTAACTCTAGATCCGTGGGGTTTGGGCCTCCCTGAGCCCCTTCTTGCTCCTCGGTGGAGTCAGGTCTGGGTCTTTTCTTATCCTGTTGCTTGTAATCCTTCCCTTTATCCTGGGCCTTGGGGGGATTATCGCCCTGTCCTCCACCGTTGCCCTGGAAGCTCCTTCTTGGACGGCCGACGTCCTCCGTTTGCCCTTTCAGCTCGTCGAACAGTTCCTTCGCTTTCTCTTCGGATGTAATCCAGCGCTTGGTATCACGGATGTGGACCGAAAAACCTTCCCATCTTTCCCACTTGTATTTAATATTAAGCTTTTTTAATTCATCAATCACAAAATAATACTTCCTTCTTTTGCTTAATGAAGCGGGGGTGAATTCCTTCAAGACTGTGATGTTGTTTCCTTTGTAACACGGAGGATTTTTGGACTTGAGTTGTAGTACTTCATCCCTTACCGATCTTTTCGAGAAGGTCACCACCACGTCCCGCGGAGTTTTGTTTCTCCTCGCGTAATTGGAGTTTATCCTTTGGGTGCGATCAATATCCACCATCATCTGCTCTTTAGAAATTTCTAAGATGTTTGCCGTGATCTCCGCGATGGTTATTTTCAGGTCTTGGGCTTCGCACTCCGCCACATTCCTCAGTCGCAGTTGCAGTTCCGTGTCCTTGATCGCCGCAAATTCTTGCTGTCTCTCCAGTTTCTTACTGGCCGCTTCCAGGTTCTGGATTTTATCCTCAATTTTCTTTTGGGATTTTTTTGATGTCGCGTTATCCTTTTTAATGTCCTTTACGTCTTGTTTTAATCCGTCCATCTCCTTCCTCATCACAGCCAGTTCTTCTTTCATTTCCTCCTTTAGCTCTTTTTTCATAATCCCCAACTCCTCCCTGAACATCATTTTCATTTTGTCCTGCAGCTTATCGCTGTTCTCATTGATCTGAAGCTGAATTTCCTCCTTCATCTTGTGGATCTCTGTTATGAGATCCCTGGATGGGGAATCACCCACCATGCCCGACGTGGAGTTCCTTCTAGGAGTAGACCCTCCGGGTCCTCCTGAGCCTTTGCCTGCCTTTGACGACGTTACAAATCTCTCCATAGCTTGTGCTCCCGGTTTCCACTGGATTGGCTTTCTACTGAGATCAGGCCTGCTTTTAGGCAAAAAGGCTGGAGTGGAAATGAAAATGAAGACAGGGAGATCCTGCTCTCAGCAGGGGGGATGGATTGTGGAATTAGCCTAGAACTGGGCTGTAATGTGTAAGATTAGGGTTACTCCAAGGGAAAGAGACAGGGTAAGAGGGAATTTGAGGCGCTAGAGCCACTTAATAGCGTTCCGTCGCTCAACGCTGGATGCTGGTCTTTGTTTACCTTCTCTTATTCACTGCTTCGCATCTGCGCTGGGGCTGAGCCGCTGCAGACCTGATGATTGTCTGCAGTCACCTGCTCTGCTTCTTTTACAAGCGGTGCCGAGGGTTCCCAACCTCTCTACTCAGTCTGTTCACCTCTCTCTTTCCAAGCGGCTCTACGCACTCCAATCCGCTCCGCTCGCAGAACTCCGCTCCCTGTTACAGTGCCTCACTCAGCTGTTGCTCAGCTGTTGCGTCTTGACACTTAGTGTCCCCGCGCGACCTCACGTTGTCTCTCGTTGCTGTCTGACGTCACCGGCGGCTCCTCCCCTCTTCCCCCGCTCGGTTTCGCTTTCGCCAAACTTGCCTTCCTGAGGTTTCCTTAAAGGAGCCGCAACGCGTCCTGCTTTGTCTGTGCTTGTCCTCGTGGCGTCCCCTCTTAAAGGTACCAGCGTTGTTGTCTTCCTTGTTGTCCCAATTGGGACTCCGCTGGAATGATGCTTGACTCCTTTGGGGTCTTCGGGCCCGCAATTGGTGCACTCGACCCCTTTATCTCCCGTTATCTCCCGTTGTGGGGCAGAAACAGCAATCCAGCAATCTGCAGACAGTACTTCAAATATCCCAGGGGTGCTGGCACGGCCCGGTTTCTGTCATCTGGATATCTCTTGACCTATTATTTTTCCCTGCTCTTGTGTTGTCTAAAAAGGGAGGCGGTCGGCCTCAAGGGCACTTTCGTGCCTTCCCTCTCTCCTCCGCCGCTGCTCCTGGGGCCGCGCGCCGACTCTCGGCGTCCTCCCTTGAGGGGGGGTCGCACTTGGTCGGTACCACAGCCTGGAGCTTGCTTTTAGCAGCCTTGATCCCACTGCTAAGCGGAACTTGTCCCAGTTCCCACTGAAGGAGAGGGTCAAACCTTCTGAGGACTCCGGAGCCTCCGAAGGCTGCTCCGGCCGCCATCTTGCCTCCCCCGGAAGTTCCAGAGCTGCTTCTGAATGGGCGACAAGGGCAGCATCCTCGTCAAAAAGCATTTCTGAATTTTCTTGCTGATTGCTCATTGGCTGATGGCTAACAGATGGCTCAAGGCAAAAAAGACAAAAGAAGTAGCCTACTCTGATACTGACACAAGAAGAGGGTCAACAACAAGCCCAAAACAAGGGGGGGGGGCCCCCCGCGAAAAGCGAAGTAATGTAAATGATACTAGTAATAATGACTGACAGCTGACTCTCCCTTCTGCTGATTTTTTTGCCCATTTTTTAAAGCGGACGCCATTTTTGAAAACTTCCGAATTTCGGAAATATTTCTGAATCAATTTTGAAATTTTCCGAAAATTTTTCAGAAGTCCATATAATCCGAAATGACAGCTACAATTAGATCCGAAACAAGTTTCGAAATGTTTTTTTCTTGGATCAACCAGCCCTAATAGATGGGATTCACACACACACACACACACACACACAAACACACACACACTATGTATATCTATCTCCCTGAGGGAACAATTACAGAACACATATACAGCAAACATTCAATGGCAAGGACAGACAATACATAAACAGAGGCATAGACTTTCCCATCTTTTTCCATCTTGAGGCTGTGCTCGACTGGCCATGGAGGGTTTTTTTTTTGCTATTCATAGATTTATTTTATTTATTTATTTTATTATTCGGGCTTCTATGCATAGACTCCCTGACGGCTTACAGGAGCCAAGGGCACAGTAAAATACAGGCAATAAGCAGTTAAAAACAATTAAAAACAACAGCAGTACAGTAATTAATAACACAGTTAAAACAATGAACAGCACATCATCCTCAGAAGATGACCTCAATTTGTCAGCATGTCCTTATGGGAGCCTTTGATTCCCTCCTCGCTCAAAGCGGTACCTATTTATCTACTCACATTGATGTTTTTGAGCTGCTAAATGAGCAGAAGCTGGGCTGATGGCCGCAAGCTCACCCCAACCCCGACTTGAACTGTCAGCCTTTCGATTGTGCATTAATTCGACCTTGTAGATTTATTTATTTATTTTATTTCACGATATTTATATGCCGCCCTTCTCAACCCCAAAGGGGACTCAGAGCGGCTCACAAGCAAAATGCAAATACAATGAACTATAATTATTGCCACAGTACAACATCAATATTACATATCACATTGTGCTATAACAATATCACATTGAACTATAACAATTATATCGCAATATTATTAGTAATATTGCATGTAACACAAAATATATAGTTATAGTATCATATTATTAGTGGTAATATATTGCATTGCATCACAACATTATCAATATTATATGTATACACAATATATTCTCGGCATTACTTTGCGAACAAAGATTCTTAGGAAGGACTCATCCCATGCTTTTTACAAGCGCGTTGATGACTAAAAAGGCCGATCTGAGATAGGCAAGTTCGGTTGCGAAAGCACAGCAGAAAGTCTCCTTGGGTGATGTTGTTTCCAATTTGCAGTTCTTTCTGCGTTGTCGTTTCTCTTCGAGACCCATTCGGCGTGTCTTCTCGAAAGAGGCCGCAGTATTGTCGTTAGTGCGTCTCTATGACTCCTGATGTGAGGCCAGGGTGGACCATTGTTGGTGATCAATCTGGCCGAGCCTGAGATGCTGTTTCAGGGAGTCCTTAAATCTCTTTTTTGGGGCGCCTCTCTTGCGCTGACCCGTGGGAAGACAGCACTGATGAAAGCGTTCGAGGAGTCATAGGTGTTGGCGATAGGTGACCCATGTTTCAGACCCATTAAGGAGAATAGACAGTACGATAGCTCTGTACGCACTGATTTTTGTGCTTTGCCTCAGGTGTTTGTTGCTCCAGACTCTTTTGTGAAGCCTTCCAAATGCACTATGGGCTTTTGCTAATCTGTGATCTATCTCTTTATCAATCTTGGCGTCTGAAGAGATGATGCTTCCCAGGTAGGTGAACTGCTGAACGGACTTAAGCACAGATGTGCCTATGCTGACGTGGGGAAGATGGTATTCTTCCTGTGGTGTGGGCTGGTAGAGAATTCCCAGCCCAAACAGAAACAGCCCTGCAGCGCCTAACATCCTGCTTTGCAACAGCTGCAGAGCTGCTTCTAAATGGGCGACAAGGGCAGCATCGTCGGCAAAAAGCAGCTCACGGACTAGATATTTTAGACTGAGTCTTAGTGTGAGCCCTCAGGCGGCTTAAGTTGAACAAGCTACCATCAGTACAATAGCGTATATATATGCCGTCTTCTTCTTTGAGGTCTGCCGTAGCCCTTTGGAGCATCATGCTGAAGAAGATTGTAAATAGGGTTGGTGCAAGAACACAACCTTGCTTCACTCCATCAGTTATAAGAAAGGGTTCTGAGAGAGCCCTTAAATATACAATTATACAATTATTATACAAGTATATTATTGTCACAGCACACCATCAAAATTACATATCACATTGTACTATAACAATATCACATTGAACTATAACAATTATATCACAATATTATTAGTATTATTGCATGTAACACAAAATATATAGTTATAGTATCATATTATTATTAATATTACCTCTGGACGGCTAAGAGCTCCAGAAAATTGATATGATGGGAAGACTCCTGCTGAGACCAAAGGCTCTGGGCCGTCAGGTCCCCGCTGTGGGCGCCCCAGCCCGTCATGGAGGAGTCAGTAGTGACCGTCCTTGACGGGTTGGGGGGCAGGAATGGAAGGCCGCAACACACATTTTTGCTGGTTAACCACCAGCGGAGGGATTGTCGAACATTGTCCGGTAAGAGGAGGAGCAGGTTGGGGTCGTCTATCTCCGGATTGAAACTGGAGAGGAACCAGCTCTGCAAAGGCCTGAACCGAACCTGGCGTGCGGTGTGACCGCTGTGGTCGATGCCATGTGCCTTAATACAGTGTTTCTCAACCAGTGTGCCGGGGCTCACTAGTGTGCCATGAGCGATCATCAGGTGTGCCGTGGGAAATTGGAATCTGGGGGGGGGCTAGTGTGTTGAAGTATAAAAACCCTAAGAATCCTACCTCGATAAAGGCACCAAATTACAAACACCCCCCCCCCTTCCCAACCATTGTCTACTTGGTCTCTCCCTCTCCATGCCTTGGGAAGGTCCACCTCCCTTTCCCCAAGTAGATACCTCCTCTTGCCTCCTGGGGTTCTGTGTGGGAAGTTTGGCCCAGTTCTGTCATTGGTGGGGTTCAGAATGCTCTTTGATGGTAGGGGAACTATAAATCCCAGAAACTACAACTCCCAAATGTCAAGGTCTATTTCCCGTGAACTCTATCTGCGTTCATATTTGGGCATATTGAGTATTCATGCCAAGTTTGGTCCTGATCCAACATTGTTTGAGTCCACAGTGCTCTCTGGATATAGGTGAACTACAACTCCAAAACTCAAGGTCAATGCCCACCAAACTCTTATCGCATTTCCTCTTGGTTATGGGAGTTCTGTGTGGGAAGTTTGTGTCTTTCTGCCATTCCTGCCAGGATATCTATGTTGAGTTCATTGAAACAGGCCCAGGTTTCACACTGAGTGCATAAATACATTTAAAAACATATTAACTCTATGTATTACTGTGTCAGAGTGTCATTTTGTGTCATTTTGGTTGGTGGTGTGCCCCAGGATTTTGCAAATGTAAAAAGTGTGCCGCGGCTCAAAAAGGTTGGGAAACACTGCCTTAATAGCACTTGGACCTGATACCACATGTACTATACCACGACAGGGAATACAACCTTGCTTCACTCCATTAGTTATTAGAAAGGGTTCTGAGAGACCCCTTAAATATACAATTATATAAGTAGATGCAACCATAGAAGCCATCACTAAGCTCTTATTGTAACAAGACAATCCTGTATTCTAAAAACAAAGTTTCTTTCCTTTTTTTTGGAAACGTGGAAGGCACAGTGCCCCGAATCACAAGCCCCAATTTTCAAACACCAAGAACAAATTGGGATGAATGGCTAGGGAGATCCTTAAATGGGTTGAACTACGTAACACTCCAGCTGAGAAGCCATAGCCTAGGTTTTTCTACGCAGCTCTGGCTCAAAACAAAACTTACCAAGAAAATGAGAATTTTACATCTCCTTCCTGTTTCAAAGACATCTCGAGATATAGACTAAAAACAACCTCCTCCTTTTTTCACAAACCATTACCTGGGAAAAATGTTCGAAGATCTATTTTGCTGATATTGACACACGGCAAGCCACATCAGTTATATTGTTTAGCACAATAACTCTAAGGTCAAGGGCGGAACAATGTCTTTAAAGGTAATGGTAATTCTGGTCAGCGTTGACGGCTTTTAAATGAGATTGTTACTGTCTCTCTTAAAGCCTGGCTCTCTTGGGAGGCGAAAAAATATATTGTAGTATCAGATGATATTATTCAGCCATGACATGATGCTCTTAGGGAAATAGTGCCTTCTTGGCAGAACTGTCCATCATCCACCCTATTATGGTAAATGTACCTACTCTATAATTGTCAAGCGAGATGCATAAAGGTTATCGATGGGGTGGTTTGTATAATGGGAGGCAAGGGTATGGATGGGAAATGTGTGGTCCTCCAGATCTGATGGGATTACAACACCCAGCATGCTTCCCCATTGGTTATGATGACTAAGGTCTGATGGGAAATGCATTTGAACAACACCTGGAAGCTATCACATCCCCCATTTTCCTCCAAACATGAAATCGATGGGATGTTCGATATTTTACAACCCCGTCCTGCAGTTACAGGAACCAAGCTGGACTCCTCCTCAGATTTTGAGCATTCAGATGTGTTACGGAGGAATTATTTGGTGGCATTTGAAATGTATTTTTAATGGGTTCTTGTGCATTTTTCGGGCTGTATAGCTATGTTCCAGAAGCATTCATCGCTGAGCCTGGAACCCCAGGTTTTGGCGGTGGCCAGGGGAGCTTTTGCACTGTTAAGACTCGTGCGCCAGCTGAGCCCGTACCAGGCCCGGATTAACACCTTTTTGCACCCTAGGTCACACTTTGGAATTACGCCCCCTTTTAGCAAATTGAAATTGAATCCAGACAAGACAGAGGCACTCCTGGTCAGTCGAAAGGCCGAACAGGGCATAGGGTTACAGCCTGTGTTAAACGGGGTTACACTCCGCCTGAAGATGCAGGTTCGCAGTTTGGGTGTGATCCTGGACTCATCGCTGAGCCTGGAAGGTGACCAGGGGAGCATTTGCACAGTTAAAACTTGTGCGCCAGCTGCACCCGTACCTTGAGAAGTCTGACTTGGCCACGGTGGTCCATGCTCTGGTTACATCCCGTATAGATTACTGCAATGCTCTCTACGTGGGGTTGCCTTTGAAGACTGTTCGGAAGCTGCAACTAGTCCAACGGACAGCAGCCAGGTTGATAACAGGAGCAGCATTCAGAGAGCGTACAACTCCTCTGTTGTGCCAGCTCCACTGGCTGCCAGTTTGCTACCGGGCACAATTCAAAGTGCTGGCTTTAGCCTTTAAAGCCCTAAACGGTTCGGGTCCAACTTACCTGTCCGAACGCATCTCTCCCTATGAACCATCGAGATGTTTAAGATCATCTGGAGAGGCCCTGCTCTCGGTCCCGCCTTCTTCGCAGGCGCGACTGGCGGGGATGAGAGACAGGGCCTTTTCAGCGGTGGCTCCTCGGCTTTGGAACGCCCTCCCTAAAGACATCAGATCGGGCCCCTCCCTCCTGACGTTTCGCAAGAAAGTCAAGACCTGGTTATTTGAGCAGGCATTTGTTGATGAAATATAAGGCTTAATTGGATATAAGGAATGACGACGATGTGATGGAAACTGATTTCAACATGACGCTGAGGCTGCAATTGTATTTTTTTAATTGTTAAATTGTTATTATATGTTTTTTTCTGGGGGGGGGGGTTGACTTGTTGCTGTGTTGTATTGAGGGCAGAGACTGCCTTTGTAGACCATCCCGAGTCGCCTTCGGGCTGAGAGGGGCGGTATAGAAATGTGACCAAAAATAAATAAATAGCTAACCTCTACCGCACCCCCCATCCTTTCATCCGCCCGTCCTCCTTTTTTAATATATATTTTTGGTCCGTGCTCTGCGCCCCCCCCCCCGGGCTTGCACCCCTATGCCATGGCCTAGGTTGGCCTTATGGGTAATCCTGGCCTGGCCCGTACCTTGGAAAGTCTGATCTGGCTACGGTCATCCACGCTCTGGTCACATCCTGAATAGATTACAGCAATGCACTCTACATGAGGCTGCCTTTGAAGACAGTTTGGAAACTGCAACTAGTCCAACGGGTGGCAGCCAGATTACTAACAGGAGCTACATACATAACCACTCCCTTGTTATATCAGCTCCACTGGCTGCCTGTCCACTTCTGAGATCGATTCAAAGTGCTGGTTTTGACCTATAAAGCTCTGTACGGTTCTGGACCAGCTTCTTTGTCCGAACGCATCTGCCTCTACGTCCCACCTCGTAATCATCCAGGGAGGCCCTGCTCTCACTCCTGACAGCTTCTCAAATGTGGCTGGTGGGGACGAGAGACAGGGCCTTCTCAGCTGTGGCTCTCCGTCTGTGGAATGCTCTTCCAACCGATATACGCCCATCCCTCCTAGCATTTAGAAAAAGGAAAATCTTGGCTATGGGACCAGGCCTTTGCACAATAGCAGATTGCAGCCCTTTGAACTGGAATAGGACTGGCAAGCTAACAGATGAGAATATGGCATACTGTTCTGTAACCTAGGTTTGTGGACGGAACATTGTTTTAACTTAACTGAGTGTTGATTAGGTGTGTAATTTTAACTGTTATTATCTAATGTTGTGTATTTTCTGGTTTTATAGTGTATATTGTGGCATCGAATTGCTGCCTTCCTTCGCTCTGCTGCCCTCCTTCTTCTCCCTCCCTCCTCCTCCGGCCATGCTGCGACGGCACTGAGGATGGAGGCGGGGGAGTCGCCTGAGGGGCAGCATGAGGAAGCCCGGTGGAAGATACTCCGTGCGTGGGGCAGAAGCACCCCTCTGAAATTTGGCTGTGATCTACCAGCTCCGGGACCGCAACCGACTGGTCGATCGTGATCGACGTTGTGAGCAGCCCTGCTTTACACTGTCTAATACAAAAATAGGAAGGCAGGGAACGATGTCGTGTCAATAAAGTTCAATTATTTATTCATAATCATCTAAGTGGAATAGAGGCGGTCATGTAGTACAAGATGTGAAGAATCAGACTTCCAATCAAAAATCCCAAAAAATAATACTGGTCAATTCTGAATAATCCAAATCCAAATATAATCCGGGATAGAAAGGAAGGGCACAGGTCGATGGTCAAAGTAAGGCCTCGCCATTTCGCCAAATGAGGCTTCATCTGGGCCCGGTAAATATTAATATCCACAAGTAGAACAATTCCACTGGTCCAGTGAATCAATCATAAATCATAAGTTTGTCATAGTTGTGGACACAGCCACTAGCATATCCAAGCACACGGTCCGTGTGGATATTAATATTTACCGGGTCCAGATGAAGCCTCATTAGGCGAAACGGCGAGGCCTTACTTTGACCGTCGACCTGTGCCCTTCCTTTCTATCCCGGATTATATTTGGATTATTCGGAATTGACCAGTATTATTTTTTGAGATTTTTGATTGGAAGTCTGATTCTTCTGGGGTGGCGGTGCTCATCTTCATTTCTAAGCCAAAGAGTCGGCATTGTCCACAGACACCTCCAAGGTCATGTGGCCAGCATGACTGCATGGAGCGCCATTACCTTCCCATCGGAGTGGTACCTATTGATCTATTCACATTTGTATGTTTTTGAACTGCTAGGTTGACAGAAGCTGGGGCTAATAGCGGGAGCCCATGCCGCTCCCCGGATTCAAACCTGCGACCTTTCAGTCAGCAAGTTCAGCAGCTCAGCGCTTTAACCCACGCAGCCACTGTATGTGAGTCTACACTGAACATATAATGCAGTTTCAAACTGCATTATACAGCAGTGAAGATGAGGCCCATGTTTCTCCTTTCTCGTCCCCGATGGAGACTGAACCAGAACCTTTTGCATGCAAGGCATGTTTTCTGGCGTTGAGCTACAGACTTTCCAAGCCAGCAGAAGATTAGACCTCATGTCTGATATTTCAAGGAGTTAGCATGCCTTGCCGATAAATGATTGCTGCAAAGGGCCTCCTTCTTTCAAGTGACAAGCCTTCCAAAACAGCAATGTTTATTATTCTCTTGACATTCTCCCCCTCACTTCAAATGCATCCTGCGCTGTGAGATTTTAGGAAAATATTTTAACTCTCCCCCTCACTCCGCTTCCACATTTTAACATGTATTTCTATTACAAATGCATTCTGCTGCTTTTTCGGTATGTCATTCCAGAGCGTCCTGGCAGCCGAGACAGGCTCCCTAATCACGGATCTCTTAGGGCTTCAAGAAATTGAAAATCCAAGCAATGAAGCACCAATTATCCTCCCAGGGAAGCGTCCCTGTGCTGATCATCCCCGATTCCTGAACCAATCAATCTCATTATGCTCCTCGGGTAAACTCCAGCCATCGATAGGATGTCTGGATTTTTCTTTTTTTTTTTATCCTAGCGCAACCTATTAAAATACGAGTGTCTCCATATGGCAGAATGCCCTGAAATGCCCTCTTAAAGCAGCCGGCCCCTTCCCAGTGCCCCCTGTGTAGGATAATCCACAGCTCCCTTGAGCAAGGAGTGTTCCCAGCAGGTTTGAAGGAGGCCATGGTAAGACCGCTACTGAAGAAGCCGAATTTAGACCCTCCCGTTCCCTGCAGTTACTGCCCAGTTTCTAACCTGCCGTACCTGGGCAAGGTGATTGAGAGGGCAGTAGCGGATCAGCTGCAACCATTCTTAAATAGCACAGCTGGACTTGATCCCTTCCAGTCCGGCTTCCGTATTGGGTATGGGACGGAGACCGTGCTTGTCTCCATTACAGACCAACTTCGCTGCCAGTTGGACCATGGTGGGTCAGCGCTGCTGGTGTTGTTAGATCTCACAGCAGCCTTTGACACGGTAGATCACGCATTATTGACCCACCATTTAGCTGCGACGGGAGTTAGGGGGACTGTCCTTAAATGGGTGGCCTCCTTTCTTCAAGACCGGGGACAACGAGTGGAGAGGGGAGGGATGGCCTCTGGGAGACTCCCATTAAGTTGCGGGGTCCCCCAGGGAGCCATCCTTTCCCCTTTATTGTTTAACATCTACATGCGTCCGCTCGCCCAACTGGTTCGTGACTTTGGTCTGGAGTTCAAATGCAGCAGTACGCTGATGACACCCAGCTGGTGCTGAGAATGGATGGCAGGCCGGACATCTTACCCGATTGTTTCCATCAATGCCTTGAAGCTGTGACTGGATGGCTGCGCACCAGCCGGTTGAAGGTAAATCCATCAAAGACGGAGATCCTATGGCTGGGTCGTCCTGGTATGGGTGAGTGCCGGTTGCCTACCCTGGTTGGTGAGCGGCTAAGCCCGTCGTCTTTGGTAAAAAGCCTGGGGGTTCAATTAGACCCACTGCTATCGATGGAGACTCAGATCTCCATGGTTAGCAGGACAGCATTTTTTCCATCCTTTGACAGGCTAGGTGACTGGCTCCTTACCTATCCAGGAATGACCTCGCTACGGTAATCCAGGTGACGGTCATCTCGAGGCTAGACTACTGTAACGCCCTCTACATTGGCATTCCCTTGTCGGCAACCCAGAAACTCAAGCTGGTGCAAAATGCTGCTGCTCGATTGCTGGTGGGAGCATCGGCGAGAGAGCACATCACACCAATCCTACAGCAATTGCACTGGCTGCCAATAGAGTACCAGATTGTTTTCAAGGTGCTGGTTTTGACCTTTAAGGCCTTGTATGGTCTAGGGCCAGTGTACCTGAGGGACTGCCTCACCCCATACGTTCCCCCGAGATCTCTGTGCTCAGAAGAACAAAACCTTCTGATGATTCCATCAGTTCGTTCCTGTCGCCTCTCAGTGACAAAACAAAGAGCCTTCTCCGTGGTGGCACCGACGCTATGGAACGCTTTACCAGACGACGTTTGGGCTATCACGGAGTTAGCCCCCTTCCGGAGGGCCTGCAAGACGACCCTTTTGAAGCAGGCCTTCAATCTAAGTTCCCCCGGACAACTCTGACCATGTCCTTGTGTTTTATATAACAAACTGTTTTGTCTGTAGTTAATCTGTTGTTTTATGTAAACCGCCCCGAGCCTGCAGGGAGGAGTGGTATATAAAAATGAACAATAAATAAATAAATAAATAAATGTGATTGTTGCTATTGCAGTGTGTCATCAACACAATCTGATGTCTCCCAGGATGGAGAACTATCCCAAACATGCAAAAAAATTCTCACCATTCTCTTCCCAACAGTTTGAACTGGAACAGCATCCAAGGCGAATTTGGCTGGTTTATTCAGCTAAGTATATATATATATAAACCAGTCCGTGGCAACCCATGGGTGCCTTTGAAAAAAGTGATCAAAGCAGCCATCAACTTCTGGGCAGATAAGAGAGAGACATTTCGCTGAAAGTCTAGGACAATTATATTTAACTTCAAAAGGGGGAAATGGCTCAAAATGAAGGGATTAGAGAAGTTAAAGGGGACCCGGAGCAGTCAAATATCTTTGGAAAGTTTGGAGCTCATTTCAATCCAGCAATGCATAAGCTCAGATAAAATGTCTAAAGCGGGCCTTTAAAGGCAGGATTAAAACAATGCCCCAAAAAGATGACTTCTCCAAAGCCACATCTAGCAGTGGAATGTCAATGGAGGTGAGAAGGTCTGCATGAAGAAGGTACATACGAGGGAGTTCATGAAAGAGTTCTCCTGACCTACTTCTTTTGGACCGAGAGCAATGAAACTTGGCCCATTTATTATTTATTTATTATTCAAGTTTATATACCGCCACTCCCCGAAGGCTCGGAGCGGTTTACAACAGAATGATACAGTTAATAGTAAACAACTCTGCACATCACAAACAATAACAAAACAAACGATAGGAGTCATCTACTAGATACCAGGGTTCACCCAGTCCCTAGAGAGAGGGGCAGAATAAAACCCGATGGAGTGTGGTCATGGACAGGGCCAACTGGGTGGCGGGGCCAGCGCAAAAGCTGGCTCACCCAGCCAGCAATGGAGGCATAGTGACGGCCTGACAGGCCCAAAAATAGAGTCTCCAGTACATAAGAACATAAGAAGAGCCATGCTGAATCGGGCCTCAGCCCATCTAGTCCAGCATTCTGTGTCACAGTGGCCCACTAGTTGTACACAGGGATCTCTAGCAGAAAGGAGGGCAAAACCTCACCTGCTCCCGACCCCCACAACCAGTACCCGGGGAAATCCTGCCTGCCCCCATCAACACAGAGGTGGCACTTGGATGTCCATTTCAGTAACTACTGATTCCCTTGGTATCCATGAATCTGTCTAATCCTGCCTTGAAGCTGTCCAGGCTGACAGCTGTCACAACCTCCTCTGGAAGTGAGTTCCATAACCCAATGACCCTTTGGGTGAAGAAATATTTCCCTTTATTAGTCCTAACTTTCCTACCTTGGAGCTTTAGGGAGTGCCCCCTAGTCCTAGTGTTGGGTGACAGAGAAAATATTTTTTCTTTATTCACCTTTTCTATCCCATGCATGATTTTATACACTTCGATCAAGTCACCTCTTAAATGCCGTCTTTCAAGGCTGAAAAGACCAAGGCGTTGCAACCTGGTTTCATAAGAGAGCTGCTCCATCCCTTGGGTCATTTTTGTTGCTCTTCTTTGTACCTTTTCCAGTTCCGTTATATCCTTCTTAAGGTGCGAGTCTTTAGAGTCTTTAGGGGAGTTCCTATCACCAGTAACTTGGGGGGGGGGTGCACTCTTTTCTCCACCTTCGCAGAGTTTGAGTCACTTATAAGGGTGAACTGGGGAGACGCTCTCTCCCTTATGACCCTAGGTCGAGCATTTGAGTCCCAGTCCCTGACAGCTTGGGAGGGCCCTCTCTTCTCCCCATTCACAAAGGAGAGACCACCCGGGAGACCATATTCCAATTTTTGGGAGGGGGCTGCAGATCTTCTCCAGCTACCGAAACCTACACCCCAAAAAGTTCTGGACTTAAAGTTCCTCTGGCGGTGGCCACGTCTCTGAGGCCTACGCCTCGGGGGCCTACCATTTCCCATCGCTGCATCTTTGTCCATATCTAGGGCTTCAGGCTCTCCGGAGCCCGAGCTTGACTCAGTCCTGCTTCTCTGTCTCCTTCGGCCACTCTGGGTGTCCTGGGGTCGAGGAGCAGCTTTTCCCACTTCACCAGCTTGTTGTTCTTGTAAGTTTCTTTGGCAGCTGCTCTCTCACATTAGGCCGCTTTGATCAGAAGCACCAGGCTTCGGCGGCATCCGGGCATCCACTTGTATTCCCTCCCTTGGAGGAGGAGGAACATCCGGGTTCCCAGCGAGGGGGCAGGAAGTCGCTCTCTTCATCTTCCGGCTTCGGCAGCGCCTGCGCGCTTGTCGCTTCCAGCTCGATTGTAGAGGTGACAAAGATGCTTGCTCTCCTATGGCATCTTCAAGGTCATCCATCTTGGGTGCCTTTTCAAGTGCCTGGTGTTCTGCCATCGAAAGGCAACGTCGCCGGCCACGGGATTCCTCTGGGCAGCCCAGAATCTCCAAGATATCCATTATACCTTCCTCCATGTGAAGGCACTCCACCATCGGCTGTTGGCTGGTCTCGTCAGTCTCTCCTCCGTCAGCTTCACCCGCAACTCTATCGGCTGGTAAGGCATGGGCATGGGCGTCCTCTCTGTGTCTTAGCTCCTCAGTGAGCTTCTCCCCAAGGAAGTCCCATGACTGATCCCAGTTTAGCTCCGGGGCCTCCCGGAGCAGAAAATCAGCTGGTTGGGTCTATAGTATTACCGGTGCCAATCTCATCCCGACGATGTCGGGGTCGGGATTGCAGGATGTTCAGTTGCATCAGAAGTCCTCCAAAGTTTTTAAGATGCTTAACCAGTCCTTCTCTAAAAAGGTGCCATCTAGGGACACACATTTCTCCCATCTTTTTAAGGAACTGTAAACACCTTGCTTGTAGAACTCGACAAGTTGCTCCAAAAGACACGTTGTGACTTTAGAAATCAGAGTGTCATCATCTGATTCAAAAATCACTTCATTGGAGGAAAGAGGTAGAAGTTTGATGGCGCGTGGTTGGGTGAATAAGGGGGATGTGGTAGAACAAGGCTGCCCAACAGGTGGCCCTGGGGCCGTACACGGCCCCCGAGCCCCTTCCCTCCGGCCCCCTAACTTGTTTTAATAAAATACAAATAAAAAATAAAAATAAAATAAAATAATTTTTTAAAAACCACCTACTTCCGGGTTTAGGCAAGCATCACAAGACTACGCCAGCCACAGACAGGATTTCGAGGGAGGTCGAAATCCCATCTGTGGCTGCGTAGTCTCGCGATAGCTGCCGAAATCTCGGGTCCGCAGGATTTGCGGCCAGCCTGGGCGCCGCCGCCTCCTCCTCCCTCGCGGCTGCCTCCAGGCCAGCCCCCATTCCCTCAGAGAGGGAGGAGGGGAGTGAGGCAGGGAAAGCCCCTCCTGGCTCCGTCCTCTTCCTGTGGAGTGCCCTCACTTCCCGCCCCGCGGATGGGGATGGGAGAGCTGCCGCACCCGGCCTGAGCTTGGCCTCGGCTCCAGCGGGGCTCTTCGGGACGGCGGCGGCGTTGGCGCCGGCCCTGTGGCGGCTCCTGCAGTATGGGTAAGGAAGGGCCTGGCTCGAATCAATCAATCTAAAAACAGTGGGACATTGGGTGAGGGGGGGAGGGGTCCCTCAGCGGCGGTTTCCTTGGCAACGCTTTCTTCCCCTCCTCCAAGCCCCCTCCCCCTTGTTGTGCTGCCTCCCCCCGCGTGCAGGGCGCAACGTAGCTACCTTTGCGCCTGCCCCCGCGGCTGGTTTTCCCTTCAGGGAGGGAGGGAGCTCTTTGGGCCTCCTCCACCTGCCTCTGGGAAAGGAGGCCCCATCAAGCCCTGCGACGGCATTGAGGTTTTTTTTTTTTGGTGTGTCTCAATTTGAGTGTGGACTCAAATAACTCAAACGTATTAGGAAACATTCCCCTAAATCCACCAGTGTTCCCATTTGGGTATATTGAGTATTCATGCCAAGTTTGGTCCAGATCCATCATTATTTGAGTCCACAGTGCTCTCTGGATGGAGGTGAACTACAACTCCACAACTCAAGGTCAATTGTATGTAAATTGGAGCCGGGGAGGGGGTGGGGCCGGGGAGGGGGCGGAGCCAGGGAGGGGCCGGGCTGGGGGAGGGGCAGGGGTGGGGCCGGGGGCGGGGGCAAACCCTTTGACCCCCCAGGTGATCAGTGACCGCAATTCCGGCCCTTGGACTCATAGAAGTTGGACAGCCCTGGTCTAAGACAACCCCAAGGCTCTTTACTGAAGATGACGGACGTAGTGCCTCGCCATCCAGGGTAGGTAACTGAACCACCCCACCATCTGGTCGCCCCAGCCACAGTATCTCCGTCTTTGCTGGATTCACCCTCAATCTGCTGGCACGCAGCCATGCAGTAACGGCTTCAAGGCACTGATGGAAATTTACACATGTGCAGTTTCAGCATCCTGTGATAAATAGAAGTGGGTAGGGGAAATCTTTCATGAATGCCCCCGTAGGTGCCTCCAGTTTCCATAAATGAATCTCAACCCCCCTAAAAATAATTTGTAGTGATGCCGGCACATTCCCCTCCTACAGAATGATCATCCACCTATCCATTGGTCAGGGCCGGTTTGTCCATTAGGCGGACTACGCAGGGGCGTAGGGGCGATGTCCCTCGGGAGGGACGTTGCCACCTGGGAGGCCGCCGCCGTGCCTCACTGCCCCGCCCCGCCGCCCGCGCCGCGCTGCCACGCCCCCGCCGTTGCGCCGGCCAGGCCTCCGCAGCCTGCTCCGCAGCCTGTGCCGTGCCGCCACGCTGGCCGGGCCTTTGTTAGGCTGGCCGCTTCTGCGCATGCATGAAAAAGTTCTGCGCACGCGCACTGACTCCAGAGCGTGCCTCCTGCTTTGGAGCCAGTGCGCGACGTGCACTTTGCGCATGAGCACTGGCCTCCAAAGCGGGAGGCACGCTCTGGAGTCAGTGCGCGTGCGCACAGATTGGCGCATGCGCACTGGGCTCCCCCGGGAGCAACGGGGGGGGGGGGCGCAAAAATTTTTCGCGTACTCCCGGGAACAGGTAGGTCCGCCCCTGCCATAGGTCAGATCAAAATCCATAATTTTGGCCTCCAAAGTTGCCCTCGACTTATACACAAGGTAGACTTATATGCAAATATATATGGCAAAATACTTTCCCCCAATTCAATGCTTTCCCCCTTTTTCCAAGAAAGAAGAATGAACAAAAGGGAGAGATACCTTTCCTTTCTGTCTTATCGGAAACCTTCCCTCCAATTGGTGAGTAAGTTGTGTCCAGGACCTCGGTGCCCTTGTTTCCCTTACTGAGTCCATTTTCATAAAGCTGCCCTTCAACAGGCTGGAGCTGCCATGTTAAGCCAAACAAATGTACTGCTGTTAAAAAGAGAGAGAGAGCAAGAGAGGGAGAACGGGAGGGGAGAGAGAGAGAGAGAGAGAGAGAGAAAAGAACAGCAATTAATTTATGCCCAAGCTTTATAACGCAAAGAAAGGAGGTAGCAAGACACCTTTTGCAGAAGTCAATTATTGCGTGCCTGTGTTTGGAATAAATGGCAATTCTATGCATGCTAATTTCACCTTAAAACCAAATGTTTAATTAGCTTCCACATTTCCGTTTGGAGATCAGCCAATACTGGATGATGAATTTCCCCAACAATTAACAAAAATGCTTGCAATTCAATGGACACGGTGGCTTTATAAGTGAGACCCTTGCTTGCAAAAGTTGTGTCACTGTTATTGTGGGCGTATTGCAGCTTATTAACTCAGCCATATATCTTTAAAGTCCTATAAAAGCCACAGAATATGAGGTGGCATGATTTGCATATATTACAGCAAGACCTCTGTAACCATAGAATAATAAAACAACTATAGAATCCATATCCACAGTTCAATTTATCCATGCCCATAGAAAAAATTATTTCTCTAGGAATTTTTTAGGTCTTCTAGATCAGTGTTCTCAACCTTTTTTGAGCCATGGCACATTTTTTACATTTACGAACATGACTTTATTTCTATTTAGAAAGATGCATATCTATCTATCTATCTATCTATCTATCTATCTATCTATCTATCTATCTATCTATCTATCTATCAGCTTGGGGACCCGGCAGTGCCCGGGTTATTTGAGGAAGGCATTGTGTGCCAAGGTTGGTTCCTATTAGATGTGTATGTGGCTTGCAGTGGTCTCAGGAACTTAGTGAAGGTACTGCAAGTCCCATTGGCCATGGTCCAGCCCCCTCCAAACAGCACCAGGATGTAGAGGGGGTCATGAGGGCTCTGTGTGTCACATTAGGTCTTGATCATTCTCTGGATGAGGGTTGCAGCGGTCTCAGAAGGTGAGTGAAGGTATTTCAAGTCCCATCATCTGTGGTCCATCCTCCTTGAAATAGCACCAGGGTGTAGAGTGGGTCAAGGGGGCTCTGTGTGCTAATTTTGGTCTGTATTGGTCATTGGGTGAGGGTCGCGTTGTGAAGTGGGCCATTGGGCCCCTGTGTGCCAAGTTTGGTCCTTTTCCGTCACTGCTGTGGGCCGCAGTGTCTGACTGCCTGAGGCCTTTCCTTTTCTCTCTGCGTCACCTTAGAATGTTGGAATGTAGATGGCCAATCGGAGTCCTTTATGCAAATACCATTTTAGTGGCAACCAATCCACTCTGTCTGGGGCCATAGAATGTTGGAGTTCTGAGGCTGGCCAATCAGAGTCCTTTATGCAAATAATCCCATAGTGGCAACCTATCGAAACGCTATCACATATTCCTTGACACCTCCGCACCTCCCAGAAAATGAACATTCCATTTCCAACAGAAAAAAACTGTCATTTGGCTAACTCAAGCATTCAGTTGCATTCTGTTTTGCTGGCCAATCAGAGTCCTTTAGGCAAATAGTGTCTCCGTGACAACCAATTACCTCTGGTGCCTTAGAATGTTGGAGTTCTGAGGCTGGCCAATCAGAATCCTTTATGCAAATAATCTGGTGCCTTTGAATGTTGGAGTTCTCAGGCTGGCTAATCAGGGTCCTTTATGCAAATATTCCCACAGTGGCAACCAATCGAAACACTGGCACATATTCCTCCGCACCTCCCGCCCTCCGCACTGCCGCAAACACTGACTTTTATTATATATATAGATAGATAGATATCTTGATATTTTGGGTTTATGATAATATATTCCTTGATACTTTACCATGGTCCATCTGTATATGTGTATGTGTATGTGTGGAAGGACCCTGGCACTACTACTTACAGCCTTCAATGAACCGTGATGAAGGGACAGGAGGAGCAGTCGTGGCCATTCCGAGTGGCGTGGGGCGAGGAGGCAAACCAGCCACCGACCCACCAAGAAAGGAAGGAAGGAATGAGGCGCGCGCATGTTAGTGCGGGGTGCGTGTGCATGTGTGTGTGTGCGCGCAACTGCGTCAGCCAGCCAGCCAGGCGGCAGCGTGTGCCCATTGCGTGGTGTGTGCTTTCGCACAAAAGTGGGTGCGTGTGCCAGGTCCATGGTGAGCCTTTGGAGGAGAGGAGGAGGAGGAAAGAGGAGGCAGACAGCTGGCCTGCCTGCCTGGCGGAAGTGTCTGGCAGCATCAGCAGCGGTGGCTGTCCCAGGAATTGAGGTGCGGGTCAAGATCCAGGCAGGCTGGCAGGGGTTGCGAGGAGGACTATGGCCGGGCCCTGGCCCCGCCCCTCTTGTTCGTGCCCATTTTCCCTACCTTTTGGCGCGAACAAGAGAGGCGTGGCTGACTGGCGCTCCTTCTCTCGCGGTGCCCCCTCCTCCCTCTGCCCTCCTACTTCTCCCCTCGCCTGCTTCCATTGCTTTCAGGCGAGGGGATTGGCCAACCTACACTCTACAAACCTCACCACGCAGGTTTATGGAGTGTAGGGGACGGGAGGCGAGCGGGGAAAGCCCCTGGATGGCCTGGCCACTGCCGTGGGGCCGCTTCCCAGGCCCAGTCCCTTTGCCCTTTTTGCAGGTGGAGGCAGAGCCTCTGGCTGCAGAATACTATTGGAGGTTCCAATTTCGCATGGCACACCTGATGATCGCTCATGGCACACTAGTGTGCCGCGTCACACCAATTGGGAAACACTGTTCTAGATGATTCTATGTGTTGGAGGAACTTGCAAATTCCTTGAGGCTTTTGGTTTTTCAATGTAACTGTATGGTATACTGGGAAAAGTGTTTACATCTGTCGACTTTTGCTGGCCAGAAACCGAATTAACTCTAAAGAAAATGATCTATGTTTACTTAGTCTTTCAAGTCAAACCCAGATCACAATGATTCATTACTTGAAGACAGACATCTATGTCAGGAGGTGAAGACTTGAGATAATTTCAGCAGGACAATGATTTACAACTTTGGAACAACATCAGCAAAACCTTCCCATAAAAGACTCCACCCAATAATTCTCAAGTGTGACAGACAGCTGTGATGTTCACCCGCCATGCTCTATTGAAAGAGATGGTGTACCTTGGGAGTGTCTGATCCTGAGAAATCAGGATTCTGGACACTTGCCTCCTTTTCTCAAGGGAAGAGAAAGAGGTGCGATTTTGGAAAATACATTTGCAGGGAGTTGGTTTCTGCTGTAGGGAAAACAGGGATCTGATCTTTGGCATTGTTCTTAGTGAAAGCGGATGCATTTTGGCATTTTGAAAGTTTTGGATCTGTGCGTTGGCAAGCTGCAGGGAAAGCAGGGCCTGGCCTAATCAGGTTGTAAGGATAGAGTGTTTCCCAACCTTTTTTGAGCCGAGGCACACTTTTTACATTACAAAATCCTGGGGCACACCACCAACCAAAATGACACAAAATGACACTCTAACACAGTAATACATATAGTTAATATGTTTTAAAATGTATTTATACACTCAGTGTGAAACCCAGGCCTGTTTCAATGAACACAACATAGATATCCTGGCAGGCCCGGATTACCCATGGCCTCGGGCGGCACTTTTGGGGGGGGCAGCAGATCCGGACCCCCACAAAAATAAAAAAAATCCCCCAAAAAATTCAAATAAAAAATCAATTTTTTTAAAAGGGCGCATGCGCGGCCGCCCCCTCCCTTTCTTCTGCTCCCTCGGCTCTGCTTTAGGAGGGAGGGAGGATTGGCCCCGCCCCTGACTCCACCCCTCCTCGCCTCCGGCTCCGCCCCCGCCTCCTCGCCAGCGCGGAGTCAATCCGCCCTCCCTCCTAAAGCCGGCCTGAAAAGGGTGTGACGACGCAAGGGAGGAGAGCCGGCGGCGTGAATTCTCTCTGCCTCCTCCTCCCCGCCTGGCAACACCAAACCAGGGAGGTGGAAAGAAGCCGCGCAGCCGCCCCTCCTCCCTTGCATGGCGTGACGACACAAGGGAGGAGGGCCGGCGGCGCGGCTTCTCCCTGCCTGGCGACGCCAAGCCAGGGAGGCGGAGAGAAGCCGTGCCGCCGCCCCTCCTCCCTTGCGTCGTCACGCCACGCAAGGGAGGAGGGGCGGCGGCGGGATTCCTCTCCGCCTCCTCCCTGGCTTGCCGTTGGCAGGCAGGGAGAAGCCGCGCAGCCGCCCCTCCTCCCTTGCGTCGCGCCAGCCTCGCCGAAATCTCCCGCCGAAAAGTGCAGGACACGCTGCGGGAGGGCGCCTCTTTCTCCTCCTTGCCCCGCCCTCCTTCCTTCAATCCGACGAGGAGGCGGGACGGGGAGGGGCGGAGCCGGGGGAGGGGAGGGGAGGGGTGGAGGCGGCGGAGGGGTGGAGGCAGACCCTTTGGCCTTGGGTGGCAAAAGGGCCTGATCAGGGCCTGTATCCTGGCAGGAATGTCAGAAAGACACACACGAAGGTCTTGCTCAACAGCTGTCAGTCTCTGTGTTTAGAAAAAAATGTGTGCATATAGCCTCAAAGCAGTCCACTACTACTGTTCTTATCTTCGGCGTCGAGTATTTATGCCACAGCGGAATAGGCAACAGAAATATAGAAGTTTAATTCCCCATCGGCCCAATAAACTCCAGTCTCTGTTCGTGTGAATAATGACACTCTCATTCAATTCACAAGGTAAAAATATAACTTTGTATTGAATTGTATTTAACAATAACAAGCTAAGCATGGAAAAACAACAGCAATCACAGCTACCTTTCTAAACATCCTTTCCTCACAGATATTTAATCCCAACTGTCCTCTTCAACGGACAATTCCCAACTGTCAGATCCCAACTGTCACTTCTTAACTGACAAATCCCCAAGATTCCATTTATCAGTCCTGAGACAGCGCCATCTGGTGTCAAACATGTCACACTGCAGAAAATACATCTTGTGCTGACTCATGAATTGCCATTCAAAATGCAATAATCTGACATCTTATGCATCAATACACCTCATGGAACAATAATGAGGCTTCCACCTTCAATATATATGCTCCTGTATCATTCCAGGTGGGCATTAGAAAAGTCCCTCCTGTATAACTGGTGAACAAGAGAGTTGTTACACAGTGACTAGAAAGGCTATCACGTCCAGCCAATGCCAAATGTAGTAATAGTTGGTACACATAAACACGAAAACGGCCGAAGGAGGCGGCGCCCCAGCCCCTTCTTCTTCACCGCTGCCCGGCCCTTCCTCCTCCCCCCGCAAGCAGCAGCAGCAGGAGTTCGGCAGGAGGGGGAAGAAAGGGGGGAAGAGAGGTTTTCCCGCAGCACACCAGGTGATCGCTCGGCACAGTGGTTGGGAAAACTGGGATAGAGGGTATTTTAAACCTCAATATAACTGGGTGGAGGCTTTTCAATTAGGTCAGGGTGGAACCTTCCTATTCACTCCCACCGCTGCCACCAATTATTTTATTTATTTATTTATCGTTCATTTTTATATACGGCTTCTCCCTGCAGGCTCGGGGCGGTTTACATAAACAACAGATTAAATTGCAGATAAAACACTTTGTTATATAAAACACAAGGATATGGTCAGAGTTGTCCGGGGGAGCTTAGATTGAAGGCCTGCTTAAAAAGAGTCGTCTTGCAGGCCCTCCGGAAGGGGGCTAACTCTGTGATCGCCCGAACATCGTCTGGTAACGCGTTCCATAGTGGCGGTGCCAACACGGAGAAGGCTCGTTGTCTTGTCACTGAGCGGCGTCAGGAACGAACTGATGGAATCATCAGAAGATTTTGTTCTTCTGAGCACAGAGATCTCGGGGCAACGTATGGGATGAGGTGGTCCTTCGAGTACACTGGCCCTAGACCATACAAGGCCTTAAAGGTCAAAACCAGCACCTTGAAAACAATCCGATACTCTATTGGCAGCCAGTGCAATTGCTGTAGGATTGGTATGATGTGCTCTCTCTCAGGTGCTCCCACCAGCAATCGAGCGGGAGCATTTTGCACCAGCTTGAGTTTCCGGGTTGTCGACAAGGGAAGGCCGATGTAGAGGGCGTTACAGTAGTCTAACCTCGAGATGACCATCGCCTGGATCACCGTAGCTAGGTCATTCCTGGATAGGTAAGGAGCCAGTCCCTAGCCTGTCGAAGATGGAAAAATGCTGTCCTGCTAACCGTGGAGATCTGAGTCTCCATCGATAGCAGTGGGTCTAATTGAACCCCCAGGCTTTTTACCAAAGACGACAGGCTTAGCCGCTCGCCATCCAGGGTAGGCAACCGGCACTCACCCATACCAGGACAATGCAGCCATAGGATCTCCGTCTTTGATGGATTCACTTTCAACTGGCTGGAACGCAGCCATCCAGTCACGGCTTCAAGGCATTGATGGAAACAATTGGGTGCGGTTTCCGGCCTGCCGTCCATTCTCAGCACCAGCTGGGTGTCATCAGCGTACTGATGGCACTCCAGATCAAAATCGCGAACCAGTCGGGCGAGCAGACACATGTAGATGTTAAACAATAAAGGGGAAAGTATAGCTCCCTGGGGGACCCCACAACTTAATGGCAGTCTCCCATAGGCTATCCCTCCCCTCTCCACTCGTTGTCCCCGATCTTGAAGAAAGGAGGCCACCCATTTAAGGGCAGTCCCCCTAATTCCCTTCGCAGCTAAACGGTGGGTCAATCATGCATGATCTACCATGTCAAAAGCTGCCATGAGATCTAACAACACCAGCAGAGCTGACCCGCCATGGTCCAACTGGCAGCGAAGTTGGTCTGTAATCAGGCCCGGATTACCCACAAGGCCAGACGAGGCCATGGCCTCGGGCGGCGAGTTTTGGGGGGCAGCAGAATTGGCCCCCCGAAATTAAAACAAAAAACAAAAAACCGCCCCCTCGCAGTGCTTTCCCCCCCGCCCTCTCCCGAGAGAGTCAGGAGAGGGCGGGGGAGAGCGCAGGGGGGGTGGGAGGAGGGAATGGCGCCCTCCTCGCCTGGGCCGCCCCTTGCAAAGGAAGGAGGCGCGAGGAGGAGGAAGGGAAGCTCCGCCCTGTCGGCGGGCATGCATGCATGCGCACGCACGCCCACCAGCGGGCTTCCCTTCCTCCTCCTCCTCCTGGCCGCCTCCTTCCTTTGCAAGAGGGTGGCCCAGGCAGCGAGGAGTAGCGCGGGACTTCCCTTCCTCCTCCTCGCGCCTTCCTTTCAGTCGCGGGAGGAGCCAGGAGGAGGTGGACGGAAGGCGCGCGGCACCGTGGGGCTTCCGTCCGCCGCCTCTTCCACCTCCCGCGACCAAAAGGAAGGCGCGAGGAGGATGAAGGGAAGTCCCGCCCTCCTCTTCGTGCCCTCCTTTGGTCGCGGGAGGTGGAGGAGGCGGCGGACGGAAGCCCACGGTGCCGCGCCTTCCGTCCACCCTCCGGGCTCCTCCCGCGACCAAAGGTGGGCGCGAGGTGGACGGAAGCCGTGGGGCCGGTGCCGCGTGGCTTCCGTCCACCTCCTCGGGCCCTCCTTCCGGTTACAGGAGGAGGCGGCGGCGGCGCAGAAGCCACACGCCCGGGGCTACTGCCACACATGCGCAGCAGCGCCCTGGGGACGTGGCTTTCTGCACCCTGGGCGCGTGGCTTTCCGTGCCTGGGGGCGGGGCGGGCGACACGGGGCGTCTTGGCCTCGGGCGGCCGAAGACCTTAATCCGGTCCTGTCTGTAATGGAGACAAGCACGGTCTCTGTCCCATGCCCAACATGGAAGCCGGACTGGAAGGGATCAAGTCCAGCTGTGCCATTTAAGAACGATTGCAGCTGACCCGCCACTGCCCTCTCAATCACCTTTCCCAGAAACGGCAGGTTACAGACTGGGCGGTAACTGGAGGGAACCGAAGGATCTAAATTCGGTTTCTTCAGTAGCGGTCTTACCATGGCCTCCTTCAAACCCCCTGGGAACACTCCTTGTTGCGGTTTCACGTAACCACATGAACATATTCTCGCAGTTACAGAGATTTTACTGTATATTTTGTGTAGAGTAGATGCAAGGTGCTTAACCTTTCTTATTCTGGTGATACAGCAGTAAATTCTGAGTTTAGTCATTCATCATGACTGTCTCCATGGTCACACTGTCAAAAAAAAAAGCAGGCATCCATATCTATCCATATCAATGAATCAGTTCTTGGATATATATATATATATATATATATATATATATATATATAAAGTTCTTTATTAAGTTTCAAGTTATATAAAAGAAAAGATACATTGTAACGCCTCTCACGTGTTGTTTCTGTCCTTCTACATGAAGGTTATCATTGAGAGGTTTACATATATGAAAGAAGGGAAACGGGTAAAGAATTAGGTTGGGGAAAGGATGGGGAGAAGAGGGTGGGCGGTGGAGAGAAGGGGTAGGGATAAAAGAAGTGCACAGATTAAAAGCAAATAAGGCATAACGTATCGTTCATTTTCAACTTAGGTTTGTTTACATTTCCAATTCTTCAGTGGATACCTCCACTATTCCTAAAGTGAAGGAAAACAAAAATAGAAGATATTTTAAACTATTTAGATTATTATTATTTTTCCATATTATTTTTTCTACCTCCCTCGCGGGTTTCTTTACATTTTTAAATCTATTTCTATGTTAAGTTCTTTTTTACAATAATTTATAAACCGCTCGTACTTATTTGGGTGTAGGGTTCCTTTATTTATATTTTCTCTTAGTCTGTCCGTTAGTCTTTCCATCTGGATTGTGTCTATAATTTTTAAAATCCATGCATCTTTTTCCGGATCCTTGTCAGACTTCCAGTACTGCCGCCGTTGTTAACAGTATGAATAATTTTTTTTCCTCTTTATCTAACTCTTGATCAACTATGCCCAATAGGAATGCATCTGGTTTTAATAATATCTTTTTTCCTATAATTTTTTCTAATTCTACTTGGACCATAAACCAAAATCTCCTTGCCTTCTTGCATAGCCACCAGATATGGAAATAACTTCCATTTGCCTCTTTGCAATTCCAGCATCTGGGGCTTGCATTCTTGTACATTTTAGCGATCTTTACAGGGGTCAGATGCCATCTATATAATACTTTGACCCAGTTTTCCTTAAAACTTTGGCTATATGTGATATTGACATTATTCTTCCAGATTGCTTTCCAAACTTCTGGCTTTATTTTATAGCCCACATTTCTTGACCATTCTATTATATGGCTTTTGGGTTGCTCCTCCTTTTTTCCTAACCTTTGCAGTATCTTATATAATTTGCCCACCAATTTCTGTTTATTATTTAATAATATTTCTTCAATTTCATTATGTTGTTGTTCAAATCCTTTCTTTTTATCTTCTTTATATATGTTACAAATTTGTAGGTATGGATACCACCCTATTGCTTTATTCTCTTCTGATAATTGTTGGAGTGTTTTCAGATTCCATTCGACTCCATCCCAATTTAGTAAATCTTTGTAAGTTAACCACTGTATATCGTCTGTCTGCCTGACCCGAAACGCCTCTACAGGGGAAATCCATACTGGTGTCCTTGTTTTATAATTTCTAAAATATTTTTCCCAAATTCTTATTAATGAACTTCTAATATAATGATCCTTAAACATTGAATCATTTTTGATTTTATTGTAGTGTAAGTATGCATGTAGCCCAAATTTCAGATTGAACCCCTCTAAATTCAACAGTCTGTCATCCTCTAGTCGACACCACTCTTTTAGCCATAGTAGGCAATTTGCCTCGTAGTAGGGTTTCAGGTCGGGGACTCCTAGGCCCCCGTTTTCCTTAGGCTCCTGTAAATATTTCAACCTTACTCGCGACTTTTTCCCTGCCCAAATGAATTTGGAAATTGTTCTATTCCATATATCTAGCTGTCTTTCTTTTTAAATTATTGGTATTGTATTAAATAAAAAATTTATTTTGGGTAGTATGGTCATTTTTACAGCCGATATTCTCCCTAACAGAGACAGGTTAAGCTTCTTCCATTTCTCTAATATTTTATTTATTTCTATCCAGGTGGTCTCGTAATTATTTTTGTACAGTTGAGAGTTTTTCTGAGTTATTTGGATACCTAGGTATTTTACCCTATTTGTAATTTTGATTCCTGATATTGTATGGAGTTCCTGTTTTTCTTTTTCATTCATATTTTTTACTAGCATTTGTGTCTTTTCTTTGTTAATCTTGAATCCCGAGCTTTTTCCAAAGCTCTCCACTTTTTCTAGCCATTGTTTTATTGAGTTTCTTGGGTTTTCTAATATTTGAACTAGATCATCTGCGAATGCCTGGATTTTTAGGTTGGCTTTCTTTATCTTAATACCTTTTATTTCATTCTCAGCTCTAATATCATTTAACAATAGTTCGAGTATCCAGATGAATAATAGGGGGGACATTGGGCAGCCTTGCCTGACTCCTTTCTGTATTACTAATTTTTTTGGTTTTTTTATAGTTGACTATGATTTTAGCTGTCTGTTCCGAATATATTGCCGTTATGATATTTTTAAATTGGTGTCCTACATCTAACTCATTAAGTAGCGTTTGCAGAAAGTACCAGTTCACTGTCGAGCGCCTTTTCTGCGTCGACAAAGATGAAGGCGGCCTTCCTATCTATGTTCTTATCATAATACTCGATGGAATCTATTAACATTCTAACGTTGGTATGTAATTGTCTGCCTGGCAGAAAGCCGTTCTGGTCCCCCTTGATCCATTTATTAAGAAAGGGTTTTAATCTTTCTGAAATAATAGAGGTAAAGATTTTATAATCACTATTTAAAAGAGATATTGGTTTATAATTAGATGGGTCAAGGGGGTCCTTTCCCGGCTTTCCTATCAGGGTAATATTTGATTCCTTCCAGGTATCAGGGATTTTTGCGTTGTTTAGTATATCGTTGAATACTTTGTGTAGGATATCCACCAATTCTGCTTGATATAATTTATAGTACTCCGCCGGATAGCCATCTGGTCCTGGTGATTTTCCCTGTTTAGAACTTTGAATTGCTCTATTGATCTCATCTTTTGTTATCATTCTATTTAAGGATTCTCTATCGTCCTCAGATATTTTTTCCAATTTCTTTTCTCCTATATACTTTTCAACCTCTGATTGTTCAATATCGTCTTTCCTATAGATGTTTGCGAAGAACCCTTTGAGCACCTTCCTTATTTCTGCTTCTTTAAGGTAGTTCTTGTCTCCTATTTTTAAGTTCGTGATCATACTTTTTTCCCTTTTTTCTTTTAACTGCCATGCCAGTAGTTTCCCCGGTTTATTTGCGGACTCAAAATATTTTTGTTTTATATATTTTAAGTTTTTTTCTCGAATACCTCCAATTGCTTATTATACATATCTAATTCATTTTTTTTAATTTGTCGGGTCTTTCTTTAAGATCTTCTCTATCTTCTCAATTTTTTCTTGTAACTCTTTGGTTTTTTTAAGGGCAACTTTCTTTCTTATGGATTGCTGTTTAAGGAAATAGCCTCTCATGTAGGCTTTACTGGTGTCCCAAATAATATTGTATTTAGTATTGTTATGGCAGTTAATTTCAACAAATTATTTTAATGTTTTTTTACTTTCCTCAAGTATTTTTTTCTCTTTTAGGATATATAAGGGGAATTTCCAATTAAATTCTCTTTTCTCATTATAGAGTTCTAGTTCCACTTGGAAGTGGTCCGAAAAATATCTAGGGTGAATTTTTGTTTTCTTAATTTCTAGTTAACTCATTTGACACTAACATAAAATCGATCCTGGACCAGGATTGGTGTCTATTCGAAAAGAAAGTAAAATCTCTCTCCCTTCTATTCATCGCTCTCCATGGATCTGTCAAATTTAGATTTTCCAGGAGCCTAAAGAAACTTTTGGGCAGTTTATTACTCTGTTCTTTTTTGTTTGGTTTACTTAGTTTTTTGTCTAGTTTTGGGTCCATAACCCCATTAAAGTCACCCATGAGGATACAACTGTCATATTCAGAGAGGTTCAATTTTTTCTCAATCTCCTTCAAAAATTTTGCCTTACGGTAGTATTATTTGGTGCGTAGATATTGCAGATTAAGATATTTTTTGCTCTTTTTCTATCTTTACCCCAATATATCTACCCTCATCATCCGCAAAACTTAACCTTGGGTTTAGTAGTGGGTCTACATAAAGTACTACACCTTTCTTTTTTTCTTTAGCGGCAGCTATAAATTCAATTCCTAATTTTTCATTTTTTAAATAGTTCACATCGGCTTTTTTAATATGGGTTTCCTGTAATGCAATTACGTTTGCCTTTTTTTTCTTTAAGTTATGGAAAGTTCTTTTCCGTTTTGCCCCATTGTTCAGCCCGTTTATATTCCAGGATAAGCACCTTAAGGTCATCTTTATTCAATATCTTCTGTGGTTCCCTCCTGGTCAAGCTCTTCCTCCGAGTCCTTTTGGCTTATTGAGTCTATCTGGTCGTCATCAGCTTCTCCATCCTCCTCCTCTGACTCTATGTCCTTATCGTCCTCGTCTGGTATTGATCTCTTTTTCTCAGGGAATCTCCGCTGCTCACCCTCTCCATCATAGCCTTCCACTTCCTTCTCAATAGTATTATTTTCCAGGTCGTCGTTAATTTTTTTCAAAAAGTGATTTGCCTTTTCCTCTGTTGTTAACCAATATTGTCTATTCTTATAAGTGACCATAATACCTTCTAGTTTTTCCCAACGGAATCTAACTTTATTTCTCTTAAGGATATCAGTGAGAAAGTAATACTTCCTCCTTCTTTCTAGGATTTCTGAAGGTATTTCTTTTAGGATCAAGATCTCTTTTCCTTTGTATTGTCTATTTCTATTTTTTCCACCTAAGCAGTTCATCCCTTATACTTTTTAAGGTAAAAGAGGCAATCACATCTCTAGGGGTTTTGTTTTGTCTAGAATATACTGAATTAATACGGTAGACCCTATCTATCTTCCCATCTATGTAGGATTCCGGGACATCTATTATTTTTGCTGTAATTGCTGTTATAATGTCCTTGACCTACTCCTGTTCTTCTTCTACTATCCCTCTAAAGCAAACGTGATGTTCTTTCTGGGCGTATTCCATCTGGAGGTATCTGTCCTCTTTCTTGTTTTAGTTTCTATCACTTTGACTTTCTCTGTATTATTTTTCTGTTTTTTTTAAGCTCAGTACAGTCCTTTTTCACGACCCTTATTTCTTCTTTCATTTCTCCCATCCTCGTATTTATCTCTTGGACGTCTTTCTTCATCTCTTTCATTTCCCCTTTAATGTCTCTCAAGTCGCCCTTTAATTCTTCTTTCATTTTTTTCCTATCTTCGTCCCCTTTTTGTATAATTTTCCTAATATCTTTAATTTCAGCCAATAGTTCTTTTAAGATACTTTCTCCTGGTCCTCCCATTCCGGCTCCTGAGTTCCTTCGGGGTGGTTCAATTTTTTTTATCCTTATCCTGTCGTCCTCTTGTAGACATTACAATAATTTATCCTAGTGGATCTGTTTCAGTCTCTTTCCGCCCTTCTTTCCCTTTCTTTCTTGCTTTGTGTCCTTGTGCACCTGTATTTACCTCGGTCTCCTTTCTGTAGACTTGTTAGGATCTCCTTGCTGAAGATTGTGGGGTTTTGACCGAGTTTTGATGAATTTTAATAGATTTTATAGGATTTTAGCAGGTCTAGAAGGTTTAGAGGTTATCAGTTATTTCTTTATAGCCTTCTGTATTTAATGTAGAGTATCTTCGTATAGTTCCTCTTCTCTTCTTTACTTGGCTTATGCTGGCTTTTATGCTTGTGACCTCTGCGCTGTCTCGTTGTTGTTGCCGCTAGTCTCCTCTTGATCCTCCCCGATCCGTCGTCACCCAGTCCGTCGTCTCCCTTCCGGCTGTGTTCCCCCTCCTTCTGTTCGCCTCCGCCTCTCTGTCTTCTCCGCTTTCTCCGCACTCTCCCTTCTCCGCTCTCCGTACAGGGAATCAGTTCTTTGATATTGTCACAATCAGCTGCACAGAAAATTATATTCTATGCCATATCCAGCTTTTTTTTGCAACTAGTGTCCATTTGTAAAATTTTGTTTTCCTCCCAGAAAGTCTATGAATTTTTCACATAAACATCCTCCAGTGCATGAAAACTTGTGATGATTGTCCATTTTCTTGACAGAGGCCTTCATATGTTGACAGACGCTCTTCGTTGTGAAAGATGAGAAAACGCACATGTATTCTTTAAATATAGTGGGCTGTTTGTAGGAAACAAACAGATGGTATCAAGAGAACAGAGTTGAAGCCAAGCTTAAGGGAAGAGTCAGGCATCCACCTGTTTTCAAAAGCTGTTGAGCTATAAATCCTAGCCCTGGCTGAAGTAGAAGAAACTGTCTGCGGACCCTTGGTCTCTATTAACTGATTGGAAATTCAGAATTAGAGCAGCAACTGCCAACTTTTGTTAAATGGCTGCAGATAAGGCATGGTTCTGTATTTGCTTCCATTTGCAAGAGATGTTTAATTCAAAGTTTTCCTGCAGATATTCAATTTAGATTTACTCAGAATACATTGGCGTACAACAAAGCCATTTATCCAATGCAGCTTAACTCCAAACATCTGCCGCTCCTCCGAACATTTTCAAGCTATTCTGTCTGAATAATACGAGACATAGAGGAGGGGTGTGATTCACAGACAAAATGAAGAGAGATTGAATCTGCGACTATGAGTTTGTCTACACCAGTCCTTTACCCCAAAGTGGACCAGTAATCGAACCTGGTTTTCCAGACTTCTGTTTCTTAATATCACATAAACTGGGTTAACCTGGTTTAAGCCCATGTTAAGCAAAGGAAACTGTCAGGGTTTCTCCAAAACGTCTAGCACTGTATAGCTAGCATGACCAATCCGAAATGGTTTGCTGTCCACATGGCTTGGAGATGCCATAGTAGGTGTAGATGAGGGAGTAGCCACTGCAGTGTTTCGTAACTGCAGATATGGTATTTGCCCTTAGACAACAGCAAGAGAAATGTAGAGAGCAGAACAAAGGACTCTATGTAACATTTGACAACCTCACCAAAGCCTTCAACACTGTGAGCAGAAAAGGTCTGTGGCAGATCCTGGAACGACTAGGATGTCCCCCCAAATTCCTCAAAATGATTATCCTGCTACATGAGGGCCAGCACAGTCAAGTCAGATACGGCGATGCTCTCTCAGAGCCTTTTCTAATAACTAACGGAGTGAAGCAAGGTTGTGTTCTTGCACCAACCCTACTTACAATCTTCTTCAGCATGATGCTCCAAAGGGTTATGGCAGATCTCGAAGAAGGAGGCATATATATACGCTATCGTACTGACGGCAGCTTGTTCAACTTAAGCCGTCTGAGGGCTTGCACTAAGACTCTAAACTATCTAGTCCGTGATCTGCTTTTTGTTGACAATGCTGCCCTTGTCGCCCATTCAGAAGCAGCCCTGCAGCGCCTGACATCCTGCTTTGCAACAGCTGCAGAGCTGTTTGGGCTGGAAGTCAGCCTGAAGAAAACGGAAGTTCTCTACCAGCCCACACCACAGGAAGAACACCATCATCCCCACGTCAGCATAGGCAAATCTGTGCTTAAGTCCATTCAGCAGTTCACCTACCTGGGAAGCATCATCTCTTCAGACGCCAAGATAGATAAAGAGATGGATCACAGATTAGCAAAGGCATATAGTGCAGTCGGAAGGCTTCACAAAAAAGTCTGGACAAACAAGCACCTGAGGCAAAGCACCAAAATAAATCAATAATCCAAAAGGAATCCTGGAGGTAAGTGAAGTCCACAATCCACACTCCACACAATGCAAGATAGCCTGATTGATTTCTTTTTTATGCCGCCCGGACACGTTCAGAACTTGGCTTTACTACCGGAACGTGTGGATTACAAATATTGCTGAAATTCATCTACTATACACATGGAACTCGTGAATTGCAATATGGTTTTCATTTGGACATACAAAGACTTGATACGGGACACAGGACTATATTGAGAGGCATGAGTAAACTATTACTGTGCTATACCAGATCTGAGAAGGTTTCACTCGGAGAGGTTTCCCCTCTCACACTCTCCGTACCATTACTATTGTGTATTACAGTGTTTCCCAACCAGTGTGCCATGGCACACTAGTGTGCCGTGAGCGATCATCAGGTGTGCTGTGGGAAATTGAAACCTCCAATACTCACGCTGCTGCTTCTGCCGCCATTTTGATTCCGGGGGCAGTGTGAGCGTGTACAGGAGGGGAGGGGGAGGGAGGAAGACATGGGGCAAGTCTGTGCAGTAGCGCCCGCACGGGTCACATCTTCCTCCCTCCCCTCTTCCCTCCTGAACAAAGTGAGCAGAGCGAGGCTGGGAAGAAGGGAGCCCGAGCAGAGAAGAAAAAGTAAGTGTTCGGCAGGAGGGGGAAGAAAGGGCGTGAAGGGGAAGGGGGAGGAAGAGGTCTCTGTCGAAAGCTGGCATGGGCAAACTTGGACCTTCAAGGTGTTTTGGACTCCAACTCCCACCATTCCTAGCAGCCTCAGGCCCTTTTCCTCCCCCTCAGCCCCTTAAGCAGGAAAGGGCCTCAGGCTGTTAGGAATGGTGGGAGTTGAAGTCCAAAGCACCCAGAGGGTGAAGTTTTCCCATGCCTGTTTTAGGGACCTGAAAGTGGTGAGCCTCCTTCCAACATTGTGATTCTGGATAGAAAACAAACCACAACATAACATAACATTGTTTGAGTCCACAGTGCTCTCTGGGTGTAGGTGAACTACAACTTCCAAACTCAAGATCAATTCCCAAACAAACCCTTTCAGTACTTTCTGTTGGTAATGAGAGTTCAATATGCCAATATTGGTTCAATTCCATTGTTGCAAGAGTTCTGGATGCTCTTGGATTGTGTGTTAACTATAAATCCCAGAAACGGTGACTCCCAAATGTCAAGATATATTTTCCCCAAACTCCATCTGTGTTCACATTTGGGCATATTGACTATCCATGCCAAGTTTGGTCTTGATCCAACATTGTTTGAGTCTACAGTGCTCTCTGGATATAGGTGAACCACAACTCCAAAACTCAAGGTCAATGCCCACCAAACTCTTATAGTATTTTCTGTTGGTTATGGGAGTTCTGTGTGGGAAGTTTGATTCCATTCCATCACTGGTGGAGTTCAGAATGCTCTTTGATTGCGGATGAACTATAACTCCCACCAATTTTGACATTGCTCCCATTTTCAACCACATATCTGTGTGAGATGAGCTTCTCTAGCTTGACTGCGATAAAAACTAAACACAGAGAGAGACTGACAGCTGTTGAGCAAGACCTTGGTGTGTGTCTTTCTGCCATTCCTGCCAGGATATCTATGTTGTGTTCATCGAAACAGGCCCAGGTTTCACACCGAGTGTATAAATACATTTAAAAACATATTAACTATATGTATTACTGTGTTAGAGTGTCATTTTGTGTCATTTTGGTTGGTGGTGTGCCCCAGGATTTTGTAAATGTAAAAACTGAGCCGTGGCTCAAAAAAGGTTGAAAAACACTGGCATAGTGAGTATGGCTTACACATCCCTATAGACAAGCCCTAGGAAAGGGAACTAAGCAAAGGCATTTTATGGTTTCTTAGTTCAGGCACCAAAGCTGAAAGGAGCAGAATGTGCTTGGCCCCAATTCGTCTTCCTCTTTACTTCATAAGCAATGGCAAAAGTGGGCGCTTTTATGTTTGGGGCTCCTAAATCCTACCTCTTATTTTAGAGCACCATTGAATTGCGTTTGCGTTTTACTGGACAGATTTATGCATCAAGAGACAAGGCTCTAGAACTCTGCAACTGGAGTATAAATAACTGTGATTGTAGTATTTTTAAAAAAGAAATGTAAGAAACCCACACCTGCCGTGTCTTGATAACAGATTATTTATCTCACCATGTGTGTTTATATTTGGAAAGAGGTTCTTAAAAACTGTACATCATTTTTTGGGGGAGGGGGTTGTATGTGAGTGTAGAGATTACATTTTGTAAACTGGATTAACCCACCATCTGCTACCAAGCCAATGATTAAATTGAATTTATTCTTATCTACCTTCTGTGTAAGCACAGCTTGTCAACTTGCGTTCTGCAAAGTTTTGCCACTAAACAAAATATGAATCTTGGCTGAGATGCAAGAGACTCCCAACTAGATTTCTGCATTCGGGATTTACCTCAATCCGTTTCGTGTTTGGCTTTCGGGGGGGCCCCCAATCAGTTTTTGTCTGAACCACCCAAATCAGGAGGTCACATATTTGCTTTCTATTTTCATTTTGTTTACATTTGGGTGGGGAGGGCTTCACCCATAGGCCCAAAGCATCCAGGCTTACAGGTGCAGGCTTTGGGTCTATGCACCCAGGCCTGGCAGGGCCTGCAGCTCAGCACCAAGTAAGGAGCACTCCTTACTTGGAGCCTGGCTGTAGGTCCACGCACTCGGTTATGTAGGGTCAATGTCTGCACCTGTAGGCACAGGTGCATTTATTTATTTATTTACTTATTATTTCAACTTGTATACCGCCACTCCCCGGAGGCTCGGAGCGGTTTACAATACAAACAAAGCAATACACATTACAACATTAAAACAAAAGGAAATCCCCAATTAATAGATCTCAAATGCCAACCGGAACAGAACTATAAATTAACTATAAATTGCATATCTGTGTGAGATGAGCTTCTCTATCTTGACTGCAATAAAAACTAAACATATACAGAGACTGACAGCTGTTGAGCAAGACCTTCATGTGTGTCTTTCTGCCATTCCTGCCAGGATATCTATGTTGTGTTCATCGAAACAGGCCCAGGTTTCGCACTGAGTGAATAAATACATTTAAAAACATACTAACTATATGTATTACTGTGTTAGAGTGTCATTTTGTGTCATTTTGGTTGGTGGTGTGTCCCAGGATTTTGCAAATGTAAAAAGTGTGCCGCAGCTCAAAAAAGGTTGAAAAACACTGGCTTAACCCATTACAGATCCATCTAACTGTAGTTCAGAACCTTCCAAGCCTGGGTGCATAGGCCCAAAGCCTGTACCCATAAGCTTGGACGATTTGGGCCCATGGGTGCAGGCTTGCTGGCCTACGCACCCAGGTCTGTCAGGGCCTGCTGCCAAGTGCCGAGTAAGGAGTGCTCCTTACTCGATGCTTGGCTACAGGTCTGACCAGGCCCGGGCTTGTAGGCCCAAACTGCTGGGGTGCCTGCAGCTGAGCTCTGAGTAAGGAGCACTCCTTACACGGTACTCAGCTGCAGCCCTGCGAAGCCTGGGTGTGTAGTCCCCAAAGCCTGCACCTGTAGACCCAAAGCACCTGGGCCTACGGGTGCAGAATTTGAGCCTACACACCCAGGCCTTGCAGGGCCTGCAGCTGGGCACCAAGTAAGGAGCGCTCCCTACTCAATGCTTGGCTACAGGTCTTACCAGGCCCGGCCTTGTAGGCCCAAAGTGCCAGGGTGCCTGCAGCTGAGCATTGAGTAAGGAACACTCCTTACTTGGCGCTAAGCTGCAGCCCTGCGAGGCCTGGGTGTGTAGTCCCAAAGCCTGCACCTGTAGACCCAAAGCGCCTGGGTCTTCGGGTACAGGCTTTGGGCCTACACACCCAGGCCTTGCAGGGCCTACAGCTGGGCACCAAATAAGGAGTGCTCCTTACTCGATGTTTGACTACAGGTCTTACCAGCTTGTAGGCCCAAAGTGATGGGGGTGCCTGCAGCTGAGCATTGAGTAAGGAGCACTCCTTACTTGGCACTCAGCTGCAGTCCTGGGAGGCCTGGGTGTGTAGTCCCAAAGCATGCACCTGTAGACCCAAAGCGCCTGGGTCTACGGGTGCAGGCTTTGGGCCTACACACCCAGGCTTTGCAGGGCCTGCAGCTGGGCACCAAGTAAGGAGCACTCCTTACTCAATGCTTGACTACAGGTCTTACCAGGCCTGGGCTTGTAGGCCCAATGTGCCGGGGTGCCTGCAGCTGAGCGCTGAGTAAGGAGCACTCCTTACTTGGCGCTCAGCTGCAGCCCTGAAAGGCCTGGGTGTGTAGTCCCAAAGCCTGCACCTGTAGACCCAAAGCGCGTGGTCCTACAGGTGCAGGTTTTGGGCCTACACACCCAGGCCTTGCAGGGCCTGCAGCTGGGCACCAAGTAAGGAGTGCTCCTTACTCAGCGCTCAGCTGCAGTCCCTGCTAAGCTCCATCCAAAATGCAGGCCCAACTAACTTTAGCATCAATTGCATTTTTGTTTCAGGAGAGGCCTTTCTGTTTCATGCGGAACGAAATGGACACACGAATGAAACAGATGGGATATATTTCGAGCCTATGACTACTCCATACTCATGGAACTGAAGAAGAAGGGAGACTAAATAAACCAGTGCAGCGTATATTAATCAAATCAATGTGGTTTATCATCCAAGAGAATGGAAAAGGTCCAATTTGTATGAAGAGTTCACAAAATAAAAGTAGGGTCATCCCCTACAGTTCCTTTATCGATTGTTTCAAACTTTCCTTAGTTTCAGAAATCATCGGGAACCATCTCTTTCGACAAAGCCGCTCTACATATTTTGTGCCATGTCATAACCTCACTCCCTTCATCTATTTTGTTTTCAACTAAAGCT